>CM065911.1:46332287-47532287 GCA_033439115.1 Firmiana major
GGTGCGATCATACCAGCACTAATGCACCGGATCCCATCAGAACTCCGCAGTTAAGCGTGCTTGGGCGAGAGTAGTACTAGGATGGGTGACCTCCTGGGAAGTCCTCGTGTTGCACCCCTTTTCTTTTTCGATTCTCTTATTCGATATTTTGCTTCGGGGGGCACTTGTAAGAAAAGTATGAGGTCGCGACGTATATTTTTTTTTACCTCGAATTTTTCGTTGGATCGAGAAAATCGGAGCGGGACGCATGGAGAGGGGATGGCATGAAATAAAATTTCGACGCGCTATAAGACGTGTGCGATCATACCAGCACTAATGCACCGGATCCCATCAGAACTCCGCAGTTAAGCGTGCTTGGGCGAGAGTAGTACTAGGATGGGTGACCTCTTGGGAAGTCCTCGTGTTGCACCCCTTTTCTTTTTCGATTCTCTTATTCGATATTTTGCTTCGGGGGGCACTTGTAAGAAAAGTATGAGGTCGCGACGTATATTTTTTTTACCTCGAATTTTTCGTTGGATCGAGAAAATCGGAGCGGGACGCATGGAGAAGGGATGGCAGGAAATAAAAATTCGACGCGCTATAAGACGGGTGCGATCATACCAGCACTAATGCACCGGATCCCATCAGAACTCCGCAGTTAAGCGCGCTTGGGCGAGAGTTGTACTAGGATGGGTGACCTCCTGGGAAGTCCTCGTGTTGCACCCCTTTTCTTTTTCGATTCTCTTATTCGATATTTTACTTCGGGAGGCACTTGTAAGAAAAGTATGAGGTCGCGACGTATATTTTTTTTACCTCGAATTTCTCGTTGGATCGAGAAAATCGGAGCGGGACGCATGGAGAAGGGATTGCAGGAAATAAAAATTCGACGCGCTATAAGACGGGTGCGATCATACCAGCACTAATGCACCGGATCCCATCAGAACTCCGCAGTTAAGCGTGCTTGGGCGAGAGTAGTACTAGGATGGGTGACCTCCTGGGAAGTCCTCGTGTTGCACCCCTTTTCTTTTTCGATTCTCTTATTCGATATTTTGCTTCGGGGGGCACTTGTAAGAAAAGTATGAGGTCGCGACGTATATTTTTTTTTACCTCGAATTTCTCGTTGGATCAAGAAAATCGGAGCGGGACGCATGGAGAAGGGATGGCATGAAATAAAAATTCGACGCGCTATAAGGCGGGTGCGATCATACCAGCACTAATGCACCGGATCCCATCAGAACTCCGCAGTTAAGCGTGCTTGGGCGAGAGTAGTACTAGGATGGGTGACCTCCTGGGAAGTCCTCGTGTTGCACCCCTTTTCTTTTTCGATTCTCTTATTCGATATTTTGCTTCGGGGGGCACTTGTAAGAAAAGTATGAGGTCGCGACGTATATTTTTTTTTACCTCAAATTTTTCGTTGGATCGAGAAAATCGGAGCGGGACGCATGGAGAGGGGATGGCATGAAATAAAATTTTGACGCGCTATAAGACGTGTGCGATCATACCAGCACTAATGCACCGGATCCCATCAGAACTCCGCAGTTAAGTGTGCTTGGGCGAGAGTAGTACTAGGATGGGTGCCCTCTTGGGAAGTCCTCGTGTTGCACCCCTTTTCTTTTTCGATTCTCTTATTCGATATTTTGCTTCGGGGGGCACTTGTAAGAAAAGTATGAGGTCGCGACGTATATTTTTTTTTACCTCGAATTTTTCGTTGGATCGAGAAAATCGGAGCGGGACGCATGGAGAAGGGATGGCAGGAAATAAAAATTCGACGCGCTATAAGACGGGTGCGATCATACCAGCACTAATGCACCGGATCCTATCAGAACTCCGCAGTTTAGCGTACTTGGGCGAGAGTAGTACTAGGATGGGTGACCTCCTGGGAAGTCCTCGTGTTGCACCCCTTTTCTTTTTCGATTCTCTTATTCGATATTTTGCTTCGGGGGGCACTTGTAAGAAAAGTATGAGGTCGCGACGTATATTTTTTTTACCTCGAATTTTTCGTTGGATCGAGAAAATCGGAGCGGGACGCATGGAGAAGGGATGGCAGGAAATAAAAATTCGACGCGCTATAAGACGGGTGCGATCATACCAGCACTAATGCACCGGATCCCATCAGAACTCCGCAGTTAAGCGTGCTTGGGCGAGAGTTGTACTAGGATGGGTGACCTCCTGGGAAGTCCTCGTGTTGCACCCCTTTTCTTTTTCGATTCTCTTATTCGATATTTTACTTCGGGAGGCACTTGTAAGAAAAGTATGAGGTCGCGACGTATATTTTTTTTACCTCGAATTTCTCGTTGGATCGAGAAAATCGGAGCGGGACGCATGGAGAGGGGATGGCATGAAATAAAATTTCGACGCGCTATAAGACGTGTGCGATCATACCAGCACTAATGCACCGGATCCCATCAGAACTCCGCAGTTAAGCGTGCTTGGGCGAGAGTAGTACTAGGATGGGTGACCTCTTGGGAAGTCCTCGTGTTGCACCCCTTTTCTTTTTCGATTCTCTTATTCGATATTTTACTTCGGGGGGCACTTGTAAGAAAAGTATGAGGTCGCGACGTATATTTTTTTTACCTCGAATTTTTCGTTGGATCGAGAAAATCGGAGCGGGACGCATGGAGAAGGGATGGCAGGAAATAAAAATTCGACGCGCTATAAGACGGGTGCGATCATACCAGCACTAATGCACCGGATCCCATCAGAACTCCGCAGTTAAGCGTGCTTGGGCGAGAGTAGTACTAGGATGGGTGACCTCCTCGGAAGTCCTCGTGTTGCACCCCTTTTCTTTTTCGATTCTCTTATTCGATATTTTGCTTCGGGGGGCACTTGTAAGAAAAGTATGAGGTCGCGACGTATATTTTTTTTACCTCGAATTTTTCGTTGGATCGAGAAAATCGGAGCGGGACGCATGGAGAAGGGATGGCAGGAAATAAAAATTCAACGCGCTATAAGACGGGTGCGATCATACCAGCACTAATGCACCGGATCCCATCAGAACTCCGCAGTTAAGCGTGCTTGGGCGAGAGTTGTACTAGGATGGGTGACCTCCTGGGAAGTCCTCGTGTTGCACCCCTTTTCTTTTTCGATTCTCTTATTCGATATTTTACTTCGGGAGGCACTTGTAAGAAAAGTATGAGGTCGCGACGTATATTTTTTTTACCTCGAATTTCTCGTTGGATCGAGAAAATCGGAGCGGGACGCATGGAGAAGGGATTGCAGGAAATAAAAATTCGACGCGCTATAAGACGGGTGCGATCATACCAGCACTAATGCACCGGATCCCATCAGAACTCCGTAGTTAAGCGTGCTTGGGCGAGAGTAGTACTAGGATGGGTGACCTCCTGGGAAGTCCTCGTGTTGCACCCCTTTTCTTTTTCGATTCTCTTATTCGATATTTTGCTTCGGGGGGCACTTGTAAGAAAAGTATGAGGTCGCGACGTATATTTTTTTTTACCTCGAATTTCTCGTTGGATCGAGAAAATCGGAGCGGGACGCATGGAGAAGGGATGGCATGAAATAAAAATTCGACGCGCTATAAGGCGGGTGCGATCATACCAGCACTAATGCACCGGATCCCATCAGAACTCCGCAGTTAAGCGTGCTTGGGCGAGAGTAGTACTAGGATGGGTGACCTCCTGGGAAGTCCTCGTGTTGCACCCCTTTTCTTTTTCGATTCTATTATTCGATATTTTGCTTCGGGGGGCACTTGTAAGAAAAGTATGAGGTCGCGACGTATATTTTTTTTTACCTCGAATTTCTCGTTGGATCGAGAAAATCGGAGCGGGACGCATGGAGCAGGGATGGCAGGAAATAAAAATTCGACGCGCTATAAAACGGGTGCGATCATACCAGCACTAATGCACCGGATCCCATCAGAACTCCGCAGTTAAGCGTGCTTGGGCGAGAGTAGTACTAGGATGGGTGACCTCCTGGGAAGTCCTCGTGTTGCACCCCTTTTCTTTTTCGATTCTCTTATTCGATATTTTGCTTCGGGGGGCACTTGTAAGAAAAGTATGAGGTCGCGACGTATATTTTTTTTTACCTCGAATTTCTCGTTGGATCGAGAAAATCGGAGCGGGACGCATGGAGAAGGGATGGCATGAAATAAAAATTCGACGCGCTATAAGGCGGGTGCGATCATACCAGCACTAATGCACCGGATCCCATCAGAACTCCGCAGTTAAGCGTGCTTGGGCGAGAGTAGTACTAGGATGGGTGACCTCCTGGGAAGTCCTCGTGTTGCACCCCTTTTCTTTTTCGATTCTCTTATTCGATATTTTGCTTCGGGGGGCACTTGTAAGAAAAGTATGAGGTCGCGACGTATATTTTTTTTACCTCGAATTTTTCGTTGGATCGAGAAAATCGGAGCGGGACGCATGGAGAAGGGATGGCAGGAAATAAAAATTCGACGCGCTATAAAACCGGTGCGATCATACCAGCACTAATGCACCGGATCCCATCAGAACTCCGCAGTTAAGCGTGCTTGTGCGAGAGTAGTACTAGGATGGGTGACCTCCTGGGAAGTCCTCGTGTTGCACCCCTTTTCTTTTTCGATTCTCTTATTCGATATTTTGCTTCGGGGGGCACTTGTAAGAAAAGTATGAGGTCGCGACGTATATTTTTTTTTTACCTCGAATTTTTCGTTGGATCGAGAAAATCGGAGCGGGACGCATGGAGAAGGGATGGCATGAAATAAAAATTCGACGCGCTATAAGACGGGTGCGATCATACCAGCACTAATGCACCGGATCCCATCAGAACTCCGCAGTTAAGCGTGCTTGGGTGAGAGTAGTACTAGGATGGGTGACCTCATGGGAAGTCCTCGTGTTGCACCCCTTTTCTTTTTCGATTCTCTTATTCGATATTTTGCTTCGGGGGGCACTTGTAAGAAAAGTATGAGGTCGCGACGTATATTTTTTTTTACCTCGAATTTCGCGTTGGATCGAGAAAATCGGAGCGGGACGCATGGAGAAGGGATGGCATGAAATAAAAATTCGACGCGCTATAAGACGGGTGCGATCATACCAGCAATATGCACCGGATCCCATCAGAACTCCGCAGTTAAGCGTGCTTGGGCGAGAGTAGTACTAGGATGGGTGACCTCTTGGGAAGTCCTCGTGTTGCACCCCTTTTCTTTTTCGATTCTCTTATTCGATATTTTGCTTCGAGGGGCACTTGTAAGAAAAGTATGAGGTCGCGACGTATATTTTTTTTTACCTCGAATTTCTCGTTGGATCGAGAAAATCGGAGCGGGACGCATGGAGAACGGATGGCATGAAATAAAAATTCGACGCGCTATGAAACGGGTGCGATCATACCAGCACTAATGCACCGGATCCCATCAGAACTCCGCAGTTAAGCGTGCTTGGGCGAGAGTTGTACTAGGATGGGTGACCTCCTGGGAAGTCCTCGTGTTGCACCCCTTTTCTTTTTCGATTCTCTTATTCGATATTTTGCTTCGGGGGGCACTTGTAAGAAAAGTATGAGGTCGCGACGTATATTTTTTTTTACCTCGAATTTTTCGTTGGATCGAGAAAATCGGAGTGGGACGCATAGAGAAGGGATGGCATGAAATAAAGATTCGACGCGCTATAAGACGGGTGCGATCATACCAGCACTAGTGCACCGGATCCCATCAGAACTCCGCAGCTAAGCGTGCTTGGGCGAGAGTAGTACTAGGATGGGTGACCTCCTGGGAAGTCCTCGTGTTGCACCCCTTTTCTTTTTCGATTCTCTTATTCGATATTTTGCTTCGGGGGGCACTTGTAAGAAAAGTATGAGGTCGCGACGTATATTTTTTTTTACCTCAAATTTTTCGTTGGATCGAGAAAATCGGAGCGGGACGCATGGAGAGGGGATGGCATGAAATAAAATTTTGACGCGCTATAAGACGTGTGCGATCATACCAGCACTAATGCACCGGATCCCATCAGAACTCCGCAGTTAAGCGTGCTTGGGCGAGAGTAGTACTAGGATGGGTGACCTCTTGGGAAGTCCTCGTGTTGCACCCCTTTTCTTTTTCGATTCTCTTATTCGATATTTTGCTTCGCGGGGCACTTGTAAGAAAAGTATGAGGTCGCGACGTATATTTTTTTTTACCTCGAATTTTTCGTTGGATCGAGAAAATCGGAGCGGGACGCATGGAGAAGGGATGGCAGGAAATAAAAATTCGACGCGCTATAAGACGGGTGCGATCATACCAGCACTAATGCACCGGATCCTATCAGAACTCCGCAGTTTAGCGTACTTGGGCGAGAGTAGTACTAGGATGGGTGACCTCCTGGGAAGTCCTCGTGTTGCACCCCTTTTCTTTTTCGATTCTCTTATTCGATATTTTGCTTCGGGGGGCACTTGTAAGAAAAGTATGAGGTCGCGACGTATATTTTTTTTACCTCGAATTTTTCGTTGGATCGAGAAAATCGGAGCGGGACGCATGGAGAAGGGATGGCAGGAAATAAAAATTCGACGCGCTATAAGACGGGTGCGATCATACCAGCACTAATGCACCGGATCCTATCAGAACTCCGCAGTTTAGCGTACTTGGGCGAGAGTAGTACTAGGATGGGTGACCTCCTGGGAAGTCCTCGTGTTGCACCCCTTTTCTTTTTCGATTCTCTTATTCGATCTTTTGCTTCGGGGGGCACTTGTAAGAAAAGTATGAGGTCGCGACGTATATTTTTTTTACCTCGAATTTTTCGTTGGATCGAGAAAATCGGAGCGGGACGCATGGAGAAGGGATGGCAGGAAATAAAAATTCGACGCGCTATAAGACGGGTGCGATCATACCAGCACTAATGCACCGGATCCCATCAGAACTCCGCAGTTAAGCGTGCTTCGGCGAGAGTAGTACTAGGATGGGTGACCTCCTGGGAAATCCTCGTGTTGCACCCCTTTTCTTTTTCGATTCTCTTATTCGATATTTTGCTTCGGGGGGCACTTGTAAGAAAAGTATGAGGTCGCGACGTATATTTTTTTTTACCTCGAATTTTTCGTTGGATCGAGAAAATCGGAGCGGGACGCATGGAGAGGGGATGGCATGAAATAAAATTTCGACGCGCTATAAGACGTGTGCGATCATACCAGTACTAATGCACCGGATCCCATCAGAACACCGCAGTTAAGCGTGCTTGGGCGAGAGTAGTACTAGGATGGGTGACCTCTTGGGAAGTCCTCGTGTTGCACCCCTTTTCTTTTTCGATTCTCTTATTCGATATTTTGCTTCGGGGGGCACTTGTAAGAAAAGTATGAGGTCGCGACGTATATTTTTTTTTACCTCGAATTTTTCGTTGGATCGAGAAAATCGGAGCGGGACGCATGGAGAAGGGATGGCAGGAAATAAAAATTCGACGCGCTATAAGACGGGTGCGATCATACCAGCACTAATGCACCGGATCCCATCAGAACTCCGCAGTTAAGCGTGCTTGGGCGAGAGTAGTACTAGGATGGGTGACCTCCTCGGAAGTCCTCGTGTTGCACCCCTTTTCCTTTTCGATTCTCTTATTCGATATTTTGCTTCGGGGGGCACTTGTAAGAAAAGTATGAGGTCGCGACGTATATTTTTTTTACCTCGAATTTTTCGTTGGATCGAGAAAATCGGAGCGGGACGCGTGGAGAAGGGATGGCAGGAAATAAAAATTCGACGCGCTATAAGACGGGTGCGATCATACCAGCACTAATGCACCGGATCCCATCAGAACTCCGCAGTTAAGCGTGCTTGGGCGAGAGTTCTACTAGGATGGGTGACCTCCTGGGAAGTACTCGTGTTGTACCCCTTTTCTTTTTCGATTCTCTTATTCGATATTTTACTTCGGGAGGCACTTGTAAGAAAAGTATGAGGTCGCGACGTATATTTTTTTTACCTCGAATTTCTCGTTGGATCGAGAAAATCGGAGCGGGACGCATGGAGAAGGGATTGCAGGAAATAAAAATTCGACGCGCTATAAGACGGGTGCGATCATACCAGCACTAATGCACCGGATCCCATCAGAACTCCGCAGTTAAGCGTGCTTGGGCGAGAGTAGTACTAGGATGGGTGACCTCCTGGGAAGTCCTCGTGTTGCACCCCTTTTCTTTTTCGATTCTCTTATTCGATATTTTGCTTCGGGGGGCACTTGTAAGAAAAGTATGAGGTCGCGACGTATATTTTTTTTTACCTCGAATTTCTCGTTGGATCGAGAAAATCGGAGCGGGACGCATGGAGAAGGGATGGCAGGAAATAAAAATTCGACGCGCTATAAAACGGGTGCGATCATACGAGCACTAATGCACCGGATCCCATCAGAACTCCGCAGTTAAGCGTGCTTGGGCGAGAGTAGTACTAGGATGGGTGACCTCCTGGGAAGTCCTCGTGTTGCACCCCTTTTCTTTTTCGATTCTCTTATTCGATATTTTGCTTCGGGGGGCACTTGTAAGAAAAGTATGAGGTCGCGACGTATATTTTTTTTTACCTCGAATTTTTCGTTGGATCGAGAAAATCGGAGCGGGACGCATGGAGAAGGGATGGCATGAAATAAAAATTCGACGCGCTATAAGACGGGTGCGATCATACCAGCAATATGCACCGGATCCCATCAGAACTCCGCAGTTAAGCGTGCTTGGGCGAGAGTAGTACTAGGATGGGTGACCTCATGGGAAGTCCTCGTGTTGCACCCCTTTTCTTTTTCGATTCTCTTATTCGATATTTTGCTTCGGGGGGCACTTGTAAGAAAAGTATGAGGTCGCGACGTATATTTTTTTTTACCTCGAATTTCTCGTTGGATCGAGAAAATCGGAGCGGGACGCATGGAGAAGGGATGGCATGAAATAAAAATTCGACGCACTATAAGACGGGTGCGATCATACCAGCAATATGCACTGGATCCCATCAGAACTCCGCAGTTAAGCGTGCTTGGGCGAGAGTAGTACTAGGATGGGTGACCTCCTGGGAAGTCCTCGTGTTGCACCCCTTTTCTTTTTCGATTCTCTTATTCGATATTTTGCTTCGGGGGGCACTTATAAGAAAAGTATGAGGTCGCGACGTATATTTTTTTTTTACCTCGAATTTCTCGTTGGATCGAGAAAATCGGAGCGGGACGCATGGAGAACGGATGGCATGAAATAAAAATTCGACGCGCTATGAAACGGGTGCGATCATACCAGCACTAATGCACCGGATCCCATCAGAACTCCGCAGTTAAGCGTGCTTGGGCGAGAGTAGTACTAGGATGGGTGACCTCCTGGGAAGTCCTCGTGTTACACCCCTTTTCTTTTTCGATTCTCTTATTCGATATTTTGCTTCGGGGGGCACTTGTAAGAAAAGTATGAGGTCGCGACGTATATTTTTTTTACCTCGAATTTTTCGTTGGATCGAGAAAATCGGAGCGGGACGCATGGAGAAGGGATGGCAGGAAATAAAAATTCGACGCGCTATAAAATGGGTGCGATCATACCAGCACTAATGCACCGGATCCCATCAGAACTCCGCAGTTAAGCGTGCTTGGGCGAGAGTAGTACTAGGATGGGTGACCTCCTGGGAAGTCCTCGTCTTACACCCCCTTTTCTTTTTCGATTCTCTTATTCGATATTTTGCTTCGGGGGGCACTTGTAAGAAAAGTATGAGGTCGCGACGTATATTTTTTTTTACCGCGAATTTTTCGGTGGATCGAGAAAATCGGAGCGGGACGCATGGAGAAGGGATGGCATGAAATAAAAATTCGACGCGCTATAAGACGGGTGCGATCATACCAGCACTAATGCACCGGATCCCATCAGAACTTCTCAGTTAAGCGTGCTTGGGCGAGAGTAGTACTAGGATGGGTGACCTCCTGGGAAGTCCTCGTGTTGCACACCTTTTCTTTTTCGATTCTCTTATTCGATATTTTGCTTCGGGGGGCACTTGTAAGAAAAGTATGAGGTCGCGACGTATTTTTTTTTACCTCGAATTTTTCGTTGGATCGAGAAAATCGGAGTGGGACGCATAGAGAAGGGATGGCATGAAATAAAGATTCGACGCGCTATAAGACGGGTGCGATCATACCAGCACTAGTGCACCGGATTACATCAGAACTCCGCAGCTAAGCGTGCTTGGGCGAGAGTAGTACTAGGATGGGTGACCTCCTGGGAAGTCCTCGTGTTGCACCCCTTTTCTTTTTCGATTCTCTTATTCGATATTTTGCTTCGGGAGGCACTTGTAAGAAAAGTATGAGGTCGCGACGTATATTTTTTTTTACCTCGAATTTTTCGTTGGTTCGAGAAAATCGGAGCGGGACGCATGGAGAAGGGATGGCATGAAATAAAAATTCGACGCGCTATAAGACGGGTGCGATCATACCAGCACTAATGCTCCGGATCCCATCAGAACTCCGCAGTTAAGCGTGCTTGGGCGAGAGTAGTACTAGGATGGGTGACCTCTTGGGAAGTCCTCGTGTTGCACCCCTTTTCTTTTTCGATTCTCTTATTCGATATTTTGCTTCGGGGGGCACTTGTAAGAAAAGTATGAGGTCGCGACGTATATTTTTTTTTACCTCGAATTTTTCGTTGGATCGAAAAAATCGGAGCGGGACGCATGGAGAATGGATGGCAGGAAATAAAAATTCGACGCGCTATAAGACGGGTGCGATCATACCAGCACTAATGCACCGGATCCCATCAGAACTCCGCAGTTAAGCGTGCTTGGGCGAGAGTAGTACTAGGATGGGTGACCTCCTGGGAAGTCCTCGTGTTGCACCCCTTTTCTTTTTCGATTCTCTTATTCGATATTTTGCTTCGGGGGGCACTTGTAAGAAAAGTATGAGGTCGCGAAGTATATTTTTTTTTACCTCGAATTACTCGTTGGATCGGGAAAATCGGAGCGGGACGCATGGAGAAGGGATGGCAGGAAATAAAAATTCGACGCGCTATAAGACGGGTGCTATCATACCAGCACTAATGCACCGGATCCCATCAGAACTCCGCAGTTAAGCGTGCTTGGGCGAGAGTAGTACTAGGATGGGTGACCTCCTGGGAAGTCCTCGTGTTGCACCCCTTTTCTTTTTCGATTCTATTATTCGATATTTTGCTTCGGGGATCACTTCTAAGAAAAGTATGAGGTCGCGACGTATATTTTTTTTTTACCTCGAATTTTTCGTTGGATCGAGAAAATCAGAGCGGGACGCATGGAGAAGGGATGGCATGAAATAAAAATTTGACGCGGTATAAAACGGGTGCGATCATACCAGCACTAATGCACCGGATCCCATCAGAGCTCCGCAGTTAAGCGTGCTTGGGCGAGAGTAGTACTAGGATGGGTGACCTCCTGGGAAGTCCTCGTGTTGCACCCGTTTTCTTTTTCGATTCTCTTATTCGATATTTTGCTTCGGGGATCACTTCTAAGAAAAGTATGAGGTCGCGACGTATATTTTTTTTTACCTCGAATTTCTCGTTGGATCGAGAAAATCGGAGCGGGACGCATGGAGAAGGGATGGCAGGAAATAAAAATTCGACGTGCTATAAGACGGGTGCGATCATACCAGCACTAATGCACCGGATCCCATCAGAACTCCGCAGTTAAGCGTGCTTGGGCGAGAGTAGTACTAGGATGGGTGACCTCCTGGGAAGTCCTCGTCTTACACCCCCTTTTCTTTTTCGATTCTCTTATTCGATATTTTGCTTCGGGGGGCACTTGTAAGAAAAGTATGAGGTCGCGAAGTATATTTTTTTTTACCTCGAATTTCTCGTTGGATCGGGAAAATCGGAGCGGGACGCATGGAGAAGGGATGGCAGGAAATAAAAATTCGACGCGCTATAAGACGGGTGCGATCATACCAGCACTAATGCTCCGGATCCCATCAGAACTCCGCAGTTAAGCGTGCTTGGGCGAGAGTAGTACTAGGATGGGTGACCTCTTGGGAAGTCCTCGTGTTGCACCCCTTTTCTTTTTCGATTCTCTTATTCGATATTTTGCTTCGGGGGGCACTTGTAAGAAAAGTATGAGGTCGCGACGTATATTTTTTTTTACCTCGAATTTTTCGTTGGATCGAGAAAATCGGAGCGGGACGCATGGAGAAGGGATGGCAGGAAATAAAAATTCGACGCGCTACAAGACGGGTGCGATCATACCAGCACTAATGCACCGGATCCCATCAGAACTCCGCAGTTAAGCGTGCTTGGGCGAGAGTAGTACTAGGATGGGTGACCTCCTGGGAAGTCCTCGTGTTGCACCCCTTTTCTTTTTCGATTCTCTTATTCGATATTTTGCTTCGGGGGGCACTTGTAAGAAAAGTATGAGGTCGCGACGTATATTTTTTTTACCTCGAATTTCTCGTTGGATCGAGAAAATCGGAGCGGGACGCATGGAGAAGGGATGGCATGAAATAAAAATTCGACGCGCTATAAGACGGGTGCGATCATACCAGCACTAATGCACCGGATCCCATCAGAACTCCGCAGTGAAGCGTGCTTGGCCGAGAGTAGTACTAGGATGGGTGACCTCCTGGGAAGTCCTCGTGTTTGCACCCCTTTTCTTTTTCGATTCTCTTATTCGATATTTTGCTTCGGGGGGCACTTGTAAGAAAAGTATGAGGTCGCGACGTATATTTTTTTTACCTCGAATTTCTCGTTGGATCGAGAAAATCGGAGCGGGACGCATGGAGAAGGGATGGTATGAAATAAAAATTCGACGCGCAATAAGATGGGTGCGATCATACCAGCACTAATGCACCGGATCCCATTAGAACTCCGCAGTTAAGCGTGCTTGGGCGAGAGTAGTACTAGGATGGGTGACCTCCTGGGAAGTCCTCGTGTTGCACCCCTTTTCTTTTTCGATTCTCTTATTCGATATTTTGCTTCGGGGGGCACTTGTAAGAAAAGTATGAGGTCGCGAAGTATATTTTTTTTTACCTCGAATTTCTCGTTGGATCTGGAAAATCGGAGCGGGACGCATGGAGAAGGGATGGCAGGAAATAAAAATTCGACGCGCTATAAGACGGGTGCGATCATACCAGCACTAATGCACCGGATCCCATCAGAACTCCGCAGTTAAGCGTGCTTGGGCGAGAGTAGTACTAGGATGGGTGACCTCCTGGGAAGTCCTCGTGTTGCACCCCTTTTCTTTTTCGATTCTATTATTCGATATTTTGCTTCGGGGATCACTTCTAAGAAAAGTATGAGGTCGCGACGTATATTTTTTTTTACCTCGAATTTTTCGTTGGATCGAGAAAATCAGAGCGGGACGCATGGAGAAGGGATGGCATGAAATAAAAATTTGACGCGTTATAAAACGGGTGCGATCATACCAGCACTAATGCATCGGATCCCATCAGAACTCCGCAGTTAAGCGTGCTTGGGTGAGAGTAGTACTAGGATGGGTGAGCTCCTGGGAAGTCCTCGTGTTGCACCCGTTTTCTTTTTCGATTCTCTTATTCGATATTTTGCTTCGGGGATCACTTCTAAGAAAAGTATGAGGTCGCGACGTATATTTTTTTTTACCTCGAATTTCTCGTTGGATCGAGAAAATCGGAGCGGGACGCATGGAGAAGGGATGCAGGAAATAAAAATTCGACGTGCTATAAGACGGGTGCGATCATACCAGCACTAATGCACCGGATCCCATCAGAACTCCGCAGTTAAGCGTGCTTGGGCGAGAGTAGTACTAGGATGGGTGACCTCCTGGGAAGTCCTCGTCTTACACCCCCTTTTCTTTTTCGATTCTCTTATTCGATATTTTGCTTCGGGGGGCACTTGTAAGAAAAGTATGAGGTCGCGACGTATATTTTTTTTTACCGCGAATTTTTCGGTGGATCGAGAAAATCGGAGCGGGACGCATGGAGAAGGGATGGCATGAAATAAAAATTCGACGCGCTATAAGACGGGTGCGATCATACCAGCACTAATGCACCGGATCCCATCAGAACTTCTCAGTTAAGCGTGCTTGGGCGAGAGTAGTACTAGGATGGGTGACCTCTTGGGAAGTCCTCGTGTTGCACCTCTTTTCTTTTTCGATTCTCTTATTCGATATTTTGCTTCGGGGGGCACTTGTAAGAAAAGTATGAGGTCGCGACGTATATTTTTTTTTTACCTCGAATTTTTCGTTGGATCGAGAAAATCGGAGTGGGACGCATAGAGAAGGGATGGCATGAAATAAAGATTCGACGCGCTATAAGACGGGTGCGATCATACCAGCACTAGTGCACCGGATCCCATCAGAACTCCGCAGCTAAGCGTGCTTGGGCGAGAGTAGTACTAGGATGGGTGACCTCCTGGGAAGTCCTCGTGTTGCACCCCTTTTCTTTTTCGATTCTCTTATTCGATATTTTGCTTCGGGGGGCACTTGTAAGAAAAGTATGAGGTCGCGACGTATATTTTTTTTTACCTCAAATTTTTCGTTGGATCGAGAAAATCGGAGCGGGACGCATGGAGAGGGGATGGCATGAAATAAAATTTCGACGCGCTATAAGACGTGTGCGATCATACCAGCACTAATGCACCGGATCCCATCAGAACTCCGCAGTTAAGCGTGCTTGGGCGAGAGTAGTACTAGGATGGGTGACCTCTTGGGAAGTCCTCGTGTTGCACCCCTTTTCTTTTTCGATTCTCTTATTCGATATTTTGCTTCGGGGGGCACTTGTAAGAAAAGTATGAGGTCGCGACGTATATTTTTTTTACCTCGAATTTTTCGTTGGATCGAGAAAATCGGAGCGGGACGCATGGAGAAGGGATGGCAGGAAATAAAAATTCGACGCGCTATAAGACGGGTGCGATCATACCAGCACTAATGCACCGGATCCCATCAGAACTCCGCGGTTAAGCGTGCTTGGGCGAGAGTAGTACTAGGATGGGTGACCTCCTGGGAAGTCCTCGTGTTGCACCCCTTTTCTTTTTCGATTCTCTTATTCGATATTTTGCTTCGGGGGGCACTTGTAAGAAAAGTATGAGGTCGCGACGTATATTTTTTTTACCTCGAATTTTTCGTTGGATCGAGAAAATCGGAGCGGGACGCATGGAGAAGGGATGGCAGGAAATAAAAATTCGACGCGCTATAAGACGGGTGCGATCATACCAGCACTAATGCACTGGATCCCATCAGAACTCCGCAGTTAAGCGTGCTTGGGCGAGAGTTGTACTAGGATGGGTGACCTCCTGGGAAGTCCTCGTGTTGCACCCCTTTTCTTTTTCGATTCTCTTATTCGATATTTTACTTCGGGAGGCACTTGTAAGAAAAGTATGAGGTCGCGACGTATATTTTTTTTACCTCGAATTTCTCGTTGGATCGAGAAAATCGGAGCGGGACGCATGGAGAAGGGATTGCAGGAAATAAAAATTCGACGCGCTATAAGACGGGTGCGATCATACCAGCACTAATGCACCGGATCCCATCAGAACTCCGCAGTTAAGCGTGCTTGGGCGAGAGTAGTACTAGGATGGGTGACCTCCTGGGAAGTCCTCGTGTTGCACCCCTTTTCTTTTTCGATTCTCTTATTCGATATTTTGCTTCGGGGGGCACTTGTAAGAAAAGTATGAGGTCGCGACGTATATTTTTTTTTACCTCGAATTTCTCGTTGGATCGAGAAAATCGGAGCGGGACGCATGGAGAAGGGATGGCATGAAATAAAAATTCGACGCGCTATAAGGCGGGTGCGATCATACCAGCACTAATGCACCGGATCCCATCAGAACTCCGCAGTTAAGCGTGCTTTGGCGAGAGTAATACTAGGATGGGTGACCTCCTGGGAAGTCCTCGTGTTGCACCCGTTTTTTTTTTCGATTCTCTTATTCGATATTTTGCTTCGGGGATCACTTCTAAGAAAAGTATGAGGTCGCGACGTATATTTTTTTTTACCTCGAATTTCTCGTTGGATCGAGAAAATCGGAGCGGGACGCATGGAGAAGGGATGGCAGGAAATAAAAATTCGACGTGCTATAAGACGGGTGCGATCATACCAGCACTAATGCACCGGATCCCATCAGAACTCCGCAGTTAAGCGTGCTTGGGCGAGAGTAGTACTAGGATGGGTGACCTCCTGGGAAGTCCTCGTCTTACACCCCCTTTTCTTTTTCGATTCTCTTATTCTATATTTTGCTTCGGGGGGCACTTGTAAGAAAAGTATGAGGTCGCGACGTATATTTTTTTTTACCGCGAATTTTTCGGTGGATCGAGAAAATCGGAGCGGAACGCATGGAGAAGGGATGGCATGAAATAAAAATTCGACGCGCTATAAGACGGGTGCGATCATACCAGCACTAATGCACCGGATCCCATCAGAACTTCTCAGTTAAGCGTGCTTGGGCGAGAGTAGTACTAGGATGGGTGACCTCCTGGGAAGTCCTCGTGTTGCACACCTTTTCTTTTTCGATTCTCTTATTCGATATTTTGCTTCGGGGGGCACTTGTAAGAAAAGTATGAGGTCGCGACGTATATTTTTTTTACCTCGAATTTCTCGTTGGATCGAGAAAATCGGAGCGGGACGCATGGAGAAGGGATTGCAGGAAATAAAAATTCGACGCGCTATAAGACGGGTGCGATCATACCAGCACTAATGCACCGGATCCCATCAGAACTCCGCAGTTAAGCGTGCTTGGGCGAGAGTAGTACTAGGATGGGTGACCTCCTGGGAAGTCCTCGTGTTGCACCCCTTTTCTTTTTCGATTCTCTTATTCGATATTTTGCTTCGGGGGGCACTTGTAAGAAAAGTATGAGGTCGCGACGTATATTTTTTTTACCTCGAATTTCTCGTTGGATCGAGAAAATCGGAGCGGGACGCATGGAGAAGGGATGGCATGAAATAAAAATTCGACGCGCTATAAGGCGGGTGCGATCATACCAGCACTAATGCACCGGATCCCATCAGAACTCCGCAGTTAAGCGTGCTTGGGCGAGAGTAGTACTAGGATGGGTGACCTCCTGGGAAGTCCTCGTGTTGCACCCCTTTTCTTTTTCGATTCTATTATTCGATATTTTGCTTCGGGGGGCACTTGTAAGAAAAGTATGAGGTCGCGACGTATATTTTTTTTTACCTCGAATTTCTCGTTGGATCGAGAAAATCGGAGCGGGACGCATGGAGAAGGGATGGCAGGAAATAAAAATTCGACGCGCTATAAGACGGGTGCGATCATACCAGCACTAATGCACCGGATCCCATCAGAACTCCGCAGTTAAGCGTGCTTGGGCGAGAGTAGTACTAGGATGGGTGACCTCCTGGGTAGTCCTCGTGTTGCACCCCTTTTCTTTTTCGATTCTCTTATTCGATATTTTGCTTCGGGGGGCACTTGTAAGAAAAGTATGAGGTCACGACGTATATTTTTTTTTTACCTCGAATTTTTCGTTGGATCGAGAAAATCGGAGCGGGATGCATGGAGAAGGGATGGCATGAAATAAAAATTCGACGCGCTATAAGACGGGTGCGATCATACCAGCACTAATGCACCGGATCCCATCAGAACTCGCAGTTAAGCGTGCTTGGGCGAGAGTAGTACTAGGATGGGTGACCTCATGGGAAGTCCTCGTGTTGCACCCCTTTTCTTTTTCGATTCTCTTATTCGATATTTTACTTCGGGGGGCACTTGTAAGAAAAGTATGAGGTCGCGATGTATATTTTTTTTTACCTCGAATTTCTCGTTGGATCGAGAAAATCGGAGCGGGACGCATGGAGAAGGGATGGCATGAAATAAAAATTCGACGCGCTATAAGACGGGTGCGATCATACCAGCAATATGCACCGGATCCCATCAGAACTCCGCAGTTAAGCGTGCTTGGGCGAGAGTAGTACTAGGATGGGTGACCTCCTGGGAAGTCCTCGTGTTGCACCCCTTTTCTTTTTCGATTCTCTTATTCGATATTTTGCTTCGGGGGGCACTTGTAAGAAAAGTATGAGGTCGCGACGTATATTTTTTTTTACCTCGAATTTCTCGTTGGATCGAGAAAATCGGAGCGGGACGCATGGAGAACGGATGGCATGAAATAAAAATTCGACACGCTATGAAACGGGTGCGATCATACCAACACTAATGCACCGGATCCCATCAGAACTCCGCAGTTAAGCGTGCTTGGGCGAGAGTAGTACTAGGATGGGTGACCTCCTGGGAAGTCCTCGTGTTGCACCCCTTTTCTTTTTCGATTCTCTTATTCGATATTTTGCTTCGGGGGGCACTTGTAAGAAAAGTATGAGGTCGCGAAGTATATTTTTTTTTACCTCGAATTTCTCGTTGGATCGGGAAAATCGGAGCGGGACGCATGGAGAAGGGATGGCAGGAAATAAAAATTCGACGCGCTATAAGACGGGTGCGATCATACCAGCACTAATGCACCGGATCCCATCAGAACTCCGCAGTTAAGCGTGCTTGGGCGAGAGTAGTACTAGGATGGGTGACCTCCTGGGAAGTCCTCGTGTTACACCCTTTTTCTTTTTCGATTCTCTTATTCGATATTTTGCTTCGGGGGGCACTTGTAAGAAAAGTATGAGGTCGCGACGTATATTTTTTTTTACCTCGAATTTTTCGTTGGATCGAGAAAATCGGAGCGGGACGCATGGAGAAGGGATGGCAGGAAATAAAAATTCGACGCGCTACAAGACGGGTGCGATCATACCAGCACTAATGCACCGGATCCCATCAGAACTCCGCAGTTAAGCGTGCTTGGGCGAGAGTAGTACTAGGATGGGTGACCTCCTGGGAAGTCCTCGTGTTGCACCCCTTTTCTTTTTCGATTCTCTTATTCGATATTTTGCTTCGGGGGGCACTTGTAAGAAAAGTATGAGGTCGCGACGTATATTTTTTTTACCTCGAATTTCTCGTTGGATCGAGAAAATCGGAGCGGGACGCATGGAGAAGGGATGGCATGAAATAAAAATTCGACGCGCTATAAGACGGGTGCGATCATACCAGCACTAATGCACCGGATCCCATCAGAACTCCGCAGTGAAGCGTGCTTGGCCGAGAGTAGTACTAGGATGGGTGACCTCCTGGGAAGTCCTCGTGTTTGCACCCCTTTTCTTTTTCGATTCTCTTATTCGATATTTTGCTTCGGGGGGCACTTGTAAGAAAAGTATGAGGTCGCGACGTATATTTTTTTTACCTCGAATTTCTCGTTGGATCGAGAAAATCGGACCGGGACGCATGGAGAAGGGATGGCATGAAATAAAAATTCGACGCGCAATAAGACGGGTGCGATCATACCAGCACTAATGCACCGGATCCCATCAGAACTCCGCAGTTAAGCGTGCTTGGGCGAGAGTAGTACTAGGATGGGTGACCTCCTCGGAAGTCCTCGTGTTGCACCCCTTTTCTTTTTCGATTCTCTTATTCGATATTTTGCTTCGGGGGGCACTTGTAAGAAAAGTATGAGGTCGCGAAGTATATTTTTTTTTACCTCGAATTTCTCGTTGGATCTGGAAAATCGGAGCGGGACGCATGGAGAAGGGATGGCAGGAAATAAAAATTCGACGCGCTATAAGACGGGTGCGATCATACCAGCACTAATGCACCGGATCCCATCAGAACTCCGCAGTTAAGCGTGCTTGGGCGAGAGTAGTACTAGGATGGGTGACCTCCTGGGAAGTCCTCGTGTTGCACCCCTTTTCTTTTTCGATTCTATTATTCGATATTTTGCTTCGGGGATCACTTCTAAGAAAAGTATGAGGTCGCGACGTATATTTTTTTTTACCTCGAATTTTTCGTTGGATCGAGAAAATCAGAGCGGGACGCATGGAGAAGGGATGGCATGAAATAAAAATTTGACGCGTTATAAAACGGGTGCGATCATACCAGCACTAATGCATCGGATCCCATCAGAACTCCGCAGTTAAGCGTGCCTGGGTGAGAGTAGTACTAGGATGGGTGAGCTCCTGGGAAGTCCTCGTGTTGCACCCGTTTTCTTTTTCGATTCTCTTATTCGATATTTTGCTTCGGGGATCACTTCTAAGAAAAGTATGAGGTCGCGACGTATATTTTTTTTTACCTCGAATTTCTCGTTGGATCGAGAAAATCGGAGCGGGACGCATGGAGAAGGGATGCAGGAAATAAAAATTCGACGTGCTATAAGACGGGTGCGATCATACCAGCACTAATGCACCGGATCCCATCAGAACTCCGCAGTTAAGCGTGCTTGGGCGAGAGTAGTACTAGGATGGGTGACCTCCTGGGAAGTCCTCGTCTTACACCCCCTTTTCTTTTTCGATTCTCTTATTCGATATTTTGCTTCGGGGGGCACTTGTAAGAAAAGTATGAGGTCGCGACGTATATTTTTTTTTACCGCGAATTTTTCGGTGGATCGAGAAAATCGGAGCGGGACGCATGGAGAAGGGATGGCATGAAATAAAAATTCGACGCGCTATAAGACGGGTGCGATCATACCAGCACTAATGCACCGGATCCCATCAGAACTTCTCAGTTAAGCGTGCTTGGGCGAGAGTAGTACTAGGATGGGTGACCTCTTGGGAAGTCCTCGTGTTGCACCTCTTTTCTTTTTCGATTCTCTTATTCGATATTTTGCTTCGGGGGGCACTTGTAAGAAAAGTATGAGGTCGCGACGTATATTTTTTTTTTACCTCGAATTTTTCGTTGGATCGAGAAAATCGGAGTGGGACGCATAGAGAAGGGATGGCATGAAATAAAGATTCGACGCGCTATAAGACGGGTGCGATCATACCAGCACTAGTGCACCGGATCCCATCAGAACTCCGCAGCTAAGCGTGCTTGGGCGAGAGTAGTACTAGGATGGGTGACCTCCTGGGAAGTCCTCGTGTTGCACCCCTTTTCTTTTTCGATTCTCTTATTCGATATTTTGCTTCGGGGGGCACTTGTAAGAAAAGTATGAGGTCGCGACGTATATTTTTTTTTACCTCAAATTTTTCGTTGGATCGAGAAAATCGGAGCGGGACGCATGGAGAGGGGATGGCATGAAATAAAATTTCGACGCGCTATAAGACGTGTGCGATCATACCAGCACTAATGCACCGGATCCCATCAGAACTCCGCAGTTAAGCGTGCTTGGGCGAGAGTAGTACTAGGATGGGTGACCTCTTGGGAAGTCCTCGTGTTGCACCCCTTTTCTTTTTCGATTCTCTTATTCGATATTTTGCTTCGGGGGGCACTTGTAAGAAAAGTATGAGGTCGCGACGTATATTTTTTTTACCTCGAATTTTTCGTTGGATCGAGAAAATCGGAGCGGGACGCATGGAGAAGGGATGGCAGGAAATAAAAATTCGACGCGCTATAAGACGGGTGCGATCATACCAGCACTAATGCACCGGATCCCATCAGAACTCCGCGGTTAAGCGTGCTTGGGCGAGAGTAGTACTAGGATGGGTGACCTCCTGGGAAGTCCTCGTGTTGCACCCCTTTTCTTTTTCGATTCTCTTATTCGATATTTTGCTTCGGGGGGCACTTGTAAGAAAAGTATGAGGTCGCGACGTATATTTTTTTTACCTCGAATTTTTCGTTGGATCGAGAAAATCGGAGCGGGACGCATGGAGAAGGGATGGCAGGAAATAAAAATTCGACGCGCTATAAGACGGGTGCGATCATACCAGCACTAATGCACTGGATCCCATCAGAACTCCGCAGTTAAGCGTGCTTGGGCGAGAGTCGTACTAGGATGGGTGACCTCCTGGGAAGTCCTCGTGTTGCACCCCTTTTCTTTTTCGATTCTCTTATTCGATATTTTACTTCGGGAGGCACTTGTAAGAAAAGTATGAGGTCGCGACGTATATTTTTTTTACCTCGAATTTCTCGTTGGATCGAGAAAATCGGAGCGGGACGCATGGAGAAGGGATTGCAGGAAATAAAAATTCGACGCGCTATAAGACGGGTGCGATCATACCAGCACTAATGCACCGGATCCCATCAGAACTCCGCAGTTAAGCGTGCTTGGGCGAGAGTAGTACTAGGATGGGTGACCTCCTGGGAAGTCCTCGTGTTGCACCCCTTTTCTTTTTCGATTCTCTTATTCGATATTTTGCTTCGGGGGGCACTTGTAAGAAAAGTATGAGGTCGCGACGTATATTTTTTTTTACCTCGAATTTCTCGTTGGATCGAGAAAATCGGAGCGGGACGCATGGAGAAGGGATGGCATGAAATAAAAATTCGACGCGCTATAAGGCGGGTGCGATCATACCAGCACTAATGCACCGGATCCCATCAGAACTCCGCAGTTAAGCGTGCTTGGGCGAGAGTAGTACTAGGATGGGTGACCTCCTGGGAAGTCCTCGTGTTGCACCCCTTTTCTTTTTCGATTCTCTTATTCGATATTTTGCTTCGGGGGGCACTTGTAAGAAAAGTATGAGGTCGCGAAGTATATTTTTTTTTACCTCGAATTTCTCGTTGGATCGGGAAAATCGGAGCGGGACGCATGGAGAAGGGATGGCAGGAAATAAAAATTCGACGCGCTATAAGACGGGTGCGATCATACCAGCACTAATGCACCGGATCCCATCAGAACTCCGCAGTTAAGCGTGCTTGGGCGAGAGTAGTACTAGGATGGGTGACCTCCTGGGAAGTCCTCGTGTTGCACCCCTTTTCTTTTTCGATTCTCTTATTCGATATTTTGCTTCGGGGGGCACTTGTAAGAAAAGTATGAGGTCGCGACGTATATTTTTTTTACCTCGAATTTCTCGTTGGATCGAGAAAATCGGAGCGGGACGCATGGAGAAGGGATGGCATGAAATAAAAATTCGACGCGCTATAAGACGGGTGCGATCATACCAGCACTAATGCACCGGATCCCATCAGAACTCCGCAGTGAAGCGTGCTTGGCCGAGAGTAGTACTAGGATGGGTGACCTCCTGGGAAGTCCTCGTGTTTGCACCCCTTTTCTTTTTCGATTCTCTTATTCGATATTTTGCTTCGGGGGGCACTTGTAAGAAAAGTATGAGGTCGCGACGTATATTTTTTTTACCTCGAATTTCTCGTTGGATCGAGAAAATCGGAGCGGGACGCATGGAGAAGGGATGGTATGAAATAAAAATTCGACGCGCAATAAGATGGGTGCGATCATACCAGCACTAATGCACCGGATCCCATTAGAACTCCGCAGTTAAGCGTGCTTGGGCGAGAGTAGTACTAGGATGGGTGACCTCCTCGGAAGTCCTCGTGTTGCACCCCTTTTCTTTTTCGATTCTCTTATTCGATATTTTGCTTCGGGGGGCACTTGTAAGAAAAGTATGAGGTCGCGAAGTATATTTTTTTTTACCTCGAATTTCTCGTTGGATCTGGAAAATCGGAGCGGGACGCATGGAGAAGGGATGGCAGGAAATAAAAATTCGACGCGCTATAAGACGGGTGCGATCATACCAGCACTAATGCACCGGATCCCATCAGAACTCCGCAGTTAAGCGTGCTTGGGCGAGAGTAGTACTAGGATGGGTGACCTCCTGGGAAGTCCTCGTGTTGCACCCCTTTTCTTTTTCGATTCTATTATTCGATATTTTGCTTCGGGGATCACTTCTAAGAAAAGTATGAGGTCGCGACGTATATTTTTTTTTACCTCGAATTTTTCGTTGGATCGAGAAAATCAGAGCGGGACGCATGGAGAAGGGATGGCATGAAATAAAAATTTGACGCGTTATAAAACGGGTGCGATCATACCAGCACTAATGCATCGGATCCCATCAGAACTCCGCAGTTAAGCGTGCCTGGGTGAGAGTAGTACTAGGATGGGTGAGCTCCTGGGAAGTCCTCGTGTTGCACCCGTTTTCTTTTTCGATTCTCTTATTCGATATTTTGCTTCGGGGATCACTTCTAAGAAAAGTATGAGGTCGCGACGTATATTTTTTTTTACCTCGAATTTCTCGTTGGATCGAGAAAATCGGAGCGGGACGCATGGAGAAGGGATGCAGGAAATAAAAATTCGACGTGCTATAAGACGGGTGCGATCATACCAGCACTAATGCACCGGATCCCATCAGAACTCCGCAGTTAAGCGTGCTTGGGCGAGAGTAGTACTAGGATGGGTGACCTCCTGGGAAGTCCTCGTCTTACACCCCCTTTTCTTTTTCGATTCTCTTATTCGATATTTTGCTTCGGGGGGCACTTGTAAGAAAAGTATGAGGTCGCGACGTATATTTTTTTTTACCGCGAATTTTTCGGTGGATCGAGAAAATCGGAGCGGGACGCATGGAGAAGGGATGGCATGAAATAAAAATTCGACGCGCTATAAGACGGGTGCGATCATACCAGCACTAATGCACCGGATCCCATCAGAACTTCTCAGTTAAGCGTGCTTGGGCGAGAGTAGTACTAGGATGGGTGACCTCTTGGGAAGTCCTCGTGTTGCACCTCTTTTCTTTTTCGATTCTCTTATTCGATATTTTGCTTCGGGGGGCACCTGTAAGAAAAGTATGAGGTCGCGACGTATATTTTTTTTTTACCTCGAATTTTTCGTTGGATCGAGAAAATCGGAGTGGGACGCATAGAGAAGGGATGGCATGAAATAAAGATTCGACGCGCTATAAGACGGGTGCGATCATACCAGCACTAGTGCACCGGATCCCATCAGAACTCCGCAGCTAAGCGTGCTTGGGCGAGAGTAGTACTAGGATGGGTGACCTCCTGGGAAGTCCTCGTGTTGCACCCCTTTTCTTTTTCGATTCTCTTATTCGATATTTTGCTTCGGGGGGCACTTGTAAGAAAAGTATGAGGTCGCGACGTATATTTTTTTTTACCTCAAATTTTTCGTTGGATCGAGAAAATCGGAGCGGGACGCATGGAGAGGGGATGGCATGAAATAAAATTTCGACGCGCTATAAGACGTGTGCGATCATACCAGCACTAATGCACCGGATCCCATCAGAACTCCGCAGTTAAGCGTGCTTGGGCGAGAGTAGTACTAGGATGGGTGACCTCTTGGGAAGTCCTCGTGTTGCACCCCTTTTCTTTTTCGATTCTCTTATTCGATATTTTGCTTCGGGGGGCACTTGTAAGAAAAGTATGAGGTCGCGACGTATATTTTTTTTACCTCGAATTTTTCGTTGGATCGAGAAAATCGGAGCGGGACGCATGGAGAAGGGATGGCAGGAAATAAAAATTCGACGCGCTATAAGACGGGTGCGATCATACCAGCACTAATGCACCGGATCCCATCAGAACTCCGCGGTTAAGCGTGCTTGGGCGAGAGTAGTACTAGGATGGGTGACCTCCTGGGAAGTCCTCGTGTTGCACCCCTTTTCTTTTTCGATTCTCTTATTCGATATTTTGCTTCGGGGGGCACTTGTAAGAAAAGTATGAGGTCGCGACGTATATTTTTTTTACCTCGAATTTTTCGTTGGATCGAGAAAATCGGAGCGGGACGCATGGAGAAGGGATGGCAGGAAATAAAAATTCGACGCGCTATAAGACGGGTGCGATCATACCAGCACTAATGCACTGGATCCCATCAGAACTCCGCAGTTAAGCGTGCTTGGGCGAGAGTCGTACTAGGATGGGTGACCTCCTGGGAAGTCCTCGTGTTGCACCCCTTTTCTTTTTCGATTCTCTTATTCGATATTTTACTTCGGGAGGCACTTGTAAGAAAAGTATGAGGTCGCGACGTATATTTTTTTTACCTCGAATTTCTCGTTGGATCGAGAAAATCGGAGCGGGACGCATGGAGAAGGGATTGCAGGAAATAAAAATTCGACGCGCTATAAGACGGGTGCGATCATACCAGCACTAATGCACCGGATCCCATCAGAACTCCGCAGTTAAGCGTGCTTGGGCGAGAGTAGTACTAGGATGGGTGACCTCCTGGGAAGTCCTCGTGTTGCACCCCTTTTCTTTTTCGATTCTCTTATTCGATATTTTGCTTCGGGGGGCACTTGTAAGAAAAGTATGAGGTCGCGACGTATATTTTTTTTTACCTCGAATTTCTCGTTGGATCGAGAAAATCGGAGCGGGACGCATGGAGAAGGGATGGCATGAAATAAAAATTCGACGCGCTATAAGGCGGGTGCGATCATACCAGCACTAATGCACCGGATCCCATCAGAACTCCGCAGTTAAGCGTGCTTTGGCGAGAGTAATACTAGGATGGGTGACCTCCTGGGAAGTCCTCGTGTTGCACCCGTTTTTTTTTTCGATTCTCTTATTCGATATTTTGCTTCGGGGATCACTTCTAAGAAAAGTATGAGGTCGCGACGTATATTTTTTTTTACCTCGAATTTCTCGTTGGATCGAGAAAATCGGAGCGGGACGCATGGAGAAGGGATGGCAGGAAATAAAAATTCGACGTGCTATAAGACGGGTGCGATCATACCAGCACTAATGCACCGGATCCCATCAGAACTCCGCAGTTAAGCGAGCTTGGGCGAGAGTAGTACTAGGATGGGTGACCTCCTGGGAAGTCCTCGTCTTACACCCCCTTTTCTTTTTCGATTCTCTTATTCTATATTTTGCTTCGGGGGGCACTTGTAAGAAAAGTATGAGGTCGCGACGTATATTTTTTTTTACCGCGAATTTTTCGGTGGATCGAGAAAATCGGAGCGGAACGCATGGAGAAGGGATGGCATGAAATAAAAATTCGACGCGCTATAAGACGGGTGCGATCATACCAGCACTAATGCACCGGATCCCATCAGAACTTCTCAGTTAAGCGTGCTTGGGCGAGAGTAGTACTAGGATGGGTGACCTCCTGGGAAGTCCTCGTGTTGCACACCTTTTCTTTTTCGATTCTCTTATTCGATATTTTGCTTCGGGGGGCACTTGTAAGAAAAGTATGAGGTCGCGACGTATATTTTTTTTACCTCGAATTTCTCGTTGGATCGAGAAAATCGGAGCGGGACGCATGGAGAAGGGATTGCAGGAAATAAAAATTCGACGCGCTATAAGACGGGTGCGATCATACCAGCACTAATGCACCGGATCCCATCAGAACTCCGCAGTTAAGCGTGCTTGGGCGAGAGTAGTACTAGGATGGGTGACCTCCTGGGAAGTCCTCGTGTTGCACCCCTTTTCTTTTTCGATTCTCTTATTCGATATTTTGCTTCGGGGGGCACTTGTAAGAAAAGTATGAGGTCGCGACGTATATTTTTTTTACCTCGAATTTCTCGTTGGATCGAGAAAATCGGAGCGGGACGCATGGAGAAGGGATGGCATGAAATAAAAATTCGACGCGCTATAAGGCGGGTGCGATCATACCAGCACTAATGCACCGGATCCCATCAGAACTCCGCAGTTAAGCGTGCTTGGGCGAGAGTAGTACTAGGATGGGTGACCTCCTGGGAAGTCCTCGTGTTGCACCCCTTTTCTTTTTCGATTCTATTATTCGATATTTTGCTTCGGGGGGCACTTGTAAGAAAAGTATGAGGTCGCGACGTATATTTTTTTTTACCTCGAATTTCTCGTTGGATCGAGAAAATCGGAGCGGGACGCATGGAGAAGGGATGGCAGGAAATAAAAATTCGACGCGCTATAAGACGGGTGCGATCATACCAGCACTAATGCACCGGATCCCATCAGAACTCCGCAGTTAAGCGTGCTTGGGCGAGAGTAGTACTAGGATGGGTGACCTCCTGGGTAGTCCTCGTGTTGCACCCCTTTTCTTTTTCGATTCTCTTATTCGATATTTTGCTTCGGGGGGCACTTGTAAGAAAAGTATGAGGTCGCGACGTATATTTTTTTTTTACCTCGAATTTTTCGTTGGATCGAGAAAATCGGAGCGGGATGCATGGAGAAGGGATGGCATGAAATAAAAATTCGACGCGCTATAAGACGGGTGCGATCATACCAGCACTAATGCACCGGATCCCATCAGAACTCGCAGTTAAGCGTGCTTGGGCGAGAGTAGTACTAGGATGGGTGACCTCATGGGAAGTCCTCGTGTTGCACCCCTTTTCTTTTTCGATTCTCTTATTCGATATTTTACTTCGGGGGGCACTTGTAAGAAAAGTATGAGGTCGCGATGTATATTTTTTTTTACCTCGAATTTCTCGTTGGATCGAGAAAATCGGAGCGGGACGCATGGAGAAGGGATGGCATGAAATAAAAATTCGACGCGCTATAAGACGGGTGCGATCATACCAGCAATATGCACCGGATCCCATCAGAACTCCGCAGTTAAGCGTGCTTGGGCGAGAGTAGTACTAGGATGGGTGACCTCCTGGGAAGTCCTCGTGTTGCACCCCTTATCTTTTTCGATTCTCTTATTCGATATTTTGCTTCGGGGGGCACTTGTAAGAAAAGTATGAGGTCGTGACGTATATTTTTTTTTACCTCGAATTTCTCGTTGGATCGAGAAAATCGGAGCGGGACGCATGGAGAACGGATGGCATGAAATAAAAATTCGACACGCTATGAAACGGGTGCGATCATACCAACACTAATGCACCGGATCCCATCAGAACTCCGCAGTTAAGCGTGCTTGGGCGAGAGTAGTACTAGGATGGGTGACCTCCTGGGAAGTCCTCGTGTTGCACCCCTTTTCTTTTTCGATTCTCTTATTCGATATTTTGCTTCGGGGGGCACTTGTAAGAAAAGTATGAGGTCGCGAAGTATATTTTTTTTTACCTCGAATTTCTCGTTGGATCGGGAAAATCGGAGCGGGACGCATGGAGAAGGGATGGCAGGAAATAAAAATTCGACGCGCTATAAGACGGGTGCGATCATACCAGCACTAATGCACCGGATCCCATCAGAACTCCGCAGTTAAGCGTGCTTGGGCGAGAGTAGTACTAGGATGGGTGACCTCCTGGGAAGTCCTCGTGTTGCACCCCTTTTCTTTTTCGATTCTCTTATTCGATATTTTGCTTCGGGGGGTACTTGTAAGAAAAGTATGAGGTCGCGACGTATATTTTTTTTTTACCTCGAATTTTTCGTTGGATCGAGAAAATCGGAGCGGGACGCATGGAGAAGGGATGGCATGAAATAAAAATTCGACGCGCTATAAGACGGGTGCGATCATACCAGCACTAATGCACCGGATCCCATCAGAACTCCGCAATTAAGCGTGCTTGGGCGAGAGTAGTACTAGGATGGGTGACCTCATGGGAAGTCCTCGTGTTGCACCCCTTTTCTTTTTCGATTCTCTTATTCGATATTTTGCTTCGGGGGGCACTTGTAAGAAAAGTATGAGGTCGCGATGTATATTTTTTTTTACCTCGAATTTCTCGTTGGATCGAGAAAATCGGAGCGGGACGCATGGAGAAGGGATGGCATGAAATAAAAATTCGACGCGCTATAAGACGGGTGCGATAATACCAGCAATATGCACCGGATCCCATCAGAACTCCGCAGTTAAGCGTGCTTGGGCGAGAGTAGTACTAGGATGGGTGACCTCCTGGGAAGTCCTCGTGTTGCACCCCTTTTCTTTTTCGATTCTCTTATTCGATATTTTGCTTCGGGGGGCACTTGTAAGAAAAGTATGAGGTCGCGACGTATATTTTTTTTTACCTCGAATTTCTCGTTGGATCGAGAAAATCGGAGCGGGACGCATGGAGAACGGATGGCATGAAATAAAAATTCGACGCGCTATGAAACGGGTGCGATCATACCAGCACTAATGCACCGGATCCCATCAGAACTCCGCAGTTAAGCGTGCTTGGGCGAGAGTAGTACTAGGATGGGTGACCTCCTGGGAAGTCCTCGTGTTGCACCCCTTTACTTTTTCGATTCTCTTATTCGATATTTTGCTTCGGGGGGCACTTGTAAGAAAAGTATGAGGTCGCGAAGTATATTTTTTTTACCTCGAATTTCTCGTTGGATCGGGAAAATCGGAGCGGGACGCATGGAGAAGGGATGGCAAGAAATAAAAATTCGACGCGCTATAAGACGGGTGCGATCATACCAGCACTAATGCACCGGATCCCATCAGAACTCCGCAGTTAAGCGTGCTTGGGCGAGAGTAGTACTAGGATGGGTGACCTCCTGGGAAGTCCTCGTGTTGCACCCCTTTTCTTTTTCGATTCTATTATTCGATATTTTGCTTCGGGGATCACTTCTAAGAAAAGTATGAGGTCGCGACGTATATTTTTTTTTACCTCGAATTTTTCGTTGGATCGAGAAAATCAGAGCGGGACGCATGGAGAAGGGATGGCATGAAATAAAAATTTGACGCGTTATAAAACGGGTGCGATCATACCAGCACTAATGCACCGGATCCCATCAGAGCTCCGCAGTTAAGCGTGCTTGGGCGAGAGTAGTACTAGGATGGGTGACCTCCTGGGAAGTCCTCGTGTTGCACCCGTTTTTTTTTTCGATTCTCTTATTCGATATTTTGCTTCGGGGATCACTTCTAAGAAAAGTATGAGGTCGCGACGTATATTTTTTTTTACCTCGAATTTCTCGTTGGATCGAGAAAATCGGAGCGGGACGCATGGAGAAGGGATGGCAGGAAATAAAAATTCGACGTGCTATAAGACGGGTGCGATCATACCAGCACTAATGCACCGGATCCCATCAGAACTCCGCAGTTAAGCGTGCTTGGGCGAGAGTAGTACTAGGATGGGTGACCTCCTGGGAAGTCCTCGTCTTACACCCCCTTTTCTTTTTCGATTTTCTTATTCGATATTTTGCTTCGGGGGGCACTTGTAAGAAAAGTATGAGGTCGCGACGTATATTTTTTTTTACCGCGAATTTTTCGGTGGATCGAGAAAATCGGAGCGGGACGCATGGAGAAGGGATGGCATAAAATAAAAATTCGACGCGCTATAAGACGGGTGCGATCATACCAGCACTAATGCACCGGATCCCATCAGAACTTCTCAGTTAAGCGTGCTTGGGCGAGAGTAGTACTAGGATGGGTGACCTCCTGGGAAGTCCTCGTGTTGCACACCTTTTCTTTTTCGATTCTCTTATTCGATATTTTGCTTCGGGGGGCACTTGTAAGAAAAGTATGAGGTCGCGACGTATTTTTTTTTACCTCGAATTTTTCGTTGGATCGAGAAAATCGGAGTGGGACGCATAGAGAAGGGATGGCATGAAATAAAGATTCGACGCGCTATAAGACGGGTGCGATCATACCAGCACTAGTGCACCGGATCCCATCAGAACTCCGCAGCTAAGCGTGCTTGGGCGAGAGTAGTACTAGGATGGGTGACCTCCTGGGAAGTCCTCGTGTTGCACCCCTTTTCTTTTTCGATTCTCTTATTCGATATTTTGCTTCGGGAGGCACTTGTAAGAAAAGTATGAGGTCGCGACGTATATTTTTTTTTACCTCGAATTTTTCGTTGGTTCGAGAAAATCGGAGCGGGACGCATGGAGAAGGGATGGCATGAAATAAAAATTCGACGCGCTATAAGACGGGTGCGATCATACCAGCACTAATGCTCCGGATCCCATCAGAACTCCGCAGTTAAGCGTGCTTGGGCGAGAGTAGTACTAGGATGGGTGACCTCTTGGGAAGTCCTCGTGTTGCACCCCTTTTCTTTTTCGATTCTCTTATTCGATATTTTGCTTCGGGGGGCACTTGTAAGAAAAGTATGAGGTCGCGACGTATATTTTTTTTTACCTCGAATTTTTCGTTGGATCGAAAAAATCGGAGCGGGACGCATGGAGAAGGGATGGCAGGAAATAAAATTTCGACGCGCTATAAGATGGGTGCGATCATACCAGCACTAATGCACCGGATCCCATCAGAACTCCGCAGTTAAGCGTGCTTGGCGAGAGTAGTACTAGGATGGGTGACCTCCTGGGAAGTCCTCGAGTTGCACCCCTTTTCTTTTTCGATTTCTTATTCGATATTTTGCTTCGGGGGGCACTTGTAAGAAAAGTATGAGGTCGCGAAGTATATTTTTTTTTTACCTCGAATTTCTCGTTGGATCGGGAAAATCGGAGCGGGACGCATGGAGAAGGGATGGCAGGAAATAAAAATTCGACGCGCTATAAGACGGGTGCGATCATACCAGCACTAATGCACCGGATCCCATCAGAACTCCGCAGTTAAGCGTGCTTGGGCGAGAGTAGTACTAGGATGGGTGACCTCCTGGGAAGTCCTCGTGTTGCACCCCTTTTCTTTTTCGATTCTATTATTCGATATTTTGCTTCGGGGATCACTTCTAAGAAAAGTATGAGGTCGCGACGTATATTTTTTTTTACCTCGAATTTTTCGTTGGATCGAGAAAATCAGAGCGGGACGCATGGAGAAGGGATGGCATGAAATAAAAATTCGACGCGCTATAAGACGGGTGCGATCATACCAGCACTAATGCACCGGATCCCATCAGAACTTCTCAGTTAAGCGTGCTTGGGCGAGAGTAGTACTAGGATGGGTGACCTCCTGGGAAGTCCTCGTGTTGCACACCTTTTCTTTTTCGATTCTCTTATTCGATATTTTGCTTCGGGGGGCACTTGTAAGAAAAGTATGAGGTCGCGACGTATATTTTTTTTACCTCGAATTTCTCATTGGATCGAGAAAATCGGAGCGGGACGCATGGAGAAGGGATTGCAGGAAATAAAAATTCGACGCGCTATAAGACGGGTGCGATCATACCAGCACTAATGCACCGGATCCCATCAGAACTCCGCAGTTAAGCGTGCTTGGGCGAGAGTAGTACTAGGATGGGTGACCTCCTGGGAAGTCCTCGTGTTGCACCCCTTTTCTTTTTCGATTCTCTTATTCGATATTTTGCTTCGGGGGGCACTTGTAAGAAAAGTATGAGGTCGCGACGTATATTTTTTTTACCTCGAATTTCTCGTTGGATCGAGAAAATCGGAGCGGGACGCATGGAGAAGGGATGGCATGAAATAAAAATTCGACGCGCTATAAGGCGGGTGCGATCATACCAGCACTAATGCACCGGATCCCATCAGAACTCCGCAGTTAAGCGTGCTTGGGCGAGAGTAGTACTAGGATGGGTGACCTCCTGGGAAGTCCTCGTGTTGCACCCCTTTTCTTTTTCGATTCTATTATTCGATATTTTGCTTCGGGGGGCACTTGTAAGAAAAGTATGAGGTCGCGACGTATATTTTTTTTTACCTCGAATTTCTCGTTGGATCGAGAAAATCGGAGCGGGACGCATGGAGAAGGGATGGCAGGAAATAAAAATTCGATGCGCTATAAGATGGGTGCGATCATACCAGCACTAATGCACCGGATCCCATCAGAACTCCGCAGTTAAGCGTGCTTGGGCGAGAGTAGTACTAGGATGGGTGACCTCCTGGGTAGTCCTCGTGTTGCACCCCTTTTCTTTTTCGATTCTCTTATTCGATATTTTGCTTCGGGGGGCACTTGTAAGAAAAGTATGAGGTCGCGACGTATATTTTTTTTTACCTCGAATTTTTCGTTGGATCGAGAAAATCGGAGCGGGACGCATGGAGAAGGGATGGCATGAAATAAAAATTCGACGCACTATAAGACGGGTGCGATCATACCAGCACTAATGCACCGGATCCCATCAGAACTCCGCAGTTAAGCGTGCTTGGGCGAGAGTAGTACTAGGATGGGTGACCTCATGGGAAGTCCTCGTGTTGCACCCCTTTTCTTTTTCGATTCTCTTATTCGATATTTTGCTTCGGGGGGCACTTGTAAGAAAAGTATGAGGTCGCGATGTATATTTTTTTTTACCTCGAATTTCTCGTTGGATCGAGAAAATCGGAGCGGGACGCATGGAGAAGGGATGGCATGAAATAAAAATTCGACGCGCTATAAGACGGGTGCGATCATACCAGCAATATGCACCGGATCCCATCAGAACTTCGCAGTTAAGCGTGCTTGGGCGAGAGTAGTACTAGGATGGGTGACCTCCTGGGAAGTCCTCGTGTTGCACCCCTTTTCTTTTTCGATTCTCTTATTCGATATTTTGCTTCGGGGGGCACTTGTAAGAAAAGTATGAGGTCGCGACGTATATTTTTTTTTACCTCGAATTTCTCGTTGGATCGAGAAAATCGGAGCGGGACGCATGGAGAACGGATGGCATGAAATAAAAATTCGACGCGCTATGAAACGGGTGCGATCATACCAGCACTAATGCACCGGATCCCATCAGAACTCCGCAGTAAAGCGTGCTTGGGCGAGAGTAGTACTAGGATGGGTGACCTCCTGGGAAGTCCTCGTGTTGCACCCCTTTTCTTTTTCGATTCTCTTATTCGATATTTTGCTTCGGGGGGCACTTGTAAGAAAAGTATGAGGTCGCGAAGTATATTTTTTTTTACCTCGAATTTCTCGTTGGATCGGGAAAATCGGAGCGGGACGCATGGAGAAGGGATGGCAGGAAATAAAAATTCGACGCGCTATAAGACGGGTGCGATCATACCAGCACTAATGCACCGGATCCCATCAGAACTCCGCAGTTAAGCGTGCTTGGGCGAGAGTAGTACTAGGATGGGTGACCTCCTGGGAAGTCCTCGTGTTGCACCCCTTTTCTTTTTCGATTCTCTTATTCGATATTTTGCTTCGGGGGGTACTTGTAAGAAAAGTATGAGGTCGCGACGTATATTTTTTTTTTACCTCGAATTTTTCGTTGGATCGAGAAAATCGGAGCGGGACGCATGGAGAAGGGATGGCATGAAATAAAAATTCGACGCGCTATAAGACGGGTGCGATCATACCAGCACTAATGCACCGGATCCCATCAGAACTCCGCAATTAAGCGTGCTTGGGCGAGAGTAGTACTAGGATGGGTGACCTCCTGGGAAGTCCTCGTGTTGCACCCCTTTTCTTTTTCGATTCTCTTATTCGATATTTTGCTTCGGGGGGCACTTGTAAGAAAAGTATGAGGTCGCGATGTATATTTTTTTTTACCTCGAATTTCTCGTTAGATCGAGAAAATCGGAGCGGGACGCATGGAGAAGGGATGGCATGAAATAAAAATTCGACGCGCTATAAGACGGGTGCGATCATACCAGCAATATGCACCGGATCCCATCAGAACTCCGCAGTTAAGCGTGCTTGGGCGAGAGTAGTACTAGGATGGGTGACCTCCTGGGAAGTCCTCGTGTTGCACCCCTTTTCTTTTTCGATTCTCTTATTCGATATTTTGCTTCGGGGGGCACTTGTAAGAAAAGTATGAGGTCGCGACGTATATTTTTTTTTACCTCGAATTTCTCGTTGGATCGAGAAAATCGGAGCGGGACGCATGGAGAACGGATGGCATGAAATAAAAATTCGACGCGCTATGAAACGGGTGCGATCATACCAGCACTAATGCACCGGATCCCATCAGAACTCCGGAGTTAAGCGTGCTTGGGCGAGAGTAGTACTAGGGTGGGTGACCTCCTGGGAAGTCCTCGTGTTGCACCCCTTTTCTTTTTCGATTCTCTTATTCGATATTTTGCTTCGGGGGGCACTTGTAAGAAAAGTATGAGGTCGCGAAGTATATTTTTTTTTACCTCGAATTTCTCGTTGGATCGGGAAAATCGGAGCGGGACGCATGGAGAAGGGATGGCAGGAAATAAAAATTCGACGCGCTATAAGACGGGTGCGATCATACCAGCACTAATGCACCGGATCCCATCAGAACTCCGCAGTTAAGCGTGCTTGGGCGAGAGTAGTACTAGGATGGGTGACCTCCTGGGAAGTCCTCGTGTTGCACCCCTTTTCTTTTTCGATTCTATTATTCGATATTTTGCTTCGGGGATCACTTCTAAGAAAAGTATGAGGTCGCGACGTATATTTTTTTTTACCTCGAATTTTTCGTTGGATCGAGAAAATCAGAGCGGGACGCATGGAGAAGGGATGGCATGAAATAAAAATTTGACGCGTTATAAAACGGGTGCGATCATACCAGCACTAATGCACCGGATACCATCAGAGCTCCGCAGTTAAGCGTGCTTGGGCGAGAGTAGTACTAGGATGGGTGACCTCCTGGGAAGTCCTCGTGTTGCACCCGTTTTTTTTTTCGATTCTCTTATTCGATATTTTGCTTCGGGGATCACTTCTAAGAAAAGTATGAGGTCGCGACGTATATTTTTTTTTACCTCGAATTTCTCGTTGGATCGAGAAAATCGGAGCGGGACGCATGGAGAAGGGATGGCAGGAAATAAAAATTCGACGTGCTATAAGACGGGTGCGATCATACCAGCACTAATGCACCGGATCCCATCAGAACTCCGCAGTTAAGCGTGCTTGGGCGAGAGTAGTACTAGGATGGGTGACCTCCTGGGAAGTCCTCGTCTTACACCCCCTTTTCTTTTTCGATTCTCTTATTCGATATTTTGCTTCGGGGGGCACTTGTAAGAAAAGTATGAGGTCGCGACGTATATTTTTTTTTACCGCGAATTTTTCGGTGGATCGAGAAAATCGGAGCGGGATGCATGGAGAAGGGATGGCATAAAATAAAAATTCGACGCGCTATAAGACGGGTGCGATCATACCAACACTAATGCACCGGATCCCATCAGAACTTCTCAGTTAAGCGTGCTTGGACGAGAGTAGTACTAGGATGGGTGACCTCCTGGGAAGTCCTCGTGTTGCACACCTTTTCTTTTTCGATTCTCTTATTCGATATTTTGCTTCGGGGGGCACTTGTAAGAAAAGTATGAGGTCGCGACGTATTTTTTTTTACCTCGAATTTTTCGTTGGATCGAGAAAATCGGAGTGGGACGCATAGAGAAGGGATGGCATGAAATAAAGATTCGACGCGCTATAAGACGGGTGCGATCATACCAGCACTAGTGCACCGGATCCCATCAGAACTCCGCAGCTAAGCGTGCTTGGGCGAGAGTAGTACTAGGATGGGTGACCTCCTGGGAAGTCCTCGTGTTGCACCCCTTTTCTTTTTCGATTCTCTTATTCGATATTTTGCTTCGGGAGGCACTTGTAAGAAAAGTATGAGGTCGCGACGTATATTTTTTTTTACCTCGAATTTTTCGTTGGTTCGAGAAAATCGGAGCGGGACGCATGGAGAAGGGATGGCATGAAATAAAAATTCGACGCGCTATAAGACGGGTGCGATCATACCAGCACTAATGCTCCGGATCCCATCAGAACTCCGCAGTTAAGCGTGCTTGGGCGAGAGTAGTACTAGGATGGGTGACCTCTTGGGAAGTCCTCGTGTTGCACCCCTTTTCTTTTTCGATTCTCTTATTCGATATTTTGCTTCGGGGGGCACTTGTAAGAAAAGTATGAGGTCGCGACGTATATTTTTTTTTACCTCGAATTTTTCGTTGGATCGAAAAAATCGGAGCGGGACGCATGGAGAAGGGATGGCAGGAAATAAAATTTCGACGCGCTATAAGACGGGTGCGATCATACCAGCACTAATGCACCGGATCCCATCAGAACTCCGCAGTTAAGCGTGCTTGGCGAGAGTAGTACTAGGATGGGTGACCTCCTGGGAAGTCCTCGTGTTGCACCCCTTTTCTTTTTCGATTTCTTATTCGATATTTTGCTTCGGGGGGCACTTGTAAGAAAAGTATGAGGTCGCGAAGTATATTTTTTTTTACCTCGAATTTCTCGTTGGATCGGGAAAATCGGAGCGGGACGCATGGAGAAGGGATGGCAGGAAATAAAAATTCGACGCGCTATAAGACGGGTGCGATCATACCAGCACTAATGCACCGGATCCCATCAGAACTCCGCAGTTAAGCGTGCTTGGGCGAGAGTAGTACTAGGATGGGTGACCTCCTGGGAAGTACTCGTGTTGCACCCCTTTTCTTTTTCGATTCTATTATTCGATATTTTGCTTCGGGGATCACTTCTAAGAAAAGTATGAGGTCGCGACGTATATTTTTTTTTACCTCGAATTTTTCGTTGGATCGAGAAAATCAGAGCGGGACGCATGGAGAAGGGATGGCATGAAATAAAAATTTGACGCGTTATAAAACGGGTGCGATCATACCAGCACTAATGCACCGGATCCCATCAGAACTCCGCAGTCAAGCGTGCTTGGGCGAGAGCAGTACTAGGATGGGTGACCTCCTGGGAAGTCCTCGTGTTGCACCCGTTTTCTTTTTCGATTCTCTTATTCGATATTTTGCTTCGGGGATCACTTCTAAGAAAAGTATGAGGTCGCGACGTATATTTTTTTTTACCTCGAATTTCTCGTTGGATCGAGAAAATCGGAGCGGGACGCATGGAGAAGGGATGGCAGGAAATAAAAATTCGACGTGCTATAAGACGGGTGCGATCATACCAGCACTAATGCACCGGATCCCATCAGAACTCCGCAGTTAAGCGTGCTTGGGGGAGAGTAGTACTAGGATGGGTGACCTCCTGGGAAGTCCTCGTCTTACACCCCCTTTTCTTTTTCGATTCTCTTATTCGATATTTTGCTTCGGGGGGCACTTGTAAGAAAAGTATGAGGTCGCGACGTATATTTTTTTTTACCGCGAATTTTTCGGTCGATCGAGAAAATCGGAGCGGGACGCATGGAGAAGGGATGGCATGAAATAAAAATTCGACGCGCTATAAGACGGGTGCGATCATACCAGCACTAATGCACCGGATCCCATCAGAACTTCTCAGTTAAGCGTGCTTGGGCGAGAGTAGTACTAGGATGGGTGACCTCCTGGGAAGTCCTCGTGTTGCACACCTTTTCTTTTTCGATTCTCTTATTCGATATTTTGCTTCGGGGGGCACTTGTAAGAAAAGTATGAGGTCGCGACGTATTTTTTTTTACCTCGAATTTTTCGTTGGATCGAGAAAATCGGAGTGGGACGCATAGAGAAGGGATGGCATGAAATAAAGATTCGACGCGCTATAAGACGGGTGCGATCATACCAGCACTAGTGCACCGGATCCCATCAGAACTCCGCAGCTAAGGGTGCTTGGGCGAGAGTAGTACTAGGATGGGTGACCTCCTGGGAAGTCCTCGTGTTGCACCCCTTTTCTTTTTCGATTCTCTTATTCGATATTTTGCTTCGGGAGGCACTTGTAAGAAAAGTATGAGGTCGCGACGTATATTTTTTTTTACCTCGAATTTTTCGTTGGTTCGAGAAAATCGGAGCGGGACGCATGGAGAAGGGATGGCATGAAATAAAAATTCGACGCGCTATAAGACGGGTGCGATCATACCAGCACTAATGCACCGGATTCCATCAGAACTCCGCAGTTAAGCGTGCTTGGGCGAGAGTAGTACTAGGATGGGTGACCTCTTGGGAAGTCCTCGTGTTGCACCCCTTTTCTTTTTCGATTCTCTTATTCGATATTTTGCTTCGGGGGGCACTTGTAAGAAAAGTATGAGGTCGCGACGTATATTTTTTTTTACCTCGAATTTTTCGTTGGATCGAGAAAATCGGAGCGGGACGCATGGAGAAGGGATGGCAGGAAATAAAAATTCGACGCGCTATAAGACGGGTGCGATCATACCAGCACTAATGCACCGGATCCCATCAGAACTCCGCAGTTAAGCGTGCTTGGGCGAGAGTAGTACTAGGATGGGTGACCTCCTGGGAAGTCCTCGTGTTGCACCCCTTTTCTTTTTCGATTCTCTTATTCGATATTTTGCTTCGGGGGGCACTTGTAAGAAAAGTATGAGATCGCGACGTATATTTTTTTTACCTCGAATTTTTCGTTGGATCGAGAAAATCGGAGCGGGACGCATGGAGAAGGGATGGCAGGAAATAAAAATTCGACGCGCTATAAGACGGGTGCGATCATACCAGCACTAATGCACCGGATCCCATCAGAACTCCGCAGTTAAGCGTGCTTGGGCGAGAGTTGTACTAGGATGGGTGACCTCCTGGGAAGTCCTCGTGTTGCACCCCTTTTCTTTTTCGATTCTCTTATTCGATATTTTACTTCGGGAGGCACTTGTAAGAAAAGTATGAGGTCGCGACGTATATTTTTTTTACCTCGAATTTCTCGTTGGATCGAGAAAATCGGAGCGGGACGCATGGAGAAGGGATTGCAGGAAATAAAAATTCGACGCGCTATAAGACGGGTGCGATCATACCAGCACTAATGCACCGGATCCCATCAGAACTCCGCAGTTAAGCGTGCTTGGGCGAGAGTAGTACTAGGATGGGTGACCTCCTGGGAAGTCCTCGTGTTGCACCCCTTTTCTTTTTCGATTCTCTTATTCGATATTTTGCTTCGGGGGGCACTTGTAAGAAAAGTATGAGGTCGCGACGTATATTTTTTTTTACCTCGAATTTCTCGTTGGATCGAGAAAATCGGAGCGGGACGCATGGAGAAGGGATGGCATGAAATAAAAATTCGACGCGCTATAAGGCGGGTGCGATCATACCAGCACTAATGCACCGGATCCCATCAGAACTCCGCAGTTAAGCGTGCTTGGGCGAGAGTAGTACTAGGATGGGTGACCTCCTGGGAAGTCCTCGTGTTGCACCCCTTTTCTTTTTCGATTCTATTATTCGATATTTTGCTTCGGGGGGCACTTGTAAGAAAAGTATGAGGTCGCGACGTATATTTTTTTTTACCTCGAATTTCTCGTTGGATCGAGAAAATAGGAGCGGGACGCATGGAGAAGGGATGGCAGGAAATAAAAATTCGACGCGCTATAAGACGGGTGCGATCATACCAGCACTAATGCACCGGATCCCATCAGAACTCCGCAGTTAAGCGTGCTTGGGCGAGAGTAGTACTAGGATGGGTGACCTCCTGGGAAGTCCTCGTGTTGCACCTCTTTTCTTTTTCGATTCTCTTATTCGATATTTTGCTTCGGGGGGCACTTGTAAGAAAAGTATGAGGTCGCGACGTATATTTTTTTTTTACCTCGAATTTTTCGTTGGATCGAGAAAATCGGAGCGGGACGCATGGAGAAGGGATGGCAGGAAATAAAAATTCGACGCGCTATAAGACGGGTGCGATCATACCAGCACTAATGCACCGGATCCCATCAGAACTCCGCAGTTAAGCGTGCTTGGGCGAGAGTTGTACTAGGATGGGTGACCTCCTGGGAAGTCCTCGTGTTGCACCCCTTTTCTTTTTCGATTCTCTTATTCGATATTTTACTTCGGGAGGCACTTGTAAGAAAAGTATGAGGTCGCGACGTATATTTTTTTACCTCGAATTTCTCGTTGGATCGAGAAAATCGAAGCGGGACGCATGGAGAAGGGATTGCAGGAAATAAAAATTCGACGCGCTATAAGATGGGTGCGATCATACCAGCACTAATGCACCGGATCCCATCAGAACTCCGCAGTTAAGCGTGCTTGGGCGAGAGTAGTACTAGGATGGGTGACCTCCTGGGAAGTCCTCGTGTTGCACCCCTTTTCTTTTTCGATTCTCTTATTCGATATTTTGCTTCAGGGGGCACTTGTAAGAAAAGTATGAGGTCGCGACGTATATTTTTTTTACCTCGAATTTCTCGTTGGATCGAGAAAATCGGAGCGGGACGCATGGAGAAGGGATGGCATGAAATAAAAATTCGACGCGCTATAAGGCGGGTGCGATCATACCAGCACTAATGCACCGGATCCCATCAGAACTCCGCAGTTAAGCGTGCTTGGGCGAGTGTAGTACTAGGATGGGTGACCTCCTGGGAAGTCCTCGTGTTGCACCCCTTTTCTTTTTCGATTCTATTATTCGATATTTTGCTTCGGGGGGCACTTGTAAGAAAAGTATGAGGTCGCGACGTATATTTTTTTTTACCTCGAATTTCTCGTTGGATCGAGAAAATCGGAGCGGGACGCATGGAGAAGGGATGGCAGGAAATAAAAATTCGACGCGCTATAAGACGGGTGCGATCATACCAGCACTAATGCACCGGATCCCATCAGAACTCCGCAGTTAATCGTGCTTGGGCGAGAGTAGTACTAGGATGGGTGACCTCCTGGGAAGTCCTCGTGTTGCACCCCTTTTCTTTTTCGATTCTCTTATTCGATATTTTGCTTCGGGGGGCACTTGTAAGAAAAGTATGAGGTCGCGACGTATATTTTTTTTTTACCTCGAATTTTTCGTTGGATCGAGAAAATCGGAGCGGGACGCATGGAGAAGGGATGGCATGAAATAAAAATTCGACGCGCTATAAGACGGGTGCGATCATACCAGCACTAATGCACCGGATCCCATCAGAACTCCGCAGTTAAGCGTGCTTGGGCGAGAGTAGTACTAGGATGGGTGACCTCCTGGGAAGTCCTCGTGTTGCACCCCTTTTCTTTTTCGATTCTCTTATTCGATATTTTGCTTCGGGGGGCACTTGTAAGAAAAGTATGAGGTCGCGACGTATATTTTTTTTTAGCTCGAATTTCTCGTTGGATCGAGAAAATCGGAGCGGGACGCATGGAGAACGGATGGCATGAAATAAAAATTCGACGCGCTATGAAACGGGTGCGATCATACCAGCACTAATGCACCGGATCCCATCAGAACTCCGCAGTTAAGCGTGCTTGGGCGAGAGTAGTACTAGGATGGGTGACCTCCTGGGAAGTCCTCGTGTTGCACCCATTTTCTTTTTCGATTCTCTTATTCGATATTTTGCTTCGGGGGGCACTTGTAAGAAAAGTATGAGGTCGCGAAGTATATTTTTTTTTACCTCGAATTTCTCGTTGGATCGGGAAAATCGGAGCGGGACGCATGGAGAAGGGATGGCAGGAAATAAAAATTCGACGCGCTATAAGACGGGTGCGATCATACCAGCACTAATGCACCGGATCCCATCAGAACTCCGCAGTTAAGCGTGCTTGGGCGAGAGTAGTACTAGGATGGGTGACCTCCTGGGAAGTCATCGTGTTGCACCCCTTTTCTTTTTCGATTCTATTATTCGATATTTTGCTTCGGGGATCACTTCTAAGAAAAGTATGAGGTCGCGACGTATATTTTTTTTTACCTCGAATTTTTCGTTGGATCGAGAAAATCAGAGCGGGACGCATGGAGAAGGGATGACATGAAATAAAAATTTGACGCGTTATAAAACGGGTGCGATCATACCAGCACTAATGCACCGGATCCCATCAGAACTCCGCAGTTAAGCGTGCTTGGGCGAGAGTAGTACTAGGATGGGTGACCTCCTGGGAAGTCCTCGTGTTGCACCCCTTTTCTTTTTCGATTCTATTATTCGATATTTTGCTTCGGGGATCACTTCTAAGAAAAGTATGAGGTCGCGACGTATATTTTTTTTTACCTCGAATTTCTCGTTGGATCGAGAAAATCGGAGCGGGACGCATGGAGAAGGGATGGCATGAAATAAAAATTCGACGCGCTATAAGGCGGGTGCGATCATACCAGCACTAATGCACCGGATCCCATCAGAACTCCGCAGTTAAGCGTGCTTGGGCGAGAGTAGTACTAGGATGGGTGACCTCCTGGGAAGTCCTCGTGTTGCACCCCTTTTCTTTTTCGATTCTATTATTCGATATTTTGCTTCGGGGGGCACTTGTAAGAACAGTATGAGGTCGCGACGTATATTTTTTTTTACCTCGAATTTCTCGTTGGATCGAGAAAATAGGAGCGGGACGCATGGAGAAGGGATGGCAGGAAATAAAAATTCGACGCGCTATAAGACGGGTGCGATCATACCAGCACTAATGCACCGGATCCCATCAGAACTCCGCAGTTAAGCGTGCTTGGGCGAGAGTAGTACTAGGATGGGTGACCTCCTGGGAAGTCCTCGTGTTGCACCTCTTTTCTTTTTCGATTCTCTTATTCGATATTTTGCTTCGGGGGGCACTTGTAAGAAAAGTATGAGGTCGCGACGTATATTTTTTTTTTACCTCGAATTTTTCGTTGGATCGAGAAAATCGGAGCGGGACGCATGGAGAAGGGATGGCAGGAAATAAAAATTCGACGCGCTATAAGACGGGTGCGATCATACCAGCACTAATGCACCGGATCCCATCAGAACTCCGCAGTTAAGCGTGCTTGGGCGAGAGTTGTACTAGGATGGGTGACCTCCTGGGAAGTCCTCGTGTTGCACCCCTTTTCTTTTTCGATTCTCTTATTCGATATTTTACTTCGGGAGGCACTTGTAAGAAAAGTATGAGGTCGCGACGTATATTTTTTTTACCTCGAATTTCTCGTTGGATCGAGAAAATCGGAGCGGGACGCATGGAGAAGGGATTGCAGGAAATAAAAATTCGACGCGCTATAAGATGGGTGCGATCATACCAGCACTAATGCACCGGATCCCATCAGAACTCCGCAGTTAAGCGTGCTTGGGCGAGAGTAGTACTAGGATGGGTGACCTCCTGGGAAGTCCTCGTGTTGCACCCCTTTTCTTTTTCGATTCTCTTATTCGATATTTTGCTTCAGGGGGCACTTGTAAGAAAAGTATGAGGTCGCGACGTATATTTTTTTTACCTCGAATTTCTCGTTGGATCGAGAAAATCGGAGCGGGACGCATGGAGAAGGGATGGCATGAAATAAAAATTCGACGCGCTATAAGGCGGGTGCGATCATACCAGCACTAATGCACCGGATCCCATCAGAACTCCGCAGTTAAGCGTGCTTGGGCGAGTGTAGTACTAGGATGGGTGACCTCCTGGGAAGTCCTCGTGTTGCACCCCTTTTCTTTTTCGATTCTATTATTCGATATTTTGCTTCGGGGGGCACTTGTAAGAAAAGTATGAGGTCGCGACGTATATTTTTTTTTACCTCGAATTTCTCGTTGGATCGAGAAAATCGGAGCGGGACGCATGGAGAAGGGATGGCAGGAAATAAAAATTCGACGCGCTATAAGACGGGTGCGATCATACCAGCACTAATGCACCGGATCCCATCAGAACTCCGCAGTTAATCGTGCTTGGGCGAGAGTAGTACTAGGATGGGTGACCTCCTGGGAAGTCCTCGTGTTGCACCCCTTTTCTTTTTCGATTCTCTTATTCGATATTTTGCTTCGGGGGGCACTTGTAAGAAAAGTATGAGGTCGCGACGTATATTTTTTTTTTTACCTCGAATTTTTCGTTGGATCGAGAAAATCGGAGCGGGACGCATGGAGAAGGGATGGCATGAAATAAAAATTCGACGCGCTATAAGACGGGTGCGATCATACCAGCACTAATGCACCGGATCCCATCAGAACTCCGCAGTTAAGCGTGCTTGGGCGAGAGTAGTACTAGGATGGGTGACCTCCTGGGAAGTCCTCGTGTTGCACCCCTTTTCTTTTTCGATTCTCTTATTCGATATTTTGCTTCGGGGGGCACTTGTAAGAAAAGTATGAGGTCGCGACGTATATTTTTTTTTAGCTCGAATTTCTCGTTGGATCGAGAAAATCGGAGCGGGACGCATGGAGAACGGATGGCATGAAACAAAAATTCGACGCGCTATGAAACGGGTGCGATCATACCAGCACTAATGCACCGGATCCCATCAGAACTCCGCAGTTAAGCGTGCTTGGGCGAGAGTAGTACTAGGATGGGTGACCTCCTGGGAAGTCCTCGTGTTGCACCCCTTTTCTTTTTCGATTCTCTTATTCGATATTTTGCTTCGGGGGGCACTTGTAAGAAAAGTATGAGGTCGCGAAGTATATTTTTTTTTACCTCGAATTTCTCGTTGGATCGGGAAAATCGGAGCGGGACGCATGGAGAAGGGATGGCAGGAAATAAAAATTCGACGCGCTATAAGACGGGTGCGATCATACCAGCACTAATGCACCGGATCCCATCAGAACTCCGCAGTTAAGCGTGCTTGGGCGAGAGTAGTACTAGGATGGGTGACCTCCTGGGAAGTCATCGTGTTGCACCCCTTTTCTTTTTCGATTCTATTATTCGATATTTTGCTTCGGGGATCACTTCTAAGAAAAGTATGAGGTCGCGACGTATATTTTTTTTTACCTCGAATTTTTCGTTGGATCGAGAAAATCAGAGCGGGACGCATGGAGAAGGGATGACATGAAATAAAAATTTGACGCGTTATAAAACGGGTGCGATCATACCAGCACTAATGCACCGGATCCCATCAGAACTCCGCAGTTAAGCGTGCTTGGGTGAGAGTAGTACTAGGATGGGTGACCTCCTGGGAAGTCCTCGTGTTGCACCCGTTTTCTTTTTCGATTCTCTTATTCGATATTTTGCTTCGGGGATCACTTCTAAGAAAAGTATGAGGTCGCGACGTATATTTTTTTTTACCTCGAATTTCTCGTTGGATCGAGAAAATCGGAGCGGGACGCATGGAGAAGGGATGGCAGGAAATAAAAATTCGACATGCTATAAGACGGGTGCGATCATACCAGCACTAATGCACCGGATCCCATCAGAACTCTGCAGTTAAGCGTGCTTGGGCGAGAGTAGTACTAGGATGGGTGACCTCCTGGGAAGTCCTCGTCTTACACCCCCTTTTCTTTTTCGATTCTCTTATTCGATATTTTGCTTCGGGGGGCACTTGTAAGAAAAGTATGAGGTCGCGACGTATATTTTTTTTTACCGCGAATTTTTCGGTGGATCGAGAAAATCGGAGCGGGACGCATGGAGAAGGGATGGCATGAAATAAAAATTCGACGCGCTATAAGACGGGTGCGATCATACCAGCACTAATGCACCGGATCCCATCAGAACTTCTCAGTTAAGCGTGCTTGGGCGAGAGTAGTACTAGGATGGGTGACCTCTTGGGAAGTCCTCGTGTTGCACACCTTTTCTTTTTCGATTCTCTTATTCGATATTTTGCTTTGGGGGGCACTTGTAAGAAAAGTATGAGGTCGCGACGTATTTTTTTTACCTCGAATTTTTCGTTGGATCGAGAAAATCGGAGTGGGACGCATAGAGAAGGGATGGCATGAAATAAAGATTCTACGCGCTATAAGACGGGTGCGATCATACCAGCACTAGTGCACCGGATCCCATCAGAACTCCGCAGCTAAGCGTGCTTGGGCGAGAGTAGTACTAGGATGGGTGACCTCCTGGGAAGTCCTCGTGTTGCACCCCTTTTCTTTTTCGATTCTCTTATTCGATATTTTGCTTCGGGAGGCACTTGTAAGAAAAGTATGAGGTCGCGACGTATATTTTTTTTTACCTCGAATTTTTCGTTGGTTCGAGAAAATCGGAGCGGGACGCATGAAGAACGGATGGCATGAAATAAAAATTCGACGCGCTATAAGATGGGTGCGATCATACCAGCACTAATGTACCGGATCCCATCAGAACTTCGTAGTTAAGCGTGCTTGGGCGAGAGTAGTACTAGGATGGGTGACCTCCTGGGAAGTCCTCGTGTTGTACCCCTTTTCTATTTCGATTCTCTTATTTGATATTTTGCTTCGGGGGGCACTTGTAAGAAAAGTATGAGGTCGCGACGTACATTTTTTTTTACCTCGAATTTTTCGTTGGATCGTGAAAATCGGAGCAGGACACATGGAGAAGGGATGGCATGAAATAAAAATTCGACGCGCTATAAGACGGGTGCGATCATACCAAAACTAATGCACCGGATTCCATCAGAACTCCGCAGTTAAGCGCGCTTGGGCGTGAGTAGTACTAGGATGGGTGACCTCCTGGGAAGTCCTCGTGTTACACCCCTTTTCTTTTTCGATTCTCTTATTCGATATTTTGCTTCGGGGGGCACTTGTAAGAAAAGTATGAGGTCGCGACGTATATTTTTTTTACCGCGAATTTTTCGTTGGATCGAGAAAATCGGAGCGGGACGCATGGAGAAGGGATGGCATGAAATAAAAATTCGACGCGCTACAAGATGGGTGCGATCATACCAACACTAATGCACCGGATCCCATCAGAACTCTGCAGTTAAGCGTGCTTGGGCGAGAGTAGTACTAGGATGGGTGTCCTCCTGGGAAGTCCTCGTGTTACACCCCTTTTCTTTTTCGATTCTCTTATTCGATATTTTGCTTCGGGGGGCACTTGTAAGAAAAGTATGAGGTCGCGACGTATAATTTTTTTTACCGCGAATTTTCCGTTGGATCGAGAAAATCGTTGCGGGACGCATGGAGAAGGGATGGCATGAAATAAAAATTCGACGCGCTATAAGACGGGTGCGATCATACCAGCACTAATGCACAGGATCCCATCAGAACTCCGCAGTTAAGCGTGCTTGGGCGAGAGTAGTACTAGGATGGGTGACCTCCTGGAAAGTCCTCGTGTTGCACCCCTTTTCTTTTTCGATTCTCTTATTCGATATTTTGCTTCGGGTGGCACTTGTAAGAAAAGTATGAGGTCGCGACGGATATTTTTTTTTACCGCGAATTTCTCGTTGGATCGAGAAAATCGGAGCGGGACGCATGGAGAAGGGATGGCATTAAATAAAAATTCGACGCGTTATAAGACGGGTGCGATCATAGCAGCACTAATGCACCGGATCCCATCAGAACTCCGCAGTTAAGCGTGCTTGGGCGAGAGTTGTACTAGGATGGGTGACCTCCTGGGAAGTCCTCGTGTTGCACCCATTTTCTTTTTCGATTGTCTTATTCGATATTTTGCTTCGGGGCGCACTTGTAAGAAAAGTATGAGGTCGCGACGTATATTTTTTTTTACCTCGAATTTTTCGTTGGATCGAGAAAATCGGAGCGGGACGCATGAAGAAGGGATGGCATGAAATAAAAATTCGACGCGCTATAAGGCCGGTGCGATCATACCAGCACTAATGCACCGGATCCCATCATAACTCCACAGTTAAGCGTGCTTGGGCGAGAGTAGTACTAGGATGGGTGGCCTCCTGGGAAGTCCTCGTCTTACACTCCCTTTTCTTTTTCGATTCTCTTATTCGATATTTTGCTTCGGGGGGCACTTGTAAGAAAAGTATGAGGTCGCGACGTATATTTTTTTTTACCGCGAATTTTTCGGTGGAACGAGAAAATCGGAGCGGGACCCATGGAGAAGGGATGGCATGAAATAAAAATTCGACGCGCTATAAGACGGGTGCGATCATACCAGCACTAATGCACCGGATCCCATCAGAACTTCTCAGTTAAGCGTGCTTGGGCGAGAGTAGTACTAGGATGGGTGACCTCCTGGGAAGTCCTCGTGTTGCACCCCTTTTCTTTTTCGATTCTCTTATTCGATATTGTGCTTCGGGGGGCACTTGTAAGAAAAGTATGAGGTCGCGACGTATTTTTTTTTACCGCGAATTTTTCGTTGGATCGAGAAAATCGGAGCGGGACGCATGGAGAAGGGATGGCATGAAATAAAAATTCGACGCGCTACAAGATGGGTGCGATCATACCAACACTAATGCACCGGATCCCATCAGAACTCTGCAGTTAAGCGTGCTTGGGCGAGAGTAGTACTAGGATGGGTGTCCTCCTGGGAAGTCCTCGTGTTACACCCCTTTTCTTTTTCGATTCTCTTATTCGATATTTTGCTTCGGGGGGCACTTGTAAGAAAAGTATGAGGTCGCGACGTATAATTTTTTTTACCGCGAATTTTCCGTTGGATCGAGAAAATCGTTGCGGGACGCATGGAGAAGGGATGGCATGAAATAAAAATTCGACGCGCTATAAGACGGGTGCGATCATACCAGCACTAATGCACAGGATCCCATCAGAACTCCGCAGTTAAGCATGCTTGGGCGAGAGTAGTACTAGGATGGGTGACCTCCTGGAAAGTCCTCGTGTTGCACCCCTTTTCTTTTTCGATTCTCTTATTCGATATTTTGCTTCGGGTGGCACTTGTAAGAAAAGTATGAGGTCGCGACGGATATTTTTTTTTACCGCGAATTTTTCGTTGGATCGAGAAAATCGGAGCGGGACGCATGGAGAAGGGATGGCATTAAATAAAAATTCGACGCGTTATAAGACGGGTGCGATCATAGCAGCACTAATGCACCGGATCCCATCAGAACTCCGCAGTGAAGCGTGCTTGGGCGAGAGTTGTACTAGGATGGGTGACCTCCTGGGAAGTCCTCGTGTTGCACCCATTTTCTTTTTCGATTGTCTTATTCGATATTTTGCTTCGGGGGGCACTTGTAAGAAAAGTATGAGGTCGCGACGTATATTTTTTTTTACCTCGAATTTTTCGTTGGATCGAGAAAATCGGAGCGGGACGCATGAAGAAGGGATGGCATGAAATAAAAATTCGACGCGCTATAAGGCCGGTGCGATCATACCAGCACTAATGCACCGGATCCCATCATAACTCCGCAGTTAAGCGTGCTTGGGCGAGAGTAGTACTAGGATGGGTGGCCTCCTGGGAAGTCCTCGTCTTACACTCCCTTTTCTTTTTCGATTCTCTTATTCGATATTTTGCTTCGGGGGGCACTTGTAAGAAAAGTATGAGGTCGCGAAGTATATTTTTTTTTACCTCGAATTTCTCGTTGGATCGGGAAAATCGGAGCGGGACGCATGGAGAAGGGATGGCAGGAAATAAAAATTCGACGCGCTATAAGACGGGTGCGATCATACCAGCACTAATGCACCGGATCCCATCAGAACTCCGCAGTTAAGCGTGCTTGGGCGAGAGTAGTACTAGGATGGGTGACCTCCTGGGAAGTCATCGTGTTGCACCCCTTTTCTTTTTCGATTCTATTATTCGATATTTTGCTTCGGGGATCACTTCTAAGAAAAGTATGAGGTCGCGACGTATATTTTTTTTTACCTCGAATTTTTCGTTGGATCGAGAAAATCAGAGCGGGACGCATGGAGAAGGGATGACATGAAATAAAAATTTGACGCGTTATAAAACGGGTGCGATCATACCAGCACTAATGCACCGGATCCCATCAGAACTCCGCAGTTAAGCGTGCTTGGGCGAGAGTAGTACTAGGATGGGTGACCTCCTGGGAAGTCCTCGTGTTGCACCCCTTTTCTTTTTCGATTCTATTATTCGATATTTTGCTTCGGGGATCACTTCTAAGAAAAGTATGAGGTCGCGACGTATATTTTTTTTTACCTCGAATTTCTCGTTGGATCGAGAAAATCGGAGCGGGACGCATGGAGAAGGGATGGCAGGAAATAAAAATTCGACGCGCTATAAGACGGGTGCGATCATACCAGCACTAATGCACCGGATCCCATCAGAACTCCGCAGTTAAGCGTGCTTGGGCGAGAGTTGTACTAGGATGGGTGACCTCCTGGGAAGTCCTCGTGTTGCACCCCTTTTCTTTTTCGATTCTCTTATTCGATATTTTACTTCGGGAGGCACTTGTAAGAAAAGTATGAGGTCGCGACGTATATTTTTTTTACCTCGAATTTCTCGTTGGATCGAGAAAATCGGAGCGGGACGCATGGAGAAGGGATTGCAGGAAATAAAAATTCGACGCGCTATAAGATGGGTGCGATCATACCAGCACTAATGCACCGGATCCCATCAGAACTCCGCAGTTAAGCGTGCTTGGGCGAGAGTAGTACTAGGATGGGTGACCTCCTGGGAAGTCCTCGTGTTGCACCCCTTTTCTTTTTCGATTCTCTTATTCGATATTTTGCTTCAGGGGGCACTTGTAAGAAAAGTATGAGGTCGCGACGTATATTTTTTTTACCTCGAATTTCTCGTTGGATCGAGAAAATCGGAGCGGGACGCATGGAGAAGGGATGGCATGAAATAAAAATTCGACGCGCTATAAGGCGGGTGCGATCATACCAGCACTAATGCACCGGATCCCATCAGAACTCCGCAGTTAAGCGTGCTTGGGCGAGTGTAGTACTAGGATGGGTGACCTCCTGGGAAGTCCTCGTGTTGCACCCCTTTTCTTTTTCGATTCTATTATTCGATATTTTGCTTCGGGGGGCACTTGTAAGAAAAGTATGAGGTCGCGACGTATATTTTTTTTTACCTCGAATTTCTCGTTGGATCGAGAAAATCGGAGCGGGACGCATGGAGAAGGGATGGCAGGAAATAAAAATTCGACGCGCTATAAGACGGGTGCGATCATACCAGCACTAATGCACCGGATCCCATCAGAACTCCGCAGTTAATCGTGCTTGGGCGAGAGTAGTACTAGGATGGGTGACCTCCTGGGAAGTCCTCGTGTTGCACCCCTTTTCTTTTTCGATTCTCTTATTCGATATTTTGCTTCGGGGGGCACTTGTAAGAAAAGTATGAGGTCGCGACGTATATTTTTTTTTACCGCGAATTTTTCGGTGGAACGAGAAAATCGGAGCGGGACCCATGGAGAAGGGATGGCATGAAATAAAAATTCGACGCGCTATAAGACGGGTGCGATCATACCAGCACTAATGCACCGGATCCCATCAGAACTTCTCAGTTAAGCGTGCTTGGGCGAGAGTAGTACTAGGATGGGTGACCTCCTGGGAAGTCCTCGTGTTGCACCCCTTTTCTTTTTCGATTCTCTTATTCGATATTGTGCTTCGGGGGGCACTTGTAAGAAAAGTATGAGGTCGCGACGTATTTTTTTTTACCTCGAATTTTTCGTTGGATCGAGAAAATCGGAGTGGGACGCATAGAGAAGGGATGGCATGAAATAAAGATTCGACGCGCTATAAGACGGGTGCGATCATACCAGCACTAGTGCAACGGATCCCATCAGAACTCCGCAGTTAAGCGTGCTTGGGCGAGAGTAGTACTAGGATGGGTGACCTCCTGGGAAGTCCTCGTGTTGCACCCCTTTTCTTTTTGGATTCTCTTATTCGATATTTTGCTTCGGGAGGCACTTGTAAGAAAAGTATGAGGTCGCGACGTATATTTTTTTTTACCTCGAATTTTTCGTTGGATCGAGAAAATCAGAGCGGGACACATGAAGAACGGATGGCATGAAATAAAAATTCGACGCATTATAAGACGGGTGCGATCATACCAGCACTAATGTACCGGATCCCATCAGAACTCCGCAGTTAAGCGTGCTTGGGCGAGAGTAGTACTAGGATGGGTGACCTTCTGGGAAGTCCTCGTGTTGCACCCCTTTTCTTTTTCGATTCTCTTATTCGATATTTTGCTTCGGGGGGCACTTGTAAGAAAAGTATGAGGTCGCGACGTGCATTTTTTTTACCTCGAATTTTTCGTTGGATCGAGAAAATCGGAGCGGGACGCATGGAGAAGGGATGGCATGAAATAAAAATTCGACGCGCTATAAGACGGGTGCGATCATACCAGCACTAATGCACCGGATCCCATCAGAACTCCGCAGTTAAGCGTGCTTGGGCGAGAGTAGTACTAGGATGGGTGACCTCCTGGGAAGTCCTCGTGTTGCACCCCTTTTCTTTTTCGATTCTCTTATTCGATATTTTGCTTCGGGGGGCACTTGTAAGAAAAGTATGAGGTCGCGACGTATATTTTTTTTACCTCGAATTTCTCGTTGGATCGAGAAAATCGGAGCGGGACGCATGGAGAACGGATGGCATTAAATAAAAATTCGACGCGCTACAAGACGGCTGCGATCATACCAGCACTAATGCACCGGATCCCATCAGAACTCCGCAGTTAAGCGTGCTTGGGCGAGAGTAGTACTAGGATGGGTGACCTCCTGGGAAGTCCTCGTGTTGCACCCCTTTTCTTTTTCGATTCTCTTATTCGATATTTTGCTTCGGGGGGCACTTGTAAGAAAAGTATGAGGCCGCGACGTATATTTTTTTTTACCGCGAATTTTTCGGTGGAACGAGAAAATCGTAGCGGGACGCATGGAGAAGGGATGGCATGAAATAAAAATTCGACGCGCTATAAGACGGGTGCGATCATACCAGCACTAATGCACCGGATCCCATCAGAACTCCGCAGTTAAGCGTGCTTGGGCGAGAGTAGTACTACGATGGGTGACCTCCTGGGAAGTCCTCGTGTTACACCCCTTTTCTTTTTCGATTCTCTTATTCGATATTTTGCTTCGGGGGGCACTTGTAAGAAAAGTATGAGGTCGCGACGTATAATTTTTTTTACCGCGAATTTTCTGTTGGATCGAGAAAATCGTAGCGGGACGCATGGAGAAGGGATGGCATGAAATAAAAATTCGACGCGCTATAAGACGGGTGCGATCATACCAGCACTAATGCACCGGATCCCATCAGAACTCCGCAGTTATGCGTGCTTGGGCGAGAGTAGTACTAGGATGGGTGACCTCCTGGAAAGTCCTCGTGTTGCACCCCTTTTCTTTTTCGATTCTCTTATTCGATATTTTGCTTCGGGTGGCACTTGTAAGAAAAGTATGAGGTCGCGACGGATATTTTTTTTTACCTCGAATTTTCCGTTGGATCGAGAAAATCGGAGCGGGACGCATGGAGAAGGGATGGCATTAAATAAAAATTCGACGCGTTATAAGACGGGTGCGATCATAGCAGCACTAATGCACCGGATCCCATCAGAACTCCGCAGTTAAGCGTGCTTGGGCGAGAGTAGTACTAGGATGGGTGACCTCCTGGGAAGTCCTCGTGTTGCACCCATTTTCTTTTTCGATTGTCTTATTCGATATTTTGCTTCGGGGGGCACCTGTAAGAAAAGTATGAGGTCGCGACGTATATTTTTTTTTACCTCGAATTTTTCGTTGGATCGAGAAAATCGGAGCGGGACGCATGAAGAAGGGATGGCATGAAATAAAAATTCGACGAGCTATAAGGCCGGTGCGATCATACCAGCACTAATGCACCGGATCCCATCATAACTCCGCAGTTAAGCGTGCTTGGGCGAGAGTAGTACTAGGATGGGTGGCCTCCTGGGAAGTCCTCGTCTTACACTCCCTTTTCTTTTTCGATTCTCTTATTCGATATTTTGCTTCGGGGGGCACTTGTAAGAAAAGTATGAGGTCGCGACGTATATTTTTTTTTACCGCGAATTTTTCGGTGGAACGAGAAAATCGGAGCGGGACCCATGGAGAAGGGATGGCATGAAATAAAAATTCGACGCGCTATAAGACGGGTGCGATCATACCAGCACTAATGCACCGGATCCCATCAGAACTTCTCAGTTAAGCGTGCTTGGGCGAGAGTAGTACTAGGATGGGTGACCTCCTGGGAAGTCCTCGTGTTGCACCCCTTTTCTTTTTCGATTCTCTTATTCGATATTGTGCTTCGGGGGGCACTTGTAAGAAAAGTATGAGGTCGCGACGTATTTTTTTTTACCTCGAATTTTTCGTTGGATCGAGAAAATCGGAGTGGGACGCATAGAGAAGGGATGGCATGAAATAAAGATTCGACGCGCTATAAGACGGGTGCGATCATACCAGCACTAGTGCAACAGATCCCATCAGAACTCCGCAGTTAAGCGTGCTTGGGCGAGAGTAGTACTAGGATGGGTGACCTCCTGGGAAGTCCTCGTGTTGCACCCCTTTTCTTTTTCGATTCTCTTATTCGATATTTTGCTTCGGGAGGCACTTGTAAGAAAAGTATGAGGTCGCGACGTATATTTTTTTTTACCTCGAATTTTTCGTTGGTTCGAGAAAATCGGAGCGGGACGCATGGAGAAGGGATGGCATGAAATAAAAATTCGACGCGCTATAAGACGGGTGCGATCATACCAGCACTAATGCACCGGATTCCATCAGAACTCCGCAGTTAAGCGTGCTTGGGCGAGAGTAGTACTAGGATGGGTGACCTCTTGGGAAGTCCTCGTGTTGCACCCCTTTTCTTTTTCGATTCTCTTATTCGATATTTTGCTTCGGGGGGCACTTGTAAGAAAAGTATGAGGTCGCGACGTATATTTTTTTTTACCTCGAATTTTCCGTTGGATCGAGAAAATCGGAGCGGGACGCATGGAGAAGGGATGGCATTAAATAAAAATTCGACGCGTTATAAGACGGGTGCGATCATAGCAGCACTAATGCACCGGATCCCATCAGAACTCCGCAGTTAAGCGTGCTTGGGCGAGAGTAGTACTAGGATGGGTGACCTCCTGGGAAGTCCTCGTGTTGCACCCTTTTTCTTTTTCGATTCTCTTATTCGATATTTTGCTTCGGGGGGCACTTGTAAGAAAAGTATGAGGTCGCGACGTATATTTTTTTTTACCTCGAATTTCTCGTTGGATCGAGAAAATCGGAGCGGGACGCATGGAGAACGGATGGCATGAAATAAAAATTCGACGCGCTACAAGACGGCTGCGATCATACCAGCACTAATGCACCGGATCCCATCAGAACTCCGCAGTTAAGCGTGCTTGGGCGAGAGTAGTACTAGGATGGGTGACCTCCTGGAAAGTCCTCGTGTTGCACCCCTTTTCTTTTTCGATTCTCTTATTCGATATTTTGCTTCGGGTGGCACTTGTAAAAAAGTATGAGGTCGCGACGGATATTTTTTTTTACCGCGAATTTTTCGTTGGATCGAGAAAATCGGAGCGGGACGCATGGAGAAGGGATGGCATTAAATAAAAATTCGACGCGTTATAAGACGGGTGCGATCATAGCAGCACTAATGCACCGGATCCCATCAGAACTCCGCAGTTAAGCGTGCTTGGGCGAGAGTAGTACTAGGATGGGTGACCTCCTGGAAAGTCCTCGTGTTGCACCCCTTTTCTTTTTCGATTCTCTTATTCGATATTTTGCTTCGGGTGGCACTTGTAAGAAAAGTATGAGGTCGTGACGGATATTTTTTTTTACCGCGAATTTTTCGTTGGATCGAGAAAATCGGAGCGGGACGCATGGAGAAGGGATGGCATTAAATAAAAATTCGACGCGTTATAAGACGGGTGCGATCATAGCAGCACTAATGCACCGGATCCCATCAGAACTCCGCAGTTAAGCGTGCTTGGGCGAGAGTTGTACTAGGATGGGTGACCTCCTGGGAAGTCCTCGTGTTGCACCCATTTTCTTTTTCGATTGTCTTATTCGATATTTTGCTTCGGGGGGCACTTGTAAGAAAAGTATGAGGTCGCGACGTATATTTTTTTTTACCTCGAATTTTTCGTTGGATCGAGAAAATCGGAGCTGGACGCATGAAGAAGGGATGGCATGAAATAAAAATTCGACGCGCTATAAGGCCGGTGCGATCATACCAGCACTAATGCACCGGATCCCATCATAACTCCGCAGTTAAGCTTGCTTGGGCGAGAGTAGTACTAGGATGGGTGGCCTCCTGGGAAGTCCTCGTCTTACACTCCCTTTTCTTTTTCGATTCTCTTATTCGATATTTTGCTTCGGGGGGCACTTGTAAGAAAAGTATGAGGTCGCGACGTAGATTTTTTTTTACCGCGAATTTTTCGGTGGAACGAGAAAATCGGAGCGGGACCCATGGAGAAGGGATGGCATGAAATAAAAATTCGACGCGCTATAAGACGGGTGCGATCATACCAGCACTAATGCACCGGATCCCATCAGAACTTCTCAGTTAAGCGTGCTTGGGCGAGAGTAGTACTAGGATGGGTGACCTCCTGGGAAGTCCTCGTGTTGCACCCCTTTTCTTTTTCGATTCTCTTATTCGATATTGTGCTTCGGGGGGCACTTGTAAGAAAAGTATGAGGTCGCGACGTATTTTTTTTTACCTCGAATTTTTCGTTGGATCGAGAAAATCGGAGTGGGACGCATAGAGAAGGGATGGCATGAAATAAAGATTCGACGCGCTATAAGACGGGTGCGATCATACCAGCACTAGTGCAACGGATCCCATCAGAACTCCGCAGTTAAGCGTGCTTGGGCGAGAGTAGTACTAGGATGGGTGACCTCCTGGGAAGTCCTCGTGTTGCACCCCTTTTCTTTTTGGATTCTCTTATTCGATATTTTGCTTCGGGAGGCACTTGTAAGAAAAGTATGAGGTCGCGACGTATATTTTTTTTTACCTCGAATTTTTCGTTGGATCGAGAAAATCAGAGCGGGACACATGAAGAACGGATGGCATGAAATAAAAATTCGACGCATTATAAGACGGGTGCGATCATACCAGCACTAATGTACCGGATCCCATCAGAACTCCGCAGTTAAGCGTGCTTGGGCGAGAGTAGTACTAGGATGGGTGACCTCCTGGGAAGTCCTCGTGTTGCACCCCTTTTCTTTTTCGATTCTCTTATTCGATATTTTGCTTCGGGGGGCACTTGTAAGAAAAGTATGAGGTCGCGACGTGCATTTTTTTTACCTCGAATTTTTCGTTGGATCGAGAAAATCGGAGCGGGACGCATGGAGAAGGGATGGCATGAAATAAAAATTCGACGCGCTATAAGACGGGTGCGATCATACCAGCACTAATGCACCGGATCCCATCAGAACTCCGCAGCTAAGCGTGCTTGGGCGAGAGTAGTACTAGGATGGGTGACCTCCTGGGAAGTCCTCGTGTTGCACCCCTTTTCTTTTTCGATTCTCTTATTCGATATTTTGCTTCGGGGGGCACTTGTAAGAAAAGTATGAGGTCGCGACGTATATTTTTTTTACCTCGAATTTCTCGTTGGATCGAGAAAATCGGAGCGGGACGCATGGAGAACGGATGGCATTAAATAAAAATTCGACGCGCTACAAGACGGCTGCGATCATACCAGCACTAATGCACCGGATCCCATCAGAACTCCGCAGTTAAGCGTGCTTGGGCGAGAGTAGTACTAGGATGGGTGACCTCCTGGGAAGTCCTCGTGTTGCACCCCTTTTCTTTTTCGATTCTCTTATTCGATATTTTGCTTCGGGGGGCACTTGTAAGAAAAGTATGAGGTCGCGACGTATATTTTTTTTTACAGCGAATTTTTCGGTGGAACGAGAAAATCGTAGCGGGACGCATGGAGAAGGGATGGCATGAAATAAAAATTCGACGCGCTATAAGACGGGTGCGATCATACCAGCACTAATGCACCGGATCCCATCAGAACTCCGCAGTTAAGCGTGCTTGGGCGAGAGTAGTACTACGATGGGTGACCTCCTGGGAAGTCCTCGTGTTACACCCCTTTTCTTTTTCGATTCTCTTATTCGATATTTTGCTTCGGGGGGCACTTGTAAGAAAAGTATGAGGTCGCGACGTATAATTTTTTTTACCGCGAATTTTCTGTTGGATCGAGAAAATCGTAGCGGGACGCATGGAGAAGGGATGGCATGAAATAAAAATTCGACGCGCTATAAGACGGGTGCGATCATACCAGCACTAATGCACCGGATCCCATCAGAACTCCGCAGTTATGCGTGCTTGGGCGAGAGTAGTACTAGGATGGGTGACCTCCTGGAAAGTCCTCGTGTTGCACCCCTTTTCTTTTTCGATTCTCTTATTCGATATTTTGCTTCGGGTGGCACTTGTAAGAAAAGTATGAGGTCGCGACGGATATTTTTTTTTACCTCGAATTTTCCGTTGGATCGAGAAAATCGGAGCGGGACGCATGGAGAAGGGATGGCATTAAATAAAAATTCGACGCGTTATAAGACGGGTGCGATCATAGCAGCACTAATGCACCGGATCCCATCAGAACTCCGCAGTTAAGCGTGCTTGGGCGAGAGTAGTACTAGGATGGGTGACCTCCTGGGAAGTCCTCGTGTTGCACCCATTTTCTTTTTCGATTGTCTTATTCGATATTTTGCTTCGGGGGGCACCTGTAAGAAAAGTATGAGGTCGCGACGTATATTTTTTTTTACCTCGAATTTTTCGTTGGATCGAGAAAATCGGAGCGGGACGCATGAAGAAGGGATGGCATGAAATAAAAATTCGACGCGCTATAAGGCCGGTGCGATCATACCAGCACTAATGCACCGGATCCCATCATAACTCCGCAGTTAAGCGTGCTTGGGCGAGAGTAGTACTAGGATGGGTGGCCTCCTGGGAAGTCCTCGTCTTACACTCCCTTTTCTTTTTCGATTCTCTTATTCGATATTTTGCTTCGGGGGGCACTTGTAAGAAAAGTATGAGGTCGCGACGTATATTTTTTTTTACCGCGAATTTTTCGGTGGAACGAGAAAATCGGAGCGGGACCCATGGAGAAGGGATGGCATGAAATAAAAATTCGACGCGCTATAAGACGGGTGCGATCATACCAGCACTAATGCACCGGATCCCATCAGAACTTCTCAGTTAAGCGTGCTTGGGCGAGAGTAGTACTAGGATGGGTGACCTCCTGGGAAGTCCTCGTGTTGCACCCCTTTTCTTTTTCGATTCTCTTATTCGATATTGTGCTTCGGGGGGCACTTGTAAGAAAAGTATGAGGTCGCGACGTATTTTTTTTTACCTCGAATTTTTCGTTGGATCGAGAAAATCGGAGTGGGACGCATAGAGAAGGGATGGCATGAAATAAAGATTCGACGCGCTATAAGACGGGTGCGATCATACCAGCACTAGTGCAACGGATCCCATCAGAACTCCGCAGTTAAGCGTGCTTGGGCGAGAGTAGTACTAGGATGGGTGACCTCCTGGGAAGTCCTCGTGTTGCACCCCTTTTCTTTTTGGATTCTCTTATTCGATATTTTGCTTCGGGAGGCACTTGTAAGAAAAGTATGAGGTCGCGACGTATATTTTTTTTTACCTCGAATTTTTCGTTGGATCGAGAAAATCAGAGCGGGACACATGAAGAACGGATGGCATGAAATAAAAATTCGACGCATTATAAGACGGGTGCGATCATACCAGCACTAATGTACCGGATCTCATCAGAACTCCGCAGTTAAGCGTGCTTGGGCGAGAGTAGTACTAGGATGGGTGACCTCCTGGGAAGTCCTCGTGTTGCACCCCTTTTCTTTTTCGATTCTCTTATTCGATATTTTGCTTCGGGGGGCACTTGTAAGAAAAGTATGAGGTCGCGACGTGCATTTTTTTTTACCTCGAATTTTTCGTTGGATCGAGAAAATCGGAGCGGGACGCATGGAGAAGGGATGGCATGAAATAAAAATTCGACGCGCTATAAGACGGGTGCGATCATACCAGCACTAATGCACCGGATCCCATCAGAACTCCGCAGATAAGCGTGCATGGGCGAGAGTAGTACTAGGATGGGTGACCTCCTGGGAAGTCCTCGTGTTGCACCCCTTTTCTTTTTCGATTCTCTTATTCGATATTTTGCTTCGGGGGGCACTTGTAAGAAAAGTATGAGGTCGCGACGTATATTTTTTTTTACCTCGAATTTCTCGTTGGATCGAGAAAATCGGAGCGGGACGCATGGAGAATGGATGGCATTAAATAAAAATTCGACGCGCTATAAGACGGGTGCGATCATACCGGCACTAATGCACCAGATCCCATCAGAACTCCGCAGTTAAGCGTGCTTGGGCGTGAGTAGTACTAGGATTGGTGACCTCCTAGGAAGTCCTCGTGTTGCACCCCTTTTCTTTTTCGATTCTCTTATTCGATATTTTGCTTCGGGGGGCACTTGTAAGAAAAGTATGAGGTCGCGACGTATATTTTTTTTTACCTCGAATTTCTCGTTGGATCGAGAAAATCGGAGCGGGACGCATGGAGAACGGATGGCATGAAATAAAAATTCGACGCGCTACAAGACGGCTGCGATCATACCAGCACTAATGCACCGGATCCCATCAGAACTCCGCAGTTAAGCGTGCTTGGGCGAGAGTAGTACTAGGATGGGTGACCTCCTGGGAAGTCCTCGTGTTGCACCCCTTTTCTTTTTCGATTCTCTTATTCGATATTTTGCTTCGGGGGGCACTTGTAAGAAAAGTATGAGGTCGCGACGTATATTTTTTTTTACCGCGAATTTTTCGGTGGAACGAGAAAATCGTAGCGGGACGCATGGAGAAGGGATGGCATGAAATAAAAATTCGACGCGCTATAAGACGGGTGCGATCATACCAGCACTAATGCACCGGATCCCATCAGAACTCCGCAGTTAAGCGTGCTTGGGCGAGAGTAGTACTACGATGGGTGACCTCCTGGAAAGTCCTCGTGTTACACCCCTTTTCTTTTTCGATTCTCTTATTCGATATTTTGCTTCGGGGGGCACTTGTAAGAAAAGTATGAGGTCGCGACGTATAATTTTTTTACCGCGAATTTTCTGTTGGATCGAGAAAATCGTAGCGGGACGCATGGAGAAGGGATGGCATGAAATAAAAATTCGACGCGCTATAAGACGGGTGCGATCATACCAGCACTAATGCACCGGATCCCATCAGAACTCCGCAGTTAAGTGTGCTTGGGCGAGAGTAGTACTAGGATGGGTGACCTCCTGGGAAGTCCTCGTGTTACACCCCTTTTCTTTTTCGATTCTCTTATTCGATATTTTGCTTCGGGGGGCACTTGTAAGAAAAGTATGAGGTCGCGACGTATAATTTTTTTTACCGCGAATTTTTCGTTGGATCGAGAAAATCGTTGCGGGACGCATGGAGAAGGGATGGCATGAAATAAAAATTCGACGCGCTATAAGACGGGTGCGATCATACGAGCACAAATGCACCGGATCCCATCAGAACTCCGCAGTTAAGCGTGCTTGGGCGAGAGTAGTACTAGGATGGGTGACCTCCTGGAAAGTCCTCGTGTTGCACCCCTTTTTTTTTCGATTCTCTTATTAGATATTTTGCTTCGGTTGGCACTTGTAAGAAAAGTATGAGGTCGCGACGGATATTTTTTTTTACCGCGAATTTTCCGTTGGATCGAGAAAATCGGAGCGGGACGCATGGAGAAGGGATGGCATTAAATAAAAATTCGACGCGTTATAAGACGGGTGCGATCATACCAGCACTAATGCACCGGATCCCATCAGAACTCCGCAATTAAGCGTGCTTGGGCGAGAGTAGTACTAGGATGGGTGACCTCCTGGGAAGTCCTCGTGTTGCACCCATTTTCTTTTTCGATTGTCTTATTCGATATTTTGCTTCGGGGGGCACTTGTAAGAAAAGTATGAGGTCGCGACGTATATTTTTTTTTACCTCGAATTTTTCGTTGGATCGAGAAAATCGGAGCGGGACGCATGAAGAAGGGATGGCATGAAATAAAAATTCGACGCGCTATAAGGCCGGTGCGATCATACCAGCACTAATGCACCGGATCCCATCATAACTCCGCAGTTAAGCGTGCTTGGGCGAGAGTAGTACTAGGATGGGTGACCTCCTGGGAAGTCCTCGTCTTACACTCCCTTTTCTTTTTCAATTCTCTTATTCGATATTTTGCTTCGGGGGGCACTTGTAAGAAAAGTATGAGGTCGCGACGTATATTTTTTTTTACCGCGAATTTTTCGGTGGAACGAGAAAATCGGAGCGGGACGCATGGAGAAGGGATGGCATGAAATAAAAATTCGACGCGCTATAAGACGGGTGCGATCATACCAGCACTAATGCACCGGATCCCATCAGAACTTCTCAGTTAAGCGTGCTTGGGCGAGAGTAGTACTAGGATGGGTGACCTCCTGGGAAGTCCTCGTGTTGCACCCCTTTTCTTTTTCGATTCTCTTATTCGATATTGTGCTTCGGGGGGCACTTGTAAGAAAAGTATGAGGTCGCGACGTATTTTTTTTTACCTCGAATTTTTCGTTGGATCGAGAAAATCGGAGTGGGACGCATAGAGAAGGGATGGCATGAAATAAAGATTCGACGCGCTATAAGACGTGTGCGATCATACCAGCACTAGTGCAACGGATCCCATCAGAACTCTGCAGTTAAGCGTGCTTGGGCGAGAGTAGTACTAGGATGGGTGACCTCCTGGGAAGTCCTCGTGTTGCACCCCTTTTCTTTTTCGATTCTCTTATTCGATATTTTGCTTCGGGAGGCACTTGTAAGAAAAGTATGAGGTCGCGACGTATATTTTTTTTTACCTCGAATTTTTCGTTGGATCGAGAAAATCAGAGCGGGACACATGAAGAACGGATGGCATGAAATAAAAATTCGACGCACTATAAGACGGGTGCGATCATACCAGCACTAATGTACCGGATCCCATCAGAACTCCGCAGTTAAGCGTGCTTGGGTGAGTAGTACTAGGATGGGTGACCTCCTGGGAAGTCCTCGTGTTGCACCCCTTTTCTTTTTCGATTCTCTTATTCGATATTTTGCTTCGGGGGGCACTTGTAAGAAAAGTATGAGGTCGCGACGTACATTTTTTTTTACCTCAAATTTTTCGTTGGATCGAGAAAATCGGAGCGGGACGCATGGAGAAGGGATGGCATGAAATAAAAATTCGATGCGTTATAAGACGGGTGCGATCATACCAACACTAATGCACCAGATCCCATCAGAACTCCGCAGTTTAGCGTGCTTGGGCGAGAGTAGTACTAGGATGGGTGACCTCCTGGGAAGTCCTCGTGTTGTACCCCTTTTCTTTTTCGATTCTCTTATTCGATATTTTGCTTCGGGGGGCACTTGTAAGAAAAGTATGAGGTCGCGACGTATATTTTTTTTTACCTCGAATTTTTCGTTGGATCGAGAAAATCGGAGCGGGACGCATGGAGAAGGGATGGCATGAAATAAAAATTCGACGCGCTACAAGACGGCTGCGATCATACCAGCACTAATGCACCGGATCCCATCAGAACTCCGCAGTTAAGCGTGCTTGGGCGAGAGTAGTACTAGGATGGGTGACCTCCTGGGAAGTCCTCGTGTTACACCCCTTTTCTTTTTCGATTCTCTTATTCGATATTTTGCTTCGGGGGGCACTTGTAAGAAAAGTATGAGGTCGCGACGTATATTTTTTTTTACCGCGAATTTTCTGTTGGATCGAGAAAATCGTAGCGGGACGCATGGAGAAGGGATGGCATGAAATAAAAATTCGACGCGCTATAAGAAGGGTGCGATCATACCAGCACTAATGCACCGGATCCCATCAGAACTCCGCAGTTAAGCGTGCTTGGGCGAGAGTAGTACTAGGATGGGTGACCTCCTGGAAAGTCCTCGTGTTGCACCCCTTTTCTTTTTCGATTTTCTTATTCGATATTTTGCTTCGGGGGGCACTCTTAAGAAAAGTATGAGGTCGCGACGGATATTTTTTTTTACCGCGAATTTTCCGTTGGATCGAGAAAATCGGAGCGGGACGCATGGAGAATGGATGGCATTAAATAAAAATTCGACGCGCTATAAGACGGGTGCGATCATACCGGCACTAATGCACCAGATCCCATCAGAACTCCGCAGTTAAGCGTGCTTGGGCGTGAGTAGTACTAGGATTGGTGACCTCCTAGGAGGTCCTCGTGTTGCACCCCTTTTCTTTTTCGATTCTCTTATTCGATATTTTGCTTCGGGGGGCACTTGTAAGAAAAGTATGAGGTCGCGACGTATATTTTTTTTTACCTCGAATTTCTCGTTGGATCGAGAAAATCGGAGCGGGACGCATGGAGAAGGGATGGCATGAAATAAAAATTTGACGCGCTATAAGACTGGTGCGATCATACCAGCACTAATGCACTGGATCTCATCAGAACTCCGCAGTTAAGCGTGCTTGGGCGAGAGTAGTACTAGGATGGGTGACCTCCTAGGAAGTCCTCGTGTTGCACCCCTTTTCTTTTTCGATTCTCTTATTCGATATTTTGCTTCGGGGGGCACTTGTAAGAAAAGTATGAGGTCGCGACGTACATTTTTTTTTACCTCGAATTTTTCGTTGGATCGAGAAAATCGGAGCGGGACGCATGGAGAAGGGATGACATGAAATAAAAATTCGACGCGCTATAAGACGGGTGCGATCATACCAGCACTAATGCACCGGATCCCATCAGAACTCCGCAGTTAAGCGTGCTTGGGCGAGAGTAGTACTAGGATGGGTGACCTCTTGGGAAGTCCTCGTGTTGCACCCCTTTTCTTTTTCGATTCTCTTATTCGATATTTTGCTTCGGGGGGCACTTGTAAGAAAAGTATGAGGTCGCGACGTATATTTTTTTTTACCTCGAATTTCTCGTTGGATCGAGAAAATCAGAGCGGGACGCATGGAGAAGGGATGGCAGGAAATAAAAATTCGACGCGCTATAAGACGGGTGCGATCATACCAGCATTAATGCACCGGATCCCATCAGAACTCCGCAGTTAAGCGTGCTTGGGCGAGAGTAGTACTAGGATGGGTGACCTCCTGGGAAGTCCTCGTGTTACACCCCTTTTCTTTTTCGATTCTCTTATTCGATATTGTCACGACCCAAATTACCTAAAAATCCCTACAAATTTTTCGCTTTTTCAATTCCTTAACCGTCGTGAACAGTTCCACTGCTAACAGTTGGGCTATGATTCGGTGTTAATCATCTCTTCCCTATTTACCATTCAATTTTCATAATTTATTTACATATCAATTTATTTAAACTAAATACATCCCCAATATTACATCATATACAGTACTGTGCATCTATATGTTCAGATACGAAATTATATAAATGTGTATACCTGGTCTTAATAAGAAGCAGCGGATAACCGAATTGCGAAGCTATTGTCGCTCTCTTCTACTGAGTGTACCCTGTGGGGTGGAAAATGAAAGGGTGAGTATAAACAGCTCAGTAAGGCAATAATATAAGCAGATAGATAACTATACTATCTACGTGCTGATAATAGTATGATATAAAAACCGTTTATATTTGGAGCATGAGATATGACTAAAACGATGCCATATGAATGTATATCGTATAGAAGAAAATCATAAAGTTGCATATAAAATCAACATGAAAATTCCTCATGTATGACATCTCATGCTCGTCACATCAAAATCTATTAGTTTCATCGTAAATCCTTCACCTTAAAAACTTATTTGTTTAAATCAAAACTCATCACATCAAGGCTAAACCCATCACTCGGGAATGCCTTGATTCATAAAATCAGATCTCTTTTTAAAAGCATAAATAGGGACTACCCCTCCTTCGGGTTTGTCCTGGTCCATCTAGACCGTATGATATCATGTGAGGCATGTAGGTTACTGTATGAAAAACGAGGACTATGGCCATACTATGTCCCTGTGATCCCAGGCACACGGATCCCGGCGTGCGGGGCATCACAACTGCAACGGGAGGTGGGGTCAAGTCCTACCCGCCAGAATATCGAGTAACATCGTAGTCATCATGACTGCACGATACAGCGTACTCCGTGTGACATACACGGTACATCGTACTCCGTGAACCCATATCATAGTCTGGGGGTGCCTGCCATAGGTCTTAGCCAGCCCAATACTATGTCGATAACCAACCCATGTCTCAAAGTTTACGTGCGAGTATCTCAACTCTCTGCGACACACAGTCTACAGGAGGCTTCCGCACGACTATATGCATGTCAACTCGCGTCTAGTGCATATGTGAGCATCCTGCTGCCCGCCCCACACCAGGTCACAGGCTTACGGATCTCATCACAACACCACGCTATGCATATCATGATATCTAAAATCTCGTGCAAGCGAAGCTTCAGCACGGTGTTATGCACACACAAATTTCTCGTACGAGCAATGCTCCAGTACGGCTTTTCATGAAAATAATTCGGTAAACTTGAGTGCGAGAAAGACTCCAGCACTCTTTTTACTTGTATCAATACGATAGGTGGCTAGATTTTGACAAAATATCTTTAAAAATGGTAACCGGTACAAACCGGTACCCTTTCGTATAGTTCACGAAATCAATAGCCAACCTATGTTCATATATGCTTAAATCAGAACAATATAATCATAAACAGCATTAAAATCATGAATTTCATGCAATTCCATAGCCTTACTACCCTTTTTGAAATTTTCCTAACTGGGGGCAAAATGGTCATTTTTCACTATTTCCATATTTTTATCGTAAAAATTATTATTCTATTTTTGGGTAGCCTACTGAATTTAACGTACTGTAAATACCCTTAAAATTACGTATAGCTACCTCTAAGTGCTCATAAAATTCCCTTACCTGGAATCGCGCGTAGACTTAGCTTACCTCGAAGCTACCGAACCTCTCGGTCCAAGTGCGCGCCAAACAAAGATACGTCACTGCATATAACCACGTAATCGAGGTTAATTCACTTATCTCGATCAGTATATCGCATCTACTGACCAACTTTAAAGTATTGGGCCCTATTTACCCTATTTGGTCTCGGCCCATTTCAGCCCTTTTTTATTTATTAATTTCCTTCTTCGGGTATACCGGGCTTATGCGGTTTACTAATAATTATCGGGCTTCGATCCAAGTTCATTGGATAGCCCGTATACCATTTACGGCAATTTATTGCAATTACGAATTAATATTCCTTCCTATGTGAAATTAATCCGTAATTCCGTAAAATACTTAAAACCGATATTTAAAGAAATCTTAATGCCGAATTTAAATCGTACTTACCCGATACGATGCGGGGTACGAAGATCGGAGCTCGATCGACTCTCGTTCGGTCTCCATCGTAAAACTGCATAATTAGGTAAATCCGGATTATTTTTCCATTAAAATAATATTAAATTAAATTCCGAAATTCACCCGTAGGTCAGTATCGACCCTCGGTCAACTTACCCGAACCTCGAGTCGTCCCCCGAAAATTTTCTTTCTCTTTTTCCCTTCTTTTCCTTTCTTTTCTTTCCTTTTCTTTCCTTTTCCTTCCCCTTTTCCTTCCTTTTTCCTTCCCTTTCCTCCCCTTTCCTTCCAGCAAAACGGCACCGTTTTTGGACCCCCTCACTGCCTCTTGCCGTCGCCGGCGGTTTCGACGGTCTTACCGGCCAAGACCGGTACCAAAATGACCGGCTTCTTCCCCTGAACACACCGGTACCCTCCTTTTCGGCCCAGGTGCGGTGGTTCGCCGGCGGTTTCCTCTTCTCTCCCTCGATTTTTCGGAGCACGGATCGGGCTCCTCCGGCCACCTCGCGGCTTGGTTCCGGTGCCTATGGGTTCGTCGGACTTAGCTCTTCCTCCTGGCAGCTTCGTCGGACCTCGAACGGTCGCCGGTGGGTGAGATCGGCAGTGGGTTCTTCTCGGGTAGCAACGGTTTCGGTTTTCTCTTTGTTTCGGGTTTTCGATTTTCCAGCCTCTTTTTTTTTTTTTTTTCAACACTATTATTATTTAACTATTCATTTTAGTATTAAAATAATCAATAAAATACTCTAAAAATTCTGAAAATATCTACAAAAATTTTATTTTATTCACCAATTTAATTTAATTAAATTAAATTAAATTTATTTAGTTTTTAAATTATTTTTCCGGTATAATTCCTCCGTATTTTCGGGATATCGTCCCGGGTGACATTTTCGGTATTTCTAAAAATTCCGGATCTTGATCAATTTGACTCGAAATTATAAAATTTCCCATTATTGATCAAGAAATCCTAATTCCTTATTTTTAATTAAATTTTTCTTATCGTATTTATCCCGAATTTCGGTCTTTTAACCGTTTTACCCTTACACTTATTTCGGGATTAAATTAACCTCAATTTCCTTTATACCTCCACCATATTTCCTATTTAATTTTGTATTTTCGATAAATTTTATTTTCTTCCCTTCCCGTTTGGCCTGTGGCCATTTCGATCCTTATTTTTAATCCGAGTCTCATTCCTTTAAATTTTTGAATATTTTTCTACCTCGTAAAATTTACGATTAAATTTCGGGTCTTACAGATATTTTGCTTCGGGGGACACTTGTAAGAAAAGTATGAGGTCGCGACGTATATTTTTTTTTACCGTGAATTTTTCGCTGAATCGAGAAAATCGGAGCGGGACGCATGGAGAAGGGATGGCATGAAATAAAAATTCGACGCGCTATAAGATGGGTGCGATCATACCAGCACTAATGCACCGGATCCCATCAGAACTCCGCAGTTAAGCGTGCTTGGGCGAGAGTAGTACTAGGATGGGTGACCTCCTGGGAAGTCCTCGTGTTGCACCCATTTTCTTTTTCGATTCTCTTATTCGATATTTTGCTTCGGGGGGCACTTGTAAGAAAAGTATGAGGTCGCGACGTATATTTTTTTTTACCTCGAATTTTTCGTTGGATCGAGAAAATCGGAGCGGGACGCATGGAGAAGGGATGGCATGAAATAAAAATTCGACGCGCCAGCACTAATGCACCGGATCCCATCAGAACTCCGCAGTTAAGCGTGCTTTGGCGAGAGTAGTACTAGGATGGGTGACCACCTGGGAAGTCCTCGTGTTACACCCCATTTCTTTTACGATTCTCTTATTCGATATTTTGCTTCGGGGGGCACTTGTAAGAAAAGTATGAGGTCGCGACGTATATTTTTTTTTACCGCGAATTTTTCGTTGGATCGAGAAAATTGGAGCGGGACGCATGGAGAAGGGATGGCATGAAATAAAAATTCGACGCGCTATAAGACGGGTGCGATCATACCAGCACTAATGCACTGGATCCCATCAGAACTCCGCAGTTAAGCGTGCTTGGGCGAGAGTAGTACTAGGATGGGTGACCTCCTGGGAAGTCCTCGTGTTGCATCCCTTTTCTTTTTCGATTCTCTTATTCGATATTTTGCTTCGATGGGCACTTGTAAGAAAAGTATGAGGTCGCGACGTATATTTTTTTTTACCTCGAATTTTTCGTTGGATCGAGAAAATCGGAGCGGGACGCATGGAGAAGGGATGGCATGAAATAAAAATTCGACGCGCTATAAGATGGGTGCGATCATATCAGCACTAATGCACCGGATCCCATCAGAACTCCGCAGTTAACCGTGCTTGGGCGAGAGTAGTACTAGGATGGGTGACCTCCTGGGAAGTCCTCGTGTTGCACCCCTTTTCGTTTTCGATTCTCTTATTCGATATTTTGCTTCGGGGGGCACTTGTAAGAAAAGTATGAGGTCGCGACGTATATTTTTTTTTTTCCGTGAATTTTCCGTTGGATCGAGAAAATCGGAGCGGGACGCATGGAGAAGGGATGGCATGAAATAAAAATTCGACGCACCATAAGACGGATGCAATCATACCAGCCCTAATGCACCGGATCCCATCAGAACTCCGCAGTTAAGCGTGCTTGGGCGAGAGTAGTACTAGGATGGGTGACCTCCTGGGAAGTCCTCGTGTTACACCCTTTTTCTTTTTCGATTCTCTTATTCGATATTTTGCTTCGGGGGGCACATATAATAAAAGTATGAGGTCGCGACGTATATTTTTTTTTACCTCGAATTTTTCGTTGGATCGAGAAAATCGGAGCGGGACGCATGGAGAAGGGATGGCATGAAATAAAAATTCGACGCGCTATAAGACGGGTACGATCATACCAACACTATTGCACCAGATCCCAACAGAACTCCGCAGTTAAGCGTGCTTGGGCGAGAGTAGTACTAGGATGGGTGACCTCCTGGGAAGTCCTCGTGTTGTACCCCTTTTCTTTTTCGATTCTCTTATTCGATATTTTGCTTCGGGGGGCACTTGTAAGAAAAGTATGAGGTCGTGACGTATATTTTTTTTTACCTCGAATTTTTCGTTGGATCGAGAAAATCGGAGCGGGACGCATGGAGAAGGGATGGCATGAAATAAAAATTCGACGCGCTATAAGATGGTTGCGATCATACCAGCACTAATGCACCGGATCCCATCAGAACTCCGCAGTCAAGCGTGCTTGGGTGAGAGAAGTACTAGGATGGGTGACCTCCTGGGATGTCCTCGTGTTGCACCCCTTTTATTTTTCGATTCTCTTATTCGATATTTTGCTTCGGGGGGCACTTGTAAGAAAATTATGAGGTCGCGACGTATATTTTTTTTTACCTCGAATTTTTCGTTGGATCGAGAAAATCGGAGCGGGACGCATGGAGAAGGGATGGCAAGAAATAAAAATTCGACGCGCTATAAGACGGGTGTGATCATACCAGCACTAATGCACCGGATCCCGTCAGAACTTCGCAGTTAAGCGTGCTTCGGCGAGAGTAGTACTGGGATGGGTGACCTCCTGGGAAGTCCTCGAGTTACACCCCTTTTCTTTTTCGATTCTCTTATTCGATATTTTGCTTCGGGGGGCACTGGTAAGAAAAGTATGAGGTCGCGACGTATATTTTTTTTTACCTCGAATTTTTCGTTGGATCGAGAAAATCGGAGCGGGACGCATGGAGAAGGGATGACATGAAATAAAAATTCGACGCGCTATAAGACGGGTGCGATCATACCAGCACTAATGCATCGGATCCCATCAGAACTCCGCAGCTAAGCGTGCCTGGGCGAGAGTAGTACTAGGATGGGTGACCTCCTGGGAAGTTCTCGTGTTGCACCGCTTTTCTTTTTCGATTCTCTTATTCGATATTTTGCTTCGGTGGGCACTTGTAAGAAAAGTATGAGGTCGCGACGTATATTTTTTTTTAACTCGAATTTTCCGTTGGATCGAGAAAATCGGAGCGGGACGCATGGAGAAGGGATGGCATGAAATAAAAATTCGACGCGCTATAAGACGGGTGCGATCATACCAGCACTAATGCATCGGATCCCATCAGAACTCCGCAGTTAAGCGTGCTTGGGCGAGAGTAGTCCTAGGATGGGTGACCTCCTGGGAAGTCCTCGTGTTGCACCCCTTTTCTTTTTCGATTCTCTCATTCGATATTTTGCTTCGAGGGGCACTTGTAAGAAAAGTATGAGGTCGCGACGTATATTTTTTTTTTACCGTGAATTTTCCATTGGATCGAGAAAATCGGAGCGGGACGCATGGAGAAGGGATGGCATGAAATAAAAATTCGACGCGCTATAAGACGGATGCGATCATACAAGCACTAATGCACCGAATCCCATTAGAACTCCGCAGTTAAGCGTGCTTGGGCGAGAGTAGTACTAGGATGGGTGACCTCCTGGAAGTCCTCGTGTTACACCCTTTTTCTTTTTCGATTCTCTTATTCGATATTTTGCTTCGGGGGGCACATATAATAAAAGTATGAGGTCGCGACGTATATTTTTTTTTACCGCGAATTTTTCGTTCGATCGAGAAAATCGGAGCGGGACGCATGGAGAAGGGATGGCATGAAATAAAAATTCGACGCGCTATAAGATGGGTGCGATCATACCAACACTATTGCACCAGATCCCAACAGAACTCCGCAGTTAAGCGTGCTTGGATGAGAGTAGTACTAGGATGGGTGACCTCCTGGGAAGTCTTCGTGTTGTACCCCTTTTCTTTTTCGATTCTCTTATTCGATATTTTGCTTCGGGGGGCACTTGTAAGAAAAGTATGAGGTCGCGACGTATATTTTTTTTTACCTCGAATTTTTCGTTGGATCGAGAAAATCGGAGCGGGACGCATGGAGAAGGGATGGCATGAAATAAAAATTCGACGCGCTATAAGATGGTTGCGATCATACCAGCACTAATGCACCGGATCCCATCAGAACTCCGCAGTTAAGCATGCTTGGGCGAGAGAAGTACTAGGATGGGTAACCTCCTGGGAAGTCCTCGTGTTGCACCCTTTTTCTTTTTCGATTCTCTTATTCGATATTTTGCTTCGGGGGGCACTTGTAAGAAAATTATGAGGTCGCGACGTATATTTTTTTTTACCTCGATTTTTTTGTTGGATCGAGAAAATCGGAGCGGGACGCATGGAGAAGGGATGGCAAGAAATAAAAATTCGACGCGCTATAAGACGGGTGCGATCATACCAGCACTAATGCACCGGATCTCATCAGAACTCCGCAGTTAAGCGTGCTTGGGCGAGAGTAGTACTAGGATGGGTGACCTCCTGGGAAGTCCTCGAGTTACACCCCTTTTCTTTTTCGATTCTCTTATTCGATATTTTGCTTCGGGGGGCACTGGTAAGAAAAGTATGAGGTCGCGACGTATATTTTTTTTTATCTCGAATTTTTCGTTGGATCGAGAAAATCGGAGCGGGACGCATGGAGAAGGGATGGCATGAAATAAAAATTCGACGCGCTATAAGACAGGTGCGATCATACCAGCACTAAAGCACCGGATCCCATCAGAACTCCGCATTTAAGCGTGCCTGGGCGAGAGTAGTACTATGATGGGTGACCTCCTGGGAAGTTCTCGTGTTGCACCGCTTTTCTTTTTCGATTCTCTTATTCGATATTTTGCTTCGGTGGGCACTTGTAAGAAAAGTATGAGGTCGCGACGTATATTTTTTTTTAACTCGAATTTTCCGTTGGATCGAAAAAATCGGAGCGGGACGAATGGAGAAGGGATGGCATGAAATAAAAATTCGACGCGCTATAAGACGGGTGCGATCATACCAGCACTAATGCATCGGATCCCATCAGAACTCCGCAGTTAAGCGTGCTTGGGCGAGAGTAGTACTAGGATGGGTGACCTCCTGGGAAGTCCTCGTGTTACAGCCCTTTTCTTTTTCGATTCTCTTATTCGATATTTTGCTTCGGTGGGCACTTGTAAGAAAAGTATGAGGTCGCGACGTATATTTTTTTTTACCTCGAATTTTTCGTTGGATCGAGAAAATCGGAGCGGGACGCATGGAGAAGGGATGGCATGAAATAAAAATTCGACGCGCTATAAGATCGGTGCGATCATACCAGCACTAATGCACCGGATCCCATCAGAACTTCGCAGTTAAGCGTGCTTGGGCGAGAGTAGTACTAGGATGGGTGACCTCCTGGGAAGTCCTCGTGTTGCACCCCTTTTCTTTATCGATTCTCTCATTCGATATTTTGCTTCGAGGGGCACTTGTAAGAAAAGTATGAGGTCGCGACGTATATTTTTTTTTTACCGTGAATTTTTCGTTGGATCGAGACAATCGGAGCGGGACGCATGGAGAAGGGATAGCAAGAAATAAAAATGCGACGCGCTATAAGACGGGTGCGATCATACCAGCACTAATGAATCGGATCCCATCAGAACTCCGCAGTTAAGCGTGCTTGGGCGAGAGTAGTATTAGGATGGGTGACCTCCTGGGAAGTCCTCCTGTTACAGCCCTTTTCTTTTTCGATTCTCTTATTCGATATTTTGCTTCGGGGGGCACTTGTAAGAAAAGTATGAGGTCGCGACGTATATTTTTTTTTTACCGTGAATTTTCCGTTGGATCGAGAAAATCGGAGCGGGACGCATGGAGAAGGGATGGCATGAAATAAAAATTCGACGCGCTATAAGACGGATGCGATCATACCAGCACTAATGCACCGGATCCCATCAGAACTCTACAGTTAAGCGTGTTTGGGCGAGAGTAATACTAGGATGGGTGACCTCCTGGGAAGTCCTCGTGTTACACCCCTTTTCTTTTTCGATTCTCTTATTCGATATTTTGCTTCGGGGGGCACATGTAATAAAAGTATGAGGTCGCGACGTATATTTTTTTTTACCGCGAATTTTTCGTTGGATCGAGAAAATCGGAGCGGGACGCATGGAGAAGGGATGGCATGAAATAAAAATTCGACGCGTTATAAGACGGGTGCGATCATACCAACACTAATGCACCAGATCCCATCAAAACTCCGCAGTTTAGCGTGCTTGGGCGAGAGTAGTACTAGGATGGGTGACCTCCTGGGAAGTCCTCGTGTTGTACCCCTTTTCTTTTTCGATTCTCTTATTCGATATTTTGCTTCGGGGGGCACTTGTAAGAAAAGTATGAGGTCGCGACGTATATTTTTTTTTACCTCGAATTTTTCGTTGGATCGAGAAAATCGGAGCGGGACGCATGGAGAAGGGATGGCATGAAATAAAAATTCGACGCGCTATAAGATGGTTGCGATCATACCCGCACTATTGCACCGGATCCCATTAGAACTCCGCAGTTAAGCGTGCTTGGGCGAGAGTAGTACTAGGATGGGTGACCTCCTGGGAAGTCCTCGTGTTGCACCCCTTTTCTTTTTCGATTCTCTTATTCGATATTTTGCTTCGGGGGGCACTTGTAAGAAAAGTATGAGGTCGCGACGTATATTTTTTTTTACCGCGAATTTTTCTTTGGATCGAGAAAATCGGAGCGGGACGCATGGAGAAGGGATGGCATGAAATAAAAATTCGTCGCGCTATAAAACGGGCGCGATCATACTAGCACTAATGCACCGGATCCCATCAGAACTCCGTAGTTAAGCGTGCGTGGGCGAGATTAGTACTAGGATGGGTGACCTCCTGGGAAGTCCTCGTGTTGCACCCCTTTTCTTTTTCGATTCTCTTATTCGATATTTTGCTTCGGGGGGCACTTGTAAGAAAAGTATGAGGTCGCGACGTATATTTTTTTTTACCGTGAATTTTTCGTTGGATCGAGAAAATCGGAGCGGGACGCATGGAGAAGGGATGGCATGAAATAAAAATTCGTCGCGCTATAAAACGGGCGCGATCATACAAGCACTAATGCACCGGATCCCATCAGAACTCTGTAGTTAAGCGTGCATGGGCGAGAGTAGTACTAGGATGGGTGACCTCCTGGGAAGTCCTCGTGTTGCACCCCTTTTCTTTTTCGATTCTCTTATTCGATATTTTGCTTCGGGGGGCACTTGTAAGAAAAGTATGAGGTCGCGACATATAATTTTTTTCCCGCGAATTTTCCGTTGGACCGAGAAAATCGGAGCGGGACGCATGGAGAAGGGATGGCATGAAATAAAAATTCGACGCGCTATAAAACAGGTGCGATCATACCAGCACTAATGCACTGGATCACATCAGAATTCCGCAGTTAAGCGTGCTTGGGCGAGAGTAGTACTAGGATGGGTGACCTCCTGGGAAGTCCTCGTGTTGCACCCCTTTTCATTTTCGATTCTCTTATTCGATATTTTGCTTCGGGGGGCACTTCTAAGAAAAGTATGAGGTCGCGACGTATATTTTTTTTTATCGTGAATTTTCCGTTGGATCGAGAAAATCGGAGTGGGACGCATGGAGAAGGGATGGCATGAAATAAAAATTCGACGCGCTATAAGACGGTTGCGATCATACCAGCACTAATGCACCGGATCCCATCAGAACTCCGCAGTGAAGCGTGCTTGGGCGAGAGTAGTACTAGGATGGGTGACCTCCTGGGAAGTCCTCGTGTTGCACCCCTTTTCTTTTTCGATTCTCTTATTCGATATTTTGCTTCGGGGGGCACTTGTAAGAAAAGTATGAGGTCGCGACGTATATTTTTTTTTACCTCGAATTTTTCGTTGGATCGAGAAAGTCGGAGCGGGACGCATGGAGAAGGGATGGCATGAAATAAAAATTCGACGCGCTATAAAACGGGTGCGATCATACTAGCACTAATGCACCGGATCCCATCAGAACTCCGTAGTTAAGCGTGCATGGGCGAGAGTAGTACTAGGATGGGTGACCTCCTGGGAAGTCCTCGTGTTGCACCCCTTTTCTTTTTCGATTCTCTTATTCGATATTTTGCTTCGGGGGGCACTTGTAAGAAAAGTATGAGGTCGCGACGTATATTTTTTTTTAGTGCGAATTTTCCGTTAGATCGAGAAAATCGAAGCGGGACGCATGGAGAAGGGATGGCATGAAATAAAAATTCGACGCGCTATAAGATGGTTGCGATCATACCAGCACTAATGCACCGGATCCCATCAGAACTCCGCAGTCAAGCGTGCTTGGGCGAGAGAAGTACTAGGATGGGTGACCTCCTGGGAAGTCCTCGTGTTGCACCCCTATTCTTTTTCGATTCTCTTATTCGATATTTTGCTTCGGGGGGCACTTGTAAGAAAATTATGAGGTCGCGACGTATATTTTTTTTTACCTCGAATTTTTCGATGGATCGAGAAAATCGGAGCGGGACGCATGGAGAAGGGATGGCAAGAAATAAAAATTCGACGCGCTATAAGACGGGTGCGATCATACCAGCACTAATGCACCGGATCCCATCAGAACTCCGCAGTTAAGCGTGCTTCGGCGAGAGTAGTACTGGGATGGGTGACCTCCTGGGAAGTCCTCGAGTTACACCCCTTTTCTTTTTCGATTCTCTTATTCGATATTTTGCTTCGGGGGGCACTGGTAAGAAAAGTATGAGGTCGCGACGTATATTTTTTTTTACCTCGAATTTTTCGTTGGATCGAGAAAATCGGAGCGGGACGCATGGAGAAGGGATGGCATGAAATAAAAATTCGACGCGCTATAAGACGGATGCGATCATACCAGCACTAATGCATCGGATCCCATCAGAACTCCGCAGCTAAGCGTGCCTGGGCGAGAGTAGTACTAGGATGGGTGACCTCCTGGGAAGTCCTCGTGTTGCACCGCTTTTCTTTTTCGATTCTCTTATTCAATATTTTGCTTCGGTGGGCACTTGTAAGAAAAGTATGAGGTCGCGACGTATATTTTTTTTTAACTCGAATTTTCCGTTGGATCGAGAAAATCGGAGCGGGACGCATGGAGAAGGGATGGCATGAAATAAAAATTCGACGCGCTATAAGACGGGTGCGATCATACCAGCACTAATGCATCGGATCCCATCAGAACTCCGCAGTTAAGCGTGCTTGGACGAGAGTAGTACTAGGATGGGTGACCTCCTGGGAATTCCTCGTGTTACAGCCCTTTTCTTTTTCGATTCTCTTATTCGATATTTTGCTTCGGGGGGCACTTGTAAGAAAAGTATGAGGTCGCGACGTACATTTTTTTTTTACCGTGAATTTTCCGTTGGATCGAGAAAATCGCAGCGGGACGCATGGAGAAGGGATGGCATGAAATAAAAATTCGACGCGCTATAAGACGGATGCGATCATACAAGCACTAATGCACCGAATCCCATCAGATCTCCGCAGTTAAGCGTGCTTGGGCGAGAGTAGTACTAGGATGGGTGACCTCCTGGAAGTCCTCGTGTTACACCCTTTTTCTTTTTCGATTCTCTTATTCGATATTTTGCTTCGGGGGGCACATATAATAAAAGTATGAGGTCGCGACGTATATTTTTTTTTACCGCGAATTTTTCGTTCGATCGAGAAAATCGGAGCGGGACGCATGGAGAAGGGATGGCATGAAATAAAAATTCGACGCGCTATAAGACGGGTGCGATCATACCAACACTATTGCACCAGATCCCAACAGAACACCGCAGTTAAGCGTGCTTGGGCGAGAGTAGTACTAGGATGGGTGACCTCCTGGGAAGTCCTCGTGTTGTACCCCTTTTCTTTTTGGATTCTCTTATTCGATATTTTGCTTCGGGGGGCACTTGTAAGAAAAGTATGAGGTCGCGACGTATATTTTTTTTTACCTCGAATTTTTCGTTGGATCGAGAAAATCGGAGCGGGACGCATGGAGAAGGGATGGCATGAAATAAAAATTCGACGCGCTATAAGATGGTTGGGATCATACCAGCACTAATGCACCGGATCCCATCAAAACTCCGCAGTTAAGCGTGCTTGGGCGAGAGAAGTACTAGGATGGGTGACCTCCTGGGAAGTCCTCGTGTTGCACCCCTTTTCTTTTTCGATTCTCTTATTCGATATTTTGCTTCGGGGGGCAATTGTAAGAAAATTATGAGGTCGCGACGTATATTTTTTTTTACCTCGAATTTTTTGTTGGATCGAGAAAATCGGAGCGGGACGCATGGAGAAGGGATGGCAAGAAATAAAAATTCGACGCGCTATAAGACGGGTGCGATCATACCAGCACTAATGCACCGGATCCCATCAGAACTCCGCAGTTAAGCGTGCTTGGGCGAGAGTAGTACTAGGATGGGAGACCTCCTGGGAAGTCCTCGAGTTACACCCCTTTTCTTTTTCGATTCTCTTATTCGATATTTTGCTTCGGGGGGCACTGGTAAGAAAAGTATGAGGTCGCGACGTATATTTTTTTTTACCTCGAATTTTTCGTTGGATCGAGAAAATCGGAGCGGGACGCATGGAGAAGGGATGGCATGAAATAAAAATTCGACGCGCTATAAGACGGGTGCGATCATACCAGCACTAATGCACCGGATCCCATCAGAACTCCGCAGTTAAGCGTGCCTGGGCGAGAATAGTACTATGATGGGTGACCTCCTGGGAAGTTCTCGTGTTGCACCGCTTTTCTTTTTCGATTCTCTTATTCGATATTTTGCTTCGGTGGGCACTTGTAAGAAAAGTATGAGGTCGCGACGTATATTTTTTTTTAACTCGAATTTTCCGTTGGATCGAGAAAATCGGAGCGGGACGCATGGAGAAGGGATGGCATGAAATAAAAATTCGACGCGCTATAAGACGGGTGCGATCATACCAGCACTAATGCATCGGATCCCATCAGAACTCCGCAGTTAAGCGTGCTTGGGCGAGAGTAGTACTAGGATGGGTGACCTCCTGGGAAGTCCTCGTGTTACAGCCCTTTTCTTTTTCGATTCTCTTATTCGATATTTTGCTTCGGTGGGCACTTGTAAGAAAAGTATGAGGTCGCGACGTATATTTTTTTTTACCTCGAATTTTTCGTTGGATCGAGAAAATCGGAGCGGGACGCATGGAGAAGGGATGGCATGAAATAAAAATTCGACGCGCTATAAGATGGGTGCGATCATACCAGCACTAATGCACCGGATCCCATCAGAACTTCGCAGTTAAGCGTGCTTGGGCGAGAGTAGTACTAGGATGGGTGACCTCCTGGGAAGTCCTCGTGTTGCACCCCTTTTCTTTTTCGATTCTCTCATTCGATATTTTGCTTCGAGGGGAACTTGTAAGAAAAGTATGAGGTCGCGACGTATATTTTTTTTTTACCGTGAATTTTCCGTTGGATCGAGAAAATCGGAGCGGGACGCATGGAGAAGGGATGGCATGAAATAAAAATTCGACGCGCTAAAAGACGGATGCGATCATACCAGCACTAATGCACCGGATCCCATCAGAACTCCGCAGTCAAGCGTGCTTGGGCGAGAGTAGTACTAGGATGGGTGACCTCCTGGGAAGTCCTCGTGTCGCACCCCTTTTCTTTTTCGATTCTTTTATTCGATATTTTGCTTCGAGGGGCACTTGTAAGAAAAGTATTAGGTCGCGACGTATATTTTTTTTTACCGCGAATTTTCCGTTGGATCGAGAAATTCGGAGCGGGACGCATGGAGAAGGGATGGCATGAAATAAAAATTCGACGCGCTATAAGACGGGTGCGATCATACCAGCACTAATGGACCGGATCCCATCAGAACTTCGATGTTAAGCGTGCTTGGGCGAGAGTAGTACTAGGATGGGTGACCTCTTGGGAAGTCCTCGTGTTGCACCCCTTTTCTTTTTCGATTCTCTTATTCGATATTTTGCTTCGGGGGGCACTTGTAAGAAAAGTATGAGGTCGCGACGTATATTTTTTTTTTACCGCGAATTTTCCGTTGGATCGAGAAAATCGGAGCGGGACGCATGGAGAAGGGATGGCATGAAATAAAAATTCGACGCGCTATAAGACGGGTGCGATCATACCAGCACTAATGCACCGGATCCCATCAGAACTCCGCAGTTAAGCGTGCTTGGGCGAGAGTAGTACCAGGATGGGTGACCTCCTTGGAAGTCCTCGTGTAGCACCCTTTTCTTTTTCGATTCTCTTATTCGATATTTTGCTTCGGGGGGCACTTGTAAGAAAAGTATGAGGTCGCGACGTCTATTTTTTTTTTACCGTGAATTTTCCGTTGGATCGAGAAAATCGGAGCGGGACGCATGGAGAAGGGATGGCATGAAATAAAACTTCGACGCGCTATAAGACGGATGCGATCATACCAGCACTAATGCACCGGATCCCATCAGAACTTCGCAGTTACGCGTGCTTGGGCGAGAGTAGTACTAGGATGGGTGACCTCCTGGGAAGTCCTCGTGTTGCACCCCTTTTCTTTTTCGATTCTCTTATTCGATATTTTGCTTCGGGGGGCACTTGTAGGAAAAGTATGAGGTCGCGACGTATATTTTTTTTTTACCGTGAATTTTCCGTTGGATCGAGAAAATCGGAGCGGGACGCATGGAGAAGGGATGGCATGAAATAAAAATTCGACGCGCTATAAGACGGGTGCGATCATACCAGCACTAATGCACCGGATCCCATCAGAACTCCGCAGTTACGCGTGCTTGGGCCAGAGTAGTACTAGGATGGGTGACCTCCTGGGAAGTCCTCGTGTTGCACCCCTTTTCTTTTTCGATTCTCTTATTCGATATTTTGCTTCGGGGGGAACTTGTAAGAAAAGTATGAGGTCGCGACGTATATTTTTTTTTTACCGTGAATTTTCCGTTGGATCGAGAAAATCGGAGCGGGACGCATGGAGAAGGGATGGCATGAAATAAAAATTCGACGCGCTAAAAGACGGATGCGATCATACCAGCACTAATGCACCGGATCCCATCAGAACTCCGCAGTCAAGCGTGCTTGGGCGAGAGTAGTACTAGGATGGGTGACCTCCTGGGAAGTCCTCGTGTCGCACCCCTTTTCTTTTTCGATTCTTTTATTCGATATTTTGCTTCGAGGGGCACTTGTAAGAAAAGTATTAGGTCGCGACGTATATTTTTTTTTACCGCGAATTTTCCGTTGGATCGAGAAATTCGGAGCGGGACGCATGGAGAAGGGATGGCATGAAATAAAAATTCGACGCGCTATAAGACGGGTGCGATCATACCAGCACTAATGGACCGGATCCCATCAGAACTCCGATGTTAAGCGTGCTTGGGCGAGAGTAGTACTAGGATGGGTGATCTCTTGGGAAGTCCTCGTGTTGCACCCCTTTTCTTTTTCGATTCTCTTATTCGATATTTTGCTTCGGGGGGCACTTGTAAGAAAAGTATGAGGTCGCGACGTATATTTTTTTTTTACCGCGAATTTTTCGTTGGATCGAGAAAATCGGAGCGGGACGCATGGAGAAGGGATGGCATGAAATAAAAATTCGACGCGCTATAAGACGGGTGCGATCATACCAGCACTAATGCACCGGATCCCATCAGAACTCCGCAGTTAAGCGTGCTTGGGCGAGAGTAGTACCAGGATGGGTGACCTCCTTGGAAGTCCTCGTGTAGCACCTTTTTCTTTTTCGATTCTCTTATTCGATATTTTGCTTCGGGGGGCACTTGTAAGAAAAGTATGAGGTCGCGACGTCTATTTTTTTTTTACCGTGAATTTTCCGTTGGATCGAGAAAATCGGAGCGGGACGCATGGAGAAGGGATGGCATGAAATAAAACTTCGACGCGCTATAAGACGGATGCGATCATACCAGCACTAATGCACCGGATCCCATCAGAACTTCGCAGTTACGCGTGCTTGGGCGAGAGTAGTACTAGGATGGGTGACCTCCTGGGATGTCCTCGTGTTGCACCCCTTTTCTTTTTCGATTCTCTTATTCGATATTTTGCTTCGGGGGGCACTTGTAGGAAAAGTATGAGGTCGCGACGTATATTTTTTTTTTACCGTGAATTTTCCGTTGGATCGAGAAAATCGGAGCGGGACGCATGGAGAAGGGATGGCATGAAATAAAAATTCGACGCGCTATAAGACGGGTGCGATCATACCAGCACTAATGCACCGGATCCCATCAGAACTCCGCAGTTAAGCGTGCTTGGGCGAGAGTAGTACCAGGATGGGTGACCTCCTTGGAAGTCCTCGTGTAGCACCCTTTTCTTTTTCGATTCTCTTATTCGATATTTTGCTTCGGGGGGCACTTGTAAGAAAAGTATGAGGTCGCGACGTCTATTTTTTTTTTACCGTGAATTTTCCGTTGGATCGAGAAAATCGGAGCGGGACGCATGAAGAAGGGATGGCATGAAATAAAACTTCGACGCGCTATAAGACGGATGCGATCATACCAGCACTAATGCACCGGATCCCATCAGAACTTCGCAGTTACGCGTGCTTGGGCGAGAGTAGTACTAGGATGGGTGACCTCCTGGGAAGTCCTCGTGTTGCACCCCTTTTCTTTTTCGATTCTCTTATTCGATATTTTGCTTCGTGGGGCACTTGTAGGAAAAGTATGAGGTCGCGACGTATATTTTTTTTTTACCGTGAATTTTCCGTTGGATCGAGAAAATCGGAGTGGGACGCATGGAGAAGGGATGGCATGAAATAAAAATTCGACGCGCTAAAAGACGGATGCGATCATACCAGCACTAATGCACCGGATCCCATCAGAACTCCGCAGTCAAGCGTGCTTGGGCGAGAGTAGTACTAGGATGGGTGACCTCTTGGGAAGTCCTCGTGTTGCACCCCTTTTCTTTATCGATTCTCTTATTCGATATTTTGCTTCGGGGGGCACTTGTAAGAAAAGTATGAGGTCGCGACGTATATTTTTTTTACCGCGAATTTTTCGTTGGATCGAGAAAATCGGAGCGGGACGCATGGAGAAGGGATGGCATGAAATTAAAATTCGACGCGCTATAAGACGGGTGCGATCATACTAGCACTAATGCACCGGATCCCATCAGAACTCCGTAGTTAAGCGTGCATGGGCGAGAGTAGTACTAGGATGGGTGACCTTCTGGGAAGTCCTCGTGTTGCACCCCTTTTCTTTTTCGATTCTCTTATTCGATATTTTGCTTCGGGGGGCACTTGTAAGAAAAGTATGAGGTCGCGACGTATATTTTTTTTACCGCGAATTTTCCGTTGGATCGAGAAAATCGGAGCGGGACGCACGGAGAAGGGATGGCATGAAATAAAAATTCGACGCGCCAAAAGTATGAGGTGCGATCATACCAGCACTAATGCACCGGATCCCATCAGAACTCCGCAGTTGAGCGTGCTGGGGCGAGAGTAGTACTAGGATGGGTGACCTCTTGGGAAGTCCTCGTGTTGCACCTTTTTTCTTTTTCGATTCTCTTATTCGATATTTTGCTTCGGGGGGCACTTGTAAGAAAAGTATGAGGTCGCGACGTATATTTTTTTTTACCGCGAATTTTCCGTTGGATCGAGAAAATCGGAGCGGGACGCATGGAGAAGGGATGGCATGAAATAAAACTTCGACGCGCTATAAGACGGATGCGATCATACCAGCACTATTGCACCGGATCCCATCAGAACTCAGCAGTTAAGCGTGCTTGGGCGAGAGTAGTACTAGGATGGGTGACCTCTTGGGAAGTCCTCGTGTTGCACCCCTTTTCTTTTTCGATTCTCTTATTCGATATTTTGCTTCGGGGGGTACTTGTAAGAAAAGTATGAGGTCGCGACGTATATTTTTTTTTACCGTGAATTTTACGTTGGATCGAGAAAATCGGAGCGGGACGCATGGAGAAGGGATGGCATGAAATAAAAATTCGACGCGCTATAAGACGGATGCGATCATACCAGCACTAATGCACCGGATCCCATCAGAACTCAGCAGTTAAGCGTGCATGGGCGAGAGTAGTACTAGGATGGGTGACCTTCTGGGAAGTCCCCGTGTTGCACCCCTTTTCTTTTTCGATTCTCTTATTCGATATTTTGCTTCGGGGGGCACTTGTAAGAAAAGTATGAGGTCGCGACGTATATTTTTTTTTACCGCGAATTTTCCGTTGGATCGAGAAAATCGGAGCGGGACGCATGGAGAAGGGATGGCATGAAATAAAAATTCGACGCGCTATAAGACGAGTGCGATCATACCAGCAGTAATGCACCGGATCCCATCAGAACTCCGCAGTTAAGCGTGCTTGGGCGAGAGTAGTACTAGGATGGGTGGCCTCCTAGGAAGTCCTCATGTTGCACCCCTTTTCTTTTTCGATTCTCTTATTCGATATTTTGCTTCGGGGGGCACTTGTAAGAAAAGAATGAGGTCGCGACATATATTTTTTTTTATCACGAATTTTCCGTTGGATCGAGAAAATCGGAGCGGGACTCATGGAGAAGGGATGGCATGAAATAAAAATTCGACGCGCTATAAGACGGGTGCGATCATACCAGCACTAATGCACCGGATCCAATCAGAACTCCGCAGTTAAGCGTGCTTGGACGAGAGTAGTACTAGGATGGGTGACCTCCTGGGAAGTCCTCGTGTTGCACCCCTTTTCTTTTTCGATTCTCTTATTCCATATTTTGCTTCGGGGGGCACTTGTAAGAAAAGTATGAGGTCGCGACGTATATTTTTTTTTACCGTGAATTTTCCGTTGGATCGAGAAAATCGGAGCGGGACGCATGGAGAAGGGATGGCATGAAATAAAAATTCGACGCGCTGTAAGACCGATGCGATCATACCAGCACTAATGCACCGGATCCCATCAGAACTCCGCAGTTAAGCGTGCTTGGGCGAGAGTAGTACTAGGGTGGGTGACCTCCTGGGAAGTCTTCTTGCACCCCTATTCTTTTTCGATTCTCTTATTCGATATTTTGTTTCGGGGGGCACTTGTAAGAAAAGTATGAGGTCGCGACGTATATTTTTTTTTACCTCGAATTTTTCGTTGGATCGAAAAAATCGGAGTGGGACGCATGGAGAAGGGATGGCATGAAATAAAAATTCGACGCGCTATAAGACGGGTGCGATCATACCAGCACTAATGCACCGGATCCCATCAGAACTCCGCAGTTAAGCGTGCTTGGGCGAGAGTAGTACTAGGATGGGTGACCTTCTGGGAAGTCCTCGTGTTGCACCCCTTTTCTTTTTCGATTCTCTTATTCGATATTTTGCTTCGGGGGGCACTTGTAAGAAAAGTATGAGGTCGCGATGTATATTTTTTTTACCTCGAATTTTTCGTTGGATCGAGAAAATCGGAGCGGTACGCATGGAGAAGAGATGGCATGAAATAAAAATTCGACGCGTTATAAGACGGGTGCGATCATACCAGCACTAATGCACCGGATCCCATCAGAACTCGGCAGTTAAGCGTTCTTGGGCGAGAGTAGTACTAGGATGGGTGACCTCCTGGGAAGACCTCGTGTTGCACCCCTTTTCTTTTTCGATTCTCTTATTCGATATTTTGTTTCGGGGGGCACTTGTAAGAAAAGTATGAGGTCGCGACGAATATTTTTTTTTACCGCGAATTTTCCGTCGGATCAAGAAAATCGGAGCGGTACGCATGGAGAAGTGATGGCATGAAATAAAAATTCGACGCGCCAAAAGTATGAGGTGCGATCATACCAGCACTAATGCACTGGATCCCATCAGAACTCCGCAGTTAAGCGTGCTTGGGCGAGGGTAGTACTAGGATAGGTGACCTCCTGGGCAGTCTTCGTGTTGCACTCCTTTTTTTCGATTCTCTTATTCGATTTTTTGCTTCAGGGTGGGCACTTGTAAGAAAAGTATGGGGTCGCGACGTATTTTTTTTTATCCCGAATTTTTCGTTGGATCAGGATAATCGGAGCGCGACGCATGGAGAAGGAATGGCCTTAAATAAAAATTCGACGCGCTATAAGACGGGTGCGATCATACCAGCACTAATGCACAGTATCCAATCAAAATTTCGCAGTTTAGCATGCATGGGCGAGAGTAGTACTAGGATGGGTGACTTCCTGGGAAGTTCTCGTGTTGCACCCCTTTTCTTTTTCGATTCTCTTATTCATTTTTTTGCTTCGAGGCGGGCACTTGTAAGAAAAGTATGGGGTCGCGACGTATTCTTTTTATCCGAATTTTTCGTTGAATCGGGAAAATCGGAGCGGGACGCAAGGAGAATGGTTGGCCTTAAATAAAAATTCGACGCACTATAAGACAGGTGCAATCATACCAGCATTAATGCACCGGATCCTATTAGAACTCCGCAGTTAAGCGTGCTTTTATTCGGTTTTTTGCTTCGTGGCGGGCACTTGTAAGAAAAGTATGGGGTTGCGACGTATTTTTTTTATCCCGAATTTTTCGTTGGATCAGGAAAATCGGAGCGCGACGCATGGAAAAGGGATGGCCTTAAGTAAAAATTCATCGTGCTATAAGATGTGTGCGATCATACCAGCACTAATGCACTGGATCCCTTCAGAACTTCGCAGTTAAGCGTGCTTGGGCGAGAGTTGTACTGGAATGGGTGACCTTCTGGGAAGTCCTCGTGTTGCACCCCCTTTTTCGATTCTCTTATTCGATTTTTTGCTTCAGGGCGGGCTATTGAAAGAAAAGTATGGGGTCGCGACGTATATTTCTTTTTTTCCCCGAATTTTACGTTGGATAGGGGAAATTAGAGCGGGATGCATGGAGAAGGGATGGCCTTAAAAAAAAATTCGACGCGCTATAAGATGGGTGCTATCATACTAGCACTAATGCACCGGATCCCATCAGAATTTCGCAGTTAAGCGTGCCTGGGCGAGAGTAGTACTAGGATGGGTGACCTCCTGGGAAGTCCTCGTGTTGCACCCCTTTTCTATTTCGATTCTCTTGTTCGATTTTTTGCTTCGGGGCGGGCAGTTGTAAGAAAAGTATGGGGTCGCAGCGTATATTTTCTTTTACCCCGAATTTTCGTTGGATCAGGAAAATCGGAGTGGGAGGCATGGAGAACGGATGGCCTTAAATAAAAATTCGATCCTCTATAAGATGGGTGCGCTCATACCAGCTCTAATGTACCGGATCCCATCAGAACTCCGGAGTCAAGCGTGCTTGGGCCGCGACGTATATTTTTTTATCCCGAATTTTCCGTTGGATTGAGAAAATCGGATCGGGACGCATGGAGAAGGGATGGCATGAAATAAAAATTCGACGTGCTATAAGACGGGTGCGATCATACCAACACTAATGCACCGGATCCCATCAGAAGTCCGCAATTAAGCGTGCTTGTGCGAGAGTAGTACTAGGATGGGAGACCTCCTGGGAAGTCCTCGTGTTGCACCTTTTTTCTTTTTCGATTCTCTTATTCGATTTTTTGCTTCGGGGAGGGAACTTGTAAGAAAAGAATAGGGTCGCGACGTATTTTTTTTTTACCCCGAATTTTCCGTTGGATCGGGAAAATCGGAGTGGGACACATGGAGAAGGGATGGCCTTAAATAAAAATTCGACGCGCTATAAGGCGGGTGCAATCATACCAGCACTAATGCACCGGATCCCATCATAACTATGCAGTTAAGCGTGCTTTTATTCTATTTTTTGCTTCGAAGCGGGCACTTGTAAGAAAAGTATGGGGTCGCGACGTATTTTTTTTATCCCGAATTTTTCGTGTGATTGGGAAAATCGGTGCGCGACGCATGGAGAAGGGATGGCCTTAAATAAAAATTCGACGCGCTATAAAACGTGTGAGATCATACCAGCACTAATGCACAGTATCCCATCAGAACTTCGCAGTTAAGCGTGCTTGGGCGAGAGTAGTACTAGGATGGGTGACTTCCTGGGAAGTCCTCGTGTTGCACCCCTTTTCATTTTCGATTCTCTTATTCGATTTTTTGCTTCGGGGCGGGCACTTGTAAGAAAAGTATGGGGTCGCGACGTATTTTTTTTATCCGAATTTTTCGTTGGATCGGGAAAATCAGAGCGAGACGCAAGGAGAAGGGATGGCCTTAAATAAAAATTCGACGCGCTATAAGGCGGGTGCGATCATACCAGCTCTAATGCACCGGATCCCATCAAAACTCCGCAGTTAAGCGTGTTTTTACTCGATTTTTTTCATCGGGGCGGGCACTTGTAACAACAGTATGGGGTCGCGACGTATTTTTTTTTATCCGAAATTTTTCGTTGGATCAGGAAAATCGGAGTGCGACGCATGGAGAAAGGATGGCCTTAAGTAAAAATTCGACGTGCTATGAGACGTGTGAGATAATACCAGCACTATTGCACCGGATCCCATCAGAACTCCGCAGTTAAGCGTGCTTAGGCGAGAGTAGTAGTAGGATGGGTGACCTCCTGGGAACTCCTCGTGTTGCACCCATTTCTTTTTCGATTCTCTTATTCGATTTTTTGCTTCGGGGCGGGCACTTTTAAGAAAAGTATGGGGTCGCGACGTATTTTTTTTTAACCCGAATTTTTCGTTCGATTGGGAAAATTGGAACGGGACGCATGGAGAAGGGATGTCCTTAATTAAAAATTCGACGCGCTATAAGGCGGGTGCGATCATACCAGCACTAATGCACCGAATCCCATCAGAACTCTGCAGTTAAGAGTGCTTTTATTCGATTTTTGCTTCGGGGCGGGCACTTGTAAGAAAAGTATGGGGTCGCGACGCATTTTTTTTTATCCCGAATTTTTCGTTGGATCAGGAAAATCGGAGCGCGACGCATGGAGAAGGGATGGCCTTAAGTAAAAATTCGACGTGCAATAAGATGTGTGCGATCATACTAGCACTATTGCACCCGATCCTATCAGAACTCCGCAGTTAAGCGTGCTTGAGCGAGAGTAGTAGTAGGATGGGTGACCTCTTGGGAATTCCTCGTGTTGCACCCATTTCTTTTTTGATTCTCTTATTCGATTTTTTACTTCGGGGCGGGCACTTGTAAGAAAAGTATGGGGCCAAGACGTTTTATTTTTAATCCCGAATTTTTCGTTCGATCGGGAAAATTGGAGCGAGACGCATGGAGAAGGGATGGCCTTAAATAAAAATTCGACGCGCTACAAGACGGGTGCGATCATATCAGCACTAATGCACCGGATCCCATCAGAACTCCGCAGTTAAGGGTGCTTGGGCGAGTGTAGTACTAGGATGGGTGACCTCCTGGGAAGTCCTCGTGTTGCACCCCTTTTCTTTTTCGATTCTCTAATTTGATTTTTTGCCCCGGGGCGAGCACTTCTAGGAAAAGTATGGGGACGCGACGTATTTTTTTTTATCCCAAATTTTCCTTTGGATCAATAAAATGGGAGCGGGACGCGTGGAGAATTGATGGCCTTAAATAAAAATTCGACGCGCTCGATTTTTTGCTTCGGGGCGGGTACTTGTAAGAAAAGTATGGGGTCACGACGTATTTTTTTTTTACCCCGAATTTTTCGTTGGATCGGGAAAATCAGAGCCGGACGCCTGGAGAAGGGATGACCTTAAATAAAAATTCGACGCGCTGTAAGGCGGTTGTGATCATACCAGCACTAATGCACCGGATCCTATCATAACTCCGCAGTTAAGCGTGCTTTTATTCGATTTTTTGATTCGGGGCGGGCACTTGTAAGAAAAGTATGATGTCGCGACATATTTTTTTTATCCCGAATTTTTCGTTGGATCGAGAAAATCGGAGCGGGACGCATGGAGAAGGGATGGCCTTAAATAAAAATTCGACGGGCTATAACACGGGTGCGATCATACCAGCACCAATGCACCGGATCCCATCAGAACTTCGCAGTTAAGCGAGCTTGGGTGAGAGTAGTACTTGGATGGGTGACCTCCTGGGAAGTCCTCTTGTTGCACCCCTTTTCTTTTTCGATTCTCTTATTCCATTTTTTCTTCGGGGCGGGCACTTGTAAGAAAAGCATGGGGTCGCGACGTATTTTTTTTAATCCCGAATTTTTCGTTGGATCGGGAAAATCAGAGCAGGATGCATGGAGAAATGATGGCGTTAAATAAAAATTCGAGGCGCTATAAGACAGGTGCGTTCATACTTGCACCACTGCACCGGATCCCATCAGAACTCTGCAGTTATGTGTGCTTGGGCGAGAGTAGTACTAGGATGGGTGACCTCCTGGGAAGTCGTCGTGTTGAACCCATTTTCTTTTTCGATTCTCTTATTCGATTTTTTGCTTCAGGGCGGGCACTTGTAAGAAAAGTATGGGGTCGCGACGTATTTTTTTTCTACCCCGAATTTTTCGTTGGATCGGGAAAATCGGAGCGGGACGCATGGAGAAGTGATGGCCATAAATAAAATACCAGCACTAATGCACCGAATCCCATCAAAACTCCGCAGTTAAGTGTGCTTGGGGGAGAGTAGTACTAGGATGGGTGACCTCCTGAGAAGTCCTCGTGTTGCACCCCTTTTCTTCTTCGATTCTCTTATACCATTTTTTGCTTCGGGGCGGGTACTTGTAAGAAACGTATGGTATCGCGACGTATTTTTTTTATCCCGAATTTTTCGTTGGATCGGGAAAATCGGAGCGGGACGCACGGAGAAATGATGGCGTTAAATAAAAATTCGAGGCGCTATAAGACCGGTGCGATCTTACCTGCACCAATGCACCGGATCCCATCAGAACTCCGCAGTTAAGCGTGCTTGGGCGAGAGTAGTACTAGGATGGGTGACCTCCTAGGAAGTCCTCGTGTTGCACCCCTATTCTTTTTCGATTCTCTTATTCGATTTTTTGCTTCGGGGTGGGCAGTTGTAAGAAAAGTATGGGGTTGCGACGTATTTTTTTTTCTAACCCGAATTTTCCTTTGGATCGGGAAAATCGTTGCGGGACGCATGGAGAAGGGATGGCCTTAAATAAAATACCAGCACTAATGCACCAAATCCCATCAAAACTCTGCAGTTAAGTGTGCTTGGGCGAGAGTAGTACTAGGATGAGTGACCTCCTGGGAAGTCCTCGTGTTGCACCCCTGATCTTTTTCCATTCTCTTATTCGATTTTTTGCTTTGGGGAGGGCACTTGTAAGAAAAGTACGGGGTAGCGACGTATTTTTTTTTTTATCTCGAATTTTCAGTTGAATCGGGAAAATCGGAGCGGGACGCATGGAGAAGGGATGGCCTTAAATAAAAATTCGACGTGCTACATAACGAGTGCGATCATACCAGCACTAATGCACCGGATCCCATCAGAACTCCACAGTTAAGCGTGCTTGTGCGAGAGTAGTACTAGGATGGGTGACCTTCTGGGAAGTCCTAATCTTACACCCCTTTTCTTTTTCGATTCTCCTATTCATTTTTTTGCTTCGGGGCGGGCAGTAGTAAGAAAAGTATGGGGTCGCGACGTATTTTTTTATCCCAAATTTTTTGTTGGATCGGGAAAATGGGAGCGGCACGCATGGAGAAGGGATGGCCTTAAATAAAAATTCGATGCGCTATAAGTCGGGTGCGATCATACCAGCACTAATGCACCGGACCCCATCAGAACTCCGCAGTAAGCGTGCTTTTATTCGATTTTTTGCTTCGGGGTGGGCACTTGTAAGAAAACTATGGGGTTGCGACGTATTTTTTTTTATCTGAATTTTTTGTTGGATCGGGAAAATCGGAGTGGGACGCAAGGAGAAGAGTTGGCCTTAAATAAAAATTCGACACGCTATAAGGCGGGTGCGATCATACCAGCACTAATGCACCAGATCCCATCAGAACTCCGCAGTTAAGCGTGCTTTTATTCGATTTTTTGCTTCGGGGCGGGCACTTGTAAGAAAAGTTTGGGGTGACGACGTATTCTTTTTATCCCAAATTTCCCGCTGGATCAGGAGAATCGGAGCGCGACACATGGAGAAGGGATGGCCTTAAGTAAAAATTCGACGCGCAATAAGACGTGTGCGATCATTCCAGCACTAACGCACCGGATCCCATCAGAACTTCGCGGTTAATCGTGCTTGGGCGAGAGTAGTACTAGGATGGGTGACCACCTGGGAAGTCCTCGCGTTGCACCCATTTTCTTTTTCAATTCTCTTATTCGATTTTTTACTTCGGGGCGGGCACTTGTAAGAAAAGTATGGGGTCTCGTCGTATTTTTTTTTATCCGAATTTTTCGTTGGATCGGGAAAATCGGAGCAGGACGCAAGGAGAAGGGATGGCCTTAAATAAAAATTCGACGCGCTGTAAGGCGGGTACGATCATACCAGCACTAATGCACCGGATCCCATCAGAACTCCGCAGTTAAGCGTGCTTTTATTCGATTTTTTGCTTCGGGGCGGGCTCTTGTAAGAAAAGCATGGGGTCGCGACGTATTTTTTTTATCCCCAATTTTCCGTTGGATCAGGAAAATCGAAGCGCAACGCATGGAGAAGGATGGCCTCAAATAAAAATTCGACGCGCTATTAGGCGGGTGCAATCATACCAGCACTAATGCACCAGATCCCATCAGAACTCCGCAGTTAAGCGTGCTTTTATTCGATTTTTTGCTTCGGGGCGGGCACTTGTAAGAAATGTTTGGGGTGACGACGTATTCTTTTTATCCCGAATTTCCCGTTGGATCAGGAAAATCGGAGCGCGACGCATGGAGAAGGGATGTCCTTAAGTAAAAATTCGACGTGCTATAAGACGTGTGCGATCATACCAGCACTAATGCACCGGATCCCATCAGAACTCCGCAGTTAAGGGTGCTTGAGCGAGTGTAGTACTAGGATTGGTGACCTCCTAGGAAGTCCTCGTGTTGCACCCCTTTTCTTTTTCGATTCTCTAATTCGATTTTTTGCACCGGGGCAAGCACTTGTAGGAAAAGTATGGGGACGCGACGTATTTTTTTTTTATCCCAAATTTCCCTTGGATCAAGAAAATGGGAGCGGGACGCGTGGAGAATTGATGGCCTTAAATAAAAATTCGACGCGCTCGATTTTTTCCTTCGGGGCGGGTACTTGTAAGAAAAGTATGGGGTCGCGACGTATTTTTTTTTACCCCGAATTTTTCGTTGGATCGGGAAAATCGGAGCCGGACGCCTGGAGAAGGGATGACCTTAAATAAAAATTCGACGCGCTGTAAGGCGGCCGCGATCATACCAGCACTAATGCACCGGATCCCATCATAACTCCGTAGTTAAGCGTGCTTTTATTCGATTTTTGGCTTCGGGGCGGGCACTTGTAAGAAAAGTATGAGGTCGCGACATATTTTTTTTATCCCGAATTTTTCGTTGGATCGAGAAAATCGGAGCGGGACGCATGGAGAAGGGATGACCTTAAATAAAAATTCGACGGGCTATAACACGGGTGCGATCATACCAGCACTAATGCACCGGATCCCATCAGAACTCCGCAGTTAAGCGAGCTTGGGAGAGAGTAGTACTCGGATGGGTGACCTTCTGGGAAGTCCTCGTGTTGCGCCCCTTTTCTTTTTCGATTCTCTTATTCCATTTTTTGCTTCGGGGCGGGCATTTGTAAGAAACGTATGGTGTCGCGACGTATTTTTTTTTATCCCGAATTTTTCGTTGGATCGGGAAAATCGGAGCGGGACGCATGGAGAAATGATGGCGTTAAATAAAAATTCGAGGCACTAAAAGACGGGTGCGATCTTACCTGCTCCAATGCACCGGATCCAATCAGAACTCCGCAGTTAAGTGTGCTTGGGCGAGAGTAGTACTAGGATGGGTGACCTCCTAGGAAGTCCTCGTGTTGCACCCCTATTCTTTTTCGATTCTCTTATTCAATTTTTTGCTTCGGGGCGGGCAATTGTAAGAAAAGTATGGGGTCGCGACGTATTTTTGTTTCTAACCCGAATTTTTTGTTGGATCGGGAAAATCGTTGCGGGACGCATGGAGAAGGGATGGCCTTAAATAAACTACCAGCACTAATGCCCCAAATCCCATCAAAACTCTGCAGTTAAGTGTGCTTCGGCGAGAGTAGTTCTAGGATGGGTGACCTCTTGGGAAGTCCTCGTGTTGCACCCCTGATCTTTTTCCATTCTCTTATTTGATTTTTTGCTTTGGGGAGGGCACTTGTAAGAAAAGTACGGGGTCGCGACGTATTTTTTTTTTTTATCTCGAATTTTCAGTTGAATCGGGAAAATCGGAACGGGACGCATGGAGAAGAGATGGCCTTAAATAAAAATTCGACGTGCTATATAACGAGTGCGATCATACCAGCACTAATGCACCGGATCCCATCAGAACTCCACAGTTAAGCGTGCTCTGGCGAGAGTAGCACTAGGATGGGTGACCTTCTTGGAAGTCCTCGTCTTGCACCCCTTTTCTTTTTCGATTCTCCTATTCATTTTTTGCTTCGGGGCGGGTAGTTGTAAGAAAAGTATGGGGTCGCGACGTATTTTTTTTATCCCGAATTTTTCGGTGGATCGGGAAAATGGGAGCGACACGCATGGAGAAGGGATGGCCTTAAATAAAAATTCGATGCACTATATGTCGGGTGCGATCATACCAGCACTAATGCACCGGACCCCATCAGAACTCCGCAGTAAGCGTGCTTTTATTCGATTTTTTGCTTCGGGGCGGGCAATTGTAAGAAAAGTATGGGGTCGCGACGTATTTTTTTTTATCCGAATTTTTCGTTGGATCGGGAAAATCGGAGTGGAACGCAAGGAGAAGGGATGGCCTTAAATAAAAATTCGACGCGCTATAAGGCGGGTGCGATCATACCAGCACTAATGCACTAGATCCCATCAGAACTCCGCAGTTAAGCGTGCTTTTATTCAATTTTTTGCTTCGGGGCGGGCACTTGTAAGAAAAGTATGGGGTCGCGACGTATTTTTTTTTTACCTCGAATTTTTCGTTGGATCGGGAAAATCGGAGCCGGACGCCTGGAGAAGGGATGACCTTAAATAAAAATTCGACGCGCTGTAAGGCGGCTGCGATCATACCAGCACTAATGCACCGGATCCCATCATAACTCCGCAGTTAAGCGTGCTTTTATTCGATTTTTTGCTTCGGGGCGGGCACTTGTAAGAAAAGTATGAGGTCGCGACATATTTTTTTTATCCCGAATTTTTCGTTGGATCGAGAAAATCGGAGCGGGACGCATGGAGAAGAGATGGCATGAAATAAAAATTCGACGCGCTATAAGACGGGTGCGATCATACCAGCACTAATGCACCGGATCCCATCAGAACTCCGCAGTTAAGCGTGCTTGGGCGAGAGTAGTACTAGGATGGGTGACCTCCTGGGAAGTCCTCGTGTTGCACCCATTTCTTTTTCGATTCTATTATTCGATTTTTTGCTTCGGGGCGGGCACTTGTATGAAAAGTATGGGGTCACGACGTATTTTTTTTTATCCCGAATTTTTCGTTCGGTCGGAAAAATTGGAGCGGGACGCATGGAGAAGGGATGACCTTAAATAAAAATTCGACGCGCTATAAGGCGGGTGCGATCATACCAGCACTAATGCACCGAATCCCATCAGAACTTCTCAGTTAAGCGTGCTTTTATTCAATTTTTTGCTTCGAGGCGGGCACTTGTAAGAAAAGTATGGGGTCGCGACATTTTTTTTTTTATCCCGAATTTTTCGTTGGATCCGAAAAATCGGAGCGCGACGCAAGGAGAAAGGATGGCCTTAAGTAAAAATTCGACATGCTATAAGACGTGTACGATCATACCAGCACTATTGCACCGGATCCCATCAGAGCTCCACAGTTAAGCGTGCTTGGGCGAGAGTAGTAGTAGGATGGGTGACCTCCTAGGAAGTCCTTGTGTTGCACCCATTTCTTTTTCGATTCTCTTATTCGATTTTTTACTTCGGAGCGGGCACTTGTTAGAAATGTATGGGGTCACGACGTATTTTTTTTTTATCCCGAATTTTTTGTTCGATCGAGAAAATTGGAGCGGGACGCATGGAGATGGGATGGCCTTAAATAAAAATTCGACGCGCTACAAGACGGGTGCGATCATACCAGCACTAATGCACCGGATCCCATCAGAACTCCGCAATTAAGCGTGCTTTTATTCGATTTTTTGCATCGGGGCGGGCACTTGTAAGAAAAGTATGAGGTCGCGACGTATTTTTTTTTAACTCGAATTTTTCGTTGGATCGAGAAAATCGGAGCGGGACGCATGAAGAAATGATGGCCTTAAATAAAAATTCGACGGGCTATAAGACGGGTGCGATCATACCAGCACTAATGCACCGGATCCCATCAGAACTCCGCAGTTAAGCGTGCTTGGGCGAGAGTAGTAGTAGGATGGGTGACCTCCTGGGAAGTCCTCGTGTTGCACCCATTTCTTTTTCGATTCTATTATACGATTTTTTGCTTCGGGGCGGGCCCTTGTATGAAAAGTATGGGGTCACGACGTATTTTTTTTTATCCTGAATTCTTCGTTCTTTCGGGAAAATTGGAGCGGGACGCATGGAGAAGGGATGACATTAAATAAAAATTCGACGCGCTACAAGACGGGTGCGATGATACCAGCACTAATGCACCGGATCCCATCAGAACTCCGCAGTTAAGCGTTCTTTTATTCAATTTTTTGCTTCGGGGCGGGCACTTGTAAGAAAAGTATGGGGTCGCGACGTATTTTTTTTATCCCGAATTTTTCGTTGGATCAGGAAAATCGGAGCGCGACGCATGGAGAAGGGATGACCTTAAGTAAAAATTCGACGTGCTATAAGACGTGTGCGATCATACCAGTACTATTGCACCGGATCCCATCATAACTCCGCAGTTAAGCGTGCTTGGGCGAGAGTAGTAGTAGGATGGGTGACCTCCTAGGAAGTCCTCGTGTTGCACCCATTTCTTTTTCGATTCTCTTACTCGATTTTTTGCTTCAGGGAGGGCACTTGTTAGCAAAGTATGGGGTCACGATGTATTTTTTTTATCCCAAATTTTTCGTTCGATTGGGAAAATTGGAGCGGGACGCATGGAGAAGGGATGGCCTTAAATAAAAATTCGACGCGCTAGAAGACGGGTGCGATCATACTAGCACTAATGCACCGGATCCCATCAGAACTCCGCAGTTAAGCGTACTTTTATTCGACTTTTTGCTTCGGGGCGGGCACTTGTAAGAAAAGTATGAGGTCGAGACGTATTTTTTTTATCCCGAATTTTTCGTTGGATCGAGAAAATCGGAGCGGGACGCATGGAGAAGGGATGGCCTTAAATAAAAATTCGACGGGCGATAAGACGGGTGCGATCATACCAGCCCTAATGCACCGGATCCCATCAGAACTCCGCAGTTAAGCGAGCTTGGGTGAGAGTAGTACTAGGCTTGGTGACCTCCTGGGAAGTCCTCGTGTTGCACCCCTTTTCTTTTTCGATTCTCTTATTCGATTTTTTGCTTCGGGGCGGGCACATGTAAGAAAAGTATGGGGTCGCGACGTATTTTTTTAATCTCAAATTTTTCGTTGGATAGGGAAAATCGGAGCGGGACGCAAGGAGAAGGGATGGCCTTAAATAAAAATTCGACGCGCTATAAGACGGTTGCGATCATACCATCACTAATGCACCGCATCCCATCAGAACTCCGCAGTTAAGCATGCTTGGGCGAGTGCAGTACTAGGATTGGTGACCTCCTGGGAAGTCCTCATGTTGCAACCCTTTTCTTTTTCGATTCCCTAATTTGATTTTTTGCTTCGGGGCGGGCACTTGTCGAAAAGGTATGGGGCCGCGACGTATTTTTTTTTATCTCGAATTTTTCGTTGGATCGAGAAAATGGGTGCGAGAAGCATGGAAAAGGGACGACCTTAAATAAAAATTCGACGCGCTATAAGACGGGTGCGATCATACCAGCACTAATGCACCGGATCCCATCAGAACTCTACAGTTAAGCGTGCTTTTATTTGATTTTTTCCTTCGGGACGGGCACGTGTAAGAAAAGCATGGGGTCGCGACGTATTTTTTTTATCCCGAATTTTTCGTTGGATCGGGAAAATCGGGGCGGGACGCATGGAGAGGGGATGGCGTAAAATAAAAATTCGACGCGCTATAAGACGGGTGTGATCATACCAGCTTTAATGCGCTGGATCCCATCAGAACTCCGCAATTAAGCGAGCTTGGGCGAGAGTAGTACTAGGATGGGTGACCTCCGGGGAAGTCCTCGTGTTGCACCCCTTTTCTTTTTCGATTCTCCTATTCGATTTTTTGCTTCGGGGCAGGCAGTAGTAAGAAAAGTATGGGGTCGCAGCATATTTTTTTTTCTCGAATTTTTCGTTGGATCGGGAAAATGGGAGCGGGACGCATGGAGAAGGGATGACCTTAAATAAAAATTCGATGCGCTATAAGACGGGTGCGATCATACCAGCACTAATGCACCGGACCCCATCAGAACTCCGCTGTAAGCGTGCTTTTATTCGATTTTTTGCTTCGGGGCGGGCACTTTTAAGAAAAGTATGAGGTCGCGACGTATTTTTTTTTTACCACGAATTTTTCGTTGGATCGGGAAAATCGGAGCGGGATGCATGGAGAAGGGATGGTCTTAAATAAATATTCGACCCGCTATAAGACGGGTGAGATCATACAAACACTAATGCACCGGATCCCATCAGAACTCCGCAGCTAAGTGTGCTTGGGCAAGGGTAGTACTAGGATGGGTGACCTCCTGGGAAGTCCTCGTGTTGCACCCCTTTTCTTTTTCGATTCTCTTATTCAGTTTTTTGCTTCGGGGCGGGCACTTGGAATAAAAGTATGGGGTCGCGACGTATTTTTTTTAAATCTCGAATTTTTCGTTGGATCGGGAAAATGGGAGCGGGACGCTTGGAGAAGGGATGACCTTAAATAAAAATTCGATGCGCTATAAGACGAGTGCGATCATACTAGCACTAATACACCGGATCCCATCAGAACTCCGCAGTTAAGCGTGCTTGGGCGAGAGTAGTACTAGGATGGGTGACCTCCTAGGAAGTCCTCGGGTTGCACCCCTATTCTTTTTCGATTCTCTTATTCGATTTTTTACTTCGGGGCGGGCAGTTGTAAGAAAAGTATGGGGTCGCGACGTATGGAGAAGGGATGGCCTTAAATAAAAATTCGACGCGCTATAAGACGGGTGCGATCATACCCTCACTAATGCACCGGATCCCATCAGAACTCCGCAGTTAAGCATGCTTGGGCGAGTGCAGTACTAGGATGGGTGACCTCCTGGTAAGTCCTCGTGTTGCACCCGTTTTCTTTTTCGATTCTCTAATTCGATTTTTTGCTTCGGGGCGGGCACTTGTAGGAAAAGTATGGGTTCGCGACGTATTTTTTTTTATCCCGAATTTTTCGTTGGATCGAGAAAATGGGAGCGGGACGCATGGAAAAGGGATGGCCTTAAATAAAAATTCGACAAGCTATAAGACGGGTGCGATCATACCAGCACTAATGCACCGGATCCCATCAGAATTCTACAGTTAAGCGTGCTTTTATTCGATTTTTTACTTCAGGACGGGCAAATGTAAGAAAAGCATGGGGTCTCGACGTTTTTTTTTATCCCGAATTTTTCGTTGGATCGGGAAAATCGGAGCGGGACGCATGGACAAGGGATGGCCTTAAATAAAAATTTGACGCGCTATAAGACGGTTGCGATCATACCAGCACTAATGCACCGGATCCCATCAGAACTCCGCAGTTATGTGTGCTTGGGCGAGAGTAGTACTAGGATGGGTGACCTCCTCGGAAGTCCTCATGTTGCACCCCTTTTCTTTTTCGATTCTCTTATTCGATTTTTTGCTTCGGGGCGGGCACTTGTAACCAAAGTAAGGGGTCGCGACGTTTTTTTTTTTTTTACTGCGAATTTTTCGTTGGATTGGGAAAATCGGAGCGGTACGCATGGAGAAGGGATGGCCTTAAATAAAAATTCGACGCGCTATAAGACGGGTGCGATTATACCAGCATTAATGCGCCGGATCCCATCAGAACTCCGTAGTTAAGTGAGCTTGGGCGAGAGTAGTACTAGGATGGGTGACCTCCTGGGAAGTCCTCATGTTGCACCCCTTTTCTTTTTTGATTCTCTTATTCCATTTTTTGCTTCGGGGCGGGTACTTGTAAGAAAAGTATGGGGTGGCGTCGTATTTTTTTTTATCCCGAATTATTCATTCGATCGGGAAAATCGGAGCGGGACGCATGGAGAAGGGATGGCCTTAAATAAAAATTCGACGCGCTATAAGACGGGTGCGATCATACCATCACTAATGCAACGGATCCCATCAGAACTCCGCAGTTAAACATGCTTGGGTGAGTGCAGTACTAGGATGGGTGACCTCCTGGGAAGTCCTCGTGTTGCACCCTTTTTCTTTTTCGTTTCTCTAATTCGATTTTTTGCTTCGGGGCGGGCACTTGTAGGAAAAGTATGGGGTCGCGACGTATTTTTTTTATCCCGAATTTTTCGTTGGATCGAGAAAATGGGAGCGGGACGCATGGAAAAGGGATGGCCTTAAATAAAAATTCGACGAGTTATAAGACGGGTGCGATCATACCAGCACTAATGCACCGGATCCCATCAGAACTCTACAGTTAAGCGTGCTTTTATTCGGTTTTTTGCTTCGGGACAGGCATGTGTAAGAAAAGAATGGGGTCGCGACGTTTTTTTTATCCCGAATTTTTCGTTGGATCGGGAAAATCGGAGCAGGACGCATGGAAAAAGGATGACCTTAAATAAAAATTCGACGCGTTATAAGACGGGTGCGATCATACCAGCAGTAATGCGCCGGATCCCATCATAACTCCGCAGTTAAGCGAGATTGGGCGAGAGTAGTACTTGGATGGGTGACCTCCTGGGAAGTCCTCTTGTTGCACCCCTTTTCTTTTTCGATTCTCTTATTCCATTTTTTCTTCGGGGCGGGCACTTGTAAGAAAAGCATGGGGTCGCGACGTATTTTTTTTAATCCCGAATTTTTCGTTGGATCGGGAAAATCAGAGCAGGATGCATGGAGAAATGATGGCGTTAAATAAAAATTCGAGGCGCTATAAGACGGGTGCGATCATACTTGCACCACTGCACCGGATCCCATCTGAACTCTGCAGTTAAGTGTGCTTGGGCGAGAGTAGTACTAGGATGGGTGACCTCCTGGGAAGTCCTCGTGTTGAACCCCTTTTCTTTTTCGATTCTCTTATTCGATTTTTTGCTTCAGGGCGGGCACTTGTAAGAAAAGTATGGGGTCGAGACGTATTTTTTTTCTACCCCGAATTTTTCGTTGGATCGGGAAAATCGGAGCGGGACGCATGGATAAGTGATGGCCATAAATAAAATACCAGCACTAATGCACCGGATCCCATCAAAACTCTGCAGTTAAGTGTGCTTGGGGGAGAGTAGTACTAGGATGGGTGACCTCCTGGGAAGTCCTCGTGTTGCACCCCTTTTCTTTTTCGATTCTCTTATTCGATTTTTTGCTTCGGGGCGGGCACTTGTAAGCAAAGTAAGGGGTCGCAACGTATTTTTTTTTTTTACCGCGAATTTTCCGTTGGATCGGGAAAATCGGAGCGGGACGCATGGACAAGGGATGGCCTTAAATAAAAATTCGACGCGCTATAAGACGGTTGCGATCATACCAGCACTAATGCACCGGATCCCATCAGAACTCCGCAGTTAAGTGTGCTTGGGCGAGAGTAGTACTGGGATGGGTGACCTCCTGGGAAGTCCTCGTGTTGCACCCTTTTTCTTTTTCGATTCTCTTATTCGATTTTTTGCTTCGGGGCGGGCAGTTGTAAGAAAAGTATGGGGTCGCGACGTATTTTCTTTTTTTATCCCAAATTTTTCAATGGATCGGGAAAATGGGAGTGCGACGCATGGAGAAGTGATGGCCTTAAATAAAAATTGAACGTGCTATAAGACGGGTGCGATCATACCAGCACTAATGCATCGTATCCCATCAGAACTCCGCAGCTAAGCGTGCTTGGGCGAGAGTAGTAGTAGGTTGGGTGAGCTCCTAGGAAGTCCTCGTGTTGCACCCATTTCTTTTCCGATTCTCTTATTTGATTTTTTGCTTCGGGGCGGGCACTTGTTAGAAAAGTATGTGGTCACGACGTATTTTTTTTTATCCCGAATTTTTCGTTCGATCGGGAAAATGGGAGCGGGACGCATGGAGAAGGGATGGCCTTAAATAAAAATTCGACGCGCTACAAGACGGGTGCGATCATACCAGCACTAATGCACCGGATCCCATCAGAACTCCGCAGTTAAGCGTGCTTTTATTCGATTTTTTGCATTGGGGTGGGCACTTGTAAGAAAAGTATGAGGTCGCGACATATTTTTTTTAACTCGAATTTTTCGTTGGATCGAGAAAATCGAAGCGGGAAGCATGGAGAAGGGATGGCGTTAAATAAAAATTCGACGGGCTATAAGACGGGTGCGATCATACCAGCTCTAATGCATCGGATCCCATCAGAACTCCGTAGTTAAGCGTGCTTGGGCGAGAGTAGTAGTAGGATGGGTGACCTCCTGGGAAGTCCTCGTGTTGCACCCATTTCTTTTTCGATTCTATTATACGATTTTTTGCTTCGGGGCGGGCACTTGTAAGAAAAGTACGGGGTCGTGACGTATTTTTTTTTTACAGCGAATTTTTCGTTGGATCGGGAAAATCGGAGCGGGACGCATGGAGAAGGGATGGCATTAAATAAAAATTCGACGCGCTAGAAGGCGGGTGCGATCATATCAGCACTAATGCACTGGATCCCATCAGAACTCCGCAGTTAAGCGTGCTTTTATTCAATTTTTTGCTTCGGGGCGGGCACTTGTAAGAAAAGTATGGGGTCGCGACGTATTTTTTTATCCCGAATTTTTTGTTGGATCGGGAAAATCGGAGCGGGACGCATGGAGAAGGGATGGCCTTAAATAAAAATTCGACGCGTTATAAGACGAGTGCGATCATACCAGCATTAATGCACCGGATCCCATCAGAACTCCGCAGATAAGCGAGCTTTGGCGAGAGTAGTACTAGGATGGGTGACCTCCTGGGAAGTCCTCATGTTGCACCCCTTTTCTTTTTCGATTCTCTTATTCCATTTTTTGCTTCGGGGCGGGCACTTGTAAGAAAAGCATGGGGTCGCGACGCATTTTTTTTAATCCCTAATTTTTCGTTGGATCGGAGAAATCGGAGCAGGATGCATGGAGAAATGATGGCGTTAAATAAAAATTCGAGGCGCTATAAGACGGGTGCGATCATACGTGCACCACTGCATCGGATCCCATCAGAACTCCGCAGTTAAGTGTGCTTGGGCGAGAGTAGTACTAGGATGGGTGACCTCCTGGGAAGTCCTCGTGTTGAACCCCTTTTCTTTTTTGATTCTCTTATTCGATTTTTTGCTTCGGGCCGGGCACTTGTAAGAAAAGTATGGGGTCGCGACGTATTTTTTTTCTACCTCGAATTTTTCGTTGGATCGGGAAAATCGGAGCAGGACGCATGGAGAAGTGATGGCCTTAAATAAAATACCAGCACTAATGCACAGGATCCCATCAGAACTCCGCAGTTAAGTGTGCTTGGGCGAGAGTAGTACTAGGATGGGTGACCTCCTCGGAAGTCCTCGTGTTGCACCCCTTTTCTTTTTCGATTCTCTTATTCGATTTTTTGCTTCGGGGCAGGCACTTGTAAGCAAAGTAAGGGGTCGCGACGTTTTTTTTTTTACCGCGAATTTTTCGTTGGATCGGGAAAATCGGAGCGGTACGCATGGAGAAGGGATGGCCTTAAATAAAAATTCGACGCGCTATAAGACGGGTGCGATCAAACCAGCACTAATGCACCGGATCCCATCAGAACTCTACAGTTAAGCGTGCTTTTATTCGATTTTTTGCTTCGGGACGGGCACGTGTAAGAAAAGCATGGGGTCGCGACGTTTTTTTTTTATCCCGAATTTTTCGTTGGATAGGGAAAATCAGAGTGGGACGCATGGAGAAGGGATGGCCTTAAATAAAAATTCGATGCGTTATAAGACGGGTGCGATCATACCAGCATTAATGCGCCGGATCCCATCAGAACTCCGTAGTAAAACGAGCTTGGGCGAGAGTAGTACTAGGATGGGTGACCTTCTGGGAAGTCCTCATGTTGCACCCCTTTTCTTTTTCGATTGTCTTATTCCATTTTTTGCTTCGGGGCGAGTACTTGTAAGAAAAGTATGGGGTCGCGTCGTATTTTTTTTATCCCGAATTTTTCATTCGATCGGGAAAATCGGAGCGGGACGCATGGAGAAGGGATGGCCTTAAATAAAAATTCGACTCGCTATAAGACGGGTGCGATCATACCATCACTAATGCACCGGATCCCATCAGAACTCCGCAGTTAAGCATGCTTGGGCGAGCGCAGTACTAGGATGGGTGACCTCCTGGGAAGTCCTCGTGTTGAACCCTTTTTCTTTTTCGATTCTCTAATTCGATTTTTTGCTTCGGGGCGGGCACTTGTAGGAAAAGTATGGGGTCGCGACGTATTTTTTTTTTATCCCGAATTTTTCGTTGGATCGAGAAAATGGGAGCGGGACGCATGGAAAAGGGATGTCCTTAAATAAAAATTCGATGAGTTTTAAGACGGGGGCGATCATACCAGCACTAATGCACCGGATCCCATCAGAACTCTACAGTTAAGCGTGCTTTTATTCGATTTTTTGCTTCGAGACAGGCACGTGTAAGAAAATAATGGGGTCGCGACGTTTTTTTTTTATCCTGAATTTTTCGTTGGATCGGGAAAATCGGAGCAGGACGCATGGAGAAGGGATGGCCTTAAATAAAAATTCGACACGTTATAAGACGGGTGCGATCATACCAGCATTAATGCGCCGGATCCCATCAGAACTCCGCAGTTAAGCGAGATTGGGCGAGAGTAGTACTTGGATGGGTGACCTCCTGGGAAGTCCTCATGTTGCATCCCTTTTCTTTTTCGATTCTCTTATTCCATTTTTTTCTTCGGGGCGGGCACTTGAAAGAAAAGCATGGGGTCGCGACGTATTTTTTTTAATCTCGAATTTTCCGTTGGATCGGGAAAATCAGAGCAGGATGCATGGAGAAATGATGGCGTTAAATAAAAATTCGAGGCGCTATAAGATGGGTGCGATCATACCTGCACCACTGCACCGGATCCCATCAGAACTTCGCAGTTAAGTGTGCTTGGGCGAGAGTAGTACTAGGATGGGTGACCTCCTGGGAAGTCCTCGTGTTGAACCCCTTTTCTTTTTCGATTCTCTTATTCAATTTTTTGCTTCGGGGCGGGCACTTGTAAGAAAAGTATGGGGTCGCGACGTATTTTTTTTCTACCCCGAATTTTTCGTTGGATCGGGAAAATCGGAGCGGGACGCATGGAGAAGTGATGGCCATAAATAAAATACCAGCACTAATGCACCGGATCCCATCAAAACTCCGCAGTTAAGCGTGCTTGGGCGAGAGTAGTACTAGGATGGGTGACCTCCTGGGAAGTCCTCGTGTTGCACCCCTTTTCTTTTTCGATTCTCTTATTCGATTTTTTGCTCCGAGGCGGGCACTTGTAAGCAAAGTAAGGGGTCGCGATGTATTTTTTTTTTTACCGTGAATTTTCCATTGGATCGGGAAAATCGGAGCGGGACGCATGGACAAGGGATGGCCTTAAATAAAAATTTGACATGCTATAAGACGGTTGCGATCATACCAGCACTAATGCACCGGATCCCATCTGAACTCCGCAGTTAAGTGTGCTTGGGCGAGAGTAGTACTGGGATGGGTGACCTCCTGGGAAGTCCTCGTGTTGCACCCCTTTTCTTTTTCGAGTCTCTTATTCGATTTTTTGCTTCGGGGCGGGCAGTTGTAAGAAAAGTATGGGGTCGCGTCGTATTTTCTTTTTTTATCCCGAATTTTTCGGTGGATCGGGAAAATGGGAGCGCGACGCATGGAGAAGGGATGGCCTTAAATAAAAATTCAACGTGCTATAAGACGGGTGCGATCATACCAGCACTAATGGACCGGATCCCATCAGAACTCTGCAGCTAAGCGTGCTTGGGCGAGAGTAGTACTAGGATGGGTGAGCTCCTGGGAAGTCCTCGTGTTGCACCCCTTTTCTTATTCGATTCTCTTATTCGATTTTTTGCTTCGGGGCGGGCACATGTAAGAAAAGTATGGGGTCGCGACGTATTTTGTTTTTAATCCCGAATTTTTCGTTGGATAGGGAAAATGGGAGCGGGACGCATAGAGAAGGGATGGCCTTAAATAAAAATTCGACGCGTTATAAGACGAGTGCGATCATACTAGCACTAATACACCGGATCCCATCAGAACTCCGCAGTTAAGCGTGCTTGGGCGAGAGTAGTACTAGGATGGGTGACCTCCTGGAAAGTTCTCGCGTTGCACCCCTTTTCTTTTTCGATTCTCTTATTCGATTTTTTGCTTCGAGGCGAGCACTTGTAAGAAAAGTATGGGGTCGCGACGTATTTTTTTTTATCCCGAATTTTTCGTTGGATCGGGAAAATCAGAGCGGGACGCATGGAGAAAGTATGACCTTAAATAAAAATTCGACGCGCTATAAGACGGGTGCGATCATACCATCACTAATGCACCGGATCCCATTAGAACTCCGCAGTTAAGCATGCTTGGGAGGGTGCAGTACTAGGATGGGTGACCTCCTGGGAAGTCCTCGTGTTGCACCCATTTTCTTTTTCAATTCTCTAATTCGATTTTTTGCTTCGGGGCGGGCACTTGTAGGAAAAGTATGGGGTCGCGTCGTATTTTTTTTTTATCCCGAATTTTTCGTTGGATCGGGAAAATGGAAGCGGGACGCATGGAGAAGGGATGGCCTTAAATAAAAATTCGACGCGCTCTAAGACGGGTGCGATCATACCAGCACTAATGCACCGGATCTCATCAGAACTCTACAGTTAAGCGTGCTTTTATTCGATTTTTTGCTTTGGGGCGGGCACTTGTAAGAAAAGTACGGGGCCTCGCCTTTTTTTTTTTACCGCGAATTTTCCGTTGGATCGGGAAAATCGCAGCGGGACGCATGGAGAAGGGATGGCCTTAAACAAAAATTCGACGCGCTATAAGACGGGTGCGATCATACCAGCACTAATGTACCGGATCCCATCAGAACTCCGCAGTTAAGTGTGCTTGGGCGAGAGTAGTACTGGGATGGGTGACCTCCTGGGAAGTCATAGTGTTGGACCCCTTTTCTTTGTCGATTCTCTTATTCGATTTTTTGCTTCGGGGCGGGCAGTTGTAAGAAAAGAATGGGGTCGCGACGTATTTTTTTTTTTATCCCGAATTTTTCGTTGGATCGGGAAAATGGGAGCGGGACGCATGGAGAAGAGATGGTCTTAAATAAAAATTCGACGTGCTATAAGACGGGTGCGATCATACCAGCACTAATCCACCGGATCCCATCAGAACTCCGCAGCTAAGTGTGCTTGGGCGAGAGTAGTACTAGGATGGGCGACCTCCTGGGAAGTCCTCGTGTTGCACCCCTTTTCTTATTCGATTCTCTTATTTGACTTTTTGCTTCGGGGTGGGCACTTGTAAGAAAAGTATGGGGTCGCGACATATTTTTTTTATCTCGAATTTTTCGTTGGATCGGTAAAATCGGAGCGGGATGCATGGAGAAAGGATGGCCTTAAACAAAAATTCGACGCGCTATAAGACGTGTGCGATCATACCAGCTCTAATGCACCGGATTCCATCAGAACTTCGCAGTTAATCGTGCTTGGTCGAGAATAGTGCTATGATGGGTGACCTCCTGGGAAGTCCTCGTGTTGCACCCCTTTTCTTTTTCGATTCTCTTATTCCATTTTTGCTTCGGGGCGGGCACTTGTAAGAAAAGTATAGGGTCGCGACGTTTTTTTTTTAATCCCGAATTTTCTGTTGGTTCGTTAAAATGGGAGCGGGGCGCATGGAGTAGGGATGGCCTTAAATAAAAATCCGACGAGCTATAAAACGGGTGCGATCATACCAGTACTAATGCACCGGATCCCATCAGAACTCCGCAGTAAGCGTGCTTTTATTCGATTTTTTGCTTCGGGGCGGGCACTTGTAAGAAAAGTATGGGGTCACGACATTTTTTCTTTGCCACGAATTTTTTGTTGGATCAGGAAAATCGGTGCGGGACGCATGGAGAAGGATGGTCTTAAATAAAAATTCGACGCGCTATAAGACGGGTGCGATCATACCAGCACTAATGCACCGGATCCCATCAGAACTCCGCAGATAAGCGTGCTTGGGTGAGAGTAGTACTTGGATGGGTGACCTCTTGGGAAGTCCTCGTGTTGCACTCCTTTTCTTTTTCGCTTCTCTTATTCGACTTTTTTCTTCGAGGCGGGCACTTGTAGGAAAAGTATGGGGTCGCGATGTATTTTTTTTATCCCGAATTTTTCGTTGGATCGGGAAAATGGAAGCGGGACGCATGGAGAAGGGATGGCCTTAAGTAAAAATTCGACGCGGTATAAGACGGATGCTATCATACCAGCACTAATGCGCCGGATCCCACCAGAACTCCGCTGTAGGAGTGCTTTTATTCGATTTTTTGCTTCGGGGTGGGCACTTGTAAGAAAAGTATGGGGTCGCGACGTATTTTTTTTACCACGAATTTTTCGTCGGATCGGAAAAATCGGAGCGGGATGCATGGAGAATGGATGGCCTTAAATAAAAATTCGACGCGCTATAAGACGGGTGCGATGAAACTAGCATTAATGCACCGAATCCCATCAGAACTTCGTACTTAAGCGAGCTTGGGCAAGAGTAGTACTAGGATGGGTGTCCTCTTGGGAAGTCCTCGTGTTGCACCCCCTTTCTTTTTCTATTCTCTTATTCGATTTTTTTTGCACCGGGACGGGCACTTGTAAGAAAAGTATGGGGTCGCGACGTATTTTTTTTTATCCCGAATTTTCCGTTGGATCGGGAAAATCGGAGCGGGACGCATGGAGAAATGATGGCGTTAAGTAAAAATTCGACGCGCTATAAAATAGGTGCGATCATACCAGCACTAATGCAAAGGATCCCATCAGAACTTCGCAGTTAAGCGTGCTTGGGCGAGAGTGGTACTAGGATGGGTGACCTCCTGGGAAGTCCTCGTGTTGCACCCCTTTTCTTTTTCGATTCTCTTATTTGATTTTTTGCTTCGGGACGGGCACTTGTAAGAAAAGTATGGGATCGCGACGTATTTTTTTTCTACCCCGAAGTTTTCGTTGGATCGAGAAAATCGGAGCGGGACGCATGGAGAAGGAATGACCTTAAATAAAAATTCGAAGCGCTATAAGACGGGTGCGATCATACCAGTATTAATGCACCGAATCCCTTCGAAACTCCGTAGTTAAGCGAGGTTGGGCGAGAGTAGTACTAGGATAGGTGACCTCCTAGGAAGTCCTCGTGTTGCACCCCTTTTCTTTTTCGATTCTCTTATTCGATTTTTTGCTTCGGGGCGGGCACTTGTAAGAACAGTATGGGGTTGCGACATATTTTTTTTTAATCTCGAATTTTCCGTTGGATCAGGAAAATCGGGGCGGGACGCATGGAGAAGGGATGTCCTTAAACAAAAATTCGACGCGTTATAAGACGGGTGTGATCATACTAGCACTAATGCATCGGATCTCATCAGAACTCCGCAGTTAAGCGTGCTTAGACTAGAGTAGTAGTAGGATGGGTGACCTCCTGGGAAGTCCTCGCGTTGCACCCCTTTTCTTTTTCGATTCTCTTATTTGATTTTTTCTTCGGGACGGGCACTTGTAAGAAAAGTATGAGGTCGCGACGTATTTTTTTTTACCCAAAATTTTCTGTTAGATCGGGAAAATCGGAGCGGGATGCATGGACAAGGGATGGCCTTAAATAAAAATACGACGCGCTATAAGGCGGGTGCGATCATACCAACACTAATGCACCGGATCCCATCAAAACTCCATAGTTAAGCGTGCTTGGGCGAGAGTAGTACAAGGACGGGTGACCTCCTCGGAAGTCCTCGTGTTGCACCCCTTTTCTTTTTCGATTCTCTTATTCGATTTTTTGCTTCGGGGCGTGCACTTGTAAGAAAAGTATGGGGTTGCAACATATTTTTTTTTACCCCGTATTTTTCGTTGGATCGGGAAAATCGGAGCGGGACACATGGAGAAGGGATCGCCTTAAATAAAAATTCGATGCGCTATAAGACGGGTGCGACCATACCAACACTAAATCATCTGATCCCATCAGAACTCCGCAGTTAAGCGTGCTTGGGTGAGAGTAGTACTCGGATGGGTGACCTCCTGGGAAGTGCTCGTGTTGCACCTCTTTTCTTTTTCGATTCTCTTATTCGATTTTTTGCTTCGGGGTGGGCACATGTAAGAAAAGTATGGGGTTGCGTCGTATATTTTTCTCTACCCCAAATTTTCCGTTAGATCGGGAAAATCGGAGCGGGACGCATGGAGAAGGGATGTCCTTAAATAAAAATTCGACGCGTTATAAGACGGGTGCGATCATACCAGCAATAATGCACCGGATCCCATCAGAACTCCGCTGTTAAGCGTGCTTGGGCGAGAGTAGTACTAGGATGGGTGACCTCCTGCGAAGTCCTCGTGTTGCACCCCTTTTCTTTTTCGATTCTCTTATTCGATTTTTTGCTTCGGGAAGGGCACTTGTAAGAAAAGTATGGGGTCGCGACGTTTTTTTTTTTACCCCGAATTTTTCGTTGGATCGAGAAAATCGGAGCGGGATGCATGGAGAAGGGATGGCCTTAAATAAAAATTCGGCACGCTATTAAACGGGTGCGATCATACCTGCACTAATGCACCGGATCACATCAGAACTCCGCAGTTAAGCGTGCTTGGGCAAGAGTAGTACTAGGATGGGTGACCTCCTAGGAAGTCCTCATGTTGCACCCCTTTTCTTTTTCGATTCTATTATTCAATTTTTTGCTTCGGGGCGGGGACTTGTAAGAAAAGTATGGGGACGCGACGTATTTTTTTTTTTTACCCCGAATTTTTCGTTGGATCGGGAAAATCGGAGCGGGACGCATGAAGAAAGGATGGCTTTAAATAAAAATTTGATGCGCTATAAGACGGGTGCGATCATACCAGTACTAATGCACCGGATCCCATCAGAACTCCGCAGTTCAGCGTGCTTGGGCGAGAGTAGTACTAGATGGGTGACCTCCTGGGAAGTCCTCGTGTTGCACCCCTTTTCTTTTTCGATTCTCTTATTCGGTTTTTTGTTTCGGGGCGGGCACTTGTAAGAAAAGTATGGGGTCGCGACGTATTTTTTTTTTACCCCGTTGGATGGGGAAAATGGGAGCGGGACGCATGGAGAAGGGATGACCTTAAATAAAAATTCGACACGCTATAAGACGGGTGCGATCATACCAGCACTAATGCACCGGATCCCATCAGAACTCCGCAGTTAAGCGTGCTTGGGCGAGAGAAGTACTAGATTGGGTGACCTCCTGGGAAGTCCTCGTGTTGCTCCCCTTTTCTTTTTCGATTCTGTTATTCGATTTTTTGCTTCGGGGCGGGCTCTTGTAAGAAAAGTATGGGGTCGCGGCGTATTTTTTTTTTACCCTGAATTTTCCCTTGGATCGGGAAAATCGGAGCGGGACGCATGGAGAAGGGATGGCCTTAAATAAAAATTCGACGCGTTATAAGACGAGTGCGATCATACTAGCACTAATACATCGGATCCCATCAGAACTCCGCAGTTAAGCGTGCTTGGGCGAGAGTAGTACTAGGATGGGTGACCTCCTGGGAAGTCCTCGTGTTGCACTCCTTTTATTTTTCGATTCTCTTATTCAATTTTTTGCTTCGAGGCGGTCAGTTGTAAGAAAAGTATGGGGTCGCGACGTATTTTTTTTACCCCGAATTTTTCGTTGGATTGGGAAAATCGGAGCGGGACGCATGGGGAAGGGATAGCCTTAAATAAAAATTCGACGGGCTATAAGACGGGTGCGATCATACCAGCACTAATGCACCGGATCCCATAAGAACTCCGTAGTTAAGCGTGCTTGGGCGAGAGAAGTACTAGGATGGGTGACCTCCTGGGAAGTCCTCGTGTTACACCCATTTTCTTTTTCGATTCTCTTATTTGATTTTTTTGCTTCGGGGCGGGCACTTGCAGGAAAAGTATGGGGTCGCGTCGTATTTTTTTTTTATCCCGAATTTTTCGTTGGATCGGGAAAATGGAAGCGGGACGCATGGAGAAGGGATGGCCTTAAATAAAAATTCGACGCGTTATAAGACGGGTGCGATCATATCAGTACTAATGCACCGGATCCCATTAGAACTCTACAGTTAAGCGTGCTTTTATTCGATTTTTTGCTTCGGGGCGGGCACTTGTAAGAAAAGTACGGGGTCGTGACATATTTTTTTTTTTACCGCGAATTTTTCGTTGGATCGGGAAAATCGGAGCGGGACGCATGGAGAAGGGATGGCCTTAAATAAAAATTCGACGCGCTATAAGACGGGTGCGATCATACCAGCTCTAATGCACCGGATCCCATCAGAACTCCGCAGTTAAGTGTGCTTGGGCGAGACTAGTACTGGGATGGGTGACCTCCTGGGAAGTCCTCGTGTTGCACCCCTTTTCTTTTTCGATTCTCTTATTCGATTTTTTTCTTCGGGGCGGGCACTTGTAGGAAAAGTTTGGGTTCGCGACGTACTTTTTTTTTTCCCGAATTTTTCGTTGGATCGAAAAAATGGGAGCGTGACGCATGGAGAAGGGATGGCCTTAAATAAAAATTCGACGCAGTATAAGACGGATGTGATCATACTAGCAGTAATGCACCGGATCCCATCAGAACTACGTAGTTAAGCGTGCTTGGTCGAGAGAAGTGCTAGGATGGGTGACCTCTTGGGAAGTCCTCATGTTACACCCCTTTTCTTTTTCGATTCTCTTATTCGATTTTTTGCTTCGGGGCGGGCACTTGTAAGAAAAGTATGGGGTCGCGACGTATTTTTTTTCCCTCGAATTTTCCGTTGGATTAGGAAAATAGGAGCGTGACGCATGGAGAAGGGATGACCTTAAATAAAAATTTGACGTGCTATAAGACGGGTGCGATCATACCAGCACTAATGCATCGGATCCCATCAGAACTTCGCAGTTAAGCGTGCTTGGGCGAGAGTAGTACAAGGATGGGTGACCTCCTGGGAGGTCCTCGTGTTGCACCTCTTTTCTTTTTCGATTCTCTTATTCGATTTTTTGCTTCGGGGCGGGCACTTGTAAGAAAAGTATGGGGTCGCGATGTATTTTTTTTTTACCCCGAATTTTTCGTTGGATCGGGAAAATCGGAGCAGGACGCATGGAGAAGGGATGGCCTTAAATAAAAATTCGACGCGCTATAAGGCGGGTGCGATCATACCAGCACTAATGCACTGGATCCCATCAGAACTCCATAGTTAAGCGTGCTTGGGCGAGAGTAGTACAAGGACGGGTGACCTCCTTGGAAGTCCTCGTGTTACACCCCTTTTCTTTTTCGATTCTCTTATTCGATTTTTTGCTTCGGGGCGTGCACTTGTAAGAAAAGTATGGGGTTGCAACATATTTTTTTTTACCCCGTATTTTTCGTTAGATCGGGAAAATCGGAGCGGGACGCATGGAGAAGGGATCGCCTTAAATAAAAATTCGATGCGCTATAAGACGGATGCTACCATACCAACACTAAAGCATCTGATCTCATCAGAACTCCACAGTTAAGCGTGCTTGGGTGAGAGTAGTACTCAGATGGGTGACCTCCTGGGAAGTACTCGTGTTACACCGATTTTCTTTTTCGATTCTCTTATTCGATTTTTTGCTTCGTGGTGGGCACTTGTAAGAAAAGTATGGGGTCGCGACGTATTATTTTTTACCCCTAATTTTCCGTTGGATCGGAAAAATCGGAGCGGGACGCATGGAGAAGGGATGGCCTTAAATAAAAATTCGACGCGTTATAAGACAGGTGCGATCATACAAACACTAAAGCATCTGATCCCATCAGAACTCTACAGTTAAGCGTGCTGCGAGAGTAGTATTCGGATGGGTGACCTCCTGGGAAGTCCTCGTGTTGCACCCCTTTTCTTTTTCGATTCTCTTATTCGATTTTTTGCTTCGAGGCGGGCACTTGTAAGAAAAGTATGGGGTCGCGACATATTTCTTTTACCCCGAATTTTCTGTTGGATCGGGAAAATGGGAGCGGGACGCATGGAGAAGGGATGGCCTTAAATAAAAATTCGACGCGCTATAAGACGAGTGCGATCATACCAGTACTAATGCACCGGATCCCATCAGAACTCCGCAGTTAAGCGTAGTTGGGCGAGAGTAGTACTAGGGTGGGTGACCTCTTGGGAAGTCCTCGTGTTGCACCCCTTTTTCTTTTTCGATTCTCTTATTCGATTTTTTGCTTCGGGGCGGGCAGTTGTAAGATAAGTATGGGGTCGCGACGTATTTTTTTTCTACCCCGAATTTTTCGTTGGATCGGGAAAATCGGAGCGGGACGCATGGAGAAGGGATGGCCTTAAATATAAATTCGACGCGCTATAAGATGGGTGCGATCATACCAGCACTAATGCACCAGATCCCATCAGAACTTCGCAGTTAAGCATGCTTGGGCGAGAATAGTACTAGGATGGTTGACCTCCTGCGAAGTCCTCGTGTTGCACGCCTTTTCTTTTTCGATTCTCTTATTCGATTTTTTGCTTCGGGGCTGGCACTTGTAAGAAAAGTATTCCCTGTTTGTAGCCCAAAAAAAATATTTGTTTGAGTTCAACTTCAATTTGAACTTTCTTAACACTTTAAAAACTTCTGTAACTATTTGTCATGAAGCTCTTCCTTTTGACTTTTCACCATCATATCATTGACGTACGTCTCCTTGGTAATGCCCAATAAATCTTTAAAAACTTTATTCACCATTTACTGGTAGGTGGCTTCAACGTTCTTCAATTCAAAAGGCATTACACAATAACAGTAAGTCCCTTCATCAATGATAAAAGAGATCTTCTATTCATCTTCAAGGTGCATTATAATCTAGTGATATGCCAAAAAGTCATCCAGAAAACTAAAGACCTCTAGATGTCCTATTGATATTGGGTAACGGGTAAGAGTTCTTGGGGCATGCCTTATTAAGGTCAATGAAATTTACCTTCCATTTTTTATTAGCCATCTTCACCATTACCATATTCATAAGTCATTCGGGATAATAGGCCTCTTGTATGAACCTAGCTTCCAGCAACTTCTCAACTTCCTTATGAATAACCCGCAACCTTTCTAGAGCGAAACTCCTCTTCTTTTGCTTGATCGATTTATTCTCTAGCCAAACATTGAGCCAATGACATATGACTTCTGGGTCAATGCTTGGCATGTTAGTCGTGGTTCAAGCAAAAACATTTGAATTCATTCGGAGAGATTTGACAATCTTTGCATTTTTTTTGTTAAATGACTTCCAATATATACTTTTTTTTTATCATCTCCTTCTACTAATTCCACGGATTTAACTTCTTCTACTGGCTTGGGCTTTGGCGGATCAGATGTAGCTAGACTTTCTTTTCTTTGAATCCCTTTGCAAGTGGTAGACAAAATATAGCGAGTTCTTGCTTTCTTTGATCTTCTCGAACTTGTCAGACCCCGCTAAGAGTAGGGAACTTCATAAGCAACTAGCAAGAGGAAACCACAACCTTTATTTCATTCAGAAGTGGACGTCCCAAAATCAGGTTGTAAGCAATTGCGTTAGACTTAACCAGCATAAATAAGACTTGTCGGGTAATGTCCTCAAGACTCTTTACTAATGTAACTAGTAGTTGAGCATACCTGACTACTTTCACCTTTTCCCCTGTAAACCCATAGAGAGGAGCGACTATTGGTTTCAGTCTATTTTTTGTAATATTCATCTCCTCAAAGAAATTCCAATAGCTAAGGTTTACATAACTTCCATAATCAACTAGAATATGTCTGTAGGATGTTTGGCCACTATTACCGCTATCACAATAGGGTCATCATGAGGGGAACCTACATCCCCTTTATTAGTTGGTGTAAAGACAATTGGTTCTTCATCTCTGATTTCTTCCATCACCAAGTTAACTTGGTATGCTTACCGGGCATACGCCTTTCGGGACGAAGAGGCGATTTTTGCCATCGAGTCCCCTTCCGAGATGACATTAATGGCTGGTTCCATAGGCTTATTATCATCCTATTCCTTTCTATTTGTCATCATTCCTCATTCTCTTTCTTTTTCCTTTACATTTCTCCTATTATAATTTTCCTTATCCTGAGCTTTCATCTCTCTGATTGTTCGAGCTGGATAACGGACTCTTTCACTCCTCTAGACGAATTATTAATTTTCCTTTTTCGGGTAAGCTTTTTGAGCTGGTTCATGAGTTTTTTGCATTTATCCGTTAAGTGCCTATTGGTAAAGTGAAAATCACAGTAAGAATCCACATCTCTTCCAAGATTTCCCATCACTTTCTTCGAGAACTGCAACATGCTTATCCCTTCTATAGTTACCAAGATAGACGCCTTGGGCTCGCTGAGGTGAGTATAATTACCATACTTCGGTTTAGAAACTTTATCAAGCTTGTTTAATCTCAAAGTATTTTTATTAACGAGGCTCCTCTCATGTTTATTTCCTTTCCTTGGTATCTCTAGGCAAAACCATCTTCATCAACTCCTCTTACATTATATACTTATTTGCCATAAAGAACAGATCAGAGACTATTGTTGGCTGATTAAGAGATAATGACTCCTGCAACTGGTCAAATTTAGTTCCCTAAAACATAGCGACCACTACAACCCCTACTGGTAAATCCTGGACTTTTAATGTAGTGTCTTGAAATCTATCCACGTAGTTTTTCAAAAACTCCTTAACCCCTTGCTTGAGTGTAAGCAAGTAAGTAGTGTCCTTCTTTCTCTGACTATTAATCATGAAAGCCTTTAGAAACTTTCTTTTCAGCTTGATCAAAAAAAGATATTGAGCCTTTTTTCAGCCTATTGAACCATTTCATTGCATGACCTGTCATCGTGAAAGAAAAGGTTCTACACATGATTTTGTCTTCCCATCCATGGAGAAGAATTAAGGATTTATAATTTTACATATGGTCGTACATATTGGTCTTATCAGTATAGGCTACATTTGGGGCATCTTGAATTTGCGAGGCAGAGGTTTTTCCAAAATCAACATGCCGAAAGGCATCCCCCTCTTTTGATTATCTTCTGAGGATACCGACTTATTTTTCTTCAAAATTCTCTCAACTAATTTTTCCATATCCTTTGTCTCTGAGGTAAGATAAGTTCTTACTCATTCCGAATTAGATGAGTCAGCCTGATCATCATTAAGTACTCTCTACCCTTTCTTTAGAACTTTTAGGGTTAGGCTTTTATAGGCACTAGTTAGTACTTTGACCCCTACATCCAATTTCAAGTCCCACGTAAAATCTATTTCGAAATCTGATAGCCACATACATCTTGGCTATCGAGACTGATGGGCCCTTATTTTCGAGTCTCTCATTCCAACACCCCTTATACCATGGGCTTGGTAAGGGGTTCGCCTGTGTCCTAAGGACTAACTTTTAACCTAGGTATGTGATTGACTCATTCTTTAGGTCAGTGTTTGACTCTCCCTTTGAGTGTGCCCTTGGGTCAAACTTAGGGTTGGTGGTTAACTCTCTTTCTGAGTCTACATTTGAGTAGGTAGGTGCCTCTCCCTCTGAGTCTACCTTTGGGCAGGTGGTTGACTCTCCCTCTGAGTCTAATCTTGAGTCAACGGCTGAGTCTCCCTTTGGGTTGGCACCTTTAGGTCTGGATCTGAGTCAGCGCTTGAGTCTCCCTCTAGGTAGGCGGCTGACTCTCCTTCTAGGTGGGATTATGGGGATTAGCTATTTTTGTAGCGCGTCCTCCATAGTTTGTTCCACCCTCAAGGTTTTGGACTTCCCGAGGAAGAGTTAGTTGTGGAAGAACACCAGTGAAAAGATCTAACATAGCTTTCAACGCTTGGGTGGTTTCCTCACTCCGCTTCCTTAAAGCTTTTAAACTAAGCCAAAGAAACTGTAGGCAGAGGTTTCTCCCTTCTCCTTTAATTTCCTTACTAAGGGCCATGATTTGGGGAATCGAATCACTTGGGCAAACCAATCTAACCATTACTGGCTGCACTAGCTCAGGATCGATCCACTTGGGAGCTGATCTGAATTGGTTCCCATTGCTAACGGGCTGAGATCAATTGGAATCGGTCTGAAACGGACCCGTTAGCCACTTTGGTTAGGCTTCATATGACTCAGTGGCTGGTTAAGCAAGCCCAATCTTGGACATGTGGCTCATCTTTATCATGCCATGTGTCTGTTGTCACAAATAATCAAAATGAGCCAATTTGCGTCTATGGGCCTAATTTGTATATAGGCTTGATTACAGGTTAGCATCCATATCAAATAGTAATATCAATGTTCGGGAATTTCTAGTTAATATTTTGATATTAATGGTGTTTTTTTTTTTTTTACTATGAAGCGTCTCTATACCACATTATATATAAAACTAATCTTTATTTGCACTTTGTAATTGTCGCTGGTGCATTAAAATTTGACTTAATAAAAATTCGAATATAAGACTTTTTGTAATGAATCGTCATCACTCAAAAAGATCAGAAAAATATTGAGGCAATCGTTAGATTAATGTTAATATTAATGTTAACATTAAACTTAATGTTTATTTAAATGAACAACAAGATTAACTCCGATGAAATTAAAAATAAGAATGTGTTTAAATACGTATTAACATACAACCTTTGTGATAAAAAAAAGTGTTGAAAAAGAAAATAATTATTAAAGATATAGATTAACATTTGTATGAAATAAAATTAATAGTAAAATATTTTATATTCTTAATATTAATAAATATTTAAAATATTTAAAATTATTTTTATATAAAATAATTAATATTATAAAAAAACTAAAATTTAAAAATATTTTGATAAAAAAAATTTTATTATTAAATGATTAAAAACTATTTTAGACATATTTAAAATTTATTTAAAATTTAAAATTTTATTTAATAAATAATGATACACTATTTTAGATTAAAATAATATATTTTTGACAAAATATAGAAAAAGAATAAAAATTAAACTTGCTCCTCTATTCCGCAATTGAATGGACAATTGGCTCCAGTGGATGCATCTTCTAGCAAAGGATGCCAACCAGCATTATTCAATGATTAAAGAAAGATAGCAAGTACTAAATAACAAGAACACAAACAAAACCAAAACTAAGGATATTTCAAAGCATATGACTATAGACAAGCATATAAGGAAGTTAGATTCAAGGCGGAGATTGAGAGCCGAACCCAATCTGTTCCATAAGCTTAGCCAACTTAACATGCTTACCACACCAAGCTTCCATTAGCTTAGCTTCTTTGGTCTCAGCATCTTTTTGTAAAACATTCAATTGCTCTTTATACTCGCTTTCAATCCTCCCAAGAAACGCCATCTCCTCTTCTCTCAAGCACCGTATTTTTGCCTCTATCTCCTCCATCTTTTCCCTCCTTTTCCTTGCCTTCTCTGACTCCAGCTGCTGTTCCAACCTGCTCAGCCTCCACGTTGCTTCCTTCTTATGTTGCATCCAGGTTTGCCTCCCTTCGTCCAACTCCTTACAGTATTGCACCAGGGTACCAACTTGACCCGGAATAAACCGGGTCAAGTCTGGGTCAAGACCCGGCTCTCCTGGCGAAAGAGACAAGCTTACAGACGGGGATGGGGTGGTTGATGAAGTCGAAGATGACAACGAAGAAGTGGTGTGACTGTGATTCATCCAGAGTGGCAAAACAACAGAAGGCGATGTCGTGGCAGTCCCTGAACTTCCGGAGCCGAGTGAGAGAATGGGGTCAGGGTCGGGTAGTGAAATGGTGGGGGGCATAATGGGAGATAAATTCATGGTGGTATAATTTGCAAGAAACTTGTTCTTTGGTTGTACGTATTTCTCAGCAAAGGTTTCGAGAATGTGATCGTATTGACCTGGAGAAGAAGATACAGCCGGAGTAATAGTACTACTACTACTACCTTGGGGGGGAAATTCTTTCCGACTTTGTTTCTTCTGTAATTGTTTGAGTTGTTTTTCTTTAAAAACCTCCCACCACTTGCCAAGTCTTTTGGCTGTACGGCCAGGGACTTCGCTGGCTATTTTCTTCCACTTGTTACCGTACTTGGCTTGGAGAGAGATGACTAAGGACTGCTCTTCTGGGGTTAAGGACCCTTTTTTGATGCCCGGTTTGAGATAGTTTTTCCAACGTTCCAAGCAGGATTTTGGATCACGGTTAAGAGGTTTTCCCATGCGTTGGGAGATAAGGTTCCATTCTTTAGGCCCATATTGTTTGACATAGGCTTTGAGGAGTGCGTCTTCTTCTGGTTGCCAACGTTGACGCTCTTTCATTTGAAGATCATCATGCTCTTAAGAAAGGAAAAGAGAGGAAACTTAGTTGGTGTTGATGTGCAGAACGGAGGTTTTGTGCAGAAAAGGGTAACTAGCAGTCGTAGTTGAAGGTGGATGGGGAGACAAGGGTGGGATTCTGAGGGAGAAAGCCCATGGAATTGGAATTTTAGTGGGAAAGGAATCAGAAGCAATAAATAAAGTTGATCAATGTGAGGCGAAACGAGGGAAAGAGAGTGGAGATCCTTTGTGGGGAAATAGGAGGTGCAACTTAACGCTCCTTAGGGAGCGTGTTGTCACGCTTTTGAAAGGCCTACTGAGTTTATGTGACTGTAATGTAAAGTGTATGTATTATATGCGCACATTGGAGATGTGTTGAGTGAGAGTGAGAGTGAGAGTGAGAGTGTAAGGAATGGTAAGGCGGAGAAATGGTGGGGGGGATGAGAGAGGGAGAGAGGAAAGGTTGGGTGGTGGGCACAGCACAGAGGAGTCAGAACGGGTGGACAAGACAGGACAGGGAAAGACTCGGAGGCCCCCCTCTTTTATAGTTTTGTGTGGTACAGATCACAGAGGTATAAGAATGATGCCAAGAGAAAAAATAAATAAATGTAAAATGTTAAAAGTGAAATTATTGAATTAGAAATTTAAGAAAGCAAGAATAATTTAGATAAAATAAATATCTAAGGAGATGAGGGTGTTAAAAAAAAAAAAAGGAAAAGAGAAAGAGGGTGTAAAAGACGCGCCAGGTTTGGTGTAGGTGAAAAAGAAGAGGCGTTCTGTTGAGCACAAAAAGACCAGTCGACGCATTTCTCGGATCTGTCTATCTTTGCTTGTCCTACCCTATTTGCTACGTGTGTAGTGTGTATCTATTTGCCCCACTGGCTCACTCTGTCCCTATGCTTTGTTATGTTATGCTCGCCTCGACATCAGATTCATCGGAATTGCTTTCGCCTGGAATCGCATCGAATCGGGTTCGATGGGAAACTGAAATTGGAGTCGTCCGTTCAGTCCACTTGGATTTTCAAATTTAATTTTTTTTTATGGAAACTCATATTCACATATAATGCATAAGTTTAAAATCATTAAAGTTAGTTTAAATATCATAATTTTCTTTCAAAAAGACTAAAAACATAAAATACATAAAATAATTAATAAGTATGACATTATAAATTTAATTTTTTTTATTAACTCATTATATAAAGAGAAATTATTTAGATTATAATAATTACTATACAAAGATTTTTAAAAAATTATTTAGATAAAAGTTACTTAAGAATATCTATAAGGAAAAGGAAATAAAATACATGATGATTTTATATATTTATACTTTTTAAAGTACCATACATGATACTATATATATTTATAGGAAAGATATTTTTTATTTATTGAAAATATGATGTAATAACTACAAAATTACTATTTATTGTGCTACTATATGTTTTTATAATAGCTCAAATTACTAAAACGTTATTTTATATCTATTTTGGTGCAAACTGGGCCATTTACAAACTGAGAGGGTCGTGAGCCCAACAGGAGTGCGTACCTATACAGACATATCCAAGTCATCTTAATATGATGATCTATGGTCACATGTAAAATTTTGAGCCTTCAAAGATTTATTTTTTAACTTATCTCGGTAAACGTGCAACAATTGTCAAAATGATAATTTTATCCGTAGGTCAAATTTTCAACAGTGACTAAATGGACACTGTGAAATGAATTAGGGATATGAAATAAATCGTGTCAAGTCCTTAATTTATTATGTCAGAATTTTTTTTAAAATGTCAAACGAAAATATTGAAAAAAACTGAAATGGTTAAAACTGAGTAAATTTCATCTGGAAAGGTTAAGCGACTTATATCTTTTGGTCCATTTCGCCTGTAATACATTATTTACATGCAATATACATGTGGATAATGGAAGTTGTATAAGAATTACAAGTAGGCCAATAAAATTTAATTTTGATGAAAAAAATGCATAAAGTCATATTTATGAAATTTTCATTATACATCTTATTAATTAATCAATTATTCTTATAAGTTGGCACATGATTGGCACATACCAACATTTATTTATTCATTTCTTAAAACCATTATTAGCCATCACCAAAAAATGAGCCAAAAACCCATATGAAAATTCATGGGAAAATGAAAAACACCATTTTCATGTCATAACAAGCTTTGCCATCAACTTTGCTCCCATTTCTAGTCATTTTTGGACTTTCATTTCTTTTATAAAGTTGCTCATCATCACTTCCTCTACAACATAGTCAAAATTGGTAAGCAAATTCTATGTAGTTTAGGAGATCATAATGGGTTCTTAACTTTCCTTAGGTTTTGATTTTGACCATTTTCAAGGGGTTTTCAATTGCTTTCTTTTACAAGCTTAAAGTATATTGTTTAGAGACCAATGAGGAGTACTTTTTGTGTTTGGATTGAAGAAAAATTAGTGCTTGGAGAGAGTTTAGGCCAAATTGGGATTCATTAGTTAAGGTGAGTTTCAATGCATGGTTTTGATATATATTGATTACTTTGATATGTATAGATGATTTATGAAGTTAGTTTGATGAAATAAAGCATGTATGATATAGTTGTAGAGTAAACCTAAAGACTTTTAGAGAGAAAGTGGAATTTCTATGAAATTACATGAAGATTTCTTAAATAGGAATGTGATTCATGTAATGGAACATGAAATGAACCATAATGTGGCTTAAAAATAATTACAGGACCATTATATAATTTCGACCATAGTGGGGTGTTTTGGTAATTTTACCCTTGTAGTATTATTTTAGTCCTAGGTTAGTATTAAGTATAAGAATAAGCAGTATGTAAAGTTAGAATGATTAGGAAATAAAATTTGATAACTTTTGTCACTTTGTACTAATATGTGACCTATGCTAAATTGAGTCAAAACATTTCATTTAACTAGCTTTAGGGTATTTCGAAACAGCTTACTAAGCTAATCGTGCTATGTTATAGGATTTTGAAGTGAAATTGTGGTGTGTGGGAGTGATCTGACAAGCTGTGATAAACGAAATATTAGTGAAGCTTCGGTAAATTCAATTGCATAAGCTGCGGGTTAACCCCGTACCAATTGCTTTATATTTTAAATCAAACATTTGATTATCGTAAATGTTTTGTCTGAACATTTCGAATTAGTATGTGAACCTTCTAATCTATTTGAAATATGAAACGTATTGAATCAACTGAATTATGGATATAAATTGTTCTCTACTTTGCAGGCTGGATAATGAGCAATTGTTACCCGATCTTATTGTAAAAATTTCGTAAATTGTCTATATGTTTTGAACTAAGACCCTTGTGTTATTGGAAATATGATTTCGATTTCGTTTTGACATGTTTTGAACCTTGCTGTGATTTTGATACATTAAAATCATTGCATGACATTGAGTGGAAGATTTAAAAGCTTGTACAGAGTTTTATCTACATGCATGTATCGCTTTATAATCTGATTTCAAATTTCTTTTAGACTAATTGGAGCATATAGCTTATTTAGCTTATGCTTAGTGTTTTTGAATTTAAGCATAAATTGCTTTTCGTCTTGATTATTATATAACTTTTAGAAACTTGTTTTTCGAATATTTTATCGTATATGGGCATTTTAATTATGTTATTCCCGATAAAGCATATGGAGACAACCCTGAGTTTACGACTCTCTTACGGGTAGTTTGGCTTGTCCGACATTGTCGTGATAAGTTTCGGTTCTAGCTGATCATTAGGACTGAAAACTTTCAGATCTATGACCATAGGTAACACCCTAGTTTCCAGAGTAGTTTTGTAACGACCCTTGACCCTTGAAAATCGGGTTAACTTAATTTACCCACTTATTCCCTTATTCACTTAGGCTGTATTCCTGTTCAGTGTCAATCCTTAAAAATATTCTATTACATTTATTCTTATACATGTTTCATCCCAACATATTACTTTCAATAGATGTCTCTGCATATAAATATGTCTGGTAAAGGAATGTAATTGTATACCTTTGTTTCGTGTACAAAAAGTAGCCTAGGGTAGCTCTTTCCCACTAGCTTACGTCTTGTACGCGGCAGGTAACGCCTATAGATTCACTGCAAATGGTCTGAAGGTAAAGGGGTGAGCTTTTGGGAAAAAGCCCAGTAAGATAATACTTTTTAAACAGTTCTGATATATAAAAGCAAGTGAAATTATTCATCGAACGAAACTTTAATGAAATACATAAATTGTCATTTCATGCATAATCATCATATAAAGTCATAAAGCATGTGTGTCTTTAAAACAAATAACATGCTTAACCATTTTACAACTTTTCATTGTTCATGAATGAGTTCTTAAAACCATCGGGTTCATAAACGCTTCATAAACATTTCATAAACCTTTCGTAAACATTTCATAAACATTTCATGAACCTTTCATAAACATTTCATAAACATTTCATGAAGCATATCGGTCATAGCCAATTATCGTATATCTCATGAAAACACATATTGATTTATCATAGTCGATATTCATAATCAAATCGAGGAGACTAGGTTATAACTAAGTCATGCGATACGTGTCATTCTCCATAGAGAGTCATCATACCTTAGCCATGGTAAGGGGGCTGTAGACTAGATCAGGTCGTATAGCAATCATAATCATAAACATGGGTAGTATTTTCTTATTTCTTATCATATACTAGCACATAGCTAGGGCACGGGCACCAATGACACTCATCGTGCGGGAAACATTCATGCGTGCTGCGCAAGCACGAGATACTACCAAAACATCATCATAAACCACCAGTAGCACGACATCTTCCACACAGGTTGAGTCAAGTGCTAAAGGGGCTTTACGTACCGGCACCCAAGTGGTGGAGCCGAAACACCACAAGAAGTAACCATGCATGAAGCCTATAGTCTCAAAACAGAGTTTTCAAAATCTTTATTGGGTTTTATAACCCATAAACTCATATCGAGTAATAAAATCGAATTCCTTGTAATTTGAAAACTCTTTCATAAAACAGAAAGATTGTGTGGCACTTTGTTTCCGCAGAACTCAAGAGGTGGCCCCCACAATCACCTTTCGAAAATAAATTTCTTTTCTTAAATACTTTTGAAATTGTCAAAAGTTTCTTTAAAGATATGGATATAAAAACATAAATAAATGTAAAATATCCATACGTTTCATACCTTAGAAAAATTCATTTCATATCATGGAAGGTACTCGGGGAATATTTCGACAAATTAAAACATGCTTCGCGAACAGTTTCATAAGTATGAAAGCATTGATAAATCATTTCAAATTATATGCACCTTCATAAAAATCTTTTATCGGTGAAACAAGAATGCATTATCAGAACTTAGTTAAATAGTACCCCTTACCTCGATTTAACGAAAATCCCGAATTCGAGTGGTGACGTCTCCTAGTATCTCCCTTAAATCCTTCTACGATTCTCCTACACAGAAATTTGTATTCTTAATATCCTATTTATTTGAATTACCTACGACGCGTCAAAATCGTAACCTTGCTTACCTCAACGTCTGTCTATGGTCTTCGATTGTCTCGACGTAGCGAGTAGACGGGTCCGATCCACCTGCGTAATTTCCACCGAAACCCTTTCCCCGGTTTCCAAATTTTTAATACACTTGTCTTCGTTCCTCTATTTTCTTCTATTTTCTAATATATATATATATATATATATATTTTACTTTTTGTTTTCCCCCTTTTTTTTCTCCAATATATATATATAATTATAATAATAATTATGCTACTTCTTTATTTTCTTTTTTTTTCTTTTTTTTCTTTGTTTTTGAATTTCCTTTCTTCTTCCCACCACAATTCCCGAATGCATTGTTCATCGGCTTTATCAGTTTCCTTCTTTCCTTCTCCGGCCTGTCATCCTTCTTTCTTCTCCATTCGGCCATCACCTCAACACCTAGCCAGTCCCGTGTCTTCTCGTTGTCTCTGCTTCCCGTCCATCGGAGCCCCTTTCGGTTTCCAACTTCTTGACCAGCACCAACTCTGTTTCTTCCTGTTCCAAGCCACACCCGAGCTTCCTCGATTCAGCATTGACCTCGGCTAGTTTCCTACACTTCCTCTGGTTTTTCGGTAGTTCCTTTATGAAAGGAGGCATCTTCCCTACAGCCTCACCACCTCTGTTTTGCTTCTGTTGCCAGCTGAGTTTTTGCCTCTTGATCACGCCCTTGTGTACTCTCGGTCGCCTCCCTGCATACTCTCGGTCTCCTCCCTGCTTACTCAGTTTCCTTCCTCAATAGTTTCTACTATGGTTTTGGGTTTTACAGATGAGGGAGTCCCTCTGTTGTCCTCTGTGCGCCTTGGCCTCATTGAGTCGGACAAGGACAGTCTTGTGGATATGGTGCAGTGACATGAATGGTTGCTTCGAGCGAGCAGTATAACTACACAACATGCTCGAAATAGAGGCAATACAGTATGATGCTAGGGGATGAAATCATAGCTCTGCTTTTTATCCGTTGCTTGCTGCTTCTCTATTTTTTTTTTTCAGCAACCAATATTCACAATTTCGTTGTCTCTCTCTCTACCATTTCTCTGTTGTAATAAGCAGCAATGAGTTTACTTTTACTCATTGTCACGTTTTCCATCAATTATTCTCAACTACTACTCTGGGTCATTCATTTCCTTGCCCACGTTTCCTGTCATGGTCCAACATAGTTGCTACTGCACACAACAGAAGTCCTTCCTCACTTGCCTCGACCTTTCCTTCTTCTTTTTTTCTTCAAGGTTCAGACTTTCGTTTACCTTTATTTTATTTTTTTCCTAGTGTACTTTGGTACTGATATATGTATATATAAATATATAGATACATATACATCCTTTTCTACTTTCTAGATTGCTTTCACTTCCTTCCTCTCGTCTGCCTCAGTATCCAATTACACTCTGCCGTCCATTTATCATTCTCCTGCTATGGTCAGACCCCTTATTTACTCTTGCAGCAGCTGTACATCCCAAGCCTGTTTCCTTTGCTTCCACTTGTAGTATACCAGTATTTTAAGCCTTAACAATTCAGTCTGCATTGTTGTCTACCGTTACACTCAGTTTTCTAGCTTTATCCCATGGTTTATAGCCTTCCATTATTTCTCCATTTCCCTTCGGTTCCATCAAACATTATCATTGCCACTTTCACATTTCTCTCATTTCTGCCGAACAGTTGTCATTTCTTGTAAACGAGTACATATATTTCTTTGTTCCTACTGACACCAAGCTTTGCCGCCCTCTCCAATTCTTTAAACAATGCATGACCAGCTGATGGGATAATCCACTTGCCATCACATTTCCATTCCCTAGACTGTGGCTATAGTGTCTTTTGCAAGTTTTCCTTGCTGAAACTACTCACCAACTCAAACTTTACCTATCGATTCTTCCTCGTTTTTCCAATACTCTTTCCAATCAATTTATATACATATACTCACGCATACTTATTACATATATATTTTCCTTTACAATGCTTGGTTTTACTACCATCGGTTATGTTAATGATTATGTATATATGTACATATGTATATACGTGGGTACATATATTTATGTATAAATATACATATATTCATGCATATACCCATATACTAGATTTAAGTAATGGATATGATATTACTTACCCACATGTATATTTATGTATCTCTATACTCTTGCACTTGGCAAATTTCTTTAAATGAATTTATATATTAATTATTATTTTCGTATAGATATTTCCTTAGCTCATATATATATAAACTTTCTTTCTATTTCTATTGAGATTCATTCCTTGAAACTAATCTAATTAATTAAATTAATTCTTCTGAGTCTCTGCTTTGCCACGATTATAATTTCGATTAATTTACCTCTAATAGTACACATACTCAATTTCGTTTATCTAATTACTGTACATAATCAAACTCGAGTACAAAAATTCATGAGGGTTTACAAGTTTCGACTCACTAATAGCTACAATGAGAACGTCTTTATTGGGATCTACTTGTTGACTTCGCCTATATTCGTATGATCCAATCATCGAACTTTGTGAATAATATATCGAACTATATGATTTCAGAATTGTTTTTTTATATATGAACATGATACGAATTTTATTGAACCAAATGTTTTTTATTCGATTTATTGAAACTTATGAAAGTATATGGGAAATATGTAGTGAAATGTATTTTGATGCAAGTGATCGGTTTAAGAAATTTGATACATAAGAATTTATGACTTCTGAACTTGCATCAAACCTCGATTTTCTGCATTTGAATATGTTATCATATTTCGGACTCATGTGTATCGTATTTCGTTCAGGGTGGTCAAGTCTGATGGCCAATTGAGGTATTTTAAAATACCGTTCTGCCAAAAAGACTTGACAGCGTCTAGATAGGATTCTAGTCTGAAACCCAACCGGATGTGATTTATTGAAAGATTCTGACTTATGATATGAACTTTTGACATGATAATTGATTTTCGAAATGTGATTTGTGCAACATGCATTTTACTTAACTAGAATTTCTGTTTTAATTAATTCTATAGTTGCGTGGTTGGCTTACTGAGCTTCCCCAAAGCTCACCCCATCTCTTTTCCATCACAGGTCAATTGCAAAGTGAATTTTGATTTATAGTAGTGTCTAGTACTGAAGCTTATAACTTTGGAACTCTCGTAGCACATTTATCCGTATACATTTAACTATATAATTTTTTTTTCAAATAGAATTTTACCAGTAGCTAAGTTGGGATGTGCACTAAGTGTATGAATCTTTATATTATCGAAACTCGAGTTATTAAGATGTAAATGCATCGATTATTGATAAAGTATTAGAAATAGTGAATTAATATATAATTTCGTTGTACAAGTATCTACAGCCCAAGATGAACTTTGAAAATTATGAAAATATTATGGGAAGTAAAATATAAGAGTGCTATAGATAACTGCGTGTTAAGTTTTTTAAATTCGGACAGCTATGAAATATTTTCAAGTTGTTTTTTTGTATTGACTAACAGAGGAAAAATACGTATTTACACGAAAATTCTGTCGAAATTGTTTCTGATCAAAATTTTGATTTCAGAATATGTGGGACCCTAGGTAATGTGTCTTAAATCGATATTGCATAGATGAATGCACAATATGACTGTAGGACTGTACTTGCACGACAAATAATTATTAGTGTTATTGAATAAAAGAGTCATAATAGCTATGTTTTCACAATAAGTGATAATGACGTCATATTCATCGGGATGTTACAAATTATTACCACACAAAAGAGGAAATTAACAATTACAGGTTTTTTCCATACAAGGGAATTTTAAAAGTTTTATTCCCAAGTGGGAGTAGTTTTAAAACTTATTTCTTAAAAAGTGGTACTCAATGCCATGCTAAATTTTTTAAATAATTATTTAAATTTTTTAAAACTCAAAACACTATACGTTTTAAAGTTCTTTTTTCTAAACCATGATCTCTAGCAAACCCTAAATAGTATTTTCTGAACAGTATCAATACGTATCTTCTTCCCTTCACTTATTTGATTAGATTAAACTTTATTTGATTGTTAGTGAAAACCTTCATCCCGTTCTTCATTTTGACTGGAAATATTTTTTGCCAACATCTTGGACCAATATGATTGGAGCAAAGAGGTTTGCAAAGAGTATTATTTTAAGATATTAAAGAAGGTGTTCTTTTTATCTCCAAGAAATTATCATTCAATAGGTATTCTAAACTCTATAGCTATAATGTTGAACTGAAATATAAATAGTAGTAATTGTCTGCTATTAATATAATATTTGCTCTTTTAGATATTCTCCTTGTAGTAATACACTAATACTAATGGAGTTATTTTTAAGTTATTAATCAACCTAAATTCCAAAAGGAGGAATAATGGATAAACCCAATATGTATTTGTACTTACCATTAGTGATTAAGAGAGTACTTAGAAACCTTAAAGGCCTTTATGTTTAGGGAAACCTTGCTCTACTTGAAATAAAAGGGAAGTTCATGTAACGATCCTCGGAGTGGAATTGTGAACTAAAATTTAAGTATGTTTTGAACTAAATATGTTTGCAACCAAACTGCTTTATTATGTTTTAAATGAAGTATGCATGTATATTTTGCCTCCCCCTTTATATGTACTCTTGCTAAACGTTAAACTCATGCCCCTGCCTTTCCTCCTTAAATTATCTACTCTAGGTATGAGAACGTAACTTCTTTTGGAGCAGGCTAGGAAAGCGTCGCCTTACTGGCCGTTTTCATTCTTTTGAAGGTATATACACATGTATATATTTTTGTTTTTATGCTAGACATGTTCAGGAACAATTTATGTAAGGAAGCTATTAGGTGTTACACTAATCGTTGACAAATATAGGTAAAGAAAAGAAAAATTTAGTCAAATTTTCATTGAAACAAGACTTGACACCAACACTATCTACTCAAATTTTATTCAAATATTATTTAAACAATAGATCCAAAAACCGATGCTTCTACTCCGTTGTTTTCCTAGTGTCAACTTTTTTTTAACCTTAAATTCCATTTTCTATTCATACTTTAAAGGCCTTACCAATTAAATCTCACCATCTATGTTCTTCAACTGTACATTAAGTCTTTATATTATTTAAATTTTATATGTGGTTAAGACCTTTCCTTTTTAAGTTTTATTTCTTTTCCATTGAAATTTCTTTATGTTTTCTTTCTTTTCCATTGAAATTTCTTTTTTATTTGTATGTAAATAGGGAGTCATGAGTTAGGAAGGCGATAAACAATTGTCACGACCCGTTCTAACAAAATCACTACAAATTTTTCGCTTTTTCTATACTTCTCACCTCCTCGTGACAAATTCCATTTTGAACGAGTTGGGCTATGAGTCAGTAATAATTTCAACTCTTATCCCATTTGACCATATCATTCTTACCATGGTAAAAATGTTAGAATTTCAGACAGTGTAATAATAAGTACATATATTATACAACTATATGTACATATGTTTTCATATATTTACATCCCCCATAATTATATTCGTTACAAAACTGTGCTATTATTTGTTTAGATACAAAACTGTACGATGTGTATACCTGATTGGCGATGGGAGCAGCGGACAACCAGGAATGCAGTCTCTACCCGCTCTCAACTACTGTAGATGCTCTGTGGAGGGTGAAAAATGAAAAGGTGAGCATAACTAGCTCAGTAAGACAATAATGTAAGCAGGTAGATAACTATACTATCTACGTGCTGATAATGTCATGATATAAAATCGTTTACATTTAGAACATGAGATAAGATTAAAACGATGCCACATGTACATATATATATATATATATATATATATATATATATATACATACATATAAGAGAAATCATGAAATCGACATATAAAACAACCATGGAAAAATCATCATGTATGATATCTCATGCTCATCACGTTAAAACTTATTTGTTTCATAATAAACTCATCACGATAAAACTTATTTGTTTCATCATAAAACAACCACATCAAGGCTAAACCCATTCCTCGGGAATACCTTGATTCATTAAATCACATCTCATTTAAAAATATAAATCGGGACATTACCCATCCTTCAGGTCTGCCCTGGTCTATTAAGACCGTATGATATCATGTGAGGCATGTAGGTTAATGTATGAAAAATCGAGGACCATGGCCATATTATGTCCCTGTGATCCCAGGCTACACGGATCCCGGTGTGCAGGGCATCACAACTGTAACGGGAGGTGAGGTCAAATCCTACCCGCCAGAATATCAAGTAACATCATTGAGTCATCATGACTGCATGGTACAGCGTACTCCGTGTGACATACATGGTACAACATACTCTGTGGACCCATATCATAGTCTGGGGGCGCCTACCGTAGGTCTTATTCACCCCAATACTATGTCAATAACCAACCCATGTCTCAAAGTATACGTACGAGCCTATCAACTCTCTGCGACACACAGTCTACAAGAGGCTTTCGCACGACTATATGCATGTCAACTCACGTCTAATGCGAGCGAAGCTTCAGCACGACGTTATGCATATCATGATATCTAAAATCTCGTGCGAGTGAAGCTCCAACACGATTTTTGTACACACTCAAATTTCTCGTACGAGCAATGCTCTAGTACGACTTTTTATGAGAAATATATCAGTAAAATTTAGTGCGAGTAAGACTCTAGCACTCTTTTTACTCGTGTAAATATGATAGGTGGCTCAATCTTGATAAAACATCTTTTAAAATCGTAACCGGTACAAACCGGTACCCTTTCGTATAATTCATAAAATCAACAGCTAACCTATGCGTAAATTTGCTTAAACCAAAGCAATACATTCATATAAAACATCAAAACATGATAATCATACAATTTATTTCCCTTACTACCTTTTTTGTAAATTTTACTCCCAAGGGTAATATCATCTTTTTATTTATCCACCAATGCCCCGATTTTCGTAAAAATTATTATTTCATTTCTAGATACTTTAAGAAATTTTAAGCCCTATAAATCCCCTCAAAAATACGTATAGGTATCTCTATGCACCTACAAAATTCTCGTACCTAGAATTACGCGCAAACTTATCTCGTCTCGATAATACCCGATCTCTCAGTCCAAATGCGCGTTACCCAAGTCTACGGAACTGCATATAACCATATATTTTGGGTCAATTCACTTATCTTTATCAGTATGTCACATTCACTGATCAATCTAAAGTACTGGGCCCGTTTTACTTGATTGGGCCCAATTGCACCTTAATGAGTCTCGATCCATTTTCAGCACGTTTATACTTATTAAATCCCTTCTTCGGGTTTACTGGGCTAATTCAGCTTACCAATAATCATCGGGCTTCGTTCCAAACTCATTGGATAGCTCGTATACTATTTATGGTAATTATGTTACAATTCCAAATAATATTCCTTTTTATACAGAATTAATCTGTAAATTTCGTAAAATAATTGAAACTCTGTATTAAAGGAGTCATATTATCGTAATTAAAATATACTTACCAATATGATGCGGGGTACAAAAATCGGAGCTTAATCGACTCTCGTTCGGGCTTTGTCGTAAAACTACACAATTAGGTAAATCCAGGTTATTTTCCATTAAATATAGTATTAATTAAATTTTTGAAATTTACCCGTAGGTCAATCTCGACCCTCGATCAACTTACCCAAATCTCGAGTCGTCCTCAGTAATGTTTCTTTCCTTTTTTCCTTTTTTCTTTCTTTTCTTTTCTTTTCCTTTCCTTCCCTTTTTCCTTCATTTTCCTTCCTTTTCCATCCAGCTAAACAGTGCCGTTTTCTGCTTTTTGCCGTCGTCGACGGTTTCGTCGGCAACTACCGATCTCAAAAGGATCGCCTCCTCCTCCCGGTCACGTCGGTGGCCTCCGTTCAAGTCCAACTGCCGTGGTTCATTGGGAATCGACCCGTTTCTCCTCGATTTTTCCTCTCCTCTGATCTGTGGTTTTCCGGTCTCCAACCGACGCGTCTCCGGTGTAAAAAAACTCGCTGGCCTCTCCTCTTCCTCATCAGGTCTTCGTCGGGGGTCGTTGGTTCTCCAGTGGACTGGGATCACTCCTCGAATTGCGCAGGTCGTATTCGGTTTCTGTTTCTCAGGTTTTTCCCGATTTCGATTTTAGCCCCTTTTTATTATTATTATTATTATTATTATTATTATTATTATTATTATTATATTCATTAAAATAGTCAAAAATATTCTAAAAATATCTACTAATTTATTATTTTATTTCAAATTAATTTATTTAATTTATTTATTATTTTTTTAACCCTTTTTTCGGTATAATTTCTCCGTATTTTCAGGATATTATCCCACGTGACTTTTTGGTATTTCTACAAATTTTGGATCTTGATCAATTGGACTTGAAATTTTATAATTTCCTCATTATTGATCAAGATATCCTAAATCCTTATTTTTAATTAAAATTCTCTTATCGAATTTATACCGATTTTTGATCTTTTGACCGTTTTACCCCTGCACTTGTTTCGGAACCAATTTTACCCAATTTTCCCTCATACATCCACTATCTTTTCTTATTTTAAATTCGTATTTTCTATCAACTTAATTTCGATCTCTTTCGTTTGCACTATGGCCATCTCGGCCCGTATTTGGCTACTGCATATATTCATCAATATTTCGTTTTATTCTATTTGCAAATTTAATTCAGTCAAAGCTCTTCTTATAATTCAATTAATATGTGGAAGTGTACATCACATGAATCATAAGGAATGCATCAACAAGAAATAAAAAGTGGGTCTTACATAATCTCCCCACTAAAAGAATTTGGTCCTCCAAATTGGAACCAAATCAGTCTCTGAACAACTCCGGATACTTCTCTTTCATCAAACTCTCTAACTCCCAAGTCACTTCCTCCGGAGTGTGATGCTACCATAGTACTTTCACCAGGGGAATCGTCTTCGATCTCAATACCTTCTCCTTCCTATCCACAATCTGGATCGATCTCTCAACATAGGCCATACTCTCACTGAGCTTAGTGGCTCATATCTGATCACATGCGACAAATCTGGCTGATACTTCCGAAGCATGGAGACGTGGAAGACGTTATGGATATTTGCTAGCTCTGGTGGCAACGCTAGCCTATAAGCTCGATCTCCCACTCTCTCGAGTATATCAAAAGGTCCTATGAAGCGAGGGCTCAACTTCCCTCTCTTTTCGAATCTTGTAATACCCTTGGAAGGAGAAACTTTCAAGAATACTGACTCCCCTGCTGTAAACTCTAACAGTCTACGTCTCCTGTCAGCATAACTATTCTGTCGACTCTGAGCTGTCATCAACCTCTCACAAATCAACTAGACATCCTCAGAGGCCTGACTATCAAATCGAGAGCGAATATCTGCCTGTCACCAACCTCCTCTCATCCTACAGGAGAACGACATCTATGGCCATACAAGGCCTCATATGGTGCCATTCCGATACTCAAATGATAACTGTTATTGTAGGCGAACTCCGCGAGTGGTAGGTGATCATCCCAGGAGCCTTTAAAATCAAGTACACAAGCTCTCAACGTATCCTCTAGGGTCTGTATAGTCCTCTCTAACTGCCCATCTATCTGAGGATGGAAAGCTGTACTGAATCTCAACTGGGTCCCCATAGCTTCCTGAAAGTGTTCCCAGAAATGGGAAGTGAAGCGGGAATCCCTATCCGACACAATACTCACTGGGATACTATGCAGTCTCACAATCTCGCGCACGTATAGCTCCGCCAATCTACTCAGAGTATCGGTGACTCTCATAGCTAGGAAATGTGTCGACTTCATCAATCTGTCAACTATCACCCATATGGCATCATTCCCTTCACGAGTTCTCGATAAACCTATCACAAAGTCCATGGTGACATGCTCATACTTCCAAGTCGGTATAGGCAGAGGCTGCAATAACCCTACAGGCTTCTGATGCTCTACCTTCACCTGCTGACAGACGAGACATCTCGCAACAAACTCTGCTATGTCTCTCTTTATCCCGACCACCAATATACATTTTGAAGATTCTGATACATCTTTGTACTACCTGGATGCACGGTATACCTCGACGAATGAGCCTCTGTCAAGATCAACCTCCTGATCTCAAGATCCTCGAGAACACATATCCTGTCTCGGAACCTCAGTAATCCATCCGAACTCAACTCAAACTCAGCCTCAATACCCCTCTACATCTACCTGACTATCTCAATACACTGTTGATCATCACGCTGAGCCTGTCTGATCTGATCTATCAAATTTGGCTCTAACCGCAGGCTAGCAATCATATAACCACTCTTCACATCAGGCGGGGTCACATCCAAACCGAGGTTCACAAACTGCTCTAACAACTCGTGTTCTCATACCATCATATAAGAAACCAACCCGAAATGCTTCATACTCAACGCATCAGCCACTACATTCACCTTACCCAGGTGGTATAGAATCTCACAATCGTAATCTTTCAGAAGCTCAAGCCACCTTCTCTGTCTCATGTTCAATTTCTTCTGCGAGAACAGATACTTGAGGCTTTTGTGATTGGTAAATACCTAAAATTTCTCACCATAGAGATAGTGGCGTCATATCTTCAATGCAAACACTACGGCCGCCAACTCTAAGTCGTCGATCGGGTAGATCCTCTCATGATCCTTCAGCTGCCTGGATCCAGAAGCAACTACCTTTTCGTCCTACATCAATACACAGCCCAGTCCTTGGTAAGAAGCATTTGTGTAAACAGAAAAACCTCCTGAGCTGTTAGGAATGATGAGAATCGGAGCAGTGGTTAATCGATACTTCAGCTCCTGAAAACTCTCCTCACATCTATCGTCCCACTCAAATGCAACACTCTTCCGAGTGAGACGTGTCAATGGAGCAGTCAACCTCAAAAACCCCTCCACAAACCGTCTATAATATCCAGCTAAACCCAGAAAGCTCTTGATCTCCGTAACTATCTGAGGCCTCTGCCACTAAACTACTGCCTCAATCTTGGATGGGTCCACTGACACACCATCCCTCGACACAATATGTCCCAAAAAGGAGATCTGCTCAAGCCAAAAGTCATACTTATTGAGTTTAGCATACAACTGCTTCTAACAGAGGGTCTGCAATACAATCCTCAGGTGTTGCTCATGCTCCTCTCTGGATCTCGAATAAACCAGGATGTCATTGATGAACACTATCACAAATCGATCCAAATAAGGCCGAAACACCTCATTCATCAATGACATAAAAGCTGCGAGAGCGTTCGTCAACTTGAATGGCATAACCATAAACTCAAAATGACCATAATAGGTGCGAAAAGTTATCTTGTGTACATCTCCATCCCGAACTCTCAATTGGTGGTACCCAGATCTCAGAACAATCTTAGAAAAGACCTGTGCTCCCCATAGTTGATCCAGTAAATCATCAATCCTCGGAAGGGGGTACTTGTTCTTGATGGTAGCCTTATTCAACAATCGGTTGTCGATGCACAATCGGAGGCTCCCATCCTTCTTCCTCACAAACAGAACCAGTGCTCCCCACGACGACACTCTCGGTCTGATGAACCTCTTCTCTAATAATTCTTGTAATTGTTTCCTCAGCTCCTCCAACTCAATCGGAGCCATCCTATACGGTGGTCTAGATATCGACTCTATATCATATGTCAAATCAATAATGAAATCTGTCTTCAGCACTGGCGGTAACCCTGGTAACTCATCCGAAAAGACATCTGAAAATTCTGTCACAACTGGAATGTCTCTCAATTCCGGACGTGCCTTATCTATGTCAACCACATATGCAATGAACCCTTCAAAATACCATTTCCACCATTAGTAACATAATTCATCATATAAGTATCCATTATTAATAAATAAATTTACCTCGTAAATATGATGAATTACAACTATACTTTTTCAATGCAATAATTATATGCCTTTTATTTCTTTTTACCAAAACTTACAGTAAGACTATCTATCCCTGAAAACATTACTGTCTTAGCCTAGCAATCTAAAACAACATGGTTTGCAGTCAACCAATCCATCCCTAAAATTACATCAAAATCCCTTATATTTAGTAAGACAAGGTCGACTGACATATCCTTTCCTCTTATTTTCAGCCTACAATCTCTATATACATACTCAGTCAATTGACTGTCATTCATAGGTATAGAGATTAATAACATTCTATCTACCAATGTAGGCTGTACATACTTCAACAACTTATGTGCAAATGAAGGCGATATAAAGGAATGTGTAGCACCAGAAGCAAATAACACAAATGCTTCTAAATCAAAAATTAGGATGATACCTTTAATCACATCCGCTGAAGCATCTACGGTGTCCTAGTCCAATGCATGCACTCGTCCTCTGCCCATAACCTGCTTACCCTTCTCCTTAGCAGTGGCTCTTCTCCTAGGAGCAGGAGTCTCAACAGGAGCTCTCTTTGGCTCTTTGCCCTTCTGTGGGGCAGTCGCAATCATCTTGGGACAGTTTCTTATAACATGCCCCTGCTTTCCACAATGAAAACATACCCCAATAGTCGTCGGACAAGGCCTGGTACCATGAAATCTACCACATCTCCTGCATTGCTCGGTAATCGACCGTGTCCCTCCAATAACTATACCCCTCGGTGATGGTAAAGCTGGATATAAAGCAGGCTTATCCGTCCTCTCCTGTACCTCCTCAATCCGAGGTCTCTTATCAGCAAACCTTGACCTCCTCTCCTGATCACACTATCCCCTTCGGATCCCTTCCGGTCTCTATCTCTAGCTCTACTGAACTTCCCAAACTTTGAGTCACTCTGCTCAAAATCTTGCTCACACAACTGAGATCTGTGCACTGCCTCCTCATAAGTAGAAACGTCAAACAGAGCTAATTTAGATCTGATGACTGGTCTCAATCCATCTATGAACTTCTGAACCTTTCGACTCTCATTGCTCAATGTATCCGGGTCATACCTCCCCAAGGATATGAACCTCGACTCATACTCATTAACGGAGCGGTTCCCCTGAACCAAACTCATAAACTCCATTTATAATCTCCGTTGTGCAGTGGCCGAAATATACTGCCTTCTAAAGGCCTCCAAAAATATCTCCTAAGTAATCACTAGGTGTCGGGCTCTCAGGATAGACACAATGGACCTCCACCAATGCTCTGTCTCGCCTTTCAGCATAAATACGGCAAAGGCAACCCTCTCAGTCGATGTACATCTGAAGAACCCATACAATTTCTCAATCTCATATATCCAATCCTCTATAATAACCGGGTCTTTCACCCCCTTTGAAAATTGAAGGTCTAAATTCCTGGAATTGTCGTAATCTATCTAGCTCACAGTCATAACCCAGATCACTACCGCTCGGCTGTGGAGGATAGGAGAAGCTGTATCATAAACTGGTGGCGGTGTAACAGTCTCTATAGTCTGTCCAGTAGCAGTAGGCTGTCCAGCTGGACCTCGTCTATCACCAGCCCCTAACTTCTGTGCAACTATCTCAACAAGACTTTCTATACTCTGCTTATTCCTAGCGAAGCGTGCCTCAGTATCCCCTGATCTCTCAATGGGGTCTTGCGGAGCCTGACTAGTCTGTGCTCTACATGGCTCTCGGGCCTACTTCTACGGCCTCTAGCACATGAACTTGCCCCTCTACCACGGCGAGTGACAGGCATAATGCCTAAGTTCCTGCATCCATGACCATTTATTAGTCTAGTCCTATATTAGTATACACAGTTATATCTAAACAAAGCACAGTACTATGGGGATTTAATTTCTTAACTATTATTACTGACTCATATTCGACCAACTAGCTCTGATACCACCTTTTGTCACGACCCGTTCTAACAATTATATATATTATACAACTGTATGTACATATGTTTTCATATATTTACATCCCCATAATTATATTCGTTACAAAACTGTGCTATTATTTGTTTGGATACAAAACTGTACGATGTGTATACCTGATTCGCGATAGGAGCAGCGGACAACCAGAAATGCAGTTTCTACCCGTTCTCAACTACTGTAGATGCTCTGTAGAGGGTGAAAAATGAAAGGGTGAGCATAACTAGCTCAATAAGGTAATAATGTAAGCAGGTAGATAGCTATACTATCTAAGTGCTGATAATGTCATGATATAAAATAGTTTACATTTAAAGCATGAGGTAAGACTAAAACGATGCCACATGTATATATATATATATATATATATATATAAAAGAGAAATCATGAAATCGATATATAAAACAACCATGGAAAAATCATCATGTATGACATCTCATGCTCATCACGTTAAAACTTATTTGTTTCATCATAAACTCATCATGTTAAAACTTATTTGTTTCATTATAAAACAACCACATCAAGGCTAAACCCATTCCTCGAGAATACCTTGATTCATTAAACCGCATCTCATTTAAAAACATAAATCGGGACATTACCCCTCCTTCAGGTCTACCCTAGTCTATTCAGATCGTATGATATCATGTGAGGCATGTAGGTTATTGTATGAAAAATCGAGGACTACGGCCATATTATGTCCCTGTGATCTCAGGATACACGGATCCCGGTGTGCGGGGCATCATAACTGTAACGGGAGGTGGGGTCAAATCCTACCCGCCAAAATATCAAGTAACATCGTCGAATCATCATGACTGCACGATACAGCGTACTGCGTGTGACATACACGGTACAACGTATTCTATGGACCCATATCATAGTCTGGGGGCGCCTACCGTAGGTCTTATCCACCCTAATACTATGTCGATAACCAACCCATGTCTCAAAGTATACGTACGAGCATATCAACTCTCTGCGACACACAGTCTACAGGAGGCTTCCGCATGACTATATGCATGTTAACTCATGTCTAATGCGAGCGAAGCTCCAGCACAATGCTATGCATATTATGATATCTAAAATCTCGTGCGAACGAAGCTCCAGCATGATTTTTGTATACACTCAAATTTCTCGTACGAGTAATGCTCTAGTACGGCTTTTTATGAGAAATAAATCAGTAAAATTTAGTGCGAGTAAGACTCTAGCACTCTTTTTACTCGTGTAAATGTGATAGGTGGCTCAATCTTAATAAAGCATCTTTTAAAATCGTAACCGGTACAAACTGATACCATTTCGTATAATTCATAAAATAAACAGCCAACCTATGTGTAAATTTGCTTAAACCAAAGCAATACATTCATATAAAACATTAAAACATGATAATCATGCAATTTATTTGTCTTACTACCCTTTTTGTAAATTTTACTCTCAGGGGCAATATCGTCTTTTTATTTATTCACCCATGCCCTGATTTTCGTAAAAAATATTATTTCATTTCTAGATACTTTAAGAAATTCTAGGCCCTGTAAATCCCCTAAAAAATACGTATAGGTATCTCTATGCACCTACAAAATTCTCTTACTTAGAATCACGCGCAAACTTATCCCGTCTCGATAATACCCGATCTCTCAGTTCAAATGCGCGTCACCCAAGTCTACGGAACTGCATATAACCATATATTTTGGGTCAATTCACTTATCTTTATCAGTATGTCACATTCACTGATCAATCTAAAGTATTGGGCCCGTTTTACTTAATTGGGCTCAATTGCACTTTAATGGGTCTCGACCCATTTTTAGCCCATTTATACTTATTAAATCCCTAACTGGGTTTACTGAGCTCATTTAGCTTACCAATAATTATCGGGCTTCGTTCTAAACTCATTGGATAACCCGTATACTATTTATGGTAATTACGTTACAATTTCGAATAATATTTTTTTATACTGAATTAATCCATAAATTTCGTAAAATAATCAAAAATCTGTATTAAAGGACTCATATTATCGTAATTAAAATATACTTACCCAATATGATGCGGGGTACGAAAATCGGAGCTCAATCGGCTCTCGTTCGGGCTTTGTCGTAAAGCTGCACAATTAGGTAAATCCGGGTTATTTTCCATTGAATATAACATTAATTAAATTTTTAAAATTTACTCGTAAGTCAATCTCAACCCTCGGTCAACTTACCCGAATCTCGAGTCGTCCCCGATAATTTTTCTTTCCTTTTTCCCTTTTTTCTTTCCTTTCTTTTCTTTTCCTTTCCTTCCATTTTTCCTTCCTTTTCCTTCCTTTTCCCTCCAACCAAACAGTGCCATTTTCTGCTTTTTGCTGTCGTTGGCGTTTTCGACGGTTTCGTCGGTAGCTACCGGTCTCAAAAGGATCGTCTCCTCCTCCTAGTCACATCAGTGGCATCCGTTCACGCCCAGCTGCTGTGGTTCACCGGGAATCGGCCCGTTTCTCCTTGATTTTTCCTCTCCTTCGATCGGTGGTTTTTCGGCCTCCAACCGACGCATCTCCGGTGTCAACAAACTCGTCGACCTCTCCTCTTCCTCCTTGGGCCTTCGTCGGGGGTCGTCGATCGTCGATGGACTAGGATCGCTCCTCGGGTTGCGCAGGTCATCTTCGGTTTCTATTTCTCGGGTTTTTCCCGATTTCAATTTCAGGCCTTTTTATTATTATTATTATTAATATTAATATTATTATTATTATTATTATTATTATTTATAAAATATTTTATTATTATTATATTCATTAAAATAGTCAAAAATATTTTAAAAATATCTACTAATTTATTATTTTATTCGAAATTAATTAATTTAATTTTATTTAATTTATTTATTATATTTTTAACCCTTTTTTTGTTATAATTTCTCCGTATTTTCGGGATATTGTCCCGAGTGACTTTTCGATATTTCTAAAAATTTTGGATCTTTATCAATTGGACTCGAAATTTTATAATTTCCTTATTATTGATCAAGATATTCTAAATCCTTATTTTTAATTAAAATTCTCTTATCGAATTTATACCGGATTTCGATCTTTTAACCGTTTTACCTCTGCACTTGTTTCGAAACCAATTTAACTCGATTTTCCTTCATACATCCACTATCTTTTCTTATTTTAAAATCGTATTTTTCGTCAACTTAATTTCGATCCCTTTCGTTTGACCTATGGCCATCTCGACCCGTATTTGGCTACTGCATATATTCACCGATATTTCGTTTTATTCTATTTGCAAATTTAATTCAGTCAAAACTCTTCTTATGATTCAATTAATATGTGAAAGTGTACATCACATGAATCATAAGAAATGCATCAACAAGAAATAAAAAGTGGGTCTTACAATAATAAACTTCAACTATATAGTAAGTCATTATTTTTAATTTTTTTTTTAGTTTTATATTTTTTTAATTTTATACATGAATGGGTGAATTTGTTTATTTATACTTTCAAATTAACTATATAAAAAAAAGGTTTAAGATTATTAGAAGTGTTAGAGAATTATGCATTCAATAAGATGAGATAAGAAGTCATGAAAGTGAAAGGAAACGATAACAAACTTCAGCGTAAACTTCAATAGAGAGCTTGCCCATCAGACCTCGTCATATATCATCTTAGAATCTTTTTCTATTAGTTCTCAATCTTCCTATTGAATTGTACATTAATCTTTTTGTTTTTAATTTTTTTCAATTTTATATGTGGACGAGGCTTTCTTCTTTTATGTTTTACTCACTTTCTTACATTGAAATTTCTTTATTTTTTTAGGTCTATTAAACATTGTTGAGTTAATATATTTTGAAATGACAAAACAAGTAAATTCAATAATATTAAGATAATATAAAAACATGTTTAGAGGTTATCAGTACCAGAACTTAGAGTTCTGTTGATGAGAGATCGATCTGTTGTATGAGAGATCGATCTCCTGGGTTTTTCTTTGATGAGAGATCGATCTCAGGAAGACATGAGATCGATCTGCAAAGGTTTGAACCTATACAAAGGTATTAAGGAAGAGTGAGATCGATCTGTAAGGGTTAAGAGATCGATCTGCCTAAAACTAGAGTTGAGGGATCGATCTGATCTAGGAAGAGATCGATCTCCCTTAAGAGCATAGACTGTAGATCGATCTGAAAGATCGATCCACACTCAAACAGAGAACTTATGAGATCGATCTGGTAAGGAAGAGATCAATCTCCTCAAAGTCAGAGAGCTAAGGAGATCGATCTGAGGTATTGAGAGATTGATCTCCCCACTACGAGATTGCATGGCAGATCGATCTGAAGATCAATCTTGTCTCAAACAGAGAGATCATGAGATCGATCTGCCTATTCGACAGATCGATCTCCCCTATCATTTTCAAATTAACAGATTGATCTGCTAACCTATGAGATCGATCTCCTTGTGTTATTGTGCTTTGATCTTGCAGGATTTATAACTAAGAGATCGATTTGGCCAAGAAGGCAGATCGATCTGGCACTCTACTGGAGGTACCCAACGGCTAGTTTCTGCAAAATCTCAACGGGAAAAACAGCATTTATGTAAGACCCGAATTTACTTAAAATACGAAAATTAAATAAGAAAAGATGGGGGAAGTATGAAGGAAGTCGGATTTAAATTAATCCCGAACACGTGTAAGGGAAAAATGGTCAAAAGATCGAAAACCGGTATAATTTCGATAAAGAAAATATGGATTTAAGAAATCTTGGTCAATAATGGTGAAATAAAATTATTTCGGATTAAATTGATCAATATATTAATTTATGAAAATTAATCGGGATTAATCGGGATTTTTAGTTCGAAAAAAATAATCCCGAAAATAATCGAAAAATATACTGAAAAGTCACCCGGGACAATATCCCAAAAATACGGAGAATTTATACCCGAAAAAGGGTTAAAATAAATTAAATAAATTAAATTTAAATTAAATAAAATAAATTAGAATAAATAAATAATGATTTGTGTAGATATTTGGATTTTATGGATATTTTAATGAATAGTAAAATAATTAAAATAAATAAAAATAAAATTAATAAAATTAATAAAACAAAAAAAAAAGTAATTGGAAACAAAAAAAAAAGAAGAGAGAGAAGAAACTATCGGGGAGAGAGAAAAGCCAAACGGAGCCGAAAACGGGGAGGGAGACCGGCGAGCCACCGGCGGCCGAAGGTCCCAGCTGATGGTCAGAACACGTAGAGCGAAGCCCGACGGTTCCAACAGTACCGGCGGTGCAGCTTATCGACGCCGGAATCCGGCGAAAAACGGAGGAGAAAGGCCGACGGGTTGAGGGGCTCGATCCCGGTGAACGGCGGCGCCTTGGCCCCGATCCGACCTCGCAAAATGATCCCCAAGCCTAGACGATGCGATCGGCGGTGGTGGCAGCCACCAAAACCGGCGGACGGCGCCGGAAACAGCAAAGGAAGGAAATGGGTCCGACGGCGAGGAGAGAAGAGGCCGGACCGGCCACTTTCCGGCGGCCTTGGGCGAAGCCGAGACCAGATTCGGGCTGCGGACGACCCAGCGGAGCCATTGGCGGTGGAAGCCGGCGGAGAACCGGCCGGCAAGGTGGCGAACCGGCGGTGAACCGGTCGAACCGGGGTGAACCGGCGGTCTGAACCGGTCCGAACCGGACTGAACCGGTTCAGCCAAAAAGAGGAGAAAAAAGGGAGAAAAAGGGAAAAGGAAAAAGAGGAAAAATTGGGGAAAATTCCGGTGATGCAATCGAGCTTCGGGTAAGTCGGTAAGCGGTCGAATTGACCGATTTAAATTTCGGAATGTTTTATTTAATTAATTTCCGACTAGAAATTTACCCGAAAATGTAATTAATTGTGTAGCTCGACGATTGGCATCCACCGAGGGCTCGAGATAGCCTCGATTTGTTAACTAGCATGGAATCTCGAGTAAGTGACCCCTATTTATGACAATTTTCTCGTTATGCGTGATATTGATTTAAATTTCGCATAAATTGAATTAAATTATGGAAATTAGATAAATAGTCGTAAATAGTGAATTTAGATATTCGAGAATTAGAATGAGGCCCAATAAATTATTGGTGGGCCCAAAGAGCCCAATAGGCCTCGATAAAGAGAAAATTAAGTGAAAAACGGGCTTAAGGCCGATTAAGGCCCATTAAGGTGCAATCGGGCCCAATAGGAGTAAATGGGCCCAACGATTTAAATTAAGCCCAGAAAGTATTAAATACAATTAAATTGTATGTTATCTGACCTAAGGAATATTAATACGCAGTTCCGGGCGTCTGATTGGGAGCATATCGGACTGCGCGACGAGACGACAATGGAAAAGAAAAAGGTCAGACTCGACGAGAATCGAGGTAAGAGAATTCTGCGGACTGCTAGAGGTAACAGTACGCAATTTTAAATTCATTGGCAGTCATTTAAAATTTATCTGAAGGGTCTAGAGGTCGAATAATGATTTTAGGGCCCCGGATGGGCAAATTACCAAAATACCCTTGCTAAGGGTAAAATTCTAAAAATTTAGGAAAAAGACGGGAGGAGCAAGGACAAGAGGTTCCTGCTCGTTCTGGAGGGATTTTAATACATGCATGAGTAGGCTGGCTCACTTTTAAAGAAAAATGCATAGCATTGCATATCTTAATTGATGTGATTTCTGTGAAAACCATTTGGAAATAACCGAGCCGCCTACATGTTTTTATTTACATGTGACGTGCTAGAGCTCAGCTCGCACGATGTTTGACTTGTGTGATGCATGCATTAGTGCTGGAGCGAGAGCTCGCACTAGAGTTTTACATGCATAGGTGCTAGAGTATAATCTCGCACCAGATTTCATTTGCTTTTCAGGACACGGTGCTAGAGTCTAACTCGCACCAGATTTTACATAATCTTCGTGACAAGGTGCTAGAGTCACACTCGCACCCGATTTTCACATGATTATATACAGAGTGCTGAGCCTAGCTCGCACTAGTTTTACTGGATTTGTTGACGTTGTTGCACCACCCGTTGTTGGACCACCCGTTGTTGACCACCAACGTTGTCGATGGGCCCAAGAGGGGTTGCCATGGCCGTTGGCAGGGGTTGGCCGGGCAAGGGTTGGCCGGGCAGGGGTTGGCCGTCACAATAAAATTACTCGCACTGATTTTTAAGAGAACATACGATGAGCCGTGCTTGGAGCATCGGGTAGACTGTGTGTCACCGATTTAATAGGCTCGCACGTGCGTTTTGAGACATGGCAACGAGTATTGAGTTATGAAAACCTCTGTGGGAAGCAGGCCAATTGGGCTGGAGTACCTAGAGTGATATGGGTCCATGGAGTACGATGTACCGTGCAAGTAGCATGGAGTACGATGTACCGTGGGGTATCTTCGGATACGGTATCTTTGTGATACAGGGTATCTTCGGATACGGTATCTTTGTGATACGGGGTATCTTTGTGATACGGTATCTTTGTGATACAGGGTATCTTCGGATACGGCATCTTCAGATGCGTGAGATCGGATAAGACTGACGGGTTGGATTGACCCACCTCCCGGGCAGTTCCCGATCAGGGTGAGACCTCGCACACTGGGATCCGTGAAGCTAGAGGGACTCACGAGGACATATTGGCCAGTCCTGGTTATTACCGACATACAGTATTGCCTAGTCTCGTATCTTGTATATATATATATACGTATGTTTTCGATACCGATGCTTTTGAGAAACTCGATTTTCATGGTTTTGTGTGAGTCAGGATCACCCGAAGGAGGGGTCGAGTCCTGACTTCATTGTGAAATTTTTAAAGAGAAAGAAATGATTTAAAATAATTGCATGATGAGTTTTCCGTGCAACTTGATTTACATAACATCATAACTTCCATGTCATATGTTTTAAGATGTGTGGAGAAAGGGTGGTTTATGCATGGCACCACGTTCATGTAGGTAGTATGGTTACCTACTTGTTCGTAGGATTGCCTTACTGAGCTTGATGTGCTCACCCCTTTCATTTTCTCCCACAGATGATCTCCAGTTGAAGTTGAGGCGACTCAGTACTGCATTCCGGATATCCGCTGCTGCCATCAACATAAGGTATATATACACTTGTACATATTGTATCTACATAAGCATAGCACAGTAACATGTTTGTAAGTAACTTTAGGGGATGTATAAATAATATAACAATTATAAATGACTGGAGAAGAAATAAGTACTAGGGTAGATGTATGGTGGGACTGGCATTGACGCACAGCCCAATTATTAGTGGAGTGTGGTCACGATTCGAGGACATGTAAGAAATTAAGTAAATAATAAAATGCAAAAAATTAACTCTGATTTTTGGGTAGTCTGGGTCGTGACAATTATTTTGGTATCAGAGCATAATTGGTCTGATGTGTGTCAGTGTCAGTAATTAGGAAATTACATCCCCGTGTTACTGTGCTTAGTTAGATACAATAGTGTATATCGAGATGGGCTTGACTAAGAAATGGTTGAGAATGCAGGAATGCCTATTATGAGTCGCGTTAGATGAGATAGTGCACGAGGCAGAGGTCGTAGAGGTAGACCTGAGTCTGCTAAGTCGTGCTGAGTTTGACTATGAGAATCAATATGAGATTGAATAGAGGCTAATGTTGAGCATGCCTCACAGAGTCCGACAGAGAGATCGGACAGTATTGAGACACGCTTCGCGAGATTGGAGCGGAGTGTGGAGATTATTTTGAGGAGCAAATTGCTCCGATTATGAATGAGATCAGAGGGCACAGCGGAGCATTGGTGGAAACCCGTTCGACCCATCTTAAGTGTTAAACATCCAGAGCTAAGATGAGAGATGTTTATGGATGTATTCCGGTGACAGAATTATCCCGGACACTCTTTAAAGAAAATTTTCGATAAAAGTTAATACTCTGACCCAGAGGATTTGATTTAATTATGAGTATGAAACTCGATTTTATTCTGGGTAGATATTACCTCGACACTATGAACAAGTGACAGTCGAGATGTTTAAAAGTTCATGAAATGACTCAACTTTTCAATTAGAGTCCGATTGGCCCATGAGATATTACCTATGTCGAGGCAGTGCGCAGATTTACAGTTGGTAAATAAGAACATGAATTGCACGCCTCTGAGATTGAGAAAGGTAATGAGGGCTGAAATAGAGACAGAAAAGAGAATCGAGAAATGACAGAAATGTCAGAATGGGAAAATGGAAATTGGTAAAAGACTCGATTTGATGAGTTATGAGCTAAGATGATTGGTAAGGCCCCAGTGCATCCAATTTTAGCACTTTTGAGGGATATTGTGATTAGAGAACCCCGACCTGCTACGAAGCAGAGTAGCAGTGTGATCACTGTAAGCAGTGTGAGATGTGTGGTGGATACCACGGAAGGAAGGTTTATACCTACATGATATTGATGAAATGGCCGTTAAATGTGGTAAGACGGACCATTGATTTAGGATTGCTCAGAGTTGAGCGAGATCGCCCCACAGAAAAGTAAAGAGATAAAGAAAACCCTGTTGAGATAGCTGCAACGAAAAGGTAGGTTATAGTTAAAAAAAAAAAGAAGAAGAAGATAGGTTGTTGGACGATGGCGAAGGGATGTCTTGGACCAGGACACTATTGATGTTTCAGGGATGTGGTGTGAGATACCACACTTGTTATGAATAATGAAGTACATATGTTCATTGATCCTGGTGCCACATATTTAATCATACCGCCTTCATTCGAATATAAGTAAGTAAAAGGCATGAATGCCTACATCATTGGGCAATACTGATAGATGAGTACCCCAATAGAGGAGGATTAATTAACGGAATATGGCTATGGAGATTTCAAGTTAAAAACAGGGGTGCAACAGTTGAATTTACAGGAGTAAGGGATTGTACTCACAGAATGATAATGACAAGAGTTTGTCATGATTGATACACGAGGGAGATAATATTTAAGATAAGATAGATCCTAAATACACGATGTATCGGGAGTAAGAGACATATGCTAGGTAAGAGACATATGCTAAGTAAGGAATACCCCCAACATGTGAAGTCATTAGAGGTTGAGCAATTAGTAGCGAATACAAGTTATAACCAAGGACAAAGATGGGTATAACTATAACCAGTAGTTGTGGTTAAGTCTGAAGGCAAATAAAGGTATTTCAAAATACCTCCCCGCCTGAAGACTTGACAGCGTCTAAATATATATATATATATATATATATATAACTTGTAACGTGAAATCGATCATCGTAATAAATATCTTTATCCTTAGGATATCCTTACTAAGACGATTAAGAATTATTAAAAATTCGACGAAACATGAAGGTTAACAAAGTAAAATTTAATAAGAGCGGTTAAGGCAAAGAACAGGAAATGACGCAGGTTAGTACCTGAAAACGTAAGCGGTCGAGAAGGATCTTGTACGCTTATGTGTAAAGAAGTCAAGGATTAGATCGAGTTGTAATCAATAGTATCGGTGATATGCTGGGTGTAGTTAAAGTCTAGGGCGATTTGTAAGCAATAATCGGAAAAATTTCTTTTGCAGATGGTTGCTGCGAGTTCTAAAAGGATATACCTGGTTGACACGTTTAACTAAGAAAACGTGGTCATGGAGGGAGATGGTAAATAAGATGATAGATGTGACATGGATCTCGGGGTAATGAAGTATGAATTGACCATCGTGATTAATTTCACCATACCCAACAGCTCAAGAGGTTCTCAGTGAGTATGGATACCTCAAAATTATGATGGAGCTGTGTATTGATGTATAATGGGAAGATACCCATGATTTAAAGTTGACAACAGTATTTGTACCGAGGATATGGTACTATTAAGTACATGGTGAGAAATTGTGGATATGCACTGATCATAAAGCCCGAGTATCTATTTTCACAGAAAGAGGCGAACATGAGAGTATACATATTGGGTTAGAGCTTCTGAGAGGCTTTGATTTGTGAAAATTGTACCACCCAGGAAAGGCTGATGCTTTGAGTAGAAAGAGCCTCAGGATGGTACCACACATGATGGTCAGGGAGCGTGAGCTGCTAGATGTAGTTGTGAGCCTCAGTATAGATGTGATCCCTTCTGATGATGACAGTGATTATGTGACAGCTAGCCTGATGACTAGTACCGGATGAGAGTTCCCGGATTTGCCAGGCTTAGCGTGATGATCGACCGGATGTCGATAGTTTGGGTCTGATTCAGAAGGGTACAGTAATAGAGTTCACAGTGGGTGATGATGAGTTACTGAGGATTCAGAGACAGTATGAGTGCTCCCCAGGACCACAGTGGATGAGATAGTAATGTTGTCAGAAGCTCACTTTTCGGGATATACAGTGCATACGGAAGATAATAAAAATATATAGAAATATCTAAAAAGGGTATGGGTGGTCAGATGTGAAAAGAGATATTGGAGAGGTTGTGAAAAGTGCCTAGTAGGTCAGCAGAATAAGGTAGAGTATTGAAAGTCTGCAGAGTTATTGCAGCACCTACCTATATCGACACGGCACGAAAAAACGAGAGCAAGTCTCCATGAATTTTATGATGGGTTACAGAGAACCCAGGTGTATTACGAGGCTATGTGGATGATAGCCGACAAATTGACTAAGTTCACCCACCTTCTGGTTATGAACTCCCCAGATACTCAGAGTGCGTATGAGGATTTATGTGTAAGGCAGTTTGTGGAATATTATGTAACATTCCAGTGAGCATGATATCATATAGGGATTCCCGCTTCACTTTCTACTTCAGGGAATATTTTTAGGAAGCTATGGGAACCCGACTGAGTATTAGCACAACTTTCCATCCTCAGACAGATGGTCAGTCAGAGAGGACTGTACAAGTTCTGGAGGATCCGATTAAAGCTTGTGCCATGGATTTTATAAGCTCCTGGAATGATCAGTTGATTTCTAATTGAATTAGCCAATGGTGACAGTTGGCAGTTGAGTATCGGGATAACAAGATATGAGACAGTGTATGGCTGTAGGGGTTGTTCCCCAAATTTGGATAAGAAAAAGTGGGTGACAGATATAATTATTTTGACTTTGGATGTTAGGCCTCTGAGGATGTTTAGTTAAGGATGAGAGATTAAGAACACCTCAGAGCAGATAGACAAGTATTGGAATTCACCCTTGGTGAATTAATATGATTGAAATATTTATTGTCCTAAGAGAAAAAGGACATGGCGAACTCTTGGAAGAAGGTAAATTAAGTTACGCTGGATGGAATATTTTGAGAGATTGGACAAGTGGGAGATAAGACCTGTAGGTTGATGTTATCACGTGAATTAACAGGCACCCACAATGTGTCCCCGCTTATGATGCTTCGGTACTACTATCCAGATCCAGCAGAGGTGACAGGATATGAACTCCAAAAGTTCAATTTAAGGAAAATACAAATATATTGAAGAAGATTGATTCGGGCATTAAACAGGAAAGAGAAAGTATTGAGGCTTAAGATAATCTCCCTAATTAAAGTCCTTTGGTAGTAATACACTCCGGAGAAGGTCACCTAAAAATTTAAGAGTATGATATAATCGGTGTACCCGGAGTTGTATATGGACTCATATGGACTGGTTCTAATTTGGAGGACCAAATTTCTTAAGTGGGGGAGATTTGTAAGACCCGAATTTACTTAAAATACGAAAATTAAATAAGAAAAGATGGGGGAAGTATGAAGGAAGTCGGGTTTAAATTAATCCCGAACACGTGTAAGGGAAAAATGGTCAAAAGACCGAAAACCGGTATAATTTCGATAAAGAAAATATGGATTTAAGAAATCTTGGTCAATAATGGTGAAATAAAATTATTTCGGATTAAATTGATCAAGATATTAATTTATGAAAATTAATCGGGATTAATCGGGATTTTTAGTTCGGAAAAAATAATCCCGAAAATAATCGAAAAATATACTGAAAAGTCACCCGGGACAATATCCCGAAAATACGGAGAATTTATACTCGAAAAAGGGTTAAAATAAATTAAATAAATTAAATTTAAATTAAATAAAATAAATTAGAATAAATAAATAATGATTTGTGTAGATATTTGGATTTTATGGATATTTTAATGAATAGTAAAATAATTAAAATAAATAAAAATAAAATTAATAAAATTAATAAAAAAAAAAGTAATTGGAAACAAAAAAAAAAGAGAGAGAAGAAACTATCGGGGAGAGAGAAAAGCCAAACGGAGCCGAAAACGGGGAGGGAGACCGGCGAGCCACCGGCGGCCGAAGGTCCCAGCTGATGGTCAGAACACGTAGAGCGAAGCCCGGCGGTTCCAACAGTACCAGCGGTGCAGCTTATTGACGCCGGAATCCGACGAAAAACGGAGGAGAAAGGCCGACGGGTTGAGGGGCTCGATCCCGGCGAACGGCGGCGCCTTGGCCCCGATCCGACCCCGCAAAATGATCCCCAAGCCTAGACGATGCGATCGGCGGTGGTGGCAGCCACCGAAACCGGCGGACGGCGCCGGAAACAGCAAAGGAAGGAAATGGGTCCGACGGCGAGGAGAGAAGAGGCCGGACCGGCCACTTTCCGGCGGCCTTGGGCGAAGCCGAGACCAGATTCGGGCTGCGGACGACCCAGCGGAGCCATTGGCGGTGGAAGCCGGTGGAGAACCGGCCGACAAGGTGGCGAACCGGCGGTGAACCGGTCGAACCGGGGTGAACCGGCGGTCTGAACCGGTCCGAACCGGACTGAACCGGTTCAGCCAAAAAAAGGAGAAAAAAGGGAGAAAAAGGGAAAAGAAAAAAGAGGAAAAATCGAAGAAAATTTCGGTGATGCAATCGAGCTTCGGGTAAGTCGGTAAGCGGTCGAATTGACCGATTTAAATTTCGGAATGTTTTATTTAATTAATTTCCGACTAGAAATTTACCCGAAAATGTAATTAATTGTGTAGCTCGACGATTGGCATCCACCGAGGGCTCGAGATAGCCTCGATTTGTTAACTAGCATGGAATCTCGGGTAAGTGACCCCTATTTACGACAATTTTCTCGTTATGCGTGATATTGATTTAAATTCCGCATAAATTGAATTAAATTATGGAAATTAGATAAATAGTCGTAAATAGTGAATTTAGATATTCGAGAATTAGAACGAGGCCCAATAAATTATTGGTGGGCCCAAAGAGCCCAATAGGCCTCGATAAAGAGAAAATTAAGTGAAAAACGGGCTTAAGGCCGATTAAGGCCCATTAAGGTGCAATCGGGCCCAATAGGAGTAAATGGGCCCAACGTTTTAAATTAAGCCCAGAAAGTATTAAATACAATTAAATTGTATGTTATCTGACCTAAGGAATATTAATACGCAGTTCCGGGCGTCTGATTGGGAGCATATCGGACTGCGCGACGAGACGACAATGAAAAAGAAAAAGGTCAGACTCGACGAGAATCGAGGTAAGGGAATTCTGCGGACTGCTAGAGGTAACAGTACGCAATTTTAAATTCATTGGCAGTCATTTAAAATTTATCTGAAGGGTCTAGAGGTCGAATAATGATTTTAGGGCCCCGGATGGGCAAATTACCAAAATACCCTTGTTAAGGGTAAAATTCTAAAAATTTAGGAAAAAGACGGGAGGAGCAAGGACAAGAGGTTCCTGCTCGTTCTGGAGGGATTTTAATACATGCATGAGTAGGCTGGCTCACTTTTAAAGAAAAATGCATAGCATTGCATATCTTAATTGATGTGATTTCTGTGAAAACCATTTGGAAATAACCGAGCCGCCTACATGTTTTTATTTACATGTGACGTGCTAGAGCTCAGCTCGCACGATGTTTGACTTGTGTGATGCATGCATTAGTGCTGGAGCGAGAGCTCGCACTAGAGTTTTACATGCATAGGTGCTAGAGTATAATCTCGCACCAGATTTCATTTGCTTTTCAGGACACGGTGCTAGAGTCTAACTCGCACCAGATTTTACATAATCTTCGTGACAAGGTGCTAGAGTCACACTCGCACCCGATTTTCACATGATTATATACAGAGTGCTGAGCCTAGCTCGCACTAGTTTTACTGGATTTGTTAACGTTGTTGCACCACCCGTTGTTGGACCACCCGTTGTTGACCACCAACGTTGTCGATGGGCCCAAGAGGGGTTGCCATGGCCGTTGGCAGGGGTTGGCCGGGCAAGGGTTGGCCGGGCAGGGGTTGGCCGTCACAATAAAATTACTCGCACTGATTTTTAAGAGAACATACGATGAGCCGTGCTTGGAGCATCGGGTAGACTGTGTGTCACCGATTTAATAGGCTCGCACGTGCGTTTTGAGACATGGCAACGAGTATTGAGTTATGAAAACCTCTGTGGGAAGCAGGCCAATTGGGCTGGAGTACCTAGAGTGATATGGGTCCATGGAGTACGATGTACCGTGCAAGTAGCATGGAGTACGATGTACCGTGGGGTATCTTCGGATACGGTATCTTTGTGATACAGGGTATCTTCGGATACGGTATCTTTGTGATACGGGGTATCTTTGTGATACGGTATCTTTGTGATACGGGGTATCTTCGGATACGGCATCTTCGGATGCGTGAGATCGGATAAGACTGACGGGTTGGATTGACCCACCTCCCGAGCAGTTCCCGATCAGGGTGAGACCTCGCACACTGGGATCCGTGAAGCTAGAGGGACTCACGAGGACATATTGGCCAGTCCTGGTTATTACCGACATACAGTATTGCCTAGTCTCGTATCTTGTATATATATATATATACGTATGTTTTCGATACCGATGCTTTTGAGAAACTCGATTTTCATGGTTTTGTGTGAGTCAGGATCACCCGAAGGAGGGGTCGAGTCATGACTTCATTGTGAAATTTTTAAAGAGAAAGAAATGATTTAAAATAATTGCATGATGAGTTTTCCGTGCAACTTGATTTACATAACATCATAACTTCCATGTCATATGTTTTAAGATGTGTGGAGAAAGGGTGGTTTATGCATGACACCACGTTCATGTAGGTTGTATGGTTACCTACTTGTTCGTAGGATTGCCTTACTGAGCTTAATGTGCTCACCCCTTTCATTTTCTCCCACAGATGATCTCCAGTTGAAGTTGAGGCGACTCAGTACTGCATTCCGGATATCCGCTGCTGCCATCAACATAAGGTATATATACACTTGTACATATTGTATCTACATAAGCATAGCACAGTAACATGTTTGTAAGTAACTTTAGGGGATGTATAAATAATATAACAATTATAAATGACTGGAGAAGAAATAAGTACTAGGGTAGATGTATGGTGGGACTGGCATTGACGCACAGCCCAATTATTAGTGGAGTGTGGTCACGATTCGAGGACATGTAAGAAATTAAGTAAATAATAAAATGCAAAAAATTAACTCTGATTTTTGGGTAGTCTGGGTCGTGACAATTTAATGCTCCAACTACCAATCCTTCAGTATTTAACCAAGCATTGAAGACAAAGAGAATAGAGACATTATTGCTGCACATTTTCTACATTCTCAAGCTTTCAACACTTTCATTCCTTGTGTCTTCATTCCTCATTTATTGAGATTTATTGTATAAGCTTAAGTGCAAAAGCTGTATTTGTCCTACCTACATTAAAGTTTCAATTTGTATTCATCCTTATCTTGATAGAGAAGAGGACTGTTCCTCAGTGAGATAAATTGTAAGAGGGTGAATACATTTTCATATTGCAAAGGGTAGAGAGGTTATTCCTTAACCTGTAAAAGGAACATTGTAACTTCTGTTGAAGGAGAGTAAGAAAGCACTTGACAAGAAGGTTAAGGAGAGAGGACGTAGGCAAGAGTTTGGCCGAACCTCTATAAACGATTGTGTTTGTTTCTCTCTTCCCTATCTTGCATTAAATTGTTTAATTTTATTATATTGCTTATTTTCATTTGCAAATTAAAATAGGATTAAATTAAAATTTGCTATTAACGTTAGAAAATCGATTCACCCCCCCTCTCGGTAAAGCCAACAAACATGAAGTCATGAAGGCGATAAATGAAATGATAACAAATTTCAATTCTACAGTAAGCATTTTCTTTTTCAAGTTTTTATAGTTTTATATTTTTTTAATTTTATATATGGATGTTATTTATTTATGCTTTCGGATAAACTATAGAAGAAATTTTAAAATTATAGAATTATTACGGAAGAATGCATTTAAGAGGATGAGCTATTGATTCTTCTAAACACATTTGTTTTTATAGTTTGATGGCTTCTAACCTTTGGAGTCGTTTTTTCTTTGATTTTTTCATAATATTTTTTTTACTTATTCTAATTTATTAAATTCTTTTTAATTGTAAAATTTTAAATTTTGAATTGAATGTATTTAATTAATAGATCAAAGTTATATTAACTTTTTCTCTTTTATGATATGTCTATTATGATACGTTACTCTAAAATGAAATTTGATATCTTTTTATGTTTTCTCTCTCTTCTATTGGAAATTTTTTTATTTGTATGTAAACAAAGAGTCATGAAGGCAATGATATTATATTTCTTATAGATGTAGAGTAAAAAAAGAATCCAAACAACATCAATATTTTGAAAGCTAAGATGAAAACTATATCCCGTATTTAATTTTAAAAATTTTAATGAATTATCTGAAAGCTAAGTAAATATCCTACGTGGAAAATCCAAAACTTTGATATTATGTTAAAATGAAAAAAATAATAATTATCCTTTTTTTCAAGTTTCAAATATATATATACACATTTAAATTAAAAAATAAATCAATTATCTATTTTAATTAAAAAAAATTTCTGAACAAAAGGTGGAGGAGAGATTAGATTACTCAAGATTTTAAAATAAAATTGCACAAATTGATGAATGACTTATAGAAAGAAAAACACTTTGTAGATGTTTAGGTATCATAACTTACATTTACTTTCTTATTTCTCATATAAATTTTTATTAAATAATATAACATATATCATCCATTAATCATGAATAATTTTGAATTAAAATCTATAATCATTATTTTATAATATTTTATACCAATGATATAAATTTTATATACATACAATAATGAGATCTCTAAAATATTACTATTATCTTTTTATGTAACATGTTCTTTTATTTTATGGGGTTTTTTTTCCAATTTCTTAACTCATATAGTATAAAATAAAGAAATATTCATGCTATATTTCATATGAGGAAGAACGTTAGCCCTAACTATTTTAATATATTTTTTTGAAACTTTATAATAAAAATTACTATGTTTGTGAAAAGACAACATTTTTATATTTAATATTTTTATTTTTAATTTGTATATTACATTACAATAATATAAAAAATTATATATTGGATATAATTATATAAAATTTGTAAAATTTAAATCAACCTCATATTGTAATTTGTTAAATGAAAATAGCAAATAAAGAAAATTTAACATGTCTTTGATTTGAAATATTCAAGAATAATTTTGCCCAACAAGTATTCATTGAAAAATTCCCATTTAAAAAAAATTGTATAGATGAGGAAAATTTTAATTTCTTCAAATTATGTAACATTTTCTGTATATACTATTTTGATTTAATAAATTGTAATATTAGTTTTATTTAACTTTTACAAAATTTGTATAATTATATCCGATATATAATTTTTTATATTACTATGTTGTAATATACAAATTAAAAATGAAAAAAAATTAAATATTACAAATATTATTTTTTCCATAAATTCAATAACTTATATTATAAAATTTTTAGAAAATATATATTATCAATGAGTTTTTTGATTGATGAATGTATTTTTGTGCATCGCATGAGTTTAAAACTAGTATATAAATAAAAGTTAAAATATTTGAGTATAAAAAAAACACCTTATGTGGATAGTCTATATGTCTGATATGTGTAATGTATTAAAATAAAATAATAATTATCATTTTTCGAGTTTTAAAAAGATAGAAATCAGTCTCTATAAATATATATATATTAAAAATAAAAAATAAATTAATTATCCTTTTAAATTAATTATTATCTATTTCAATTTCTAAAATATAGACATATATATATATATTAAAATTAAATAAAAATCATATATCATTTATCTATACCTATATTAATATTAGAAAATATAACTTAAATTAGACATAATTTAAATAATATAATATGAAACATATATAATTTAACTAATATAACATTTTTCCTTTTGAGTATTAAATGGTGGGCATGTGTAATTAAATAAGAGAAGATTTAAAGGATTTTGAAAAATTATCTTTTTAAGTGAATTTCAAAAAGCATTAAAATATATTTTAAAATTTGAAATTCTTAAAAAAAAAAATTCACGAAACAAGAAAATTAATTTTTTTGATTTTTGAATATTTTGAGTAGAATGAATTTTTCTCTTCTAAACTCTGGACCAAACACACCCATGACCTATACTTACGCGGAGAAGCCGTTCTACTAGGATTTATACGTGGATGTGAATTATGTTTTGAGTTGTTATAAGAAATTGTTTCCATTGGATGTTAACAAAATGGGGAAGAATTAAATAACAAGACAGAGATATCATAAACTAATCTTAGGTTACGAAAACATTAATTAACCCAAAGTTAATTACTGTGAAACATGAAGTCTACAAAGAAACCTCCCCTATTAATCAAGCACATGAGCTAACAAAAATCTTGGTTGTCTACTATAAATAAGGCAATGACCATATCTCTCACAGGATTATCATGTGCGACCGGACCTTGTTGTATTGTACATGTTTGTAATTTTCTATTACAAAATTTCACATAGAATAAAACCAGCAAGCCTCAAGTGGAGACAAAAACATGATCCCGTTGTTGGGCAATAGTCATTTCGGAAAATATAATTTTGCGTTGTCTCCTTTTAGGAAGAACTTTCTCTTTCAGCGTGGGATGCTTGGTGGATAATTGGACCAAACCCAGACTTAAAAACATCACAACCGAAGATGGTGTTTTTTCCTGTTGGCCCACGTTCAAAAGGGGCTAAGATGGTGTTTTTAATGTACTAAAAATATCAAATCAGATCAAAATTAAAGTTTTTTAATCAAGAATTTGATAAAACTCAAAACATGATATAAATAAATATGAAGAACAACAAAATATTTAAAAGATATTATAAATAATATTATTAAATATACCAAAAAATGTTAAAATAAGAAGTACAAGCTTTTATTGAAGTATTCCGACAATTCCATTAATTCTATTGGATAAGGATAAATACAAAATCAATTCCAAAATTCTTACATGTTTGGTTGGAAAATGACTATTCTTTACTTAGACTCAGATATATATATATAAACCACTTGTTTGCAAAAACAGTTTGTCCACTCTAAAAGAAAACCGTCAAAAAAATTGAATATTAAATTAAAAATTAAGACTTAAATAGCTTTAAAAAAAAAAATCAATCAATAGAAAACCAATAATGTTGATTTCTATTATTAGAGATTGAAAATGAAGTTTCGTTCTTTTGTAAAAGAGAAGAATATAAAGACATCAAATAAGCAAGAAAGATATAAATAATTTCTCAAAAGAGAGAAAAAAAAATTGAAATGGAAACCGATAAAAACATGACATTCCTTCGCAGATGCAGACTATTTGGAGAAATCTAAACAAAAACATTCATCCAATCAAAACAAAATTATAATAGAGAATTGAATACTTATCAACTTTATTTACTAACCCAAGTATCTATAAAAATTCATTCGCATTTACTTTTCTTTATGATACATTTTTAATGATTATGCAAAAATCCTTCCTTTGAATGTCTTCCTATTGACTTGGATCCTCTGTTAAAATTATTAACTTTGAAGTTTAATTTGTTGAGACATTATTTATGTGGGGCTACATATATCAAATTATAATATATTATACGTTATCTAATTTGTTTAGTCCATTTTAAAAGTAATCAAATAAAGTTATTGGACTTTAGAGTATCTCAATTAATATGAGTTTTGCAATGTGTAGAGACTCAATATTTTATTCTATTTTAATGATAAGCTGAAATAGGATAAAATATACTACACGTATAAATAGGTTATGGTCTCAGTCTAAACGTAAATTCTCTCATTCTCATATCTCATTAGTGAGTGAGTTAGAGTTTTCTCTCATAAAATAAGGTTTAAATGTGGAAGACTGCTAACTCCCAACAATTAATTTCAATGGATCCAAGTACGCTTCTATAAACTTTTTTTTTTTTTTTTTATGATTGAACACAAGATCCAAGTATAGATATTATGTAATTAAATTTTTCAACAAAATGGTATCGAAGCCAATTTATATTTAATCATTAAGAATTAAAATTATTGTTTGAAACATTAGAGCTTTTATTTCCTATAAAATAAAGATTGAGTTTTAATTGTGGAATTGTTTGATTTTCATTGGCTTGATTTGTTCTAATTCTTTAATGTTTTTATCCGTTTTTTCATTGGTATTGTAGAATACATATTTAATTTCAATTATGTAAAGTTAATTTGGTGAAAATAAGTCTAAAACGTTGTCAAAATTATGATTTTAAAATTTTTGGTGATTTTTATGGATTTTTTAAAAATTGTTAAATATTTATTATTTAATATTTTGTATTATTTGAATTAAAGTTGTATGTTATGCACATGATTATTGTTGTTTTGTTTTATGGTGATGTGTTTTGTGATGGTCTAAGCTGATTGACAATATGCACTTTCCTTGAAATTATCAATAAATTTATGTACTATCACCCATAAACATGTGCATATTTTATGAAAAATGAAATTTCAAAATAAATTAAATTGATATAAAATGCCACCAAAATGATATCTTTTATATTAATTTATTTATTTTGAAAAATAAGGTTGTCATTAAGGAATTTATATGAAAGTATTTTTTTAATTCATAAGAAAAATAATCGGCCTAAAAAAAGATTATTTTTTTGTCGAATTATTAACACATAAGGCAGTAAATATGTGATAATTGTTTTTTACCATGCATGCAATATGTCGGTCCAAAGAAAGGCGTATTGTTGGCAGAATTTGGTTATCAATATTTACTAATAAAGTTTAAGAGTACTGCTTACAAATTAATATTTTTTATTGGCTCTACCGAGAGGGGGGTGAATCGATTTTTTAAAGATAATGGTAAATTTAAACTTAATTGAATCTAATTGCAAGTAATCAAAGGATAATCAATAAAATGTAGTGCAATAAATTGAAAGGAGATAAGGGAAGGAAACAACAAACTTAGTAGTTTATAGAGGTTCGGCCAATCTCTTACCTACGTCCTCTCATCTTGACCTCCTTGTCAAGAGTTTTCTTTCACTCTATCAATAGCTGTTACAAACTCCCTTTACAGGTTAAGGAATAACCTCTCTACCTTTTTTACACAGACAAATATTCACCCTTTACAAAGTTAACTCACAGAGGAACTCTTCTCTTCTCTCTTAATTTAAGGATGAATACAAAGTGAAGCTCTCTTTTGAGGGTAGGAGAAAATAGCTTCTACACAGTGGTTTTTACAACAATGTCAATAAATGATCTTTGAAGACAAAGAGAATGTTGAAAAAGATTTCTTGAGAATATACAGAATTTACAGTAATAGTGTCTTCAATGCTTAATTTTATACAGCAGGATTGGTTGTTGGAGCATTTAATACGGTTTTTCCTGTTGAAGATTTTGAAGAGCCGTTGGGAACCTCCAGTAGAGTACCAGATCGATCTCCCATCATGACCAGATCGATCTCTTAGTTTAAATTCCTGCAATTACAAAGCAACTTGAAGCATGGAGATCGATCTCATATTTTAGAGATCGATCTTATAATTTGAAAATGTTAGTGAAAATCGATCTGTCAAACCAGCAGATCGATCTTCTAATCTCTCTATTTGAGGTAAGATCGATCTCCAGATCGATCTAGCAAGTATTCTCGTAGAGAGGAGATCGATCTCTAATCACCCTAGATCGATCTCCTTAACTCTCTGACTTTGAGGAGATCGATCTCTATCCACAGGAGATCGATCTCATAAACTATCTGTTGGAACAGAGATCGATCTACAGATCGATCTAATACCTTTAGCCTTTGACTTAGAGGAGATCGATCTCTTCCTAGATCAGATCGATCTCTCAAACATTCTGTAATTTACAGATTGATCTCATAACCCCTACAGATCGATCTCTGTTTCCTCAACATCTTATACAGTCTCTATGAGTTTTCAATCTTTTAGCAGATCGATCTCATATTCTTATGAGATCGATCTCTCATACTAGAAAACCCAAGAGATCGATCTCTCAACCTTAAATACTTAGTTTCTGGTACTGATAAACTCTAAACATGTTTAAATCATTTTTATATTTTATATCAATTATTGAATTTACTTGTTTTGTCATTTCAAAATAAATTAACTCAACAATCTCTCCCTTTTTGATATGACAAAACTTTATTCAATAAACATGTTTAGTTACCCCTTTTGCATTATGCATAAAATTTGAATTGCTTTTAAAAACTCCCCCTTAACTCCCCCTTAATTTAAGCTTCCTTTAAACATGTTTTCTTAACATAACATATTCTTCTCCCTCTTTTTGTCATATCAATGGCAATAAAGGCATAAAATCATTTAATTTCAAAAGATATGTCATTTCAAAATGAGATCTAAGCATAATACATGTCCTCAAATGAGTAATTATGTCATTTCACAAGATAAACATTCAAGCAAATTATGTCTCAAAATGTAAACAATGGAAGATAAACTTAGTAATTATCTAGAACATTCTTAGCAAGCATGCCTTAAGATTAAGGAGGAAATCGCTCCAGAAGTTCCTCGACTCGAGTGCGGATAACTGCAACTCATCAAACATAGCCTGTTGTGTGGCATGAAGGTTTACAAATCCTTCATCCATCTTCCGGTTAAGCTCCATAACCATCGCCACAATCGATTCCAGCCCGTCGGATGATGATGCAGGTGTAGTGGGCTGGGCAGTCGACGAAGAAGGAACCTCAGTAGTTGGGGCGGTAGGTTCAACTGGTAGGTCTTCTTCCATGGCTGCCTCAGACTAGTTTTCTCGTTTCTTCCTCCATTTCCCTTGAAAGTTCTTGTAGTACCCCATATGGTGAAATGTGCCAATGTTTAAGACGCTCTTTGTAGAAGGCACTTCACCGGTCTCACAAGAACAATCGACCTCGAATCGTTGAAGCAAGTACACAAGAGGTTGTGGGAAGACTATCGTGGAGGCTTGGTCGCACTATTTTCAGTCAGTCTTCGTAAATAAAGTGGACTAGATTTGGTTTTTGATTTTGTGAAGTGTGAAGGTAGTGGAGCCAAAAACGGTTTAGTCTCCTGATCGTGGAGTGGCGGGTACCGAAGAGTCTAAGGTTCCAAGAGATGATAAGGTGGAGTAATCTTGGATGCATCGGTAGATCACTCGCCTTATCCCCGTGGAGGTTAAATTCTAGAGGTACTTCCTCCTCTTCATCGATCAACCCACCATTTTCTATACCAAACACTCGGGCTAGTATGGTTGTGTCTACAGGGATTGTTTTAGCCATGACAAATGTTTTAAACCCTAGAATCTTGCAGATATCATCAGGGTCGTAGATGAGTTCAACGTTAGTAAAGAAGGCCCTAATGATGTTTGGAAGTGCAGGGGTGTTAATTTTAAGGAATGAAAGCCAGTCAAACTCTTTCATTTTTGACAGATAAGGGAAATCAATACGATTTAGGAAAGAGAAGTCAATTGTTTGTCAGTGTTTAATTGGCATAGTTGAAAAATACTCTTCATATCTTATCCTTTTTGCAGGTGTTTGAAAACACCTGCTAAAGGTGGTGATAGAAGAGGGAGGAGCTGTTTGGGAAGATGACCCTCTATCAACATTTGAGTTTGGTCTAGGTGGTTTTTGGCAAACTCTCTTAAGACGAGGCATGATTGTAGACTAAAATTTCAGCTAGACACACTCTAAGATTGTTTTGTAGACCCTAGACAACAGTTCTCTAGAAACCTAGGCAATGGAACAGTTCTAGAATTGCCCTAATGAAGATTTCAACAAAAAAAAAGAAATTTTTGAAGAAAATTCAACAATGTAGGTTACTATAACACAGATTGATGAAAAGATTTGACAAGAACCTTACCGAGATCGATCTGGGAGTGAGAATCGAAGGAGGAGGAGCGACAGAGGTTCATGGATTTGAAGATTTAGGATTTTAAAATTTGGAGATTTTGAAGCAGTATTTATAGTCCAGGACTAAGGAGATCGATCTGTCGAGGTACCAGATCGATATGATATTTTTAGAAACTTGAAGAGATCGATCTGATGTTTCGAGGGACCGATCTTCAAAATACAGAAGCTCAAGGAGATCGATCTGCCAAATGCAGAGATCGATCTGCTACTTTACAGAGGTTTAAGGAAATCGATCTGCAACTTTACAGAGGCTTAAGGAGATCGATCTACCAAATGCAAAGATCGATCTGTAAAATACAGAAGCTTAAGGAGATCGATTTTATGGGATAGAAGATCGATCTGCTTAGCTGAACCTTACTGCTTTAGGCCAATTTGGAGCATGAAGATCAATCTATGGTGATAGGAGATCGATCTCTCATACTTTTTGCCTAGAAAATGAATTGAAAAATCAGTTGAAAATCACTTTAAAATCAAGGTTTTGAAGGGGATAAATCTCAAGGAACATTCATGAGTCCTAATTCACCTTTAAGAATACAAAACCTATCTCTATCAAGTGGTTTGGTGAAGATATCAACTATTTGATGTAAAGTATCAATACATTCTAGAATTATATCTCCTTTTAGTACATGATCTCTAAGAAAATGATGCCTAATCTCAATATGCTTAGTTCTAGAGTGTTGAATTGGATTTTTAAAGAGATTAATGGCACTGGTATTATCACATTTGATTGAGACTTGTTTCATGTCAATACTATAGTCTTTCATTTGTTGTTTAATCCACAATACTTGAGCACTACAACTACCAGCTGCTATATATTCTGCTTCTGTTGTGGATTGTGCTACACTATTTTGTTTCTTAGAGAACTATGAGATTAATCTATTTTGTAAGCATTGGCATGTTCCTAAAGTGCTCTTTCTATCTATTTTACAGCATCCAAAGTCTGCATTAGAAAAAGCATGAAGAGCAAAGGTGGAGTCCTTAGGGTACCAAAGTCCTAGAAAATGAGTGTCTTTAAGATACCTAAAGATCCTTTTAGTGGCTAGTAAATGTGACTCCCTAGGAGAAGATTGAAATCTAGCATATAGGCATACACTAAATAAAATATCTGGTCTACTTGCAGTAAGATAAAACAATAAACCAATCATAGACCTATATAGTTTAGTGTCTACACACTTATCACTTTCATCTTTATCAAGCTTGATGCTGGTGCCCATTGGAGTTGCTTGAGGTTTGCAGTTATCCATTCCAAATCGTTTGAGCAAATCCTTAGTATATTTTGCTTGATTGATGAAGGTTCCATCTTTAGTTTGCTTCACTTGAAGTCCCAAGAAGTAGGTGAGCTCTCCCATTATGCTCATTTCAAATTCACCTTGCATGATCTTAGCAAACTCTTGACAAAGAGATTCATTAGTTGATCCAAAAATAATGTCATCTACATACACTTGAACAACTAGTAAATCTTTACTTTTATTTTTTATAAACAAAGTAGTATTTACTTTTCCCCTTGAAAATCCTTTTTCTATTAAGAATTTTGACAGTCTTTCATACCATGCTCTAGGAGCTTGTTTCAAACCATAAAGTGCCTTAGATAGTTTGAATACATGTTCAAGAAATTCATGACTTTCAAAACTGAGAGGTTGCTCAACATAAACTTCTTCATTGATGAAGCCATTTAAAAATGCACTCTTTACATCCATTTAATATAATTTGAAAATTTTGTAACATGCAAAGGCAAGTAGCATTCTTATTGCTTCTAATCTAGCTACCGGTGTATATGTTTCATCATAGTCTATTCCTTCTTCTTGCCTATAGCCTTGTGCAACTAGCCTAGCTTTGTTTCTTATGATCATACTATTTTCATCCATCTTGTTCTTGAAGATCCATTTAGTTCCAATTATAGAGTGATCACTAGGTCTAGGAACTAGATTCCATACTTTGCTTCTTTCAAATTGATTTAGTTCTTCTTGCATGGCTAAAAACCAATTATTATTATCTAAAGCTTCATTGACATTCCTTGGTTCAATTTGAGATACAAAGGCTATATATTGATACACATTTCTTAGAAAGGACCTTGTTCTAACTCCAAGAGTTGGATCACCTACTATTTCACAATCTTTGACATATCCTAATTCTCTTGGTGCTCTAGACTCTCTTTCTAACATATCTAGTTCTTATTCATCCTCTTTATTAATGTCAAGTTTTTCTAATAGATCATTCTCTATGTTTGAGGTTTCTTTCAAGTTCTCATCAAATATTTCAATATCCTCATCATTGGTTGAACTTTTAGATATATCATTTGACTCATCAAATATTGCATGTATTGATTTTTCAACCATCAAGGTTCTTTTGTTTTATACTCTATATGCCTTTGAATTCAAGGAATAGCCTAAAAAGATTCTCTCATCACTCTTGGTATCAAATTTTTCTAAATTATCTTTTTCATTATTTAAGACAAAGCATCTATAACCAAAGGGGTAAAAATAGCTAATATTAGGCTTCTTTCCCTTGTAAAGCTCATAAGGGGTTTTCTTTAAGATTGGTCTAATTATGGCTCTATTAATGATATAGCAAGATGTATTTATTGCTTCAACCCAAAAATATTTAGGTAAGTTATTTTCACACAACATGGTTCAAGCCATTTCTTCCAATATTCTATTTCTTCTCTCAACTACCCAATTTTGTTGTGGTGTCCTAGGGGCTAAAAAATTGTGACTAACAAAGAGTGGAGATCAAAACAAAGTTGAAACTAAGAAGACAGATACTAGAATCAAGAAGGTTTGGAATACGCAGAGTGTGACTAAACACATCAAATGTAAATTAAGTTCAAATAAATTGAAAAATCAGAACATAGTGACGTTAAATAGGGTGGTGATATCTAACGAGGATCACTTCTGATACTTAGGGTTGATAATACAGATGAATGAGATTGATGACGATGTGACCCATAGGATCTAAGCTAACTGGAGTAAGTGGAGAAACGCTAAAAGTATGTTGTGCGATAAAGGAATTATTGTATAATTGAAAGGTAAGTTTTATAGGACAATTGTTAAACCAACATTGTTATATGATAGTGAATGTTGGGTAATTAAGATATTGCATACTCAGAAGATAAGTGTAGTATAAATATGCAAATGTTATTACGGACGTGCGGATATACAAGAAAAATAGAATTAGAAATGAGGACATCCGTAAAAAGGTTGGAATGGTACCAATAAAACACAAGATGAGTGAAAGTCGTTTACGTCGATTTGGACACATACGACATAGATCGGTAGATGCTCCAGTTAGGAGAGCGAAGGCTATAAATGTTGAAAAAATATCAAGGTTAGAGGAAGACTAAAAAATACTTGAAAAGAAATCATTTGGAAAGATATGGCAGCACTGGAGTTAGAATAACACATTCCATTGAATACGAATGAGTAGAAGAGAAAAATTGAAATTAATAACTTAACATGAGTTAAGTTAATAATCGAAATTCTATACACGGGATTTCTTATATAGTATAATAATCGAAATTCTATTCAAAATACGTGTAGTTATCTCTAGCTACTCACGAAATTATCTTACCTCGGATTACGTCGCGTGACCTCACTTCCTCAATACTGCTCACTCTTGCAGTCCAATCAGCTTCCAATATCAACTTCGAAACTGTTAATAATTATTCACATCAATATACCTTAATATACATGTTTTCACTTGCATGACTCTAAACCAATGCATTTAACTCCTCTCAATGCCTCAATCTCATCACTTTCTCCCATTATGGTATTTCACCATAATTCTCATATATCTATTTTCATTTCTCATCTATTCCAATTTATGTATTTCATAAAACTACCTTACAATCTTACATACATGCTTATTTCATCCTTAAATCCATGTTTACTCAACTTTCTCATCATTTTCTTAATTTCATGCCAATATCTAGGTCATGGATATTTTTCATGATCAAGGTGTTTTCAGCAAATCAAACATACACCAATCAACTCACCAAGATACCTATATTAACATATATGAAATTGGTGTATTGAATCTTACCTAGCTTGAACTTTTCTCTTTTTGCCAAATTTGGTAAAATCCACCTTATTCCTTCAATCCTTGATTTCAACTTCTAGTTTCCAACTATGTTGCTCTTCTCTTTACTAGAAACAACTTTACTGAAATGAATCTCACCCAAAACTACTTGAAAGATGAAGATTTTTGGAGTAGAAAGGTTAGGTTACACTTTGGTTCATGAAGGGTTTGATGTTTCTCGGGAAAATTGAAGTGCAGAGTCGTGTATTTATAGAATTTGCTCTTAAAGATCGATCTATTAACTAAATGAGATCGATCTGTCCTGAATATTTTCCTTCAAAAAATGACTTTTTAAGCTTAGGGGATCGATCTGCTCTAAGTATGAGTCGATCTGCTTTGCACAGAACCTTAAGGAGATCGATCTGGCCTTACTATGAAATTGATATGTTCTATCGAGAACCCTTTGGAATCGATCTGCTTCAACCAGAACTTGTTCAAGATCGATCTGCATTAAGTGAGGGATCGATCTGCTCTTGTTGAGGGATCGATCTGCCTCTTGTAGATGCTGTGATATTGCATTTTCAAGCCATGAGATCGATCTTCCTTGCTAATGAGATCGATCTGCTCCTCTTCTACTGTAGTTTCTGCTGCAATGTTTCCTAGTTTTCACTGTTACATTCATTTTCGATTTGCTTAACTACCCGTTTTACATTTCATACTCATTTTCAACTTAAAAACATTCATTCCTTATGATTTATATCAAATGTGACTTGTCCGTATATCACTAAATCATAAAGAGTACATATTAAAATGCGGGTCTTACAGGTGCTATAGTGGTCCTTGATTAAGAAAAGAGTTCTTTTGAAATATATTGAATTAATTAAGGACATTTATGAAGATGTAAGAACATATGTGAAGACATATGAAGGGTAAACAAGTGATTTTTTTATCACAATGGTATTACATCAAGGGTTGGCACTAAGTCCATCCTTGTTCGATGTAATAATGGATAAACTGACAAAATCCATACAGGATAAGGTGCCATGACGTATAATGCTTACAGATGGCATTATCTTATATGCTGAGTCTAGAGCGGAGATCAAAACAAAGTTGAAACTAAGGAGATAGATACTAGAATCAAGAAGGTTTGAAATAAGTAGAGTGTGACTAAACACACCAAATGTAAATTAAGTTTAAATAAATTCAAAAATCAGAACATAGTGACGTTAAATAGGGTGGCGATATCTAACGAGGGTCACTTCCGATGCCTAGGGTTGATAATACAGATGAATAGAGAGATTGATGACGATGTGGCCCATAGGATCTGAGCTAACTGTAGTAAGTGGAGAAACGCTAAAAGTATGTTGTGCGATAAAGGAATTCTTGTATGATTGAAAGGTAAGTTTTATAAGACAATTGTTAAACCAACATTGCTATATGATAGTGAATGTTGGGCAATTAAGATATTGCATACTCAAAAGATGAGTGTAGCATAAATATGCAAACCGTAAAAAGGTTGGAATGGTACCAATAAAACACAAGATGAGTGAAAGTCGTTTACGTCAATTTGGACACATACGACATAGATCGGTAGATGCTCCAGTTAGGAGAGCGGAGGGTATGAATGTTGAAAAGAAGGTCAAGGTTAGAGGAAGACTGAAAAATACTTAAAAAGAAGTCATTTAGAAAGATATGACAACACTGGAATTAGAAGAACACATTGCATTGAATACGAATGAGTAGAGGAGGAGAATTCAGGTTAATAACTTAACGTGAGTTTGTATATTGATTCATGTAACCTATCACAATCTATTGGGATAAAGGCTCTTATAATGATGATAATTTTTTTTTTAAATTTAATAATTTATTAAAACAAAAAACATATTACATCCATGCAATCACATTAAAGTTTTGATGAACGCCCGATTTAGTTAGAAAATTAGCGAGTGAGTTTGCTTCCCTAAGAACATGAAAATAATGACGTTCCAAATTCACGAGTACAAATTGAAAGCTTGTTAAGCAGTTATTGAATTTCCATGGACAATTCAAAAGATTGTTGAGCCACGATAATGGTGATGATGATGATGATGATCTAAAAACTAAAGTATGTTGAACATACTAAATTTTGTATAGTTAATTTTAAGTAAAATGTGATATTTTAGTATCTTAGACTATGTTTTTAGTATAAATGTGGTTAGAGTTACAACACTTGAATTTTGAAAAGTTTATGTAAGACCCGAAAATTCGGTGTCATTTCCTTAAGAAATTGACATTTTAAATATGGATTTTATGTAATCTTGATCAATAAAGAAGAAATAATTAAATTTCAGGTTCAATTGATCAATATATGAAGTTATTAATATTTATCAAAATTTTTGCCTCAAAAAACGAGCCTGAAAATAGTGGAAAAATATACCAAAAAGGTAAAATCGGACTGATAAATTCATTTGCAGACTAAATGAATTTAATATAAATTTTTGAGATATTTTAAGATTTTTATTATTATTTTAAGAATAAAATAATAATAAAAATATATTATATAAAAAAAAAGAACTGAAAAAAAACGAATTGAAAAAAAAAAAAGAGAAATCTGAAAGTTAGAAATCGGGGAGAGAGAAAAATGGAGAGAAACCGCGTGGAAGCCAACCCGAGGAAGAAGGAGTCACCGGCGAGCATCCGACGACCCCACGCCCAGGCCAGCGTTCGAAAAAGAGAGAGGAGGTCGGCCCGATCCTTCTGCCACCGGTCACGCCCTCCACCGACGCCAGATGCCGGCGAATTGAAGAGGGGAAGGCTACGGGGAAGAGAAGGGAATCCGACGGCCACCGGCGGTGCTTGGCTCCGATCAAGCCCAACCGAGAGATCCCCAGGCCGAGACGCGCCGAACGGCAGTGGTGAGGCACCGAGAACCGACCGGAAGCGCCGACAATGGCGAAAGGAGCCCTGAACCGGTCTGCCGGTTCAGTGAGGAAGCTTCTGTGCTGAACCGGACCAGACCGGTTCAGCCAAGGAGGAGAGAGAAAAAAAAGAAAAAAAAAGGGAAAAAAGAAAAGAAAATTTTTGAGATTTCATCGGAATTCGGGTAAGTCGATACGATGTCAAAAGTGATCGATTTAATTTTCGATAAATTTATTTGAATTATATTTAATCAAAAATTGGCCCGAAAATGAAAAATACGAAATTGTGCAGTTCGACGATTAATTCCGAACGAAAGCCCGATCGAACTTCGAATTGCGTACCATCGCATAATATCGGGTAAGTAAAGCTCAATTACGACAATTTATGTGATTAACGCGTATTTAAGATTTAATTTACGCATTTCGGATTAAATTCGGATTTAGTGAATTATATTCGAAATTTAGAATAAATTGTCGTAAATGATATTCGGGCTATCCAAAGAGCTTGGAATAAAGCCCAATGGGTATTGATAGACCCAATGAGTCGATAGACCCTAATGAAGGGAATTAATACGTGAAAAATGGGCTTAATACGGATTAAGGTCCGATTAAAGTATTTAGGCCCATTTAGAGTAAACGGGCCCAATTAAGTGAAATGAACTGTATTAAATGTGTAATACAGTAGGAAACGTGTAATTAATCCAGTGAATGGTTAAATGCAGCTCCAGAGTCATATTGAGAGTCGACCGAACTGCGAGATTTGGACAGCACAGAGGAAGAGAGGTCACACTACGTGATCCGAGGTAAGGGATCTATAGGAGCTATTAGAGATAGTTGTACGTATTTTCATCGTCGTTTACAGTCAATTAAATTTCGTATAGAGTATAGATATGAAATTTCTGGATAGTACCCAATATGAGAAAATTACGAAAATACCCTTAGACTCGGGAATTTTAGAAATGCATAAAGTGCATACAATCCATGTTTTCTCTGTGAAAAAGAGATTTTGTGTAAGACCCGAATTTTTGTGTTATTTCTTTAAGAATATATCATTTTGAATAAGTGTTTATGATATATCGATAGATAAGGAAGAAATAATACAATTTCGACTCTATCGGATGTAATTGAAAGTCGGTAAGTTTTAAAATACCGAAATAAGAGCTAGGGTAAATTCGAAATAAATTGAATAAAATTTGGTCAAACGGATTGAAAATATGGACTCAGAACGTGAAAATATAGAGAGTCCAATAAGGGAAGTTAGTCCGAAAATGATAATCCGGAAATTATCCCACAATGAGAATTTATCTCCGAAATAAAGAGAAAAAAATTATATTTCCGGAGAAATAATAAAAATAGTATGTGATGTACATATATATATATATATATATATATATATATATATCTATTTTTCGAAGCAAAATTAAATAAAATATATGTACACGTGTATGAATATTAATGTATAAAAATACATTATGGTAATATAATATTATTATAATAATACAAAATAATTGTTTATTATTATTATAATAATATTATATTAAAATATATTATTATAGTGGGATAGATATTATATTATATTATGGTGTAATATAATATAATATATATTTATATATAGCAAAAAAAAAAAGTAAAATCGAAAAAAAAAATAGAAAATAGAAGCAAATCGCGCGAGAGAGAGGGACCGAAACCGGACCTCTGCCTCTCCTTCCTCCGACGAGTCACGGCCGGCGAGAGTGCGCGAGACGGGACCGGGGACGGACGGCCAACCTTCAGGCATCCTCCAGACATCCCGACGAGCGGCAGAACGGCCGGAAAAGGGAGATAGGAGAGGAGAAGCCCGCGGGGGAGAAAGGGAAGATTCGCCGGCGCCGGCGACGATCTGGGCCGAGCCAAGCCAGGCGAAGCTTCCCCAGGCCGAGGAGCACCCAACGGTGGCCGACCCAACCCGGGAACCGGCCGACAGCGCCCGCAACAGCCAGATTCTCACTGAACCGGATCGGACCGGTTCAGTGTGAAAAGGGGCTGAACCGGTCCGAACCGATTCAGCAGGAGAGAGAAAGAGGAGAGAGAAAAAAAAATTTGAAAAAAAAAATTCAGTGTTATCCCGGCACAGCAGTAGACTGGTAAGTGATCGAAAATCGGTCGAAATATTTTTCGGATAATTAATTTGAATTTATTTTAGATCGGAATTAACCGGTTTAAATATATATATTGCTGTGTAGCGGAAAAAGGGTAGGCGACGTGTACAAGTTCGAGCGAATCTCGACTTACGTGCCACCAAGGAAAGATTAGGCTTCCGAGAATACATCCGGAGCCAATTAGACTGTGTAATCCGAGGGGATCGAGGAAATTGAATTCGCAGTCGACACAATTCGAGGTAAGGGACTTATGTAAGCTATAGAGATAGCTATACGTATGTTTTCTTATCTGCTGTGTGAAATGTATGTGATAAATACATAGATATCGATATATCTAAGTAGAAAACTACGTATAAGAATAAGTCAAATGTTGCATGACTTCTATGATTGTGTGAAAAGAGGTTTTGCAAACGTTTTGAGAAAGAATGATAATAAACAGGCTTCCGATTTAACCAAGTGCATGTAATATGTTTTAAAGAGTGATTGAAGGGAGAATTGCCTTCTCACTCATAATTATACATGAAGCCTTTCTATTTCTTTTTTGTGTGAAATCGTGTTAGAGCAAGAGAGGCAACGGTAGATTGACCAGCCTCGCTCGCACATTATTTTAAAAAGGGATTTTGAGAAAAACAAAAGAGTGCTCGATGCCTCGAGTGACGTTGTGTAATTCCAATCGAGCTACTCGCACTAGGTTTTGGGAATCATGTTTGAGCCAAAGAGCATTTCTTAGTGATCTTGCTCTAGTTATGCTCACATGCGACCCTCTCGATTTAAAGTGATGAGACAACAGTGCTTGATGCCTCGGTAATACTATGTGTTCCATCCGAGAACTTGCATTCGTGTTCGATGCCTCAGATATATTGTGTTCTACTCTGAGTTGCTCGCACGTAGTCTCTTGAGCTTCTGTGTGATAAGCAAAACCGTGCTTGATACCTCGATCATACTGTGTGTTCCATTCGAGAGCTTGCACGAGGGTTTATGATATTGCTGTGTGATGAATAAACCATGCTGCAGCCGTCGTGTGATGCTAAGTGTTATTGTACTGACCTGCTTGCATGTGATTTTAAGACATGGAAATGGATGATAGTGATACTGAGGTAGTAGACCTCGAGATTACTCGGTCCCCTCAGCTATGTCACAATATATAAGGATCCTCGGAGTACGCTGTACGGTGAGGTAAACCACGGAGTACGATGTACCGTGATATCTTAGTGAGCTGACAGGATGGTTGATCCGCCTCCCTAAGCATGGGATTCCCTCACACCTGATCCGTGATTGCCTAGAATCCGACTATGGCCATAAGTCTTGATTGTCACTACTGTGTGAGGTGACAGATATCTTCCCTTGCTGTGTGTCTGGGGATATGTTAATCCATGATTTGTCTCAATATGTAACTGATTTACAAAGTATAAAGCATTTTCTATATGTGATTTGTGTAAATAGATTATGCTGTGTAAACCTGTGTGGTTTTGAAAAATGATCTATGTGAAGCTGTGTGCTACTGTGTGAAGTTAAACTTGTGTGGTTTTAAATGATAAACTGTGTGGATATGCATATACCATCTAGCGAATTAATGGTTTCGCATTGATGGAAGTTGTTTTTAAAGAACATGCATATTGTCTTATAAGGAAAATGAACATATATGTATTTTAGCATGTAGATAGTGTGGTTATCTACCTGCTTGCATATTTTTCTTACTGAGCGCGTTATGCTCACCCCCTTATTTCTCCTCCACAGATACTACGCAGTAGTGAGTACTGCAGTCGTCCCTGCTACGGTGTTCTCTAGTTATCCAGCTGTACAAAAAGGTATACACTAAAAAAAAAAATGTATCCTGTAAATTAATGCACAGTCTAGTAATATTTTGTACGAAAGGGATGTATAAATTAATAGAAACTGAGGTAAATGCTTCCGCATAGTTATAACAGTCCAGTTTCTATTCTCTTTCATTTATTATAATGAATTTATATGAGAGGTGGATTGGATTTGACTCACAGCCCAACTGTAAGTGGTAAGTAGTAAGGTAAATTCACGAGAAGAGGGTAGGGGTCGTGACGGAAGTGGTATCAGAGCAGAGTTGGTCTGATGTGAGTCATTACGAAATTATACATCCCTAAAGTACTGTGCATTATTAGGAAACAAATGTGTATACCGAGCTGGAAAATGTGACTGAGATACTTATTTGAGTATGCAAGATGTCTGATAGATGACGTACTCGTAGAGGAGAGAGTTCACACTCTTAGGGGCGTGTGCCGAAGGGTCTAAGGTTCCACGAGATGATAAGGTGGAGTAATCTTAGATGCATCGGTAGATCACTCGCCTTATCCCCGGGGAGGTTAAATTCTAGAGGTACTTCCTCCTCTTCATCGGTCAACCCATCATCTTCTATACCAAGCACTCGGGCTAGTATGGTTGTGTCTACAGGGATTGTTTTAGCCATGACAAATGTTTTGAACCCTAGAATCTTGCAGGTATCATTAGGGTCGTAGATGAGTTCAGCGTTAGAAAAGAAAGCCCTAATGATGTTTGGAAGTGCCGGGGTGTTAATTTTAAGGAAAGGAAGCCAACCAAACTCTTCCATTTTTGACAGATAAGGGAAATCAATATGATTTAGGAAAGAGAAGTCAATTGTTCGCCAGTGTTTAATTGGCATAGTTGAGAAATACTCTTCATATCGTCTCCTTTTTGCAGGTGTTTGAAAACACCTGCTAAAGGTGGTGACAGAAGAGGGAGGAGTTGTTTGGGAAGATGACCCTCTATCAACATTTGAGTTTGGTCTAGGTGGTTTTTGGCCAACTCTTTTAAGACGAGGCATGATTGTAGACTAAAATTTCAGCTAGACACACTCTAAGATTGTTTTGTAGACCCTAGGCAACAGTTCTTTAGAAACATATGCAATGAAATAGTTTTAGAATTGCCCTAATGAAGATTTTAGCAAAAATAAAGAAATTTTTGAAGAAAATTCAACAATGTAGGTTACTAGAACACAGATTGATGAAAAGATTTGGCAAGAACCTTACCGAGATCGATCTGGGAGTGAGAATCGAAGAAGGAGGCACGACAGAGGGTTAGGGATTTGAAGATTTAGGATTTTGAAATTTGGGGATTTTGAAGCAGTATTTATAGTCCAGGGCTAAGGAGATCGATCTGTCGAAGTACCAGATCGATATGATATTTTCAGAAACTTGAAGAGATCGATCTGATGTTTCAAGGGATCGATCTTCAAAATACAGAAGCTCAAGGAGATCGATCTGCCAAATGCAGAGATCGATCTGCTACTTTACAGAGGCTTAAGGAGATCGATCTGCAACTTTACAGAGGCTTAAGGAGATCGATCTGCCAAATGCAAAGATCGATCTGTGAAATACATAAGCTTAAAGAGATCGATCTTATAGGATAGAAGATCGATCAGCTTAGCTGAACCTTACTGCTTTAGGCCAATTTGGAGCATGAAGATCGATCTATGGTGATAGGAGATCGATCTCTCATACTTTTTGCCCAGAAAATGAATTGAAAAATCAGTTGAAAATCATTTTGAAATCAAGATTTTGAAGGGGATAAATCTCAAGTAACATTCATGAGTCCTAATTCACCTCTAAGAATACAAAACCTATCTCTATCAAGTGGTTTGGTGAAGATATCGGCTATTTGATGTAAAGTATCAATATATTCTAGAATTATATCTCCTTTTAGTACATGATCTCTAAGAAAATGATGTCTAATCTCAATATGCTTAGTTCTAGAGTGTTGAATTGGATTTTTAGAGAGATTAATGGCACTGGTATTATCACATTTGATTAAGACTTGTTTCAGGTCAATACCATAGTCTTTCATTTGTTGTTTAATCCACAACACTTGAGCACTACAACTACCAGCTGCTATATATTCTGCTTCTGTTGTGGATTATGCTATACTATTTTGTTTCTTAGAGAACCATGAGATTAATCTATTTCCTAAGAATTGGCATGTTCTTGAAGTGCTCTTTCTATCTATTTTACAACCTCCAAAGTCTGTATCAGAAAAAGCATGAAGAGCAAATGTGGAGTCCTTAGGGTACCAAAGTCCTAGAAAATGAGTGTCTTTAAGATACCTAAAGATCCTTTTAGTGGCTAGTAAATGTGACTCCCTAGGAGAAAATTGAAATCTAGCATATACGCATACACTAAACAAAATATCTGGTCTACTTGCAGTAAGATAAGGTAATGAACCAATCATAGACCTATATAGTTTAGTGTCTACACACTTACCACTTTCATCTTTATCAAGCTTGATGTTGGTGCCCATTGGAGTTGCTTGAGGTTTGCAGTTATCCATTCCAAATCGTTTGAGCAAATCCTTAGTATATTTTGCTTAATTGATGAAGGTTTCATCTTTAGTTTGCTTCACTTGAAGTCCCAAGAAGTAGGTGAGCTCTCCCATCATGCTCATTTCAAATTCACCTTGCATGATCTTAGCAAACTCTTGACAAAGAGATTCATTAGTTGATCCAAAAATAATGTCATCTACATATACATGAACAACTAGTAAATCTTTATTTTTATTTTTGATAAACAAAGTAGTATCTACTTTTCCCCTTGAAAATCTTTTTTCTATTAAGAATTTTGATAGTCTTTCATACCATGCTCTAGGAGCTTGTTTCAAACCATAAAGTGCCTTAGATAGTTTGAATACATGTTCAGGAAATTCATGACTTTCAAAATCGAGAGGTTGCTCAACATAAACTTCTTCATTGATGAAGCCATTCAAAAATGCACTCTTTACATCCATTTGATATAATTTGAAGTTCTTGTAGCATGCAAAGGCAAGTAGCATTCTTATTGCTTCTAATCTAGCTACCGGTGCATACGTTTCATCATAGTCTATTCCTTCTTCTTGCCTATAGCCTTGTGAACTAGCCTAGATTTGTTTCTTATGATCACACTATTTTCATCCATCTTGTTCTTGAAGATCCATTTAGTTTCAATTATAGAGTGATCACTAGGTCTAGGAACTAGATTCCATACTTTGCTTCTTTCAAATTGATTTAGTTATTCTTGCATGACTAAAAACCAATTATTGTCATCTAAAACTTCATTGACATTCCTTGGTTCAATTTGAGATACAAAGGCTATATATTGACACACATTTCTTAGAGAGGACTTTGTTCTAACTCCAAGAGTTGGATCACCTACTATTTCACAATTTTTAACATATCCTAATTCTCTTGGTGCTCTAGACTCTCTTTCTAACATTTCTAGTTCTTCTTCATCCTCTTTATTAATGTCAAGTTTTTCTAATAGATCATTCTCTATGTTTGAGGTTTCTTTCAAGTTCTCATCAAATATTTCAATATCCTCATCATTGGTTGAACTTTTAGATATATCATTTGACTCATCAAATATTACATGTATTGATTCTTCAACCATCGAGGTTCTTTTGTTATATACTCTATATACCTTTGAATTCAAGGAATAGCCTAAAAAGATTCCCTCATCTCTATTGGCATCAAATTTTCCTAAATTATCTTTTTCATTATTTAGGACAAAGTATCTACAACCAAATGGGTGAAAATAGCTAATATTAGGCTTCTTTCCCTTGTAAAGCTCATAAGGGGTTTTCTTTAAGATTGGTCTAATCATGGCTCTATTAATGATATAGCAAGATGTATTTATTGCTTCAGCCCAAAAATATTTAGGTAAGTTATTTTCACACAACAGGGTTCTAGCCATTTCTTTCAATGTTCTATTTCTTCTCTCAACTACCCCATTTTGTTGTGGTGTCCTAGGGGCTGAAAAATTGTGACTAACAAAGAGCGGAGATCAAAACAAAGTTGAAACTAAGAAGACAGATACTAGAATCAAGAAGGTTTGGAATAAGCAGAGTGTGACTAAACACATCAAATGTAAATTAAGTTCAAATAAATTGAAAAATCAGAACATAGTGACGTTAAATAGGGTGGCGATATCTAACGAGGGTCACTTCCGATACCTAGGGTTGATAATGCAGATGAATGAGATTGATAACGATGTGACCCATAGGATCTAAGCTAACTGGAGTAAGTGGAGAAATGTTAAAAGTATGTTGTGCGATAAATGAATTCTTGTATAATTGAAAGGTAAGTTTTATAGGACAATTGTTAAACCAACATTGTTATATGATAGTGAATATTGGGTAATTAAGATATTGCATACTCAAAAGATGAGTGTAGCATAAATATGCAAATAAGGTTGGAATGGTACCAATAAAACACAAGATGAGTGAAAGTCGTTTACGTCGATTTGGACACATATGACATAGATCGGTAGATGCTCCAGTTAGGAGAGCGGAGGCTATAAATGTTGAAAAAATGTCAAGGTTAGAGGAAGACTAAAAAAATACTTGAAAAGAAATCATTTGGAAAGATATGGCAGCACTGGAGTTAGAATAACACATTGCATTGAATACGAATGAGTAGAAGAGGAAAATTCAAGTTAATAACTTAACATGAGTTCATATATTGATTCATGTAACCTATCATAATCTATTGGGATAAAGGCTCTTATAATGATGATGATTTTTTTTTTGAAAATTTAAAACAAAAAGCATATTACATCCATGCAGTCAAATAGAAGTTTCAATGAACTCCTGATTTTGTTAGAAAATTAGCGAGTGAGTTTGTTTTCCTATGAACATGAAAAAAATGACGTCCCAAATTCATGAGTACAAATTGAAAGCTTGTTACGCAGTTATTGAATTTCCATGGACAATTCAAAAGATTGTTGAGCCACGATGATGATGATGATGATGATGATGATGATGATCTAAAAACTAAAGTGTGTTGAAAATACTAAATTTTGTATAGTTAATTTTAAGTAAAATGTGATATTTTAGTATCTTAGACTATGTTTTTAGTACAAATGTGGTTAGAGTTACAACACTTGAATTTTGAACAGTTTAAAAATTAAAAAAATCATGTTAAAGATATTAGACTTCATGCACTTTCAATAATTGTAGTTAAAGTTTTACGTAACCATAATCCAAGTTTTTTTAATAGTGATCCAAGGGCATTTCGCTTTTTTAAAAATTTGGAATTAAATTCAAAATTAATTTAACCATTTATCCAATGATAGTCATACATTAGAAATTTAAATGGCAGTTTCAAATCTAAAATTTAATTCTGACAATCTAATTCAATAACAGTTTCAAATTTGAAATTTAATTCAGATAATTTAATCAAATAGCAATTACAATGGTATCAATTTTTTATTCACCTATGTATATTTTTGAATGTATAAATCTTCTACTAATACAAAGTAAATTCCCACTCAAATTCTTGAACCTAAATGGCTATTAATGACCATTTTCTAATAATTAAAACAGTGAAAATTAGAAAGTAAAACATAGCTAAAGTCAGGATTCCAAATTATTGAATAGTATAATATTGGAACAAATTAATAGTTACTAAATTAATACAAACTAGTAATTTAATACAAACTATGTCCTTACTGAGCGCGTAGATAGTGTGGTTATCTATCTGCTTTCATATATTTCTTACTGAGCGCGTTATGCTCATCCCATTATTTTTTCACCTTTACAGAGCATTTCAGTAGAGTGTATAAGCTGCGTCCGTCCTGCGATCTTTTACACATAACTATCCAGCAGCATCAAGGTATACACACATGTGCTTTTTGTATCTGAATAATAGTGTACAGTGATGTAGTCACGTTATATGGGGGATGTATATGTTAAGCAATGTAAACGAGTTTATAATTATGAGCTTCCGCGAATATTAGTGTCTGGGACTAAAGCATTGCCTGTTATGTTTATATATATAATATATGAAACTGAATGAGGGATATTGACTCACAGTCCAACAATTGAAATGTGGTAAGTTTGCGAAAAATTTGTAGTGATTTTTAAAAAATTGGGTCACAACAGTTTAAAAATTTAAAAGATCATGTTAAAGATATTAGACTTCATGCGCTTTCAATAATTGTAGTTAAAGTTTTATGTAACCATAATCCAAGTTTTTTTAATAGTGATCCAAGGGCATTTCGCTCTTTTAAAAATTTGGAATTAAATTCAAAATTAATTTAACCATTTATCCAATGATAGTCATACATTAGAAATTTAAAAGGCAGTTTCAAATCTAAAATTTAATTCTGACAATCTAATCCAATAACAGTTTCAAATTTGAAATTTAATTCAGATAATTTAATCAAATAGCAATTACAATAGGTATCAATTTTTCATTCACCTATGTATCTTTTTGAATGTATAAATCTTCTACTAATACAAAGTAAATTCCCACTCAAATTTTTATACCTAAATGGCTATTAATGATCATTTTCTAATAATTAAAACAGTAAAAATTAGAAAGTAAAACACCGTTAAAGTCAGGATTCCAAATTATTGTATAGTATAATATTGGAACAAATTAATAGTTACTAAATTAATACAAACTATGTCCTTACGAACGTATGTAGTTTCTTCGAATAACAACTTAGGTTTGGTATGAAGGTAAATATCTTTTTTTTTTTTAATTGATCTATACTCGATTTGATAGTTATCTTTAGTTTAAGATGAGTAAAGTTTAAGGTTGCTATCAACGAGTTACTCTAATACGTCTCCGGTAAATTAAAAGCTAATTATTACTAGTGCTGGTACTAGTAAAGAATCCCTGGTCGTAAGATTGAATAGTTAGCTCTAAGCAATAATTTATGTCATGGTAACAAGAGTTCCAGGAATTTAGATAGATGTTTGCTTGATTCTGAGCATGTTCAGAATTGATTGCAGCTGAAGGATTATAGACTGATCTCCTTAAGTGAGGAAGCGAGACCATGGTAGGAGCCCTGACTAGATCTTGTGATGTGGGTGAAGCACGAGAGAAAACATGTGGGATTATGCTGGGTTTCCAGTTTATTTAGATTCATAATCAATTCTAATGTTATTAGGTTTGATTGAACTTTGAAGTTTTCACTTAAATTTCATAATGAGTTTTGAGCTTTCAAAGTACACACACACACACACACACACACACACATATATATATATATATATATATATATATATATATATATATATATTTATTTATTTATTTATATATAGATGTTGTTAACCTTACTGCATCTACCTTGTCTCTTCATTTTTCTAATTACTTCCGGCTTTTAAGTGATATCGAATTTCGCAATAGCTAGGTAGGCTGCCATAAGAGTTACTTTCAGCTGTTTTTTCTAGTAATGTTGGTTCATAATTTAATCCAAATCTCTCAAAATAGTTACTGGCGTTAATAAAATTATATATTATCCTTGATCGACAAAATCTCTCAAAATTAGCACCTAAAATCATTTGTCTATTGTATTAAAGTTTGAAGTACCAATTTCTTTCTCGTTCAACTTACCAAAGTAATGGTGGGTTTGGTTCTCACTTCATTGGAGGTGCAATGAGATCAGTGAAAGTTCATCAAGTAAAAGACAAAAAAGTGAAAATGTGAAATTATCCCTTCACAACTGAAGGTTGGTTGAAAAAAAAAATAGTTTTCTTCTCTTAAAGTTCAAATCTTAGAGTTATTATTATTGAAAAGATTTTACTTAAAATTATTTTCGATCTGAACAGAATTAATTTCAGATTGTAAAACAAATTAAAATATTTATGATTACAAAAAAACGAATTATCTTTTCATCTTTATTTTAATTTTTTATTATTTCATTAAAATATATATTTTTTATTTTTTTCAATTTTACTGAAATCAATCTTATTTTCCATCCAAATTCTAGTTAAGTTGATGTTTAAATAATTATGGGCACATCGCATACAAATATGGTTAAGTGAAATACTGTAATTGGCGGGCAGATGCTGAGAGAATGTGATATTTTTCACAAATTGAGAATAAGAAGAGCAAATTAGAAGGTTTGGTAAACAATAATGGCAATCAAACGACATAACAATATCAGCTGCATGCCCTCCCTACCTTTCAGTTTTCAGTCTTTCCTTTCAAAATTTTCATCAATGGGCAATGGAGAGTTGGTAATTCCCACATTAAATATTTTTCAACAATGATGACGTGTCACATTCATAGGTGGACACTGAAATTGGTTTTTTTTTTTTTTTTTTGGGGAAGCTGAGATGCAGGAATCCGGACCACACCACACCCCTTTCCCTATAAGAAGCCTGCCATTTCCTCCCATTTCAAACAATTTTACCACTACTTTCTCATCAACTTTCTGCGACTCCAAAACGAAATAGCAAAGAGAAATCAAAAGAAAGAAAGAATTAGAAGATGAAGATAAGCAGTAGCAGTAGAGCAGCAGCCATGAGAGAATCCAAGAAGAAGATTTCGTGCAGAAAGCTTGGAGGGTATCTCAGGGAGCAAAAGGGAAGGCTATACATTATGAGAAGATGTGTAGTTATGCTCCTTTGCTGGCATGACTGAGATATTCATTTTCAGCACAAATTAACAAGTCTTTGCTGCAAATTATAACTTGAAAGTGAATTCAGCCATCTTGGCTTTTGCAGCTAATTTAAGCTCTGTTTAGTGTTTTCCTTCTTTACCAATTGTAAATAGCAAATGAGATCATCATATATAAATTACGACTTAGCAGGCAGTGAGTTTAGTTGCCCGTACTTTTTGTTTATGCAGATTGAAATGCTTCCTCATATTAAACAATGATTTAGTTTCCAATATAAAATTAGTTTCTCAACTTCCATATATAATTTTCTCTTAATTTATTTGTAGAAGCTGTTAATTTTGATGGGCTTATTAGTCACTGAAAATAATGCAGGATGAGAAAATCATCATCATGTAGTAAAAGTCGAGTGAGGACTGAGCAGGGAGTCCTTTGGTTGCAGACTTGTCAAGTCATAGGGCATAGGGCATACAAAGCTACTAACGTGCATTGTTCAAAGAATTGTTCATTACTCTTCACAGGTGGGTTGTATTGTATACCTCATGATTTGACACTTTCTCTAGCTTTGCCATTGCCAACGCCCAACGACAAACATGGTTTAATTTTTCTCGTCGGTAATTGTTTATATATATATATAACATTACATTTGTATTTATAAAATTAAAAAATTTATATTAAATTTTTTGAGATAAAAAATATAAAACATAATCTTTATTTTTTATCATATTTATATTATAATTTTTAATTAATTTTAACTCTCATCTTTTATATCTTTTATTAAAATTTTTTATGTTTTACTGTCATATTAAATTTAAAATTATTAAATTTAAATATAAATGCACTTCATGAGTTATGAATGAAGTAATCTCCATTGACTTACAATGTAGGTTTACTAAAGAAATCGATTTCTTCATATTACCGTCAGCTGACTTGTGAGCACTATGGATCAAGTCCAATTTAAATTAGGCTTCGATCAATTTTTTATTTATTTTAAATTTAAATTAAGTAAGCTTCTATGTGCATGCCATGCAATGTCTTAGACTAAGTTTAAAGGTATCAACCGAATCTAATCTGGTTCATGAATATCTTTATTCTTATTAATTTTCATATTAAAAGATTAAAAAGATCGAATCAAATTCTCCAAGTAGAGAAACGTCTATCAGCTTTTAAGCCAAAGACTTATATTCGTCAATCAAGTTGCTATAATTTTTTACTTTTTGTGCTGTTAATTATTCGCTGGTACAAGTTCGAGCTTTGCATCAAAAAAATAATAAATTGAAATTTTTTTAAAAATTAAATTAAATTTATAGTTTTCAAAAAACTGTGTAAAGAAAAAAGTTTTGATATAAATAAAATGTTTTGAAAAAAATAAAAAAATAATAAAAAAAGAAACTAGCAAAAAAATAAAAGTAAGAATTGTCATCAGCCGTATGATGAATAATATTTATTGTAAAATTTATTTTTATAAATTCATTATAAATATTACTTATTTTAATTATTTCATAAGATATAATTTATTTGAAATAAAGAAAATGCATCTTAGATATGACAGGAATAGAATAAAGAGTATTGGTGAAATTTACCAAAAAGTTTGTTTAGAAAAATAAATAAATGGAGTAAAAAAATGATAATTATTCTATATATAACTAATTGAGTTTTTTGACGCTACAAATGAGGTTAAGATGATTATACATATTTTTTAAAAATATAAATAAAATAAATAAAATAAGACATATATAATCATTTTAATACTGTTGGTGAATTAAAAAAACTTTATTGATGATTTATAAAATAATTATATGTAAAAGAAGTTAATTTTGGTGCCAAGTGGACCTCTTAGCTAAGTTTATTTTCTTGTAAATTTTATCTATAAGAAAGAAAAAAATAAGAAAGAAAAAAATGAGATAAGTGAGCGTATCACGTAAATACCTACCAATTTTTTTTTAAATGTCAAAAGAAACGCAAAAATAGGAAAAATAAAAAATGAGAAGAACAAAGATTAGCGAGGTGCAATGTGAACACTTCCATTGATCTCCTCATTGATCGAGGTATTCTTTCACCTAATTCGATTAATTCCAAAAGGAACTGATTAAATATATTTTATTTTTTTAATTAATTGAATAAAGAATTATTAAATTTGAAAATCTATTCAGTCGAAATCAATTTAATTAATTTTTAAAGGCGAATAATAAAAGATATCCAAATTAAATTTATATTTTAATCTCCTACTTTCTCATAATTGAAACAAATTATAAAAAAATCAAACAAAATATTAACGAAAATATTAAGTTAAAAATTTCTATCAACATTAAACTTAAAGATGTGTTTGGATTTCAAGTAATTTTAGTTTTATCATCGGGTTTCTTACATTTCCATTAAAACTTTGATTAATTTGATTTCAAGCAGAGATAATTGAAAATTAAATATTCTTCAAAATCATTTAAAAAAATCGATCGAAATTAGTTTCGATACGTAATCAATTAACAAATATATGACTGAACTAATTCAATTTTGTTAATTGATTGTGTGACCAAGTTGTAGTTAGTGAAAATGTATGCAATTTAATATATTTAACTATAGCTTTTTTAAATTGTAAAACTTTCAAGATTTTAGATAACACAAACAACAGACTTAATAAAAACACGGTTTATAAAAAAACAAAAAACAAAAAGCTTTTAACAATAAAAATCACTATTTTTACCTTTAAAATTTTACATTTCAGTAAAAAAAAAAAATTCATTATAAATAGACTTTGTTTATGTCATTATACATAGTACATTATGTAAAATAAGATATTTCCTAAACACTACACTTAATATTAAATTGTAATCTATACCATATAAATCTAATAGAAACACTACAAATTTATTTAAAAAACGTAGCCTTAGTTTAGATTTATTTTTCTTCATTTTTTAGCAAGCTTTTCGAAATTATATAGATTGTATATAGACTACGTTTATATCTTTAATCGTCATCTATTTAAAAAAAAAGACATATCTTTATAATGAAAACTAGAGTTAATATTAAATCTTAGTTTATACTATACTTTCTTTAAATAAGAAAGATTATGGTTTTCTTAGAAACGTAATCTTAGATTATATTTATATTTCTATTTGTCTAACGCATTTTTTTAATACCAAATCAATTATATAGATTACGTTTATATCTTTAACCATAATATTTTTTAAAAATTAGACTTTCTTTATACTAAATACTACGGTTAATATTGAATTGTAATTTATATTATATTTCTTTAGATAAAAATAACTACAATTTTGTAGAAATATAACTTTAGTTTATATTTATTTTTCATATTTATTCCTTGGTTTTAACATGCTTTATGATACAAGATCAATTTTATATAGACTATTTTTATGTTTTTAACTGTCATTTTTTTTAACAATAGACTTTTTTTTTATACTAAAGATTACGATTAATGTCGAATCGTAATATATACGGTTTTGTTTTAGATAAAAAGATTATGGTTTGTTTAGAAATATAGTCATATTTTTTCATTTATTTTTCCTCTTTTTTATCACTCTTTTTGAGCTTTCTCCTTCCTTTTTTTTAATGCTGATCAAAAGACTAAGGTTAGTTGTGGATTTGCCTCTTATCTCACCCTCACATCTCTATCATATTCCTCTGTTTTATTTTTGTTTCATAGGATGTACAATAGGGAATGAGAAATCAAATCTTAGACCTAATTCTTTCTAAAAGATGTAACAATCACTAGGCCAAGTCTGGGTTCTATTTTTTTATTTTTATTACTTTATTTATTTGCTTTAGTTTTTCTAGAATGTGGTTGTTCTTGAATGGTATAATTGTTATTGATGGTGGTCCTATCATCAAAGTTCACGTGTACAATGATCTACCAACCAGAGACCGCCACGTGTCAAACACAAGATAAGCCACGTGGCTGTTACAGCGACACAGTCTCCACGCGACACAGTTGCTTGGTAGGCGACAGAGTCTCTAGGCGATAGAGACTCTGTCGCATAGGCTCCGTGCGGCACAGTAGGTCGCGACAGAGTTCTACCGCTGTACTGCGACAGACCTCTACCGCATAGACCGCAACAGAAGTTCACACATATACTCTGCCGCCCACCGAACTCACCCGCAAAGTCGTCCAGCTTCGAACCGCGACAGAGTACCAAACGACTCTGTCACGGCCCAGACACGCGCCTGGGCCTCAGCCTGAACCGACCCAGGAGAAACCTATAAATACCCCATGTGAGTACTCAGAAGTGGAGACCGGAAAAAATTGAACCCTCTTGATTTTCAAGAACATAATTCTCTTCCTCCTATATACAGAAACTCAGCTTTCTAACTTAATCATCGGAGTGCGCGTGCAGGGACAAATCCCTGCGCCCTCTGATTTTCGTTATTTTTGCAGAATATACGGAGCACACGTGGAAGAAATCGCATCAACAGCATCTTTTTGTCGTTAGCGCAACTTGAATACGTGGAAAACATCACCCCGTTGTCGTTTCAAGGGCAACATTAATTGGCGTCGTCTGTGGGAATCAGAACGAAAAGTCAGATTCCTTATTAAAATGGTGAGGACACGTTCTACAGCAGGGGAGACAGGGGAGCAGAATTCTGTGAGTCCCCCTGTCAAGTCAGAGCAAGGACGAAGACAGAGTGAAAGGGATGGCAGAGGAGCCTCAGTTTCTCTAGAGGAATTTGAGACTCTGAAACAGCAGAATGAGGAGACGACGATAGCGTTGAAAGCTATGGTGAACTTTTTCAGAAACGCTCTCCCACAGTTTAGCTTACCCCCTGAAGTACAGCAGATGGTGGAGGAAAATATCCCAAGACAGACCTACGAGAGAGGTCAACCCTCCACCCTGGTGAGTGCTAGACAAGGGGAAGAAGCACAAAATACTGCCACTGGACTGATCTCGAACTCTACCACATTTCAAAGGAATCACCCTGCGGCAAGGTTACGAGAAGTGAATGCTACCGCAGATCCAAGAAGACAGAGTTAACCCGCTGCGCCTGTGCGACAGAGTTCCCCCGCAGCAGTCATCCGGCAGAGTTCTCCCGCAGATCACAGACGACAGAGTTCGACCGCGGATCCCAGGCGACAGAGCTCACCTGTGAACCGCAGGCGACAGAGTTTACCCGCAGCACCTGTGCGACAGAGCTCACCCGCATTACCTGTGCAGCAGTGTTCCCCCGCTGCGCCGGACAGGCGGCAGAGTTCTCCCGCAGTAGGTAGGCGGCAGAACACACCCGCAGATCTCAGGCGACAGAGCTCACCTGCAGCAGTTAGGCGGCAGAGCTCTCTCGCGGGTTGCAGGCGTCAGTACTCACCCGTGCCGGACAGGCGGCAGAGTTCTCCCGCGGCACATATGCGGCAGAGCTCTCCCGCATGGCACAGTACTTCTCCAGGAGGGCTGGAGCATGAGTTGGAAGAACATAGGTCCGGGGAGCGACAAAGACAGAAGAGTCCGGACCTCCGAGATTGTTTCGAAGGTACAAGGTCGAATCCCGAAATGGGAGGTGCCGGAAGGGGTGCTTACCAGTTGGACTCTTCTAGTCCCGAAGTAAGGGGAGCATACTCAGTTCAAGGGTTAAAAAACGTGGAGAAAATGGTAGAAAGGATTTTGAAAAAAAAGAAATTGGTGTCTCCGGATGATCGTAAAAAAAAGAGGATTCCGTTCAGTCCGGAGATCATGAACAAACCTTTGCCGAAGAAGTTCAAGATGCCTTCTATGGCCACTTACATCGGCAAAGCAGACCCCTATGACCACATACAGAGTTATGAGTCCCTCATGTTGCTGCATGGATGGGAGGACGAAATTATGTGCCGGGCTTTTTCACTCATATTGTCCGGGCACGCTCTGAAGTGGTTCAATGGGTTGCGCCAAGGTTCCATCTCATCCTTCGACCAATTGCGAAATGAATTTTTGCAAGTAGTAGCTATGGCTGCAATGTTGCAAGGGACGAGGTCTGAAAAGTTGCAAGAATCCCTCTCCCTCGACCAGCCGGTGACACTTTCTGACCTGTTTGTCAGTGTCAATAAATATATGGCTCAGGAAGAAGTTATGAAGATGGTACCTCCCAGGGAGACAAGGGAAGGAAAAATGAGAGAGAGGGATGCACCCGAGAGAAGCTCTCCAAGACCCGTTAGAGCAGATAAAGCCCCTAGGCTCAGGTATGAAGGTTATACCAGACTGAATGAGCCTCGCACCGCGATACTAGCAGCTATCGAAGGGGCAGGACTGTTGGAATTCCCCAAGAAGAAGATTGGAGATGTAGGACTAAACTCTGATGCCTACTGCGAATTTCATTGCGCTCACGGTCACCCCACGGAGAGATGCAGAGACCTAATGGATTAGCTAGAAAGACTAGCTAGAGAGGGGAAAATCAACTGCTTCCTTTGGAGAAGTGAAAGACCCCGTTATCCTCCGCGCGATCGAAGAAATGACCGTTCGCGGACTGTGCCAAATAATGATAATGGAGGAAATAGGCCAAGGAATGAAGCATTTAGGCCCGTTCCCCAGAGCAATCAGCCAAATAACGAGCTTACCGCCCCGATAATAAATGTTATTGCAGGAGGGAAATCGATGGCGGGAAGCTCCTCTGCTTCTCGTAAGAGCTACGCAAGGCAAGCGTATCAGGTTAGTGTTGTAATGGAGAAGAAAGCGGACGAAGAACCCATCATGTTCACTCCACCTGACAAAGGTGACATTGTCATGCCCCATGATGACCCCATGGTAATATCCGCAGTAGTGGCAAAACATCCAGTGAGCAGAATCCTGGTTGATAACGGGAGTTTGGTGAACCTAATCTATTGGAATTGCTTCGAAAAAATGAGCATATCCGAAGATAGGTTAAGGCTCGTTATGACGCCACTGTCCGAATTTACGGGCGAAAGAGTGAAGGTGGCCGGGTCCATAGAGTTGCCTATGACTCTCGGAGAAAACCCGAAGGATGTGACTCGGTAAGTATTGTTCATGGTAGTAAGGTCAACCTTCGCTGCTTACAACATGATCCTGGGTAGACCCGTACTGAACGACATGAGGGTGGTGATATCCTCTTGTTATCTGTTAATGAAGTTTTCCACTCCCAATGGAGTTGGACAAGTACGAGGAGACCAAAGAAGAGCCCGTACTTGTTATATCGCTTCTACCTCTAGCAAAGGGGTGCAGAGAAAGGAAACCTTGTGCATAGAGGATCCGCCCAAGCCTCAGCCTGTAGAGGAGACAGAAGCCATTGAGCTAACCCGGGGGACCGGAGAAAAGAAGGCATTCATCGGGACTCAGCTGAACGAACAAGTAAGGAGGGAGATAGTTGAATGCCTGAGGAGAAACTCGGATTTTTTGCTTGGACCCCGGCTGATATGCCTGGGATTAATCCTAAAGTGATTTGCCATGAGTTTAAAGTCTCACCCAGGCACAGACCTGTCAAGCAAAAAAAGAGGAATTTTACCCCGGAAAGACAAAAGGCAATCACTGAAGAAGTGAATAAACTCCTAGACGTCGAATTCATTCGAGAGGTCTACTACCCCGAGTGGCTAACCAACGTGGTAATGGTAAAGAAATCTAGTGGCAAGTGGTGAATGTATGTAGACTTCACCGATCTGAATAAAGCATGCCCTAAAGATTCGTACCCCTTACCCCGGATAGATAGACTTGTGGATGAGACATCCGGATATGAACTCCTTAGCTTCTTAGACGCCTTCTCCGGATATCACCAGATCATGCTCCACCCAGAAGACGAAGAGAAAACTTCTTTTATAACCGATGACGGAACATATTACTATCGGGTAATGCCGTTCGGTTTAAAGAATACTGGAGCCACATATCAGCGAATGGTGAACAAAGTATTTAAAGATCTTTTGGGAAATACCATGGAAGCCTACGTGGACGATATGATCATCAAGAGCCGAGTAGGAGAGTCTCACGCTCATCAGATGTCCCGGGTATTCGAGGTACTGAGGAGATTTAATTTGAAGCTAAATCCTGAAAAGCGCTCATTCGGGGTGAGATCAGGGAAGTTCTTGGGCTTCATGATCACTGACAGGGGTATTGAGGTAAATCCCGAAAAGGTACAGGCAGTCATCGAAATGAAACCCCCAACCACCGTAAGAGATGTCCAGAGATTGACAGGCAGAATAGCAGCTCTGAATCGCTTTTTGTCAAAGTCAGCAGAAAGGAGCTTGCCATTCTTCAAAACTCTGCGGGGAGGAAAGAACTTCGAATGGACTAGAGATTGTCAAAAGGCTTTTGAGGACCTCAAAGAATATTTGAAAAAGCTACCTTTATTGACAAGGCCCCTGGAAGGGGAACAATTGTATATGTACTTGGGAGTCAGTGATTTCGCCGTCAGTGTGGTGCTACTAAAGAAGAACGAAATGGTGTACCGCCCCATCTACTATGTGAGCAAGGTACTATTAGACCCGGAGACCTGGAGACCCGTTATCCGCTGGTCAAAAAGCTAGCGTTAGCCCTTGTGATGGCCTCGCGTAAGTTGCGCCCCTATTTTCAGGCACACCCCATCACTGTCTTGACGGATTAACTGTTAAGACAAATCCTTCAGAAGCCTGAACACTCAGGGAGACTAGTGAAATGGGCAGTGAAACTTGGAGGATATGATATCACGTTTCAACCCTGGCAGGCTATCAAAGGTCAAGCTCTGGCAAACTTTATAGTAGAATGTACTAGCCCGAGCGACAGCGGTGGAAGGAAAACTCAACCATAGTTACTGTATGTCGACGGGGCATCAAGTGCCAACGGAAGCAGAGCGGGTGTAGTCTTGGTATCGCCAGAAGGGAAATCCCTGGAATACTCCTTACGGTTTGGGTTCTCCAGTTCGAACAACATAGCGAAGTATGAGGCTTTAATAGCCGGGATGAGGCTGGCAGAAAAGCTGCAGGTTCACCACTTGGTAGCACATAACGACTCTCAATTAGTGGTAAACCAGTTTAACGGGCAATATGAGGTTCGAGAACCAATGCTGGCCCCTTACCTGAAGAAAGTCCAATCTCTAGCTCAGACTTTTAAGAGCTTCCAGCTAATGCAAATTAACCGGTCTGAAAACACACACGTAGATTCATTGTCCAAGTTAGCCTCTTCCAATGAGACAAGAGGAAGGATAGTGAAGGTGGAGAGGCTCAAACGGCTTAGTATTGAAGAGGTCGAAGTGTGTGACATTGAAATGGGAGATGACTGAAGATCCCCATTCAAACAGTATCTCACTGAAGGTACACTCCCCCAAGATAAGGACGAGGCTCGTCGCTTAAGAACACAAGGGGCGAGGTTCACGCTAATCAACAGGGAACTGTAAAAAAGGGGATATTCGTCGCCCTTGTTAAAGTGTCTGGGGCCGAAGCAAGCAAATTATGTCCTAGCTGAAGTGCACAAAGGAATTTCCGGTGAACACTTAGGAGCTAGAGCCCTTGCTGCTAAGATACTGCGATCGGGATTTTATTGGCCGACCTTGAAAAAAGATACAATGGACAAAGCCCGTCGGTGTGACAAATGCCAAAGGTTTGCGCCAATCACAACAGCCCCAGTGACTCCCTCCCAGGGTACGATACAGCCAGTTCCTTTCGCACAATGGGGGTTGGACATTCTAGGGCCTTTTTCATTAGCCACGGGGCAAAAAAAATTCCTGTTAGTTGCCACCGACTACTTTACAAAGTGGATTGAAGCGGAGCCTTTAGCTACAATCACGGAGAAGAAAGTCGAGGCAATGGTATGGAAAGACATTATCTGTCGATTCGAAATCCCACGCATCTTAAATGCCGACCATGGAAAGCAATTCGATTGTAATGCCTTCCGTGAATTCTGTAAACGCCTCAACATTCAGCTAAGGATTTCTTCTGTGTCATATCCTCAAGCCAATGGACAGGCCGAAGTCAGTAATCGGACCATTCTTAATGGGCTAAAGACCAGGTTAGACAAAGCTAAAGGGGCGTGGGTGGATGAATTGCCTAGTGTTTTATGGGCAAATCGTACCACTAGTCGGGTGTCGACCAGAGAAACGCCGTTCAGTCTCGTGTACGGCGCTGAAGCATTGATTCCCGTGGAAATTGGAGCATTGTCACCCAGGATGGTGCCCTTAGTAGAAGAAGAGAATTCACAAGCACTAAGGGAAAGCCTAGATCTCCTTGGTGAACATAGAGAAACCGCGGCTATTCGATTGGCATCCTATCATCAGAGGGTGACCAACTACTATAATAGCCGGGTGAGAGATAAACTAATGTCCGAAGGAGATTTGGTGCTCAGAAAGTCGCATATCACGAATGCCTTGAAGGAAGATGGAAAATTCAGAGCTAATTGGGAAGGTCCATTCAGAATCAAACATAAGATTGGGCCTAACACCTGTATCCTGGAAACTCTACAAGGGAAGAAAATAGGGAAAACATGGATTTCAAATCACTTAAAATTGTATTTGAATTAATCGTTATATTTTCTTTCTTAAAAGTTATATTCTCACATTACTGTCATTTGTTTACACTGTCACAAGATATTATTATCCAATCATTATGCAGATTGTTCTTTTGTTATATATCTGCAGCTTTTATATATCTAAATCTTGTGACAGGAATCAGAAGAGCCGTAAGAGCCTGAGGCGCTATGCATCACTGTGGCCAGGCGTATACTCAGACGAGCCGTAAGAGCCTGAGGCGTTATGCGTCATTGTGGCCAGGCGTATATTCAGAAGAGCCATAAGAGCCTGAAGCGCTATGCGTCACTGTGGCCAGGCGTGAAAAATCAGAAGAGCCGTAAGAGCCTGAGGCGCTATGCGTCACTGTGGCCAGGCGTATATTCAGAAGAGCCGTAAGAGCCTGAGGCGCTATGCGTCACTGTGGCCAGGCGTATATTCAGAAAAGTCGTAAGAGCCTGAGGCGCTATGCGTCACTGTGGCCAAGCGTATATTCAGACGAGCCATAAGAGCCTGAGGCGATATGCGTCATTGTGGCCAGGCGTATAATCAGACGAGCCGTAAGAGCCTGAGACGCTATGCGTCACTGTGGCCAGGCGTGAAAGATCCGACTAGCCATAAGAGCCTGAGGCCCTATGCGTCACTGTGGCCAGGCGGCGGCTGTGGCCAGGCGTGAAAGATCAGAAAAGCCGTAAAAGCCTGAGGCGTTATGCGTCACTGTGGCCAGGCGTGAAAGATCCGACTAGCCATAAGAGCCTGAGGTGCTATGCGTCACTGTGGCCAGGCGTGAAAGATCCAAAAAGCCGTAAGAACCTGAGGCACTATGTGTCACTGTAGCCAGGCAATGGAAACATAAAGGTCGTAAAAACTGAAGACACACTCGCGTCATAGTAATCAGGCCTCAAAAAACGATATGTTTATACGAAAAATTCTTTCTGAAAAATATATCTTTCTATCAAGAATTGGGGAGCATACACGAATGAACAAAACAAATAAACAGAATAAATGACAAATAGAGAAGTAATGCGATACAAAACATGAACAAAATTTGGATTCCATTTCATTCAAGAAAATTACAAGTACATCTTTACAAGTACATCCAACAAAAGTAAAAAATCAAAACAAAACGACAGGATAAACAAAAAAGAAAAACAAAAATTCAATCTTCAGGAAGAGGCTGGGGATCAGCTGCCGACGGACCCTCGCTCCCTAAAGACTGCTGACCCTCCTCCCCGTCCAAGTCAAGGAGAGCGCCAATAGGCTCGGGAGCATCTTCCAGGTCCACAGGCTCCCAAGGACCGGTGAGGTTGGCAAGATCATCCTGGGCAGTCCTCTTGATAACCTCGTCCGCAGGTTCAGCCTCGGGTTCGTACCTAGTCCAGTCAAGGGCCTCGAACAGCATCGCCTCGTCTGTATACTGCAGCTCGGGGAATTCTTCGCCTTCCCTATGCTTCTCTAACTAGGATCGAGCAAGATAAAATCCGTACTTCACATAGGGATTCGAAAAATCCTCCTTCCGCCTCAAGCAATCCTTAGAGAGGCGGTACTCCTTCACGGCTTCCGCCCTAATGCCATCAATCTCCACTCGGGTCAGCGAAGGAGTAGCCCGACTTTCTAACTCGGTGACATAATGCTCGAGCTCCTGATTATGATTAAGTAAGGACCCGTAGTTGGACTGCATACGGTCCAGTTCGGCGTGGGCCTCCTGAAGATCTTCATGAAATTTACTCGACCGAGCCGCCTCGATGGTAAGATCCCCCTTGGCCTGGTCCAAGTCTTGGCGTGCCTTCGAGAGCTACTCTTCCAAGTTCCATACCACATCTGGAAGTTTGGACAAGTTGTTAACAGTATTCGACAGCTCCATGACCTTGTCCTTCAACTCCGAAATTTCCTTGTCAGCTCGCTCCCAATAGGCCCGGTGTTGAGCATTATTGGCCACGGTCCTCTGAGCAAGCTGCAAAGGAATACAAAAAAAAAGTTAAACTCAAGAGTACAACAAAAAGAAGTTAAACGAAGGAGAATACGAAAATTACCTTTAGCGCCTCCATATCGGCCAAGTCTTCCCCCTCCGATTAATTCTGAAATATTCTCGCCTCGTCCCGAGGAAGGATAGTGGACCAACTCAGTCGGGAAGCCACCTCGGGAGAGTCCAAAGTATCGTTGTCACGAACCCCCGGGTAAACTCAAAACTCGGCCCCCCTCATAATATAACCACCGTCCACAGGGTAGGACCTCTCATCAGCAGGGCCTATCCTCGGGAGAATGGGCCTAGTCCCCATCGACGGCTCGATATACAAGTGCCTCTGGTTCTTTCGCTGGGACGGAATAATGTTGCATTCAGCGCGCTCTTCAGAACGAGACCGCCCAAATGAACCGGAAGCCCCCCCTGACAAGGAAGGAACTCTCCCCCTATCCCGAGAGGGATCCCTTTGTTTCGGGGGAGGAGGAGGCATCGCTTGCCTGGAAACGGGTGGGGTCCAGGCCCAAGGCAACTGAGGAGGGACCGGTGCCTCGCTATGAACATCATCAGCTAAACGAGGCCTCTTTCTAGTGGGATCGCTAGACGGACCGGCCTCCGAGATTTGACGCGCCAGGGATCGTCGAAAGTGGCTCATTTCTGCAAAAAAGAAAGAAAACAAATAAGTGGTCAAAAAATATGATCCAAACCAGTAAGCAGTAAAAAATAATAAAAAGTTACCATCAGGAGAATCAAAATGCTCCTGAAGGGACTCTATATTTATCGCATCATCGTCAGGGAGCACCATGAAAGTTGAGGCGAACCCTTCCCAGCTAGCCAGGTCAGCTAAGGGTTCGCTGCCAGAACTAGACTCTACATTGGTGCTCCCTATATCTTCCTGTGGCCTTAGAGGTTCGGGGCTCAACTCGAGGGGAACTGAAGATGGAGGATCCAAAAAAGGAACAGAAGGGTCGACAACAGGAGTGGGGCCCATACCCCAGCCAGCTAATATCAAATTTTCATTTGATATAAGGCTGTCAAGGCTAATGGGACGATCAACTAGCAATCTATTGACGTCCGAGGATAACTGTTCTCTAAGTGTAGAAATCTTGGGGCCCTTAGGGATTTCGCACCTAGTCTCCCAACGAGTGGGGAAATCCAGGCCCCCAGGCGTTTTCACCACAAGCCACTCCGACTCAAAACCGTGAAGCTTATTGACGGGTTTTTCGAACAGCCTGTTTTCAAATCCAGGCATATACACCCGCTGAAGTGAGTAAGGGACTAGACCGGGGCTACCTCAAAATCTGAAAAAGACATCAAGAAGGGGAAGAGACAGAGAAACGCCCCTTAGGTGGCAGTATACGGTAAACCCTATTAACTGCATCCATGCGTGAGGATGCAGTTGTCCGGGGGCAATCCTATGAGTCCTAAGGAAAGAAGCCCCAAAGTCGGATAACGGAAAGAGGAGTCCTAATTCTAAGGCTGCCCTAAAAATAACTATCCCGTCAGACACGCGACGTATGTCACTTTATTGAGGGTTTGGAAGCCTATAGGAGTATCCTTCGGGCAAAGGAAACCTAGACACAAGGTCTTGGATGTCGGCTTCCTTCAAAGTCGACTTGACTCCTAGATCTATTTGTTTCCCTACACCGTGGCCAGCCATTTCTTGAAAGTTTGAGAAAAATCAAGAAAAAAACTATTGGCGGCAGACTTTACCTAACAGAGAAACGGAAGAACAGCAAACAATATGGAGCGACAGAGTTTTTGAACCTCGCGGCAGACTTTGCGACACAGTAATGATCACGCGAGAGGGAAGCGGCAGAGTGGTGGTAGAGTTGCGGGAGAGTAGCGACAAAGTGTTGTGAGAGTCTGCGGCAGAGTGGTCTTTGCGAGAGAACTCAGTAGTGACAATGACAGCAGGGACCCAGTATATATAGAGGCGCGGCTGAGTCAACACACGAGCGGGGATCCGAACCGGCCCAGGAACCGCGAGTGGCCCAAGAACCGCGAGTGGCCCGGGAACTGCGAATCCAGAATACCCTTTCGCAGGAAAAATTCCTACCAAAGAGTGGGGAGCAATTGATGGTGGTCCTATCATCAAAGTCCACGTGTACAATGATCTACCAACCAGAGACCGCCACGTGTCAAACACAAGATAAGCCACGTGGCTGTTACAGCGACACAGTCTCCACGCGACATAGTTGCTTGGTAGGCGACAGAGTCTCTAGGCGATAGAAACTCTGTCGCATAGGCTCCGTGCGGCACAGTAGGTCGTGACAGAGTTCTACCGCCTGTACTGCGACAGACCTCTACCGCATAGATCGCAACAGAAGTTCACACATATACTCTGCCGCCCACCGAACTCACCCGTAAAGTCGTCCAGCTCCGAACCGCGACAGAGTACCAAACGACTCTGTCGCGGCCCAGACACGCGCCTGGGCCTCAGCTTGAACCGACCCGGGAGAAACCTATAAATACCCCAGGTGAGTACTCAGAAGTGGAGACCGGAAAAAATTGAACCCTCTTGATTTTCAAGAACATAATTCTCTTCCTCCTATATACAGAAACTCAGCTTTCTAACTTAATCATCGGAGTGCACGTGCAGGGACAAATCCCTGCACCCTCTGATTTCCGTTATTTTTGCAGAATATACGGAGCACACGTGGAAGAAATCTCATTAACAGCATCTTTTTGTCGTTATCACAACTTGAATACGTGGAAAACATCACCCCGTTGTCGTTTCAAGGGCAACATCAGTTATAAATTAAAAACATATATTTTTTACTAATATAAAAAAATATGGATAAATATTGGTTTCAATGTGATAGAAGATCAACAAAATATGAGGAAGGGGTGGAAATGCATTCATAGTTTGCTTAAAAAAATGTAAATGGCTTGGAATATATGAATTGCCTTTGTGCTTTTGAGTATTTTGGTATACATTTAATATCGCGTGTATATGAATTTATTTTCCGGTAGTGTTTGAATAGTACTGTAGAATGGGATGTAAACTAGATAAATGAACCATTACTGTGTATTTTAGACGACTTTTGATATGTAAATAAATTAGTTCCTCGAGATATGATTTTACAATTAATATATTGAATAAAAGAGGGATAATTATGTTTGTGGACTTGAAATGAATTGTGGAGTTTAGAATTAACCATGCATTACTGGAATAAGTAGGACTTTGTAGGGAACTCGTCATCTATACAAGTATATAGACTGGGACCTTGAGCTAAACGCCTTAATTAAGGAAGGTAGTTAACTACCTCACCATTTAGCACAACACTTTACGTAGTCAAACAAAAATTTAAAAGGGGAAAAAATTACCTCACATTTTCGTATATTCACAATAATAAAGTGATTAGTATCGACCTTCTAATCGTGATAATATAACTTAATATTATTTATATTTTGATATAATAATTACATTTTAAATTAATAATAATTATTCTTCTAACAACGTAGATCTATGAACGCTCCAATTAAAAGTGTGGGGGTTATGATTGATGTAAAAAGGTCAAAGTTATGAGAAGATAAAAAAAGACTTGAAAGAAAGTAATCCATAAAGATATAATAAAATATGAATAGGGAGAATACATTGTATTAAATAGGAATGAGTGAATAAAGAGAATCATGCTGATAACTTAATGTGAGTTCATATATTGATTTATATAACTTGTCTCAATATTGGAATAAAGACTTTGATGATAATGATGAATAAAATTTATTTTTATACTTAAGAGTATATTTGAAATTTGTCACCACATTACTAACAAAGTGTTAGTTTACCAAACAATGCCATATTAGTTTCCTTGCAATTAAAGCAACATTGTACAATGCATACCAAAGACTACAATGTTATTTTCCTTATAATTTAATTCTCACCAATCATTTTGCACTATAATCACTTTACATGTAAAGTACCAAACAACACCTACATTACAAGCAAAATGTTAATTTATCAAATACTGAAATATTACTTTTCCTGTATTAAATAGGAATGAGTGAATAAAGAGAATCATGCTGATAACTTAATGTGAGTTCATATATTGGTTTATATAACTTATCTCAGTATTGGAATAAAGACTTTGATGATGATGATGAATAAAATTTATTTTTATACTTAGAGTATATTTGAAATTCGTCACCGCATTACTAACAAAGTGTTAGTTTACCAAACAGTGCCATGTTAGTTTCTTTGCAATTAAAGCAACATTGTACAATGCATACCAAAGACTACAATGTTACTTTCCTTATAATTTAATTCTCACCAATCATTTTGCACTATAATCACTTTACATGTAAAGTACCAAACAACACCTACATTACAAGCAAAATGTTAATTTATCAAACACTGAAATATTATTTTTCCTGCAATTTAAACAACACTTTACATATAATATCACGCACTACAGTGTTACTTTCTAAACAATTTAATTCTTAACAATCACTTTCATAACAATTACTTTACATGCAAAGCACCAAAGGGCCCATTCAATTTATTTAATAAAATATATAGTTTATTAGATATTTTGGTAAAAATATAGTATTTTAATGAATATAATAATAAAATAAATTATAAAAAAATGAATGAAAAATTGAAAATCAGAAAGCACGAAACAGAAAAGGAAAGAACTGAAGCTTGGCGAGCCTAGGGAGAAGCTCGACGAACCACCGGCGACCGATGATGCCAGGTGAGGGCCGGAGAAGGAAGATGAGCTCCAGGCGAACCTGTTGTACCGGCGACACGTACCACCGACGTTAGAATCCGACAAACGGAGGAGGAAAAGCCGATGAGAAAAAAGGGCCTGATTTTGACGATCCACGGCAGCTGAGTGTGATCGGAGGGTACCGACGTGATAGGGAGGACGAGCCAGTTCTGTTGGTACCAGTAGCAGCCGGCGAAACAGCCGGGGACACCGATGATGGTGAGAAGACCGAAATGGCATCGTAGCCGGAAAGGAAAGAAAAAGAAAAAAAAGAAAAGAAAGGAAAAGAAAAAGGAAAAAAAAAGAAGAAAAAGAAAAAAATGGGAAAAATGGGAGAAAAAAATCCCCGAGAATACCTCAAAAATTTGGGTAAACCGATACGCGGTCAGATTGACCGAATTGATTTTTGGGAATTTAATTTAAAATTATATTTGATCGAAAATTAACTCGAAATGTAATATAAAATTGTGCAGTTTGACGATAAATCGCGTATGTGAGCCCGACAGAACTCTGATTTGCGCATCATCGCATAATTTTGGGTAAGTAAAGCTCATTTACGACAACAGTATGATTATTGCGTAATTTTAATTTATTTTACGGATTTCAGATTAATTTCTGAATAAAATAAATTATATTCGAATTTTTGAATAAATTATGTAAATGATATACGGGCTATGCAATGAGTTTGGAACGAAGCCCGATGAGTATTGGTAAACCAAATGAGTCCAATATACCTAAAGAATGGATTTAATAAGTAAAAACGGGTTGAAAAATTGGTCGAGACCCATTAAGGTGCAATCGGGCCCAATAAAGTAAAACGGGTCCAGTGCTTTAGATTCGATCAGTAAGAGTGAAATACTGATAAGTATATTAGAACTAACCCAATACGTGGTTATATGCAGCTCCGTAGATTTGGTCTGGAGAGAATTGGACTAAGAGACCTGGTACGGTCGAGACAGGATAAGCTCGTGCGTAATTTCAGGTAAGGGAATTTTACGGACTGCTAGATGTAACTTTACGTAATTTCGACCACATTTACATTCCCTAAAATTGTCTGAAGGGTCTAGATTTAAAATAAGAATTTTGGTGTCCGGATGGGAAGTGACCAAAATACCCCTGTGAAGGGTAAAATTTCCAAATTTAGGAAAAGTTGGGAGGAATAAGAACAAGAGGTTCATGCTTGTTTTTGAGGTGTTCTGACACGTGCATGGGTAGGCTGGCTAACTTTTAAATAAAAATGCGCAACATTACATATTTTCAACAATGTGATTTCTTTTGGAAATTGTTTTGAGATAACAGAGCCGCCTACGTGATTTTATGAAAATTTGACATTCTAGATCTTAGCTCGCACGAGTTTTGATTTGTGTGATGCATGCATTAGTGCTGGAGCAAGGGCTCGCACTAGAGTTTTACATGCATAGGTGCTGGAGTCTAACTCGCATCAGATTTTCATATGATTTTCGTGACAGGGTGCTAGAGTCTAACTCGCATAAGATTTTCACTTGATTTTTATGACACAGTGCTGGAGCCTAGCTCGCACTAGTTTTACATGATTTTGACAGAGTGCTGGAGCTTAGCTCGCACTAGATCTTAAGAGATTTTATGAAACGCGTGCTGGAGTTTTGCTCGCACGATATTTTCCTTGATTTTATGAGAGTGCTGGAGCATCGCTCGTACTGATTTTATGAGACATGCGATGAGCCGTGCTTGGAGCGTCGGGTATATTGTGTGTCACGCCGATTAAATATACTCACATGTGTGTTTTGAGACAAGCACGATTATTGATATGAGATGTGGGTCCACGGAGTACGTTGTACTGTACAAGTAGCATGGAGTACGTTGTACCGTGCTGAGATTGATTATGTGACATCTTCAGATGCGAGTGACCTTTTCAGATGCAAGTGGCATCTTCAGATGCGAGTGATCGAGCAGGACTGACAGGATGGACTGACCCACCTCCCTGGACGGTTCCTGATAGTGGTGAGACCCCGCACACAGGATCCATGTAGTAGTGGGATCACGAGGATATGGTCATAGTCTTGTTTATTTACCTAAGATACACATATATATATATATATTGGCTAGTCTCGCATGTTATAAATTGATGTTTTGAGAAACATGTTTTGTGGACTTTTGTGTGAGTCTGGATCACCCGAGGTAGGGGTTGGATCCCGACTGAGATGTGATTTTGATGAGAATGAAACTGGAATTTAAATTGAAACTTGCATGACGTTATTTTCATGCTATTTAAAACTATGCGTGATGTAAACTAGTTTTACATGACATTCATTGTATCGCATGTTACTATTTGTAAGACCCGAATTTTTGTGTTATTTCTTTCAGAATGTCATTTAAATATGTAATTATGATATATTGATCAATAAGGAAGAAATAATACAATTTTGAGTTTATTTGATGTAATTGGAAGTCAGTAAGTTTTAAAATACTGAAATAAAAGATTTAGTAAAATCGGAATAAGCCGAATGAAATTAGGTTAAACCGATTGAAAATTTGGACTCTGAACGCAAAAAAATAGGGAGTCCAAGAAGGAAAGTTAGTCCGAAAATGATAATCCGAAAATTTCCCCACAATGAGAATTTATCTCTGAAATAAAGAGAAAAATTATATTTCCGGAGAAATAATAAAAATAGAATATGATGTAGATATATATCTATTTTTCGAAGCAAAATTAAATAAAATATATGTACACGGGTATGAATATTAATGTATAAAGTATGGTAATATAATATTATTATATTATTTAATTGGGTATTATATTATATTATATTATATTATATTATATTATAATAATATATATATATATATATATATATATAAAGAAAAAAAAAAGAAAGAAGGAATCTGAAAGGAAAAAAAAAAAGGAAAGAAGCAAAATAGCGAAGAGAGAGAGAGGGACCGAAACCCGACCTCTGCCTCTCCTTCCTCCGGTGAGCAACGGTCGGCCCAGGAGAGCGCGAGACCCCCGGCGAGTGACAAACGGCACTGAGGAAGCATCTAGGAGCTGTCACGCGCCGTGGAATGATTGAAAAATGGAGATCGGCGGAGAGGAACCCGCGAGAGAGAAAGGAAGATTTGCTGGAACCGACGACGATTTGGGCTGATCCAAGCCAGGCGAACCTTCCCCAGGCCAAGGCGCACCGAACAGTGGCCGACCCACCCCGGGAACAGGCCGAAAACATCAAAAATGGCCAAAATCAGCCTAAATCGATTCGGACCGATTCAATGTGAAAAGGGGCTAAACCGATCCGAACCAATTCAACAGGAGAGAGAAAGAAGAGAGAAAAAAATTTGGAAAAAAATTCAGTGTTATCCCGGCACAGCAGTAGACTGGTAAGTGGTCAAAAATCGATCGATTTATTTTTCAAATAATTAATTTGAATTTATATTAGATCGAAATTAACCGGTTTAAATATATATTGTTGTGTAGCGAAAAGACGGTAGGCAACGTGTACGAGTTCGAATGGATCTCGACTTACGTGCCATCAAGGAAAGATTCGACTTTCGAGAATACATCTAGAACCAATTAGACTGCATAATCCGAGGGGATCGAGAAAATTGAATTTGCAGTCGACACATTTCAAGGTAAGGGACTTATGTAAGCTATAGAGATAGCTATACGTATATTTTCTTATTTGCTATGTGAAATGTATGTGATAAGTACATAGATATTGATATATCTAAGTAGAAAACTACGTATAAGAATAAGTCAAAAGATGAGTTGCATGACTTCTATGATTGTTGTGAAAAGAGGTTTTTCAAACGTTTTGAGAATGAATAATAATAGACAGGCTCCCAGTTGTAACCAAATGTTTATAAAGAGTGATTAAAGGGATATTTTCCTTCTCACTCATAACTAGACATGGAGCCCTCTATTTCTTTTCTGTGTGAAATCGTGCTAGAGCATGAGAGGCAACGGTAGATTGACCAGCCCCGCTCGCACATTATTTTAAAAAGAGATTTAGAGAAAAACAAAAGAGTGCTCAATGCCTCGAGTAATACTGTGTGTTCCACTGAGTTGCTCACACTAGATTTTTGGGAATCATGCTAGAGCCTCGAGTATTGTTGTGTATCTTGCTCTGATTATGCTCGCATGTGACCCTCTTGATTTAAAGTGATGAGACAACAGTGCTTGATGCCTCGGTAATACTATGTGTTCCCTCTGAGAGCTTGCATTCATGCCCGATGCCTCAGATATGTCATGTGCTCTACTCTGAATTGCTCGCATGTAGTCTCTTGAGCTTCTGTGTGACAAGTAAAATCGTGATTGATGCCTCGATAATACTGTGTGTTCCATTCGAGAGCTCGCACGAGAGTTTCTGAATTTTGTGTGATGGATAGACCATGCTTTATGCCTCGATGATACTATGTGTTCCATTCGAGAGCTCACACGTAGTTTGAGACAACGAAAATGGGTGATAAGGATCCACGGGAGCACGATGTACCGTGAGCGTTAGCCGTGGGGTACGATGTGCCGTGACTATCTGTGTGATATCTGTGTGATGCTGAAGGGATGGTTGATCTGCCTCCCCAAGCGTAGGGTTCCCGCACACCTGATCAGTGTAGTCTGAAATCCGACTATGGCCATAAGTCTTAATAAGTCTACTGTATCTGTGTGATACGATATTGTCACTACTGTGTGAGGTGACAGATATCTTCCCTTACTGTGTGTCTGGGGATATGTTAACCCATGATTTATGTCTTAACATGTAACTGATTTACAAAGTATAAAGCATTTTCTATATGTGATTTGTGTAGATAGATTATGCTCTGTGAAGCTGTATCCTACTGTGTGAAGTTAAACCTGTGTGGTTTTAAATGATAAACTGCGTGGATATGCATATACCCATCTAGCGAATTAATGGTTTCGCATTGATGGAAGTTGTTTTAAAGAACATGCATATTGTCTTATAAGGAAAATGAACATGTATGTATTTTAGCATGTAGATAGTGTGGTTATCTACCTGCTTGCATATTTTTCTTACTGAGCGCGTTATGCTCACCCCTTTATTTCTCCTCCACAAATACTACGCAGTAGTGAGTACTACAGTCGTCCCTGCTACGGTGTTCTCTAGTCATCCAGCAGTATAGAGAGATATACACTATTAAGATGCGAAAAAAATGTATCCTGTAAATTAATGCACAATCTAGTAATATTTTGTACGAAAGGGATGTATAGTTAATAGAAACTGAGGTAAACGCTTTCGCACATATTTATAAAAGTCCAGTTTCTATTCTACTTCATTTATTAAAATGAATATAAGTGAGATGTGGATTGGATTTGACTCACAGCTTATCTGTAAGTGGTAAGTAGTAAGGTAAATTCACGAGAAGAGGGTAGGGATCGTGACAGAATGGTATCAGAGCAGAGTTAGTCTGATGTGAGTCATTAGGAAATTATACATCCCTAAAGTACAGTGCATTATTAGGATACAAATGTGTATTCCAAGCTGAAAAATGTGACTGAGACACTTATTTTGAGTATGCAGGATGTCTAATAGACGACTTACTCGTAGAGGAGAGAGTTCATGCTCTCAGGGGCATAGAGATGAGCCTGAGAGGCGTAGTCGATCTAGTTTTAGTAGAGATCCACCAGAGCTTAGTGAGGCCGCTGAGGCTCGTATAGCGCAGTTACAGCGCAGTGTAGATATGGTTCTGGAGATGTTTACACAAGCTATGACCAGAATGGAGGGTAGAGGGGAAAACCCTATTAGTCAGGCTGCTACACCTGAGATAGATGAGTCTGCACAGCCTACAATAAGACCTCAAGCTGCAGAGGTAGAGATACCTGCACCTCACCTAGTTCACGACAATCCCCCACCAGTTGAGGATCCTGTAGCTCTACGACAGGTTGGTAGAGAGGGAATTTATGATTGTGATCTGGGAAGACTGAGAGAATTCCAAAAATTTGGACCACCTTCGTTTAGTGGGGTGAAGAACCCAGTGTCAACTGAGCATTAGATACACAGTATGGAGAAGCTCTACCGATTCTTCCATTGCTTTAACACAGAGAAGGTCACATTTACGGCTTTTGTATTAGAGAATGAGGCCGAGCATTGGTGGGTGGCCACACAGCCGATGTTGAGTGCCCGACACTCTATTGTGACTTGGGACATATTTCTGGATGCCTTTCAGAGGTAATATATTCCAGCTACTGCTCGGAGGAAGATGCAGTTGGAGTTTATGACATTGACTCAGGGAACTCGATCCGTAGATGAGTATGAATCCGGATTCACATACCTGGGCAGATATGATACAATGACTATGGGCCTGGAAGAGAGAAAGGTTCAGAAATTCCTTGAGGGATTGAGACCTTCCATCAGACCACGACTAGCTCCTTTGGACATTACCACCTATGACGAGGCAGTATGCAGAGCTCAGCTATGTGAGCAAGATTTTGAGCTGCATGCCTCAGAGTTGAGTAAGAGTGGTAAGGGAAAAAATAGAGACCGGAAGAGGTTGGCTGATAACAGAGGGTTCCGAAAGGACCGAAGGTTATTCGGTAAGGGGCCTAAGATTGAGGAGATGCAAGAGGAGCCTGTGAAGCCTCCAGTTCATCCAGTACCGAGGGCCACAAGCGTAGTTATTAGTGGACCCAGACCTACCACTGAGCAATGCTGGATGTGTGGTAGATATCATGGGGGTAGACCATGCCCTATGATGAGATTATGTTATAGATGCCATAAAGCAGGGCACATAGCTCGAGAATGCCCAAAGTTGATTGATACAGCCCCAAAGAAGGGCAAAGAGCCAGAGAAGGCTACAAGTGAGACACCTACACCTAAGAGGAAAGCCACAGCTGAAGAGAAAGGGAAACAAGCTGTTGGTAGTGGGAAAGTGTTTGCTTTGGACCAGACTTCTGCAGAGACTTCTAAGGATGTGATTAAAGGTACCATCCTAGTCTTTGATTTTAAAGCATTAGCATTGATTGATCCTGATGCCACGTATTCATTCATATCGCCTACCTTTGCATGTAAATTGATTGAACATGTACTACCTGTACCTCTAGGTAGGACTTTACTTATAAGTACTTCACTTAGAACGAATGTAATGACAGAATATGTCTGTAATGGTTGTAAGCTAATAGTAGGGGAAATGGAGATGTTAGTCAATCTGATTCTGCTAAACATGAGAGATTTTGATGTAATCTAAGGAATGGATTAGTTAGCTGCAAATCAAGCCGTCTTAGACTGTTATGCTAAGACAGTAATGTTTCCTACCCCTGAAAAGTGTATTGTAAGCTTTGCAAAGTAATGAAAGAAGTAGTAGTTTATGTCCAATGACGAATGTTTTACTAATCAAATGTAATTGTAATGTGTTGAAGGTTTTATAGACTATGTGGTTGATTTGAATAAGGTGTATCCGGATATGGTTGACATCTCAGTGGTGCGAGAATTCCCTGATGTCTTTTCGAAAGAGTTACCAGGATTGCCACCGGATAGAGAGATGGAATTCTGTATTGATTTGGTGCCTGAAATTGAACTGATATCCAAACCACCGTATAAAATGGCTCCAGTGGAATTGGAGGAGCTAAAGAAACAGTTACAAGAGCTGTTGGACAAGGGGTTTATTAGACCGAGTGTATCACCTTGGGGAGCACCGGTTCTGTTTGTGAGGAAGAAAGATGGGAGTCTCCAACTGTGTATAGATTATCGGTTGTTGAATAAGGCTACATTAAGAATAAATATCTCCTTCCACGGATAGATGATCTATAGGATCAGTTGCAGGGAGCACAGATCTTTTCAAAGATTGATATGAGATTTGGGTATCATCAGCTGAGGATTCAGAGTGGAGATGTACCCAAGACAGTGTTCAGGACCCGGTATGGCTATTATGAGTTTTTGGTTATGCCATTTGGGTTGACGAATGCTTCTGCAGCTTTTATGGCTTTAATGAATGATGTGTTTAAGCCATACCTAGATAGATTCGTGATTGTCTTTATAGAAGACATATTGGTGTATTCGAAGTCCAGAGAAGAGCATGCGCAGCATTTGAGAACAGTATTGCAGACCCTCCGAGATCAGGAGTTGTATGCTAAACTGGATAAGTGTGATTTTTGGCTGTGTGAAATATCATTTGTGGGTCATGTAGTCTCGAGAGACGGTGTATCAGTGGATCCGTCTAAGATAGAGGCTGTGGTACAGTGGGATAGACCCAAAACGGTTACAGAAATCTGAAGTTTTTTGGATTTAGCAGGTTATTACTGATGATTTGTCGAATGATTCTTTAAGTTGGCTGCTCCGTTAACTCGTCTCACCCGAAAGAATGTGACATTCGAGTGGGATGATAAGTGTGAGAAAAGTTTCTGCAAGCTAAAGCATAGACTGACCACCGCACCTATTCTCACCATACCCACCAGTTCAGGAGGTTACTCAGTGTACACAGATGCATCAAGATAGGGACTGGGCTGTGTGTTGATACAAAACGGGAAGGTAGTAGCCTATGGATCCAGACAGTTTAAGGACCATGAAAAGAACTACCCAACTCATGATTTAGAATTGGCAGTCATTGTACTTGCACTGAAAATATGGCGTCACTACTTATACGGTGAGAAATTTCAGGTGTATACAGATCAAAAGAGCCTCAAATATCTGTTTTCACAGAAAGAGTTAAATATGAGGCAGAGATGGTGGATAGAGCTTCTAAAAGATTATGAGTACGAGATATTGTACTATCTAGGAAAGACTAATGTTGTGCTGATGCCCTGAGAAGAAAGAGCCTTGGAATGGTATCGCACATGATGGTCAGGGAATATGAGCTGCTCGAGTAGTTTGCTCACCTCAGGTTGGATATAGACCCTTTTGCTATTGATATAGACTGTGTGATAGCTAGCCTGTGAGTGGAACCTGATTTGATTGACCGGATACGCTAGGCTCAGCTAGCCTATCTACTGTGTGAGGATCGTGTGAGTTAGATTCAGAGGGGTGATGTGGTCGATTTCTTTGTGAGTGATGATGACCTACTGAGGTTTAGAGGCAGGATTTGCGTTCCCGATGACCCAAAACTAAAAAGATTGATTTTGATAGAATCTCATTCATCGATATACACATTACATTTGGGAGGTAATAAGATGTACCAGAACCTCCAGAAAGTGTATTGGTAGTCAGGCATGAAAAGAGATATCGTAGAGTTTGTGGCAAGATGTCTAGTATGTCAGTAAGTAAAGGTAGAGCATCAGAAGCCTGCAGGGTTGTTGCAGCCTCTACCAGTACCTACATGGAAATGGGAGCATGTCACCATGGATTTCATCATGAGATTGCTGAGGACTAAGAGGAACCATGATGCTATCTGGGTAGTGGTTGACAGACTGACAAAATTCACCCACTTTCTAGCTATGAAATCTACAGATATTTTGAGTAGTTTAGCAGAGTTGTATGTACAGGAGATAGTGAGGCTACATGGTGTTCTAGTGAGTATCATATCAGATAGGGATTCCCACTTCACTTTTCATTTTTTGAAACAATTCCAAGAAGCTATGGGAATCCAATTGAGTTCAGTACTGCTTTCCATCCTCAGACCGATGGTCAATTAGAGAGAACCATCCAAATGTTAGAGGACATGTTGAGAGCAAGTGTAATGGATTTTAAAGGCTCTTGGGATGATCACTACCATTAGCCAAATTTGCATACAACTATAGTTATCACTCGAGTATCGGGATGGCATCATATGAAGCCTTGTATGGTAGAAGGTGTCGTTTCCCTATTGGTTGGGAAGAAGTGGGTGAGAGGAAAATGTTTGCTCCTGATTTGGTACAGCAAACCTCTAAGGTTGTTCAGCTAATATGTGAGAGATTCCGAACAGCTCAGAGTAGGCAGAAAAGCTACGCTAACATAAGACGAAGGCCACTAAAGTTCACTATGGGTGACAGGGTATTTTTGAATGTCTCTCCCTCGAAAGGGATTATGAGGTTCGGTAAGAAGGGTAAGTTGAGCCCTCGGTATATCGGACCGTTTGAGATACTGAAGCGAGTGGGAGATAAGGTTTATAGAATTGCGTTGCCACCGGAGTTGGCTAGCATTCATAATGGCTTCCACGTATCGATGCTTCGAAAGTACCATCCAGATCCAAGTCATGTGATTTGGTATGAGCCATTAGAGCTCGAAGATAATTTGACATATGTAGAGAGACCGATCCGAATACTGGATAGGAAAAAAATGCTACGGAATAAGACAATTCTGCTTGTTAAGGTTCTCTGGCAACACCACACTTCAGAGGAGGCTAAGTCGAAGTTAGAGAGCCTGATGTGGGAGAAGTACCCCCGACTCTTCGAGGATTGACTTGGTTTTAATTTGGAGGACCAAATTTCTTAAGGGGGGAGGAAATGTAAGACCTGAATTTTTGTGTTATTTCTTTCAGAATATGTCATTTAAATATGTAATCATGATATATCGATCAATAAGGAAGAAATAATACAACTTCGAGTTTATTTGATGTAATTGGAAGTCGGTAAGTTTTAAAATACCGAAATAAGAGATTGAGTAAAATCAGAATAAACCGAATGAAATTAGGTTAAACCGATTGAAAATATGGACTCTGAACGCAAGAAATATAGGGAGTCCAAGAAGGGAAGTTAGTCCGAAAATGATAATTCAAAAATTTTCCCACAATGAGAATTTATCTCCGAAATAAAGAGAAAAAATTATATTTTCGGAGAAATAATAAAAATAGAATATGATGTACATATATATCTATTTTTCGAATCAAAATTAAATAAAATATATGTACACGGGTATGAATATTAATGTATAAGGTACATTATGGTAATGTAATATTATTATAATAATATAAAATATTTGTTTATTATTATTATTATAATAATATTATATTAAATATATTATTTAATTGGTTATTATATTATATTATATTATAGTATAGTATAATATAATATAATATAATATAATATATATAAAGAAAAAAAAAGAAAGAAGGAATCTGAAAGGAAAAAAAAAGGAAAGAAGCAAAATCGCGAAAAGAGACAGAGAGAGGGGGACTGAAACCCGACCTTTGCCTCTCCTTCCTCCGGTGAGCAACGGTCGGCGCAGGAGAGCACAAGACCACCGACGAGTGACAACCGGCACTGAGGAAGCATCTGGGAGCCGTCACGCGTCGTGGAACGACCGAAAAAGGGAGATCAACGGAGAGGAACCCGTGGGAGAGAAAGGAAGATTCGTCGGCACCGACGACGATTTGGGCCGATCCAAGCCAAGCGAACCTTCCCCAGGACGAGGCACACCGAACGGTGGTCGACCCACCCTAGGAACCGATCGAAAATGTGGGTAACGACCAAAATCAGCCTGAACCGGTTCAGACCGGTTCAATGTGAAAAGGGACTGAACTGGTCCGAACCGGTTTAGTAGGAGAGAGAAAGAGGAGAGAAAAAATAATTTGAAAAAAAATTCAGTGTTATCTCGGCACAGTAATAGACTGGTAAGTGGTCGAAAATCGGTCGATTTATTTTTCGGATAATTAATTTGAATTTATATTAGATCGAAATTAACCGATTTAAATATATATTGTTGTATAGCGAAAAAACGGTAGGCGACGTGTACGAATTTGAACGGATCTCAACTTACGTGCCACCAAGGAAAAATTTAACTTTCGACAATACATCCAGAGCCAATTAGACTGCGTAATCTGAGGGGATCGAGGAAATTGAATTCGTAGTTGACACATTTCGAGGTAAGGGACTTATGTAAGCTATACGTATATTTTCTTATCTGTTTTGTGAAATGTATGTGATAAGTACAAAGATATCGATATATCTAAGTAGAAAACTACGTATAAGAATAAGTCAAATGATGAGTTGCATGACTTCTATGATTGTTGTAAAAAGAGGTTTTTCAAACGTTTTGAGAATGAATAATAATAGATAGGCTTCCAGTTGTAACCGAATGTTTATAAAGAGTGATTAAAGGGAGATTTGCCCTCTCACTCATAACTAGACATGGAGCCCTCTATTTCTTTTCTGTGTGAAATCATGCTAGAGCATGAGAGGCAACGGTAGATTGACCAGCCCCGCTCGCACATTATTTTAAAAAGGTATTTAGAGAAAAACAAAAGAGTGCTCGATACCTCGAGTAATAATGTGTGTTCCACTCGAGCTGCTCGCACTAGATTTTTGGGAATCATGCTAGAGCCTCGAGTATTGCTGTGTATCTTGCTCTGATTATGCTCGCATGTGACCCTCTTGATTTAAAGTGATGAGACAACAGTGCTTGATGCCTCGGTAATACTATGTGTTCCCTCTGAGAGCTTGCATTCATGCTCGATGCTTCAGATATGTCGTGTGCTCTACTCTGAGTTGCTCGCACGTAGTCTCTTGAGCTTCTGTGTGACAAGTAAAATCGTGCTTGATGCCTCGATAATACTGTGTGTTCCATTCGAGAGCTCACACGAGAGTTTCTGAATTCTGTGTGATGAATAGACCATGCTTTATGCCTAGATGATACTGTGTGTTCCATTCGAGAGCTCGCACGTGGTTTGAGACAACGAAAATGGGTGATAAGGATCTACGGGAGCACGATGTACCGTGAGCGTTAGCTATGGGGTACGATGTGTCGTGACTATCTGTGTGATGCTGAAGGGATGGTTGATCCGTCTCCCCAAGCGTAGGATTCCCGCACACCTGATCAGTGTAGCCTGGAATCCGACTATGGCCATAAGTCTTGATAAGTCTACTGTATCTGTGTGATACGATATTGTCACTACTGTGTGAGGTGACAGATATCTTCCTTTGCTGTGTGTCTGGGGATATGTTAACTCATGATTTATGTCTCAACATGTAACTGATTTACAAAGTATAAAACATTTTCTATATGTGATCTATGTAAATAGATTATGCTCTGTGAAGCTGTGTGCTACTGTGTGAAGTTAAACCTGTGTGGTTTTAAATGATAAACTGTGTGGATATGCATATACCCATCTAGCGAATTAATGATTTCACATTGATGGAAGTTGTTTTTAAAGAACATGCATATTGTCTTATAAGGAAAATGAACATGTATGTATTTTAGCATGTAGATAGTGTAGTTATCTACCTACTTGCATATTTTTCTTACTGAGTGCGTTATGCTCATCCCCTTATTTCTCCTCCACAGATACTACGCAGTAGTGAGTACTGCAGTTGTCCCTGCTATGGTGTTCTCTAGTCATCCAGCAGTATAGAGAGGTATACACTATTAAGATGCGAAAAAAAATGTATCCTATAAATTAATGCACAGTCTAGTAATATTTTGTACGAAAGGGATGTATAGTTAATAGAAATTGAGGTAAACGCTTCCGCACATATTTATAAAAGTCAAGTTTCTTTTCTACTTCATTTATTAAAATGAATTTAAGTGAGATGTGGATTGGATTTGACTCACAGCCCAACTGTAAGTGGTAAGTAGTTAGGTAAATTCATGAGAATAGAGTAGGGGTCGTGACACTATTGCTTTGAAAAGCATTTGATTTCATGGTTTTGTGTGAATCAAGAACACCCGAGGGAAGGGTTGAGTCCTGACTGTGTTGTGAAATTTTAACGAAAATGAAATAATTTAAATTGATTTGCATGTTGAATTTTTCATGCTTTTTGAAATCCATATGTGAACTTGTTTTACATGACATCATGAATTGTAGTATCTGTTTTGAAATCTGTGGAGAAATGGTGGTTTATGCATGACACCACGTTCATGTAGGTAGTATAACCTACTTGTTCGTAGGATTGCCTTACTGAGCTTGATGTGCTCACCTCTTTCATTTTCTCACACAGATCATTTCCAGTAGACTTTGAGGCGACTGAGTACTGCATTCCTGATATCTGCTGCTACCCATCATTATGAGGTTATACACTTTGTACATATTGTATCTGAATAAGAATAGCACAGTAATGTTTGTAAGTAACTTTCGGGGATGTATATACATTATAAACACTTGTAAGTGAATGAGAAAAATTAGTGAAAAACTCATCTGTTTACATTTCCTTTAATAAGGAATTAAGTTATATGGTGAATGAATGGTGGGACTGGCATTGACACAAACCAATTGTTAGTAGAGTGTGGTCATGATCAGAGGACAGGTAAGTATGAAAAAAAAACAAAAAATTTTCTCTGATTTTTGGTCCATTACCACTATCTACATACTTTTCATTGTTTAAGTAGGATTCAAAAAATAATAAAGGGGAAGGGGTTAAGAATCTCTCATTTTCCCTCAAATATCCTATTTTTTATTTACCCCAATTTAGGAGAAATACCATGGAAAAGAAATGAGTAAAAAAATGTTAATTGTAAAATAACTTTTATACCTTAAGTGTTTTTTTTTTTAATTTTTAAATAATCATTCTAATTATTTGTCTCTTATAATTTACTTCCCAATTTTTTAATTTAATTTCTACTTATATCACAAATATGATTTTATCATTTCATTATTACTTAAAGAATTTGATTTTTTTTGTTTTATTTTATTATTTTCCAGCATTATTGCTTAAATGCTCTCTAAGTACATTGACTCTAATATAACAATTATCACTTGGACCAAGTTAAAAATAAAAAAAAATTCTTTTTCAATAATAATAAAAATATCTTAATGTAACCAAAATTTTATTTGTAATCAAATGAATCACCACTATTAATTATATATGTTATTTTATAGAAAAAAGTTATATTTGAAAAAACATTATAACTAATCATTTCTTTTTCTTTCGACTTTTTAATCAAACAATGATTATTAGGATTTTTTTACTTTTCTTTTATGAATGTTAACAATTCAAACAAAAGATACATGTATCGTCTCGTTCCCTTTACTTTCCTTCACGTTACTTTACTTTCATTTCATTTTTTTTTTTTAAATCATGAGTTGTCCTCATACCACATTTTCTCCAAAAATAGTGTAAAATCTACAGTAAAAAAATGTGCTTAGAAAAAACCAATTTTGGATGATCTAAAAATAAAAAATAGCATTAATAGCATTAATATCAAAATGTATTACTGAATTATTTTCATGTATACTATAACTTTATTTTATATTTAAAATTATAAAATTTTATTCGCTAAAAATATTAATACATTATTTTATATTAAAGTTGATCATATACTTATTCAATTATTTTTTAATTTTTTTATGTAGTCATTTATTTAATATATATTCATTTTTACGTTTGTATTTATATTTTTATAATGTTGTAGCTATTTAATTTCAAAATTTTTAATTCCTACACACATCATCTCATTTTTAATAAAAATAATGAACTTTTTTCAAAAGTTCACAATTCTTTTTTTTTTTTAATTTTTTGTTTTTTTTTCTTTATTTTATTTTTTTCTTATTTTATTCATATCTTCCGCCTGTCGTCAACAAGATTTATTGTCTGAGTTTTTTTTTTTTTTTTTCTTTTTTTCGAATGACTTCAAACAGGCTTTTTGTTGCTAAAGAGTGGAGTTTGCGTTATCGACGACCAAGTCTACCTTTCACATGCTAGATCAACACTGCCAAGAATTATATCTCATTGCCAGTGCACTAGAGATAGACTAGTAGCAACCAAATTTGGTCGTCTATGCATCAAATTCGCATTGCCAGGGATCAGATCTTGTCGTGATGAGCTAAATTGACGTTACTAGTGATCGATTCTGGCTGTTGGAAACCTAATTCTGCACCAGCAATCGATTTTTGTTGTTGGTGTGCCAGATCAGTGCTATAATTTGATGTTGATAAGGCTGATTTCCGGCCATGTAAAACTAGAAAATAAATTTAGGAAAGTTTATAAATTGGAAATTTAACTAGCAAATAAATTAATATAGGTTATTATAACTAAGGAACAAGATCATTTAATGCATGGAATTTGCTAGACAAAGTGTATAAAACTGATCAGGAAATTAAGGCCAAAAAAGTGAAATGTAAGGCTGATTTTAGCAGAGTAAAAGAACTCCGTGCCCCTAATACCTATTATACTATAAATCTATAGATAAACATAAAAATTATGGTTGAAAATTAGGGCTAGAAAGCATGAAATGAAGGCTAGAAAAATTGGACAAAATCTGATCAGAAAATGCATGGATGATGGCGAGAAGATGGCTGAATTTTAAGCCAATAAAAATCCCAAGACGTTATAAAATTCATATAATTTATATGGTACATTGCCAACACTAAATACGATATTTTGAGTCTAAAAAGAAGTCATCTTCATCACCATTCCTGCTGAGTTTCACGTCTGAAATAGAAAAGAAAGAAAGAAAAAGAAAAGAAGAAAACCAGCAAAAACAACCTTTAGATATTTTCTTCCTCTAGTTGTTTTCTAATATACATAGCAATTTGAGAGAGTATATTGGCTGTTTGAAGGCTAAAAGACACAAAGACAAAGGAAGGTAGATTTTTGGTTTTAAAGGAAGGTAAGGGCTAGTGTGTGTGTGTGTGTGTTTTGGTTTAAAAATGATAGATGTGATAGATCCGATGTACTTAAACATGTATTTGGGATTATTTTGCAACAAAAACAAGTGGAAGATCCCTCTAGGGTTTCGGCCATAAGGGCGTCCATAGGGTAAGGATACTTAAAGTTGGCTGATTTGAATATATGTTTTGTTTTAAGGTTTGCTAAGCATGATTTTAGTGTAAAATGGCAACAAACAGATTTGGACAACTACTTTAGGGTTTCGTTCATTTACGAAAAATAAATGAGGAGAATGTTTTGGAATCTGATTTGATTGTATAATGATTTTCGAAATAAGTTCAGCTGAAAATGGAAAGAAAACTAACGAACCATAAAGAGATAGATTCGGCCACCATGTCTTACTTAGAGTAAGATGTCTTCAATGAAACTGATCTAAAGGTATATTAATGTTGAGATTATCTTAAGTTAAATGGTAGTATTGAAATTGAAATAAAGTTAGCAAAACACTAGAAGTAGTCTCTGACACCTAGGGAAGTAATAGGAAGCATAGTTTGAAATAGCGGCCACTATTCAAGATAGCGGCCGTTATGTGTGAAATAGCGGGTTTGAAAAAATTCACACCTGCAATTACCGTAATTGATCCGTTATGACTACTATCGAAAGTCGTTATTACCGTTATCGAAGACCGTTATTGCCGCGATTCTCCGTTAAAAAGTTGTGCGATATTAAAAAAAATTCACGACCGCGATTATCGTTATGACTATAATAATCTCCGTTATATCCGAAACCACGATAAATGCAACGCAGCCGAAAACGTGACCGCAACCGCAATTTAAATCCCTGATAGCAAGTGATGCAATTTGATAAGTTTAGCTACTATTTGGTTTATTTTAAGGTAAGATTAAATAAGTTTGATAATAATTAGATGTGTTTGACATGAAATTGCAACCAAGGTCACACTTGGAGGGAGAAAATGATTTGGAAAATAATAGGAAGTTGTTGTTTAAATAAAGTTTAAAATCATGTGATTTGTCTAAGGTTAGTATGATAAAGCTTGTGTAGTGTTTGAACACTCTTGGCTAAATGTGTAGTGCCATGCATTCATACATAAACTATGCATAAAGGCAAGCATTTATTTAAGCTAATGCATAAAAGCTTTTATAATTGCATAAATGATTTGGAAAGAAACAAGACAGCCCACTAAGTTAATTGAATTGTATTCTTTAAGTGAAATGCATAAGCAATCTAATTTGTTGAGTTTGAATAAACACCTATCTCATTTGGATATTTTAAATATGCATATAATGCTACTTGTCTGGGTTATCTAATTGATTTTGGAAGCATGATTTCTAAAGCATAATAATCCTTATTTGTAATTATTATGCTTGAAAGTTAAGAAATTATTTTGAAACTATGCTAAACTGTTTGGAATTTGTTTTGAGACTTTTGGCATCCTTAGTACATGCTTATTTGGAAATCATGCTTTGCCTATTTGGACCCCATTGGTATGTTGTTGTTTGACTTGGATCGCGTCTATAGCTTTCTAGTACTCATCGATCCAATAAGACTGAGGAACCTTAACCATAATCATAGATTATTATATTCCCTTATTGGGACGTTTGGACTTCAAAACTTGCATGATTACTATATGGATATTAGCCTAGTCTCTTAAGAAACACTTTGGATATATGTTTTCATATATGTTTTGTATAAATAATTAAGTATTTGATTTGGTTTGGACCCCTATTTGTATGAAAGTATTTTAGAACATATGAAATAAGGCATACCATTGTACATTAGGATTTTATAGTTCACGCGTTAGGATCCGGGGAAATGAAGTGCTTTAAAGCATCCTTTCATGTAATACCCCTGATGTTGCCTGATGAACGAACAGCAATAGGAATTTACCTTCCACGTATTCTGATTGCACTAACGACAAAAATGTGACGTTCGTGCGATTTGTTCCACGTGTTCTTCGTATAATCTGCAAAAACAACAGGAATCAGAGGGGGCAGGGATTTGTCCCTGCATGCGCACTCCGATGATTAAGTAAGTAATCGGGAGTTGTGTAAGTAAGAGGAAGAGAATGTGTTTCTTAATTCAAAGGGTTGAAATATTTCTCCCTGGTTTTTTGTTCTTTGGTTTTCCTCCCCTTTTTTGAGAGCTCCTCGGCATATTTATAGGTTTCTTCTAAGTCGGTTCGAGCAGAGGCCCAGGCGCGTGTCTGGGCCGCGACAGAGTCATAAAGCACTCTGTCGCGCTTCGGGTGGAGTAGCTTGCGGGGGAGTCGATAGGCGGCAGAGTGCCCATGGACCTCTGCCGCAGGCTGTGCGGGAGACCTATGCCGCAGGCTGTGCGGAAGACCTCTACCTCAGGCTGTGCGGGAGACCCTACCGCGGCCGCGCGGGCAATGCGGGAGACCTATGTCGCAATAGAGGCGATGGAGGTCTGTCGCGTCTACTATGCGGCACACATCCCAGGCGACAGAGTGCCTATCGCCCCGAACACTCTGTCGTTCAACAAGCAACTCTGTCGCGAAATCAGCCACGTGGCTTATTCTTGTTCTGACACGTGGCAGTCAATGGTTGGCGGATAGTTGTACACGTGGATTCTGGTGACACGACCACCATCAATTGCTCCCCACTCTTTGGTAGGAATTTTTCCTACGAAAGAGTGTCTGGGTCCGGATTTTTCTCGGGTCGGGTCGAATCTCCGCGCGTGTGGCGACGCAGGCGAGCCGCTATATATACTGGGCCCCTGCGGTCTTCATCGCTACTCAGTTCTCTCGCAAAAATACTCTACCGTATTTTCCTTTGCAGACTCTGTCGCTACTCTCTCGCCACTCTACCGCAACTCCATCGCAACTCTACCGCGCACACAACACTGTGTCGCAGGTCTGTCGCGCCTTCTTGAGACTCTGTCGCGAGTTCTTCTCTTCTTCATTTTATGTAATTTTATAGTCCGTGGTTCCATTTTTTGGCTTTCGAACCCCTAAAAATGGCTGGTCATGGTGTAGGAAAACAAATAGACCTAGGAGTAAAGTCGACTTTGAAGGAAGCCGACATCCGAGATCTAGTATCTAGGTTTCCCTTACCCGAGGGATACGCCTATAGACTTCCAACCCCCCAGGAGAGTGACATACGTCGTGTGTCCAACGGGGTAGTCGTTTTTAGGGCAGCATTAGAGTTAGGACTCCGCTTCCCATTGTCCGACTTCGGGGCTTCCTTCCTTAGGATGCACGGGGTATCCCCGGGGCAGTTGCATCCTCATGCATGGATGCAATTAGTAGCGTTCACCGTGCACTGCCATTCAAGGGGCGTCCCTCCATCCCTTCCTCTCTTAGATGTATTTTTCAGGTTTCGAGGGAGCCCCGGCTTAGTGCCTTACTCGCTTCAGCGGGTGTATCAGCCCGGTTTTGAGAACAGGTTGTTCGAGAAACCTGCTAACAAGTTTCATGGTTTTGAGACGGAGTGGCTTGTTGTAGAAGTGCCCGAGGGCCTGGATTTCCCCACCCGTTGGGAGAATAGGCGAGAAATCCCCAAGGGTCCCAAGATTTCCATGCTTAGGGAGCAGTTATCTTCGGATGTCAACAAACTGCTAGTCCGTCATCCCATTAGCCTTGACAGCCTTTTATCAAATGAAAATTTGATATCAGCTGGCTGGGGTGTGGGTCCGGTCCCTGTTGCCGGACCCTCTGTTCCTTCATCCGATCCTCCGCCTTCGACTTCCCCCGAGTTGAATCCTGAACCTGTAAGGCCACAGGAGGATATAGGGAGTACCAACGTGGAGTCTAGTTCTGGCAGCGAACCCTTAGTCGACCTGACTGGCTGGGAAGGGTTCGGCTCCACTTTCATGGTGCTCCCTGATGACGATGCAATAAATATAGAGTCCCTTCAGGAGCATCTCGATTCTCCTGACGGTAATTTTTAATTCTTTTTACTACTTGCTGTTTTTGATCAGTTTTTGACCACTGATTTATTTTCTTTTCCTTTTTTACAGAAATGAGTCACTTCCGGCAATCGTTGGGTCGTCAGGTCTCGGAGGCTGGTCCTTCCAGTGCTCCTACCAGGAAGAGGCGTCGCTTAGCCGACGATGTCCCAAGGGAGGCACCGGTCCCCTCTCAGCTACCTCGTGCTCGGACCCCCCTGTTTCTAGGCAGGCGATGCCTCCCCCTCCTTCGGAGCAGAGGGATCTCTCTCGGGATAGGGGGAGAGTCGCCTCATCTTTACGGGGGGCTTTCGGGTCATCCGGGGGATCCCGCTCCGAGGAGCGTGCGGAATGCAATATCATTCCGTCGCAGTGGAAGAATCGAAGGCGATTATACATCGAGGGTTCGATGGGAAGCAGGCCAATACTACCGAGGATAGGCCCTGCTGACGAGAGGTCCTACCCCGTGGACGGGGGGTTTATTATGAGAGGGGCCGAATTTCGAGTTTACCTCGGGGTCCGCGACAACGATACTTTGGACACTCCCGGGGTGGCTTCCCGGATTAGTTGGTCTTCCATCCTTCCTCGGGACGAGGCGAGGATATTTCGGAATTACCCGGAGGGGGAGGACTTAGCCGACATGGAGGCATTGAGGGTAAGTTTCATACTCCTCTTCGTTTGACTCCTTTTTGCTACATTCTTTGAATCTAACTTTTTGCATTTCTTTGCAGCTGGCTCAGAGAACCGTGGCCAACAATGCCCAGCACCGGGCCTATCGGGAGCGGGCCGATAAAGAAATCCGGGAACTGAAGGACAAGGTTATGGAGTTATCCAACACTGTCAATAACTTGTCCAAACTTCCGGATTTAGTGAGGAGCCTGGAGGAACAGCTCGCCAAGGTTCACCAGGACCTGAACCAGGCAAAGGAGGATCTCACCGTTAAGGCGGCCCGATCTGGCAAATTCCACGAGGATCTTCAGGAGGCCCATGCCGAGCTGGATCGTATGCAGTCCAGCTACGGGTCCTTACTCACTCGGAATCAGGAGCTTGAGCAACGCGTTGCCGATTTAGAAAGTCAAGCTCCTACTTTAACCCGAGTAGAGATCGATAGCATCCGGGCGGAAGCCGTAAAGGAGTACCGCCTTTCCAAAGACTGCTTGAGGCGGAAGGAGGATTTCTCGAATCCCTATGTAAAGTACGGGTTCTATCTTGCCCGATCATGGTTAGAGAAGCATAGGGATGGCGAGGAATTCCCCGAGCTTCAATATACGAACGAGGCAATGCTATTCGAGGCCCCCGACTGGACCAAGTATGAACCTGGGGCTGAACCCGCGGACGAACTATTTGAGAGGACTGCTCAAAATGACCTCGCCAACCTTACCGGTCCTTGGGAGCCCGCGGATTTGGGTGGTGCTCCCGAGCCTATTAACTCTCTACTTGATTTGGACGGCGAGGAGGGTCAGCAGCAGTCCCTGGGTAGTGAAGGTCCGTATGTAGCTGATCCAGCTGATCCCGAGCTTTCTCCCGAAGATTAGATAGCTATTCCTGTTTTTTGTTTTTCTTTTCAAGTACTTTGTTGTCTTTTTGTAAAGATCTACTAAAGATCTATTTGTAATGACTTTTGAATGAAATGAAAACGAGATTTTTGTTCATGCTTCGTATCGCATTACTTCTCTATTTATCATTTATCATTCTTTGTCTGTTTGTTTATTTTGCTTGTATATATTCGCTTTGAATGTATTCGTGTATGCTCCCCAATTCTTGATAGAAAGGTATACTTTCAGAAAGAATTTTTTGTGTAAACGTATAACTGTTTAAGGCTTGATTACTATGACGTGGATGTGTCTTTAGTTTTTATAGCCTTGATGTTTTTATTGCCTGGCCACAGTGACGCATAGCGCCTCAGGCTCTTACGGCTCGGCAGAGTGTACGCCTGGCCACAGTGACGCATAGCGCCTCAGGCTCTTATGGCTCGGCTGTATGTACGCCTGGCCACAGTGACGCATAGCGCCTCAGGCTCTTACAGCTCGGCTGTATGTACGCTTGGCCACAGTGACGCATAGCGCCTCAGGCTCTTACGGCTCGGCTGTATGTACGCCTAGCCACAGTGACGCATAGCGCCTCAGGCTCTTACGGCTCGGTTGTATGTACGCCTGGCCACAGTGACGCATAGCGCCTCAGGCTCTTACGGCTCTTCTGTATGTACGCCTGGCCACAGTGACGCATAGCGCCTCAGGCTCTTACGGCTCTTCTGTATGTACGCCTGGCCACAGTGACGCATAGCGCCTCAGGCTCTTACGGCTCTTCTGAATACACGCCTGGCCACAGTGACGCATAGAGCCTCAGGCTCTTACGGCTCTTCTGAATACCTGTCACAAGATTTAGATGCATAGAAGTTGCAGATGTATAATAAAATGACATTCTGCGTGATGATTTGATAACAATATCTTGTGATGGTATAAACAAATGATAATACTGTTTGGGAAAGAAAATATAGCGATTAATTCAAATACAGCTTTAAGTGATTTGAATTCCATGTTTTCCCTATCTTCTTCCCTTGTAGAGTTTTCAGAACACAGGTGTTAGGTCCAATCTTGTATCTGATTCTGTATGGACCTTCCCAATTGGCTTTGAATTTCCTATCCTCCTTCAGGGCATTCGTGATCTGCGACTTTCTGAGCACTAAATCTCCCTCAAACATTGGCCTATCTCTCACCCGGCTATTATAGTAGTTGGCCACCCTCTGATGATAGGATGCCAATCGAATAGCCGCGGCTTCTCTATGTTCATCGAGTAGGTCCAAGCCTTCCCTTAGAGCTTGTGAGTTTTCTTCCTCTACTAAGGGTACCACTCTTGGTGATAACGCTCCAATTTCCACAGGGATCAGTGCTTCTGCGCAGTATACGAGGCTGAATGGCGTTTCTCTGGTTGACACACGACTGGTGGTACGATATGCCCATAGAACACTAGGCAATTCGTCCACCCATGCCCCTTTTGCTTTGTCTAGCCTGGTCTTCAGCCCATGAAGAATAGTCCGATTACTGACCTCGGCCTGTCCATTGGCTTGAGGATATGACACTGAAGAGATCCTTAGCTGAATGTTGAGGTTCTGACAGAATTCGCAGAAAGCATTACAATCGAATTGCTTTCCATGGTCGACATTTAAGATGCGTGGGATTCCGAATCGACAGATAATGTCTTTCCATACCATCGCCTCGACCTTCTTTTCTGTGATCGTAGCTAAGGGCTCTGCTTCGATCCATTTCGTAAAGTAATCGGTAGCCACTAGCAGGAATTTTCTTTGGCCCGTGGCTAAGGGGAAAGGTCTAAGGATGTCCAATCCCCACTGTGCAAAAGGAATTGGCTGTACTGTGCCTTGAGAGGGAGTCACTGGGGCTGTTGTGATAGGCGCAAATCTCTGACATTTGTCACATCTGCGGGTTTGGTCCATCGCATCTTTCTTCAACGTTGGCCAGTAAAATCCCGATCGTAGTACTTTAGCAGCAAGGACTCTTGCTCCTAAGTGTTCGTCATAAATTCCTTCATGCACTTCTGCTAGGGCATAGCTTGCTTGTTCCGGTCCCAGACATTTCAATAATGGTGACGAATATCCCCTTTTGTACAGTTCTCCGTTGATGAGTGTGAACTTCGCCCCTTGTACTTTCAAACGACGAGCCTCGTCTTTATCTTGGAGAAGTGTACCTTCGGTGAGATACTGTTTGAATGGGGATCTCCAGTCGTCTCCAACTTGAATGTCACACACTTCGACCTCTTCAATACTAGGTCGTTCGAGCCTCTCTACCTTCACTATCCTTCCTAGTGTCTCATTGGAGGAGGCTAACTTAGACAGTGAATCAGCATGTGTGTTTTCAGACCGGTTGATTTATGTCAGCTGAAAGCTTTTGAAAGTCTGGGCCAGAAGTTGGACTTTCTTCAAGTAAGGGGCCAGCATCGGTTCCCGTACCTCATATTGTCCGTTGAACTGGTTCACCACCAATTGAGAGTCACTATGTGCTACCAAGTGGCGAACCTGCAGCACTTCAGCCAGCCTCATCCCGGCTATCAAAGCCTCGTACTCCGCTACGTTGTTTGAGCTAGGGAACCCAAACCGTAAGGAGTATTCCAGGGGTTTCCCTTCTGGTGATATCAGGACTACACCTGCCCCGCTTCCGTTTGCACTTGACGCCCCGTCGACATATAGCGACCATGGTTGAACATCCCTTTCATCGCAGTCGCTCGGGCTAGTGCACTCCACTATAAAGTCTGCCAAAGCTTGACCCTTGATGGCCTGTCTCGGTTGGAACGTGATATCGTATCCTCCAAGTTCCACTGCCCATTTTACTAACCTGCCTGAGTGTTTAGGTTTCTGAAGGATTTGTCTCAACGGTTTATCTGTTCAGACGGTGATAGGGTGCGCTTGGAAATAAGGGCGCAGCTTTCGCGAGGCCATCACAAGGGCTAATGTTAGCTTTTCGGCTAGCGGATAGCGGGTCTCTGGCTCCAATAGCACTTTGCTCACGTAGTAGATGGGACGGTGCACCATTTCATCTTTCTTCAGTAGCGCCGCACTTACGGCATAATCACCGACTCCCAAATACATATAGAGTTGCTCTCCTTCTAGGGGCCTTGTTAATAAAGGCAACTGTTTCAAGTATTCCTTGAGGTCCTCGAAGGCCTTTTGACAGTCTCCCGTCCACTCGAAGTTCTTTCCCCCTCGTAGAGTTTTGAAGAACGGCAAGCTCCTTTCTGCTGATTTTGACAAGAAGCGATTCAGAGCTGCTATTCTGCCTGTCAATCTCTGGACCTCTCTTACGGTAGTTAGGGGTTTCATGTCAATGACCGCCTGCACCTTTTCGAGATTTGCCTCAATGCCCTTGTTAGTGATCATGAAGCCTAAAAACTTCCCTGATCTTACCCTGAATGAGCACTTTTTGGGGTTTAGCTTCATGTTGAATCTCCTCAATACTTCGAATACCCTGGACATTTGATCAGCGTGAGACTCTCCTACGCGGCTCTTGATGATCATATCGTCCACGTAGGCTTCCATGGTATTTCCCAGAAGATCTTTGAACACTTTGCTCACCATTCGTTGATAGGTTGCTCCCGCGTTCTTTAAACCGAACGGCATTACCCGGTAGCAATAGGTTCCGTTGTCGGTTATAAAGGAAATCTTTTCTTCGTCTTCTGGGTGAAGCATGATTTGGTGATATCCGGAGAAAGCATCCAAGAAACTGAGGAATTCGTAACCGGATGTTTCGTCTACCAGTCTGTCTATCCGAGGTAGGGGGTATGAATCTTTAGGGCAGGCTTTGTTCAGATCAGTGAAATCCACATACATTCGCCACTTCCCGCTAGATTTCTTTACCATCACTACGTTGGCCAACCACTCAGGGTAGTATACCTCTCGGATGAATCCGGCGCCCAGGAGTTTACTCACTTCTTTAGTGATTGCTTTTTGTCGTTCCGGGGCGAAACTCCTCTTCTTCTGTTTGACAGGTCTGTGCTCGGGTATGACATGAAGCTCATGGCAGATCACTTCGGGACTGATTTCGGGCATGTCCGTCGGACTCCAGGCGAAGACATCCGAGTTTCTTCTCAGGCACTCGACTATCTCATTCTTTAGTTGTTCGCCCAGTTGAGTCCCTATGAATGCCTTTTTTCCCTCATCCCCTTTTGTTAGCTCAATGGCCTCTGTTTCTTCTACAGGCTGAGGCTTGGGCGGATCATCTATACATAAGGTTTCTTTCCTCTGTGCTATCTTGTTGGCGGTGGAAGCGAGATAACAAGTACGGACACTCCTTTGGTTTTCTCGTACTTGCCCGACTCCGTTGGGAGTGGGGAACTTCATTAATAGATAGCAAGAGGATATCACCGCCCTCATATCGTTCAGCACAGGTCTACCCAAGATCATGTTGTAGGTAACGGAGGTTGACCTGACTACCATGAACAATACTTGTCGGGTCACATCCTTCGGGTGCTCTCTGAGAGTCACAGGCAACTCTATGGACCCTGCCACCTTCACTCGCTCGCCCGTGAATCCGTATAGTGGCGTCATAACGGGTTTCAACCTATCTTCGGATATGCTCATCTTTTCGAAGCAGTTCCAATAGATTAGGTTCACTGAGCTCCCGTTATCGACCAGGACTCTGCTCACCGGGTGTTTGGCCACTACCGTGGATATCACCATGGGGTCGTCATGAGGCGTGACAATATCACCTTTGTCAGCCAGAGTGAACATGATGGGTTCTTCATCCGCTTGTTCTTCCATCACAACGTTAACCTGATATGCTTGCCTTGCGTAGCTTTTACGGGAAGTAGAGGAGCTTCCCGCCATTGATTCCCCGCCTGCAATAACATTTATTGCGGGGGCTGTAGGTTCGTTGTTTGGCGGATTGGCTCGGGGGATGGTAGGCCTGAATGCTTCGTTTCTTGGCCTATTCCTTCTGATATCATCATTTGGTCCAGTCCGCGGACGGTCATTCCTTTGGTCACGCGGAGGATAACAGGGTCTCTCGCTCCTCCACAGGAAGCGGTTGATCTTCCCCTCTCTAGCCAGTCTTTCCAACTGATCCATTAAATCTCTGCATCTCTCCGTTGGGTGGCCGTGAGCGCTATGGAATTCACAGTAGGCTTCAGAGTTTCGTCCTACGTCTCCAATTTTCTTCTTGGGGAATTCCAACAGTCCCGCCCCTTCGATTGCTGCCAGTATCGCAGTGCGAGGCTCGTTCAACCTGGTATAACACTCATACCTGAGCTTAGGGGCTTTGTCTACTCTCACGGGTCTTGGAGAGCTTTTCTCGGGCGTATCTCTCTCTCTCTTCTTTCCTTCTTTTGCCTCCCTGGGCTGTATCATCTTCATCACCTCTTCTTGGGCCACATACTTATTAGCCCTAGCAAAGAGATCGGAGATTGTCATCGGTTGATCAAGAGAGAGGGATTCTTGCAGCTTTTTGGAGCTTATCCCTTGTAGCATTGCAGCCATGGCTACCCCTACCGGCAGATCTTCCACTTCCAAGATTGCATCTCGGAAGCGGTCTACAAAGCTCTTCAAGGATTCTCTATTCCCTTGCTTAAGCGTGAGTAGGTAAGTAGCGTCTTTCTTTCTCTGGCTGTGGATCATGAAGACTTTGAGAAATTCATTCCTCAATTGATCGAAAGAAGAGATCGAACCATCGTTCAACCCGTTGAACCACTTCAGAGCGTGCCCAGACAATGTGAGAGAAAAAGCTCTGCACATAATTTCGTCCTCCCATCCATGCAGCAGCATGAGGGATTCATAACTCTGTATGTGATCATAGGGGTCTGCTTTGCCGGTGTAAGTAGCCATAGAAGGCATTTTAAACTTCTTCGGCAAAGGTTTGTTCATGATCTCCAGACTGAATGGAATCCTCCTCCTTTGGCCATCATCAGGAGACACCAGTTTTTTCTTCTCAAGGATCCGTTGGACAACCTTCTCCACGTTCTCCGACCCTCGAATTGAGTGTGGCCATGTCCCTTCGGGTCTGGAAGAGTCCGACTGATAAGCACCCCTTCAGCACCTCCCATTCCGGGACTTGAGATTTCGAGACCTTCTCGTGGGTCTTGGCCTCTCTGTCTCCGTCGCTCCCCAGCCCTATATTCTCTTAAACCATGTTCCAACTCCACGGGAGATGAGCTGCGGCATGTAGGGGAACTCTGCCGCCTATCGGCTAGAGGAGAAGTCTGCCGCCTGTCGGGCAGAGGAGAACTCTGCCTCCTATCAGCGGCGGGAGAGCACCGTCGCGTATGTGTTGTGGGATAGCTCTGCCGCATGTAGTCCCTGGGAGGGCTTTGCCGCACGGGCTCCGCAAGAGAACACTGTTGCCTGAAGTCTGCGGGTGAGTTCTACCGCCGATGTGCCGCGGGTGAGCTCTGCCGCACATTTGGCGAACTCTGTCGCCGTTGAGCCGCGGGTGAGCTCCGTGGTCTATCTTCTGGGTGAGACCTCTGCCGCGAGAGGTCTGCAGGTGAGTTCTGCCGCACAGGTGCTGTGGGCGAACTTAGTCCGCTGGATCTGCAGTGGCATTATTTTGTGTTCCTGCCTCTTGTCCAGCATTTACCAGGGTGGAGGGCTGACCTCTCTCGTAGGTGTGCCTAGGCGTGCTTTCCCCAACTAACTGCTGCACTTCATGGGGCAAGCTGAATTGGGGGAGAGCCTCTCTGAAGAAGCTCACCATAGCTTTTAATGCTGTCGTAGTCTCTTCATTCTTGCGTTTCAGGGTCTCAAATTCTTCTAGAGAAACCAAGGCTTCTCCGTCACCCCTTTCACTACGTCTTCGTCTCTGCTCTGGTCTGACAGGGGGACTCACAGAATTCTATCCTCCTGTCAACTCTGCTGTAGAGCGTGTTCTCACCATTTTGATAAAGAACCTGACTTTTTGTCAGAGTTCCCACAGACGGCGCCAATTGATGTTGCCTGATGAACGAACAGCAACAGGAATTTACCTTCCACGTATTCTGATTGCACTAACGACAAAAATGTGACGTCCGTGCGATTTGTTCCACGTGTTCTTCGTATAATCTGCAAAAACAACAGGAATCAGAGGGGGCAAGGATTTGTCCCTGCACGCGCACTCCGATGATTAAGTAAGTAATCGAGAGTTGTGTAAGTAAGAGGAAGAGAATGTGTTTCTTAATTCAAAGGGTTGAAATATTTCTCCCTGGTTTTTTGTTCTTTGGTTTTCCTCCCCTTTTCTGAGAGCTCCTCGGCATATTTATAGGTTTCTTCTAAGTCGGTTCGAGCAGAGGCTCAGGCGCGTGTCTGGGCCGCGACAGAGTCATAAAGCACTCTGTCGCACTTCGGGTGGAGTAGCTTGCGGGGGAGTCGATAGGCGGCAGAGTGCCCATGGACCTCTGCCGCAGGCTGTGCGGAAGACCTCTACCTCAGGCTGTGCGGGAGACCCTACCGCAGCTATGCGGGAGACCTTTGCCGCGAGGGCAATGCGGGAGACCTATGTCGCAATAGAGGCGATGGAGGTCTGTCGCGTCTACTGTGCGGCACACATCCCAGGCGACAGAGTGCCTATCGCCCCGAACACTCTGTCGTTCAACAAGCAACTATGTCGCGAAATCAGCCACGTGGCTTATTCTTGTTCTGACACGTGGCAGTCAATGGTTGGCGGATAGTTGTACACGTGGATTCTAGTGACACGACCACCATCAACCCCTAAACTCCTGACCCAGTCATAGAGAAGACTCTGTTTGATTTGTATTAGTTATGTAAGTTAAAAGGATGTTAGAAAGTTAAAGGATGCATAACATTTCTAGTTGATTTATGGTTTTCATGATAAGCTTAGCTCACTATGATACCTTCCTTTTTTATGTATATTTCTTATTGGGCGTAAGCTCCTTCCTTTTTTTTCCCCTTTTTTCAGATTATCTATAGTAAACACCAAGGTGTCATTCAGAGTGGGCTAGTGGAGGGTGAATCTTCCTTAAGCCTACTTGCTCTTTTGGGGAGGTATATACATCTTTGTACCGTTTTGGTTTGTATTCTTGACATATAATTACACAGTTTATATACATGTAATTTAGGATGTAAATTAGGCTATATTGGATGTTAATTATAGTATACTATTGGGGGTGATGTAATGGAATATTGGATGAATATTTAAGAACATATGATGAATGATATAATTATGTGAATGAGTGACCAATTTGAATATATAATATGAATTTAATCATGTATTGGGATTTGAATATATTTAATAAGGATTATAGTACCCTAATTTTATGTCTATCAAAGATTATTTAACAATGCTTAAAAAAATAAAATTTCTAAATTCTAAACATAAATTATTGAAGTTAAGTTAAAATATATAGTAAGAGATCAAATACATGGTAAAAAATTAAGTACATGATAAGAAATTTTTTTAAATTCTAAACATAAAGTACAAGATAAAATATTATTATAATGTAACATTAATATATAAATTATTATCAGAATATATATATATATTTATATATATATTAATAATCTATTTTATGTACTTAATTCTAAATAACATGATAATATAATATATTTTGAAAATTAGGAACAACGTATTTATTCTAAATTACATCTATAACAATAATAATTATATAAAATTGATTTAAATCACATGTATAACAATAATAATTTAAAAATATATAATTTATTTTAATTCATATTATAGTTTATAAAACTATTTTAAGTAGACATAAAACATATTTTTAGAATTCAGGCCACAATAGTTACATAGTACAACATAATTTGTGTTAGATTTCAAGTTTGAAAAGGCAATTTTGGTAAAAAGGAAAAAAAAATTACTTTTTTATGTCTATTTTACTTACAAGATAAAATATACGTTATGTCTACTTAAAATAATTTTAAAAGTTATAATATGATTGAAAATAAATCATATATATTTTTAAATTATCATTATTATACATATGATTTAAATAAATTTTGCAATTTCTTATTGTTATAGAAGTAATTTAGAATAAAAATATAAAATTGTTCATTAATATCTATATTGTGTCATAATAATGTGTAGGTTAATTTTACGTTATAATAATATTTTATATGCGATATTGAATGAACTATATAATCCTTTTGCGCAAACTCTTATTATGTGATTTAAAATAAATTACATAAAATATATAACAATTAGCATTTTATCATAACTATTTGTATGTTATTGTGCTTAGCATTTCAAAATAAAATAGATAATTGATATGTCAATCTTATCATAATGATTTGCATGTTATGTTATAACAAAATTGTATCTTGTGATATAATATAAATTATACAATTTCTTATAGTATACTATTGTTTTCAATTTCAAAATTTTAATTTTAATAATTTATAATTGGTTTAGAATATATTATTATTTTTAATTTTAAACGCTTAATTTTTATAATATATTTATAAATTTATATTAGTTTGATCAATAGCTTTAATGTTGTTTGATTAAATGAATATTGACCTTCTTGATTCTCTTTTTTAGGTCAATTTTTTTGTTTATTATAAAGAGTGCAAATAGAACAATATACAAATAAGTGTGTGTGTGTATATATATATATATATATATATATAAAGATTTGAGTACATTATGTTAAAAATTTACAAAATCTCATTATCTTAAACATAATTAAGTAATTTAATTTAATAATTAATTTATTATTATGTTTCATCAATTTTTATTGACAACAATTTATTATTAAACTTGATAATTAAACTTTTAAGTATAATGTATTATAAGATATATAAATTAATTTTCATAGCTAGTTTTTTCAAATTCTAAGATTAGTTCACTTGGGAGAACGCTTAATAATAAGGGTTTTTGGTCCAGATTTGAATCTTCCAATAAAACACATTATTAATATAAGTTATCGTATTTTATAGGCATTAAACATGTATTCATATGATACAATTGATTTGAACGTATTTTTCATGTATTAAATATGACTTATTTAAACATGTTTCTCGTGTTTTATATTTGTTTAAGTGTAGTAGACATGTATTTTCATGTGATACAATTTTATTTAAATGTATTTTTCAAGTCTTTCACTATTTAAATGTATCAAAGACATATAAACACCAATAATATCATATCAAAATGTGTATCAACACAGCTAAATAAAAAAAAACATTTTTTTTCAAATTCTACATAATTTTTATATACTATATTTGTATCATGTCACCCGTGCATGTTTAAAATTATCATATTTAGGTGAAGCAATGGGTGAAATATAATGGATCTCCCTCGAGCTTGAAATAGAAGTACGCCCACCCGCAACGGAATGGCCTCAACAACAAAGTCCAAACCTAACCCGGCTTTTAAAGTTTCATGGTATCCTAGTACTTTGCACGTGTAATGTGTAATGTGTGTTCCCCATGGTTAGTCAGAACCCAACGGCGTCTCACATTGGCAATCTAACGTGTGTGGCTTAAGCAAACTCGTGGAAGCCCGCACAACTGTGGGTTCTACCTCTAATATTGTAATTGGAGGATAGGATAGTCATAGCAGGCGAGTAACTTGCGAATAAACTATATACAAAACAGTAGCGATGCTCAATCGGAGATACCAATGATTAATATATATATATATATATATATATATATATGTGTCCGGGATAACAGTCAAAAGCTATCGTTTGATGAAGAGTTCGTTGACTCACTGGTGCAAGTGTGATAAACTTTACGAGAAAAGATAATAATTTTGAGAGGTTAAATTATTTTTTTACCTTTTTTAATTTAATATTTTTTTTCCAAATTTACGGAAGATATCGCACCCTCACCAAAACCAAACGCATCCGAAGTATGGGAAGAAAGGGTGGGAGTTGTACCGGTCAGAAAGCAGCTTTAGCATACCCACGTGCATATCCTAATCCTGACACCCCACCCACCGCCAGATCTGTCTGATTCTTTTTCTAATTAAGAGAGTAGGGCCACCCTCCCATTGTGAGCTGCACCATAATTATGCACATGAATCTTCGCATTATGTTGACATGTAGACCTCGCATTGTTTTGATGATTTAGGAGTTGGAGTCATATCATCTCATCGCTTTGGGACAAAGAATGTGTGCGTTGTTGACTAGAATATGGGATGAGTGAGCGGCACCTCCCTTTGCCTCTGCCTTTCTTTTCATAACTCTTAACCCATATCACACGCTAAGCATCTATATAAATTGTGTAATGTAATTGGTCAATTTTTGTCAACTTCTTTGCTTTACTAATGGGCATGGGAAGATCCACACCACATGGTTTTAGATCCCAAAAGTATTGTTTTTCTTTTCCTTCAAATGTTGAGGGAAAACATTATTATGATTTCATTTTTATTTTTATTTTTATTTTTAGAAAATTTCCTTCCACTAGTCGATTATTAATTATAAGGTTAGATAGGATGAGATGTATGTAGATAGGAAATTGAAAGAAGGTGATTGTACGTTGAGCTTGAAAATAATAAAATTTCATTTTGAATGTAGAAAACAAAAAACAACTTCATCTTGTATGATAGTTGTGCAAAGTCGTGAGTAACATCATAGTTAATGCCTTGCCTTAAAAGTCTAGGTGGTATGAGCCACTCTTGATCAAGTTCAGTCATAATAATTCTTTTATATAAACCCCTAATTCCTTTCTCTCTCTCTCTCTCTCTCTCTCTCTCTCTCTATATATATATATATATATATATATATATATATAATATTAAAGGAAATTTTAAACTTTTCATAAAATTAAAATAAGATTAAACTTATATATAACAACCTTGTAAAATCTGACATGAATGGGTATTTTGGGTGCAAGGGTATTTTAGTCCTTACATCGACTAATGCGACAATCAAAACATCACGACACTACCTCAGTTGCGCCTTGACCTAACTCAACGTGTTTATTGTTGAGATGCTTTACCAAGGACGCTCACCCATCATTAGGGATAAACCATCTCAGGTCGGCCACTCACAATCTTAACGATAGTTCGACACATCAGCATACTTTGTAATCCACACACTTGATCGGCCGACTATGCCCAGCCATGTAGGATAGACGTTGCTTGCTAGACCACATCAGACTTTTATTTACGGTAGTCTTTTTCACTAAGTAGACATCAAGTTGCTGCCTATTCTTTTATTTCCTTAGCTTTTTGCTCCTTGCTTTCCTCTCATTCCTTCACCTACTGACATGAGCATCGTAGCCCAAACACTGGAGCCATCACCAGCCTTTTCTAACATGTTTTTTCTATCTCAGGTCCACTTTCAGAGCCAATCTTAGCACAAACATTTGGTGCACCAAATAAGGGCTCTGTTCAACAAGAATGGCAACTAAGATGAAAGTAGTGGGGGACAATGAACAAGTCACCGCAATCGACGCTACAAACTCCCAAATTGATAATCCTAACCCACGAACTCCTCCCACTAAGTTGACTTGCTCACCCTACAACTCTAAAGCCTCACTAAGTTGGTCCAAAAAGTTGTCCCCTCTCCTTCAACACAAACGCAACCCTAAAAAACTCAGGTAGAAAAAACACAATCCCAAAAATCCTTGTCACTTGGTGGAAGCGACGTTAAGTCTTCCACCGTGTTGAAAGTCGAAGAGAGAACCACTCCAAAAACTCATAACCCATCAACCTCAAAAAAGTAGTAAAGAAATTCAAACTCTAGCACCCCCACGGATGAGCAAGCTAATAACCGGGAACTTGAGGGGCAGGTGGAAGCTATGGAGAATTAAATGACGACGAGTCATTGATGCAGATGGATGAGCTGAGACCATTGGAGATCTCGCCATCGACAAAGGAGATTACACAATCAACGAAACATTAGTGTTTGAATGTCGAACCATAAATTTGGTCTTAAAATTTCTAAATTTAGTTTTTTTTTTTCAAACCCTAAACCTATTCCTACAATCTTACCTCTAAATATAAACTTAAAACCATAATATTAAAAAATTTATATAACAAGCTAATTCGCAAACCCCCCTGCCCAAAAAAAAAAAAACAATTTTACATCTAAACCCTTGTCTCATGCCAAAACCCCTTGAAGAATCTCTAGCTATAAAAAGAGAAGCTGCCAAGAGGAAATTGGAAGAGGGGGCTGGTGACAGCAGTCATACGCGAACCATTTACTGTTTTACTTTAAAATTTCAAGCTGAGTATACACCTTCTCATTGCTGTTTGGTTTAGGCTTACAAAGGAAGAAGACTGCTGCAAGACAGGCTGCTAAGTCTCTTCCCTGCTTCGTTATTGCTGTTACGGTTTACAGTGTTTTCCGCATTGCTATACTGTTTCGATTTTCGGTTCTATTTGGCTTGCTGGAAGTGGGCTTTTGGAGTTTCGGGAGGCTGTCTTTGAGGCTGGTAAGGTGTGATTGCGGCTGGAGGAGATCTGGTCGAGTGACACTGCACGATTCCCCTGCTGCTGCACGTTGGTTGCCCAATTTTGGTTTCAACTGCAGGTTGGGAGTTTACTGGTTGCTGGAGGCCTTTTGGAAGCTCTCGGTTTCGTTTCTATTGTGCAACATACACGAGCGGAAAATACGAGATGTGATGACTTAAAATTTTCTCATATTCAGAATTTAGTTTAAAAAATATATATAGAAATAAATTAAATAATAAATTATATTAATATATAAATATTAATATAATATATTATATGTAAAATAATATATATATACATGTAGATATTTATATATATAAATAATATAATGTATTAATATATTATATAATATCTAAAAAATTTATATTATATAATATTATATATATATATATATATATATATATATATATATATAAAAGGAATCCGAGGAAAGGGTCCGACCCCTTCCTTTCTCATCTGATACAAACAGAGGAGACATGAAACCAAGAAGAATGAAGAGAGGAGGAGGAGAAGAGAAGGAGAGGAGGGAAGAGAAGAAAGGAAAAGGTCAGAATGGGGAAGCTCGCGTCGTCGTCGGTCAAAAGGAGATTGAGGAGTCATTAACCGCGTGAGGAAAGAAGCCAATCGACAAAGGAGAAGAGAGGGCAACGACATCGAATGAGAAAGAGGTCGAACCGGTTACTTTCTGATGAGCTCAAGCTTATCCTTGCCAAGCCCATGCATCACGTAGCCTTGCGGAGCGGCTGAAAGCAAAAACCGACGAAGAATCGATCGTCGGCGTCGAATTTAGGCAAAACGGTGCTAAACCGGTTTGGATCGGTTCAGTTGAAAAGGATGAGCTGAACCGGTCCAAATAGGTTCAACAAGGAAAAAAAAAAGAAGAGAAAAATTCAATGATGTTTCGGGTCTAAGGATAAGCCGGTAAGCGATCAGATTGGACCGTTTCAATTTTAAAAAATTTATTTAAATTTATAATTGAGTAAAATTGACCCGATTTAATTATATAAATGTGTAGTGCGATGATAGGCGACGAACGAGCGTTTGATTCAGCCTCGATTTACGTGGCAATACAGAATCTCAGGTAAGTGAACTTCACTTGCTACCACCTGTATCATTCTGCCGATTTAATTTAATCGTATAAGTTTCGAGTAAATTTCGTATAAATTGCGTTATGCTTCAAAATAAACAATTGCTATCGTAAATAATTATTTGAACTTCGCGAAGGCACATGTGAACCGTTTAATCAATTTGAAAGATGAAAAAGTGATGAATCAATTGGATTGGGAATAAAAAAAATATTTCCTGCTTTGCAGATAGGGTAATAAGCAAATGATATCCGGTCTTATTGCAGAAATTATTGTAAATTATTTATATTTCGAGTTAAGACCCACATACCATCGAAAATGCGATTTTGACTCGTTTTGACATGTTTCGAATGTTACGATGATTTTTACACCTTAAAATCATCGCATGGTATTTTATGGGAAATTTAAAAGTTATATAGATTTTATCTGTATAAGCTCATTCAATTGAGTTGGACTAATTTGGAGCAGACATCTTATTTAGCTTATACTCAGTGTTTCGAAATTAAGCATATACCGTTTTCTATCCTAATCACAATATAATTTTGGGAAACATGTTTTTCGAATGTATCTCGTTACGGATGTCCCAATTAAGTTATTTCCAATAGAATTTGTAGAAATTTTAGGATTTGTGACCAAGGGTAACACCCTAGTCTTTGGGGTAATGTCGGCTCACAGATAACTACAATGAGGAAATCCCTATCGGAATATAATTGCGGACGCCGCTTATATTCATAAAATCGAGTTATCAAACTCTGTGAACGAGATATCGGGTTAATAGTTCCCCTTTAGGATGCAAAGAAGCATCATATGAGATAATTCTGAACTTAAAAATTTTTAAGTTAAATCCATAGCTGCAAGGCAACATTATATGAAGTAAATTTGAGTTCTCGAACAAAAATTAGATAATGGTTGGGAATTATAAGTGTGAAAGAGTGCGTGATTGAAATAATGATAAGAATATAAAATCGATCAGTATTCATTTAGGTGCGAAGTAGCACCATGAAGTACAAGCTAATTCTGTAGATGCATGATAACATCATATGGAATGAAATGAGTCCTAAAACATAAATTGAAGAATGTTTCAAGGACTAGGTGTAATTGGTATGAGTGGTGGATAAAGGATCTTTGGGATACAAAATAGCATCTTAAGATATAAATTAGTTTCTGTTGATGCGAGGAAGCAACGTATTGATTATCGGGTCCTAGAGTAAGAACAGACTGATGTTCAAGGATCCTATATGTTATTAGTATGTGGAAAGCATCGGTGATAAGATTATCGAAAAGGATATGTTCTCATGTGAACCTGGTTTTACATTACAATTTGCATCTTAATGTATAATATGATTTTGTGAGATTTAGAAAGTTTGCATTGATTTATATCTTCACTAAAGAAGCTTTAAAATTTCACTTACAACATGTTTTGAGAGTATGTGAGATATACGTCTCTGTGTTTTGGATTTAAGCTAACTCTGCTTTTATCTACACCATGATTAGTTCAAAATGAAAGGTAGCCCATATTTAGTTACCTACAAATTCATGGCTTTTGTAAAATGTTTTGAAATGTAATTTGCTACGCAAAAATGAAAGTTTATGAAACGAGGTTTATGTATATGTGTGTTTTTCGAAACACGATTTTCGTAAACTTTTGTTCAAAAATATTTGAAAATGATTTCAGTATGATAAGGAAGTAAAGACTTTGAGACAATAGGCTACTATTGTTATATGCTAAGTGCATAATCATGCTTGCTACTTGTGGTGTCCAGCTCCACCACCTGTAGTGTTAGTTTAGATTCACCTGCGTAGTGTCTATTCCGCCTTAGTGGTGTTTGTTTTCACTACACGTGGTGTCTATTTCTGTAGTATTCTGTCACCCGCACGGTGAGTGCCCCTGGTGCCCGTGCCCTGGCGGTGTGCTAGCTATATGATTAGATACTATATTAGAATTATTGTACGACTCGAGCCCAATCTACAGTCCCCGTGGCTCAAGTTATAATATTCCCTCTTTGGAGGATGCCCTCTTTTGAGGATGAAGTATGTTTGCATGATAACTATTCGGATGTAGCCTAGTCTCCATATTTCAGTATACAAAAGATTTGAATTATAGAAGTAAGTAAGTAAATAAGTATGTAAGTTTGATTTAAGTAAGTATGTATGTACGAATGTTTCATTTCAAAGTATATAAGTAAATATTGCTTTAATGTTTTGCTTTGATAAGCAAGTAATTTGATGAAAGATGTTTTGAATTTCGAACTATGTTTGAAAAGTGTTTTGAAATATGAAAAGTATTTTGAAACGTGAAGAATGTTTTGAAGTATGAAGTATATTTTCGAAAATATTTTTATGAACATAAGCATGGTTCACAGAACATATCCTAACGATGTGAAATAAGTATGTTGTTGCCTTCGCTAACAGAGAAGAAATAGTTAGTAATGGAGTCCCAACTGAAGAAATATAATGGTAAGTGGTGTTACTGCTAACGGGTTAAAATAGTTAGCAAAAGATAGTACGAGATACGTCTCGAATTTCGATATATATTTCGAAATAAGAACTACGCTTCGAGAACAAAAAGAGTTTGGAATATGAAAGATGTTTCGAATATAAGGATCATATTTCAAATGAGAATATGTTTTGGATGTAAGATCAATCCCAAACAAGGTAAATGTTTCGATACAGATAATGTTCAAAATAAGATAAATTTTAAAGTATGACAAGTTTCAAATATGAGTGATGTATGAAAAAGAGATGTTTTTGAAATAAGATTGTTTTCGGTATATGAATACATTTGATTAATGATATAATTTAAAAAATGACTGTGTTTGAAGGATGAATAAGGATGTCAATAAATTTTGGTTTATGCATTTGATTATGTTAGAATTTTGAATCCATATGGCTATGTTCAGTCCGGGTGGTCAGGTTTGATGGCTAATTAAGGTATTTCAAAATACATCTCTGCCTAAAAAACTTGACAACATCTAGAACATACCTTAGTCTATAAACCCAAGAGAAATATGACATTTCAATAAGTTTCAATTGTAAAGTATGTTGTGGAACGAAGCATGTTTCAGAATGTGATAAGTTCGGATAAGTGATACAAAAGAATGATAGAATGAAAATAAATTAGAAGTGCATTAGAAATTTAGTATCATGTAAGTTCTCGGTACTTGTGTGGTTTGCTTACTGAACTTCCCAAAGCTCACCCCTTTCTTCTTTCCATCACAGGTTCAGACTACAGGCGCATTGGCATCATTATCAGTATCGACTTGGAAGTAAGCGCTTCGAGATCTCGCATCTTATAGCAGTATATTTGTTTATACTGATTTAATTTTCAGACAGTTACTTTTCAAATGTATATGTCGGGATGTGTATAAGAAATGATTACAAAAAATTAATAAGAAGTTAAGTTGGGACCTTAGGATTATAACCTTAAACCAAATTAGGTAATTTTGAGACCTAGAAATAGTTACGATTGTACTCACATGACAAATATGTATGGAAAGAAAAATTGAAAAATTTAACCCAAAATTTTCATACTTCTGCAATAAATTACTTAAAATAAGCAGTTTTGAATCGTTACACAAGATTAGTTTTGGAATTTCACAGCAGGATATTTTCAAGCTGATGCAAAATCTCTAAAGGAATAATTAAAGGATATTGACGTATGGCTTATATATTTTTCAAGCGTCAGCATGCGACGAGTTTAACATGGTTATGCATAAAGACATGAAAAGATATAAAAGAATTCAAAATCTTAACTAAATCTGAAGGACTAACCTTGAAGACTGGAGGATGGATCAGCCACTGAAAGAAGGCCAATGAATATGCCAAGATTATTGATAAAAGATAGAAGAGATATAGTTTAAGATCAGGCTGTACACTGAACAGAAAGAAAAGTGGCAGTCTGTATCAAATTGGCCATGCAAAATTCTTTAAAAAAAAAAGTAATAATTCTACACATATACATTTCCAATTTCCCTATTATTCAAGTGTATGCTGACACATGGTAAAGGGTTCTTTTATGTGCAATATGCATGAAAATTTATAGAATATAAAAGTGCAAAAGGTGGTAAGCTAAAAAAAAGTAGAATATAGATAAATGATCGTGAAAAGCTGACAGTTTTTAGAAGGTTTGCGCTTAACAGGGGCAAAAAGAATTAATTACCCCTAAAAAAATGTAATTAGAAGAGAAAAATGGAGAAGCTGCTTACCTGTCGAGATTATGGCAATTTTTTAGAGAAAAGCCATGCTTTTATAAGGGGCAGTTCAAATCAGAGAAGAGATTTCTACCAAGACTATGTCACCCGTTGCATATAATTTTTTTTTTATCCATGGGCATAATTAAATTTGAAGTCAAATTCTTCTCAAAAATAAGTTGCAATAGTACATTAAATTGTCCTAGAAACTTTTTTTACACTCCAAATACAAAGTGCATGCAAATATTGGCATCAAAACCAAATCAAAATTCAAGACTCGATTACTTGCTACACTCAAAAATTCTATACATCGTCAAATCTTGAAAGACATTTATAGGAGGACAATTTTACTTAATCACAAATGGCCATGTGTCCGATAAAATTCTTTTCATAAATTAATTAAAGAATTTTCAAGTGACAAATCATATATTGTCATGTAGATTAATAACATGTTTAAGTTAATTATAGAATTAATGACTAAATTATTAATTTTATAATTAATTTAAAGATAAATTCACTTGACTTGGCCAATCAAATTTAAACTATTTATTTCTTAATTAAAATAATTGAGAAATAAATTCAAATTCTGGCCAACTAAAATTTAAGAATTTATGGATCATCTAATTAAAATTCACCCATAAGTCAACGGTTTTATCTCTAATTATATTAAAATTATTTCAAAGATAATATCAAATAAATTAAACACTATGTGCATCATTTGGAATCATAAGACGGATGAATTGAATATATGAATGTGAATGATGTAGTGGAGGACGAAAAATAAAGAATTTAAATGAGAAAAGATAGTGAGTCCGAGAAGGAAAATCGGTTTAAATTGATCCCGAATGTGTAGAAGGGTAAAATGATCAAAAGACCTAAAATCCAGTATAAAGTTAGCGAGAAAATATCGTTATAAATATGGATTTAGGAAATCTTGATCAATAAAGAAGAAATTATTGGATTTCGAGTCCAATTGGTCAAGATACGAAGATATTACGAATTTTCGTAATTTTCGCCCGGGACATTATCCCGAAAATATGCGAAAAATATATTGAAAAAGTTAAAATAAATTAAATTAATTAATTAATAAAATAAAATATAATTTTTGAGATATTTTGTGTAATTTATTATATTTTATTTAATTATAATAAACTATAATAAAATATAATAAAATAATAATAAAGTAAAAAAAAAATGAAATGAAACTCTGTTACGCGAAACCGAGTCGCGCGACAAAGATGGAAATGGGGGATTGGGAAAACCCGATCCTCCCAAATACTTCCTCCTCCGACGAGGACGCCACCGGAGGAGTGACCCGACAAGACCGCCCAAGCTTGCCGGCACCGATAATGGAGGAAGAAACTGCGACCGACGAGAGAAAAAGTGAGAAAGAGAGAAACCGAGAGAAAGAGGGAGAAAGAGAGAGAACAGAGGCAGACGGAGGCCGGAGAAAGAGAGAGGGCCTCGCCATCGGCCAGGAGGAGGTCCGATCTACCACCGTCGACGACGAAAACGGCCGAAAATGGCGGAAACGGAAGACAACACAGACGCCGAGGGAAAAGAGGCCGAACCGACCACTTTTCGGCCAGCCATGGCGAAACCGAGGCCAGATCCAAGCTTCGCGAGGTCCTGTCGAGCTGCTGGCGACGGAAGCCGATGAAGAACCGATTGGCAAAGCACCGAACAGGTCGAACCGAACTGAACCGAATCGGTCTAAATCGGTCTAGACCGGACCGAACCGGTTCAGCCAAGAAAGAAGGGAAAAAAAGAGAAAAAGGAAAAAGAAAAAAAATTTTGGGGATACATCGGACTTCGGGTAAGTCGGTAAGAGGTCAAAAGTGACCGATTTAATTTTTGAAAAATTTATTTAAATTATATTTGATCGAAAATTTACCAGAAATTAAATATATAAAATTATGCAGTTCGATGATAAATCGCGTACATGAGCCCGATCGAACTTCGATTTACGCATCATCACATAATCTCGGGTAAGTAAAGCTCATTTACGACAAATTATGTAATTATCGCGCATTAAAGATTTATTTTATGAGTTACAGATTAAATTACGCATTTAGTGGATTAAATTGAGATCTTTAATTAAATTGTCGTAAATGATATACGGGCCATTCAAAGAGTCTAGAAAAAGGCCCAATAAGTACTGATGGGCCCGGTGAGCCCAATAGGCCTTGATGAAAGAATTAATAAGTGAAAACGAGCTTAAATCGGATTAAGGCCCATTAAGGTGCAATCGAGCCCAATAAGAGATAAATTGGTCCAATTAGCTAAATTGACCGTAGTAAATATGAGAAAATATTTATTGAGTTGAATACGATTAAAACAAGGTTTATACCGATAAAATCGAGCAAAAAGAGTAAACTCGATTAAAAGATAACTTTTGGTCAAAGTTTCGATATAATCACATATTTGGATATGTTGAAATGAATTTAAGCCATATGTGATAAGTTGAACTTGTTTTGCAGTATCTCGATCTATTGACACATTTTACGAGGTAAACTCGAGCATCGAGGAAAGTGCTCTACATCAGTCGCTAAGAGGTAAGGGATATAATTTAGAGTAGCATTAGTACTCCTCAACCTTACCAAATGTTTATGTGGATAGTTAGTTTATTTTCCATGAAAAAAGGGCTTTCTCGAAAATTAGAAAGAATAATATTCACTCAAAACCGGAATAAACTTATCCTAACCTTTCAAAATGACTTTTATTTCATGAGATACATTTTAGTATTTATGTTTATGTATATAAAAGTGATTTTCACTTATGAAATGAAAGCATAGTATTTTCATGTGAGATTACGGGTTAAAGTCCCGATATGTTGTATGAAACCATGTTTTCATGATACGGGTTAAAATCCCGAAACAGCTTTTAAGCTATATTTTCACGGTACGGGTATGAGTCCCAAGAAATAACTATTATAACTATGCTTTCCATATTTACACGGGCTAGAGTCCCGCAATGATTTATGAAAACTATGTTTTCTATGAGAAACAGGCTAGAGTCCCGTAATGATTTATGAAAACTATGTTTTCTATGAAAAATGGGTTAGAGTCCCGTAACGATTTTGAGAATTGGGTTAGAGTCCCGTAATGATTTTTAATACACGGGTATGAGGCCCGAAATGATTTTGATAAAATGGGTAAGAGGCCCAAAATCAATTTTTGTGGGGTAAAAAGGCATGATATGATGATAGTCAGAGGATCTGGGGTCGATCTCGCATACATAGGGTAGCGTATGGAGACGATCGAGGATCTACCTAGTCGACGGCCAGAGAACAGGCAGACTCTGACTTGATATGAGAAACGTGCGTATAGTTCACACTTGGAGATGCACGTGAGTTCGTGCGTATAGTCCCCATTTAGTGGTGCACGAGAGATAGGGCAGCATACGACCCTGATCCAGTCCTACGGCTCCCTTGTACAATGGCCATATGTACCTATGATGAACGTCCTACGGGACCAGATGTATGATGTCCTTCGGGACTAGTATATGAGACGATTACCTGACCCTACACGATGAATTGACGGAATGATATAAATATATGTTTTCACACATTTCATGCTACCTATTTTATGATTTTATTGAGCACATATTTTCTATGATGAGATTTTAAAGGTAGTCATGAGTATGTTTTACGAAATGTGCATATAACAGTACGATTTCATTTTCAAAGTGATAAGCATGTTATGATATGCATGATTAAGTTTTGAGATACTTTTTACTTGTTTACACGACGTGATATGCATACTATATAGGAGTGTTATCAAAAAGATGCATGATGTGTAAACTTATTATTTAAGCATGTTTTTACTACTTTTATGAAATGTAAGCATTTCTACTCCATTGCATAAGTATGCTGATTTGTAAAATCATGAGTTTTACCATGTTTTGAGTATTTAAAGCTATTTTAAATGTATCTCTTACTGAGTCTGAAAAACTCACCCCCTCCTCTCTATCTCCCAGATTATCTATAGCGAGTCTATTGCACATATGAGACTGTGGTTGTTGACGAGATAGTCCGACCTTTCATCGGATACTTTCATAACCTTGAGATACAGTTTTACTCATATTCCAGACATGTGATACAGAATAGACACTATTGTATATAATAGTCGGGATGTAATAGTTGTAAATGATTATATATATACAGAATGTATGTGATGTAATGAGATCCTGAAAATGAAAAAGATTTTAAATCTAGATATGGACAGAAAAACAATATAATTAATGGATAAAAAGTTTAAATTAGCCCAATTTTTTCGCGCTTCCGGGGCGTGACATAGATTTTCTTTTTAAATATTTTGCAGAAAAATAAATCTAATCAATTTCTTGGGAAACGAACTTACTCAACTATACTACAGTTTTAATTTATTTTGAGTAGGAATTATTATTGTTGGTCTCAACAACCACCAAAAGTTGTTCTTTAACTTGTTAGGAAAAAGTCTCCATTAACAGTGAAACAAGTAGGTTTTCAATTTTTTAGATCTCTCTGTCATAAAGCAACACTAAAGTGGCATTTAGTAACTTGCAAGAAAAGTGATATAGTGTAAAGTGATTGCAGAGAAAGTGATTGTAGGGAATGTGATTGCTGAAAAAGTAATTTTGCAGTGTTTGGTATGACAATGTAAAATTCTGTTTAAATTGCAGGAAAAGTAACTTTACAGCATTTGGTATGCAGTTACTTTGCTGAGAAAGTAGTGACAAATTTCAAAAATACTCATAACTATAAAAACAATTTTTCAATGAAAATTAATTAAAATAAAGGTTGTATTATTAATATTACTCATCATTTGTAATTTTTAATTGTCATGTATTATTATTAATTTAAATTTTAATTAGTATAATATTAAAAATTCATATATTATTAATGTAATTCGAAATTTTAATGTATCAATTGTAAATTTTCAATTATCATGACATCAACATAGTACCTATAACACCCATGAAAGTTATAATAATTCATATAAATCCAAGTAAAATATTTTTCATACATGATAATACCCTATAAACATTCATAAAAGTCATAATAATTCATACAAGTCCTAATAAGATATTTTTTATACATAATTCATAATGTCATGCCATTCATCAAGTCACAAAATCCAATATGTCCTACTAGAATATCCTCATACATAATAATTCATACTTACTCATAATCATCCATCAAGTCATAATAATCCAACGGAGTCCCACTACCATATCCCTATGCCTAATAATCCAAAATACGTTATAATAATCCAAGTTACAATAAGTCATAAACATCTAAGTCAACCATCCAAAACTCAAACTCCTATATCTCAGACGCAGCACGAAGTTGATGAAGATACTTCTTCACATAAAGCATTCTCCTTTCATAAGATCATGAGAAGAAAACATCAACCTTGGTTGGGCTACTGAGGATGATTTCTGTAATCTCAACTATATCATTTTTTGTCAGTCCTTCTACATCATTCTTTAGCTCTGAAATTAAATTCATCACCCTCATCCTTCTAGCAGCATCATCAGCCATAAATTTGAAGCAATCAGCCAACTTACCAACTTGTTCAGTTGCTTTCTCACATATGCTATGACGGTCATTCATAGTCTGGACTAAAGCATCTGCAACTGCCTCCATACCATGATCTCCAGATTTCTTTTTCTTGTTTATGTTGCCAGTGACATTATTATCAGTATTACAAACTAAACGTCTTTGAGTACCAACGGATGGATCACTGAATGGTGTGAAGGCATCATTTTCACCAACATCAGCTTCAAGATTCATGTTCTCAAGCCCTGTTTCAGCATTTGCATTTGCAGTTTCGATATTATCAATAGCTTCTCCAGGAGTTTCTGCTGTCAAACCAGTTGCCCTATCTTTGCCAAAAATGAGAGCCAACTTCTCAAAGTGAGGGAAAGGCTTGTTTCGTAGTCCCGCTACTCCAGGATGACCCTACAATTAAATTCAAAATCATACACATTCTTTAATTAAACAATAGTATATCAAAAATATATATGAAGTACAATAAGTTATAATGTATAATACCTTTAACCAACCATTCCAAACATCAAGCTCACATGTTATACACTTTTTCTCTTCATCCCACCCAAATCCAGATGCAGCATTACCTAACATATCTACAACCTCTCTATACTGTGACTTAAGCGTTCTCATCCTAGAGTTAATGTGAGGGTTACCTTTGATTTCACAATTTGAGATTTTTTCGACCATCCATTTCTCAAGTTGCGTCAAGTATCCAGCCTTGAATATGCCATTGTCTTTACTCCAGCCACCCTGGTTGACAAGCTCAAGACAACAATCAATTAAGATGACATCTTCAGTTGATGTCCATTGGTGAGTGGACCTTCTGTTTGCAGCACGTTGGGATGAATCACCCTTCTCAACCTGTTATAGAAGCAAACTAGACCAACAAATTGTTGGAAGCAATTAAATAGTTGGAAGAAAATGTATATTCAAATAAAACATTGAAATAATACATTGAAATAAACAACCGTTACAAGTGTCTAGTTTTAAGTAGTTCGAATGCAAAGAAATATCAGAAATAAGTACAACCATTTATGATAAATTGCACAAACCAAACACATTTAGATTGTTCAAATTGAAACAAACAACACAATAGTATACGACATAGATTAATTCCAGTTCCAAAAGCAAGCCATTCATTCCACATCTCTTATGCTAAGTTATCTCTCCAATTTGTCCATTCAGGAGAAGACTCGATGAATGAGATGGTGTCAGCATCTTGATTAGATTCAACAACTCCCTCTGTTAATTCAGCCTCAAGTGGATCAACTGACATTTCTCTCCTTATATGGTTGTGTAACAAAGCACATGCAGAAATTATTCTAACCTTTGTTTTCACTGGATACCACGACCTCTCTCGAAGGATTGCCCATCTCATCTTTAGTAACCCAAAACATCTCTCGATAACAATTCTGGCACTCGAATGTCTAAAATTAAACAACTTTTCTTTTGATCGAGGGGTGTGATTCTGTCTCCAATCGCTTAAATGATACCTTTGACCTCGATATGGAGTTAAAAATCCTTCTCCATTAGTATACCCAGCATCACACAAGTAATAAAAACCTATGGTAAACAAAAAATTTTAAATCTTAGGTCAACCATTCTGATAAGAAAGAAATATTAATATGCTTATAATGATTTCATACCTTTAGGCACTTTCAACCCATCCCTTATAGATATTGCATCTCGAAAAACCCTAGAGTTTACGGTAAAACCTTCCCATCCAGGTAAGATATTTATGAACTGCATATCTTGTGAACAGACCCCTAAGACATTTGTGGCAATTTCATTCTTTCTTGTCATGTATCTAGGCTTATCAACCTCCAATGCGTTAACTTTAATATAAGTCCCATCTAATGCACCTAAACAATTCTATTGTTTCCAATAGAGAATTGACACAAACATTTTGTCGATTAGTTTCATTCATATATTTGTCTAAATGAACGTAAAAACTATTACAAATTGATGCATTACCTTAAACCATTTCCATCTAAGGTCATTGAAATTCTCATGAACATGCTCTGGCTTCTTTAACAATATCGAATGCAGCCTTAGTACCGAATGTAATACCATAGTAAATTGCCTACTGACAGTCTCGCCACTCCTAACGAATTCTCGCTTTATAACCCTATTTTTCGCATGATGAGAAATGATTTACAAGAATATAGCAACCATTTCTTCAACATTCATGTTTTTTGTTGGTGCAAGTCTACCAATAGTTTGAAGCATATTACATAGTTTATAGAAGCAATGCTTGTCCATTCTAATGTTTTCAACACATGTCAAATCAGAACAAATACCATCCTTCTAAAATTCAACTGCCTAATGACATGTCTCTCATAACTAATATCACTCCTCCTTTTACGCTTTCTCATATTCAATAACAAAACACCACAATCTTGAAGACAAATTGTAATGACCATTGACCCTTGAAAATCGAAGAAATTTTTTTTGAATTTAATTTACCCACTTATTCCCTTATTCACTTAGGTTGTATTCTTGTGCAGTATCAAAATATTTTTCCTAATTCTTTTCTCGTAATTTGTAATTGATTTCCATATTTTAAATTATATGGCCGATAGAAATTTCGGCAGCACAACGGCTTATATATGAGCCTACCCACCTGCAAATCAGTCGTTTTTGGCAATCCTAGATATCCACAACTACCAAGCATGCTTTCCAACAATCCTAGATATCCACAACTACCAAGCATACTTTCCAAATTCATCTTTACCACTCCATACATCTATTTCAATTTAATACTAGTCATCTCAAAATATTATCTCAAAATATTATTCTAAAATAATAATGTTTACATCGTTCCTTACAAAATTACATCCCAACTGATATTTCCAATATGTATCTGTGCATACAATTATGTCTGGTACATGAATGTAAATGTATACCTTTTGCGTGGACAAAATGTAGCCTAGGGTAGCTCTTCCCACCAGCCTATGTCGTGTACGCGGCATGTAGCGTCTATAAATTCACTGCAAAAGATCTGAAGGTAGAGGGGTGAGCTTTTGGGAAAAAGCCCAGTAAGATAGTACTATTAAAGCAGTTCTGATATATAAAAAGCATTTGAAGTTGTTTATAGAATGAAACTTAATGCAATGCAGAAATTCACTTCATGCATAATCGTCATAAAGCATGCGTGTCATTAAAACCATTAACATGCTTAACCATTTTCATGAACATTTCATAAATCATTTTGTAAACATATCATGAATACTTTATAGTCATTTCATAAACATCTCATGAATATTTCATAATCATTTCATAAAAATTTCATGCATATTTCATAAAGCATATCGGTCGTAACCTATTATCGTATATATCATGGAATCATTTAATCATTCATCATGGTCGATTTTCATAATTAAAATCGAGGAGACTAGGCTATAACTAAGTCATGCGATACGTGTCATTCTCCGTAGAGAGTCATCATACCTATGGCCATAGTAAGTGGGCGGTAGACTGGATCAGGGCCGTACAACCCTTTCGTAAAGTATGGGTAGTATCTATCTTACTTACATTCACTAGCACTTAGCTAGGACACAGGCACCATTGGCACTCTCCGTGTAGGAAACATAATTGTGTGCTGCGCGGGTACGAGATACTACCGAATATATCATCATAAACCACCGGTAGCACGACATCTTCCACACAGGTTGAGTCAAGTGATAAAGGGGCCTACGTACTGGCACCCAAGTGGTGGAGCCGAAAAACCACAAGAAGTAACCATGCATGAAGCCAATAATCTCAAAACATCTTTTCTCTTTTCTTAAATACTTTTGAAAATGTCAAAAGTTTCCATTTCAAAGCATAAATATAGGTTTTCAAGCCATCATAAAACTTCCATGCATTTTCATAAGTCGAAAGTTTATTTCATGGACATAGATGTTCTAGCGAACATTTTGTAAAACGAAAACATGTTTCGTAAGTATAGAAGCATTAATAAAACATTACAAATCATATGCTCTTTCATAAAATCATTTATCAGTGAAACAAGAATGCATTATCAGAACTAAGTTCAATAATACCCCTTACCTCGATTTATCGGATATCCCGAATTCGAACGGTGACGTCTCCTAGTACCTCCTTTAATTCCTTCTACAATCACCTACACCGAAATTGTATACTTAGCACCCTATTCATGCGAATTGCGTTAAAAATCGTAACCTATCGTTACTACTGCGTGTGTACGTATTATTGTGTATCCTTAGGCCAACACGCACGTTTATATATTTCTTCACTATTTATATATTTTGCTCCTACAAGTATTAACATATACCTTCATTATATACATCCACATGTATACACGCATATATATATATTTATATATATATATATATATATATATCTATATATATATATATACACACTCCTATATGTATATATATAGATATATATACTTTTATTGTTTTCATGTTTCCCTATCTCATATATATACATTCTTTGTATATACATATATATACTTTTATTTGTTTTTCATATTTCCCTACCTCATATATATATACATTCTTTGTATATACATATTCTAGCACATATTCAACATATGTACATCCATATGTATATGCACCTAAATAAAAAATATATATATATATATACACTCGTTTATATATATATATATATATATATATATATATATATATATATATATATATATATATATATATCATTGTTTTCCATTTTTCCTTATCACATTTGCATACATATTTTTTTTTTACAAATACTAGCATACACAAATATATATATATATATATATTTTCACATGAATACATATATATATCATTACTTATCTCTATTATTCACCATCACATAAATATATATTTTTTTTGCCTACTTCTAATCTTTCCATTTTTTGTCTACTTTAATCTATAACTAACATGCTATATACATACAATACATATATATACATGTACATTAATATACATATATACATACATGTATTTTACCTTTTCTTTCTTCCTTTTCTTTTTTTTTCTTTCTTTTTCCTTTCTTCCCTCTCGGTTACCCCAGCCCCATTGCCCTTCTTCTTCTTCCTTCAACTCTCGGTTTTGCTCTGCTTCACTCTCGGTTCCAGCCTCTCCTCTCTCTTCCTTGGTTAGTCCTGCCTTCCTCCCCCTCTTCAGTCTTGCTTCAGTCTCGGTCTTACTTCAGATTCCTCCTGCTCCAGTTTCGGCTTCAATTGCTTCAATTTCCAGCCCCGTTTTCTGCCTCAATCCAGTTCCCACTCAGCTCTTGGTTCCAGCTTCATTCTTCCCCTGTTATCATCACTTCCTGGCTGCTACTGCTTCAGGCTACCCTGTTCTACTCCTACCCTTGTTCTCAACAGCTCCTTCACCCACGGTTAGCACACAACCAGCATTAGACAGCCCCTGAACCTCCCTCGATTTTAGCTCTCCCGATCAGCCCTCAACCTCGGTCTGCTCTAGTTTTAGCCCCTCTTCAGTCTCGGTTCTGTTTCTTTTCCTCCTCCCTTGCCTCCGTTTTTCTGCTTCTCGGTTCTCCTTCTTCCTCGTTTTCTTCTTCTCTTCCTCCTCTCTCTCAGCCGATCAACCCACTCTTCCCCTTTTTCCTTCTTCTTCCTCTCCTTTCCTGGTTTTCTTCCCTTCTTCCTAGGCCAGCACCAGCTTCCTTTCCTTTCCTGGTTTCCTTTCTCTCCCGGCCAGACCTCTCTTCCTTTCCTCCCTATTTTCATCTCCTTCCTCTTCTCCCCTCTTCCTTCTTCTTTCGGTTCCCGCCCAGCTCTCTGTTTTTAATTTCCTTTCCCAATTCCAATTAGTGGCAGACGGAATTGCCATAATATATATATATATATATTATTTTAATATATATATATATATATATATATATATATATATACATAAACACTTTCTTTTATTTAAATGTCTAGTATATATGTATATATATATATATATACATACACACACACACACATACACACACACACATATATATATATATACATTTTCACTTATGTATGTCTCTACACATATACATTTTCTTGTATAATTTATCCAAAGACATAATATCATGCCTTCTATGAGATTTTCCTTATTCCGAAAATAAAATAGTATCGAGATTCCATCATTCTTCATAAATTCTCGATACAAGTGTTTACATCAACAATTTTCGATTAACAAATTAAAATTTTCTAATCCCTCCGTACTTGCATTAGCCTTTTCACTCTTTATATCCTCGGGTTTCCGGTCATCCCACGGGCTTCTCGGTTCCTATAGTCCTCGAACCATACAACAAATATTCACACTTCTATTAATATATATTATTTTCATTTTCTTATATAATTTAATTAAGCGTATAAAAATTGTGGGGTTTACACAAACATTAACTAAGTTAATAATATTTAAAAGCTTTAGACATAAAGCTATGATAGTGGCCACCATTGCATATTATTGTTGGGAGAATCCTTCCATTCTGTGATTAACAAAACTTTCAATAAAAAAGTAATTTAACATAACAAGTTCACATATCATTTAACTAACAACATACATATATATTGTCTAGCACATTGTCATATTAAACCCTAAAATCCATATGAGAATTCAAATTACAAGACCATCAAAACAATCACACTAACCATTACGAACACAAATCAAAGTTAAAATAACACCAATACAAAATGAAATTACTAAATGACACCAATAAACAGTGGAAGATTGATGTTGAATAATAAGACGCTGCTGATCATTTAACTGTCTATCTTGGTGCCTCATAACATCGACACTTGGTATTTCAGTATTAGAATAATCATTCAATCCCCAATAATCTAGAAAAGCTTGTTCAATTTGGGCTCTAGTAGGAAATGATTGATAAGTTGCTCCCCTAAACCCATGAACTTGTCTTTGAGCTTCCGGCCAACTATTATAGATGCCCGATCTGTATCTAACATACACTTAGTATGTCTTTGCCATATCTAATTACCAAAATTGTAGAAATGATTAAATATTTTTTATGGGCCTTTTTTTATGCAAATACAAACAATTAATTTGCCTTGAGTGAGTTATTTTCATTATTCAAAGCATAACATCTTTACATTAATTCTCATGTATTTATACTAGTAATATCTGAATGAATTAGAGTCAATTTTAAAATTAGGTAGTAAGGATAGTTATGTTAATTATGACAAGTATAACTAACATAATGATCATAACAGATAACTACCATAGCTGTCAATTCTCTTGCAAGCTGATCTGCAACAAACGAAAGAATGAACATGTGTAATATAACATTTCTTATACAGATGAACCAAGAAAAGCATTTTTGTTGTTTTAGCTAATTGTTTCTTGTAGGAATATTCATCCATAAATTTATTTGCATCTGCCCTAATTCCTATTGATGGAATATAGCATGGATGTCGAACGTCTTCAAGTTTTGAAACAAAAGCAATATCATACCCACAATGAATCACTTTTTTCTGTCAATGTTTTTTGTGGTTGGGAAATGCACTGAAGCAAACAAGATGCCCTGCATCTAAACAGATAGATGCAGAGACATCATGACATTCAGTCCAAAGCTGGAGTCATGAGCATCCTAAACAACAATATAACTACCAGCTGAAATCTTTGCTTCAGTCATAGCCAAATATTTGCTTCAGTCATTCATGCAACTATAAACTTCAAATCTAGACTTCCACTGAGAGAACAATACTTGATATGACCTACAATCTACCTGTTATAAACATAAGTGCGAATCAGGTAAGAAAAAGTTTAATAGCAAATGAAGAAAGAATTTACAAGATTTCATAGCGTGATCTCTTTGACTATTTTCTCTTAAAAGACAGCAAAAAACATCAAAAGTGTTGGCCACGCTAAGGCAAGATAACAAAATATAGACCAACATAAAAGGTAACTTTAGAGTTGAAATGGGAAAAGGAAAAAACTCATTAGCCTGACCAATGGTAAGAGGTAAGCAAGCCTTTTTGGCTTCTGGGGCATCAAAGGCACTAAGAAAGTCTACGGTGCTGAGGTTCACAGCCTTCACAAAATCAAAGCCAATCTATCCTACCACAGAGAATAGCATGTGCTCTACCTATTGATTGAACCAATCTCAAATCTCAACTTACTCTACACTAATCACGAGCTTGAATGGATTACACATAACATGGCCTATTTCAGGTTGATGTATGAAGTTTAGCAAACCTTCACAAAATGTCAGGAAGCAAATAGAAGAAAGATAAAGCTGCCAGAATACTAGGAGACAACTTATAACAAACCTCAAGAAACAACTCTAGCCAATTAACGTGAAATGATTCATCAAGCAGGGAGGAAACAAAACCATACGATAAATAACATGGTTGCTGACTCCATAACTTCTAAAAAGACTATTTACATCTATTAAATTTACTCTATAGAATCATTAACAATCGCAATGTTGTGAAAGCATTCATGTTCCAACAGCAAAATGCAAACCACTAATAGAGAATCACATCAACAACTTGTTTTTCAACACATTTATTTGAAAATCTACCTCATTGAACAAGATTACAGAGAAAATATAGGAGTCATAGTTGGAAATATGTCGTGTACTCTATATATTTTAATTTTAAGAAATGAAATCACAGAATCATTAACAATCAATAACAAATGATATAAACAAAAAATGGGGTTAAATCTATTTGATGGACTCAACATTAATTGGATGGATCATGAATCTATTAAATTAGCATACCTCGATGTCGGTTTCCTCGCTGGTGGCCGGCACACAACCGAAGGGGGGAAAGGTTTCTCGATTTTTTGGTTTCCTAGGTGAAGGGGAAAAGGAGTAAAGAAGAAACAGGGGAAGAGAAAAGAGGGCTGTCGATCGGTGGTGAAGGGGAGGAACGACGGGCGAACGAAACAGAGGGAGAGAGAGGGTCTGCAAAGCGAACAGAACAGAAGGAGGGGTCTGGTCGGCGAACAGAAAAAGAAGAAGAGAAGGGAAAAACGGGGGGAGGGAGGGGAAGAAGGGATCGGGTGATCCTCGATCATCAGTTTCCTTTTTTTGTTGTAAAATGGTAATTGGGGTAAAATTGATAAAATTAACTTTGCAGCTTTTAGATGTAAAGTGATTGCAATTGCAATCACTTTACATACAACTTTCTTGATAACAAACATTGTAATCACTTTGCGCCCAATTAAATTGTAGCGCAAAGTGATTATTTTCAGCATACCAAACGGCCCCTAAAAGGGAGGGTTTGACAATTTAACCCTATGAATTGAAAATCATGTTCATTGCTTAGAAGCTAGACGAGGAGTTCTTAATAAAAGATTTTTTTTTTTTAAAAAAAGGTTAAATTTGTTAATTCTAGTTGTATGCATAAGGTTTAATTCCTTAAAAGAATTGATCTTTGGTTAGCGGCATTTTTCTCTCTCGTTTTTAGTTGATTGTGCTTATGTATATGAATTTATGTGTGCATGATGACAGAGAAAAATAGAGACTTACAATTTAATATATCATCCTCAATATCTAGAACACATCTTAATATAATTTTGAATATAAGCAACAACTTACCTAAACCATGCGGCAGTATTTGGAAGGTTTTAATCTTAAGATTTTTCAATAAAAATTATAGAATGACTTAACAAGTCCTCCTACTACCATTAATTAAATAATGTTAGAAACGTTTTCAATGAACTGTTGATGCTAAGCAACACATTAGCTCATCATTCTCGTTAATGTTAAAGTTTGCATTATTTCAAGAAAGAAAAATGGGTTGGACATTATACATATTACAATAGAGTCAAAGAGATTAGTAAGAATGGTTTCCTCTACTGCTTTTTCTAGTTTCTCTCTTTTTGGGTAGTTCCTGGAGCAAAAATTATTCGTACCCTCATCTGCTAATAAGTGCTTAATTTGTTATATTGATGTTGACTAAGAATATTCTTTAAGGTTTATTTTGTGCTTAAAAGTTCTTTATAATGTTCATTTTATGTTTAGGTAACAAAAATAAGCTATTGGGAGAAAATGGAACTAAAATGACATTTTTTGCAATTTCTAACTAGTATGCATATTTTTGGTGATTTCGCCTTTATTCGAATTTTTAGAGAAAAAGTTATATCAATCAAAGTTGTAAAGGACTTTTCAAACTTTTCGTAATATTCAAGATCATCAAAATCAGAGTTCGTTTGATGGGTTAAAAGTCTTTACAAAGTCAGCACTAAAAATTTGGAATTCTAATTCTAGTCAAAGTGCAATTGCTACAAGGATAATTGACAAATTAAATTGAAGCTTTTTTAAAAGAGATAATTCCAAGGAGAGAGAAGAGCCTTAAAGAGTTAACAAAGCTATCAATATCTCCAAGATAATTGAAGATTATTTTTAGATAATTATTAGAAATTTTAATTAGAGTTTGACTACAACTGGGATTTGTATCATTCCCTCACTATAAAAAGGTACCTTAGTAGGCTAATTAATTCATCAATTGGCCTAGTTTTGTTTTATAAAATTGTAAAACTCTTTTATTATTTTATAAAGCTTTCTTTTATATTAAAATTTTGCATTGGCGATTGTCTTTAGTTTTATAATATTGAAAATTCGATTTCTTCCTTTTTACTTTATAAAAACATATTCTTCTCTTTCTTTCTTGCCGATTCGTTTTGTTTTCTTTTAATATTGTTGTCGCATTCTTTCCTTTTTAATATTATAAGTTGTTGATTTTTCTCTTCTTCATAATATAAAATTGTGTTATCTTTAGTTAATATAAAGGTGTCGATTTCTTCATTTAAATTTAATATTGTTGTTTTTTTTTATAATGTCTAGTGAGTATTTTTCCAATTCAGTTAGCATGTATCTTTGATTAATCTTGGATGATAATATGTTGTGAGAAGCATGAAAATATAATATATCATTGGCTAAGTATCTAAGATTTTCTATAGCATCTTATTAGGATTGTTAGTTTAATTTAATAGGTCGCAAACTATTTAATTAATTCTAATTATCTACTTCTTGATAAGAACTTAAGTTTGTAATTGCTTAATATTTGAAATCATTTAGAGGAAGACGAAAATCTAAGTTTAGACTAAATAAATTGAGCTTATATGTCTTAATTTCTACTCATATCTTTCATATCTTTCACAAATTCTGATGTTCTTACATGAATATATCCAAGAAGCTTATTCGAGTAATTTAAGTAGTTAGGACTTAATTACAAAACTTGTTGCGATTAACTAAAAAGTAAGGTAAAATGATGTGACAGAACTTGATGTTGCACTACAGTTGAATGCTTAATTTAGTGGCATCTATTGAATTCAATGATCAACAAAATAAATTCAAGAAAATCAAGATGTATGCTAGCTGAAGCTTTTTGTTCAATTAATCAAAACTCAATTTTATTCTTTTTCTTCTAATTTTTATTTTTATATTGCAAAACTTACTACTTTTAGTAGTTATTAAATATAAAATCTATACCATTTTTAGAAACCTTCCTTTTTTAAAAAAAAAATTTCTTTCTTTCTTAGAACTTTAAATTACTTTAATTCAAGTGTTGCAGTTTATGTGGAATCGACCTCTCCCTAACTATAATTTAGTTGATCTAGAGTATTTTATTTTGGATACCTTCGACACCATCATCCGCCGTATATTTAAATGTTGTAAAGAATGTATTATAAGGCATTAATTCATCCTCAGATCAGCAAGGTTAAATGCTTGTAATTGAGACACATCTCTGTCCTATATATGTCAGTAAAGTAAGAAAGTCAACTCTCCCATGCAAAAGGGAAAAAAAAATCTCGGCAGTCACCTAGGTAAAACTGGATACCAAACACGAATGCAGGAATCTTGCCATTTCGCCATTTCTCAATTTTTTTAGGCATATCATCACTTGATGTCATCTGTTCTTCACATATTTAGTCAAAACAAGTATTTGTTAGCAGCATTTTTCTCTGTTGTTTCTAGTTGATTATGCTTGTGTAAACGAGATGTATTTGTTGATTAGGGGTGTAATCGAGTCGAGTCGATATAGTGAAGTGCTCGAGCTCGAACTCGACTTCGGTTCGAATTCAATCGAGTCTTATTTTTTAAATTCGAGCTCGGTTCGAGATCGAATTCGAACTACTCGACCTCACTCGATTAGGCTCGATTATATAAATTAGATTTTTTGCTCGAATTCCAACTCAATTTTAAAACTCGACTCGAGCTCCCTTTTACACTTATTATATAAATATTATTATATAATAATATATATTATTAAAATATATAAAAATTCGAGAATCGATTAGACTCGTGAATTAATAGGGTATACGACATCCATAACAAAGATAAATGCCGATTGAAAAGATTAATTAAGTCAATGTTAAGTCAAAGATAAATGATACTGATATATAGTGTATAGACATCTAATTCTTTTTATTGGTGTATAGTATATCATGAACTTTGTGCAGCTACAGTTTCCAGGGAACAATTTCAATGGAGTTGGTTCATCAACTCAGCTACCTCAGCCATCTCAGTAATTTTTTGGTATATTCTTCTTTTACGCTTTCACTGTGGCGTTTAGCCAACGAAACGCCGCCGCTTTCCTTTTACGCAGTCAGCTTTCCCTCCTCGGCACAGTTCTTCTCCACTCTGTCACTTTCACTGAAACCCCAAATCCCCAGTCTCTCTAGCCTCTCCGGTCTCTCTTCTCTCAAAGTTGGTATATATTTTCGAAACCCTTGTTCCCCAACCCCAATATTTTCCCCCAAATTTCTCCTCCTCCGAATTCTCTTCCCCAACCCCAATCTTTCTCTCTCTCTCGTCGATTCAACCTCGATCTTTTCCCCCGAACTCCATTTCTGCTTTCCCTTACGCCATTTAAAGCTTTAATTTCTACTGTTAAATCTACTTTCACATTTCCGATGTTTAAGTAAATTTCCATCTCGTCCCGCCACATCTCTATCCTCCAGAATTGCTTCGACTTCACGTTTCTTTTTCTATTTCTACTTTCTTTCTCAAGTTTGTTTAGCTGTCCCACCAAAACCTAACCTTCCCAATCCCGAATCTCTCCATTAGTCTAATTCTTAATGCATAATCAGTTAATAACTGCACTACACTTCACTTTTCTTTTCTTCGTTGCTGGAATTCTTGAATTTTCTTTTTCTTTTCATTTCTTTTTTATGGTTTTGAGATTTAAGGGTTTGAAATTATAAGAGGTGACACAATGGAAGTGGAGTTACTGGGGCCTGATAATCCCGCCATGACGACCTACGAGGTCTCCATGGAGCGTAGCAAGAGCTTCGTCAAGGCCTTGCAGGTTCATTCCTTGATTCCAACTTTCTGTCTTTGGGGACCAGATCTGTTTAACTTCTTAAATTACTTCTTAAATTTGATTATCTTGTTAAAAAAAATGTGTCGACTTTTAAGTCATTGCCAGATTGCTGACTGGAAATGTGAGGCAGAGAAGATTAACTAAAAAAAAAAAAATGCACTTTGTTTGGCTTAGCAAATTTCTCTTTTTATTTTTACCGTTTCTTTTTTATTATTTTGTTGCTTCATAGTGGAACTTTTCTCCCTCTTGGGTGCGAGCTGCCCTTATTTTTGGTAAGCCATTAACACAATCCATCAGGTTCACATTTTGTAGCCAAGTAAAACTCACTTCAATTCTATTGAAGACATAATTGAATCTTCAGTTCTGCTTATATGCTAATATTCTTTGTTTTGTGTATTACTGTCATTTTTTTGAGCTAATGCACATATATGTTAACCTTTCCCATCTTTTTAGCTACATACTTGATGGTGTACCTAGAATTAGACAAACAAATATTCAGATCATAGATTCTTAGAAATAATCGTTTCTCTGAATTTTTTTGAGTTAATTTGTCATTTCATTAGTAATAATTTATTTCCGATCTCTTTTATCATAGATTCTTAGAAATAAGTGTTATACATTTCTCCTTACATGATAGGATTGCTTGGGAAGTTGTTAATCAAATGAAAAGACAAAGCAGGAAGCAAGACTATGGAGTATCTGGAGAAATTGTGAGGGATGGCGGTGCAACATTGATCATACTGGTTAGTTCCTTGAGAATTTGTCGACATTTTTTATCTAAAGGTTTAAGGCTCTGCTGTCGATTTATTGTAGAGAGTCCAACTAGCCTTCTTTTACAATATCATTAAATAGTATAGTGTTTCCCAATTGGTCCTTCTGGCGATGGTAATGCCTTCTTTTACAACCCTCTCTGTCATTTTTGTTGTTTATTTCACCCAGCTTTCTATTTGAAATTTTTGTTGCTACATGCCTGGTAGAATGCAGAATTCACACTCGTCTGCTCTACCTGCAGCCAAATGGAATTAAAGCCTGTCCTTACCGTTTTGGTGGCATATTGATAAATGGGTCCCCTGTTTCATTGTCAAATGACCTATCATTTTTTAAGCTTATGATAAGACATGCAATTTGGAAAGTTTTGGAAATTAAGTATTAGCTTTACCTGATTGATACTGCTTTTGTTTTTCTTTTAATTTCATTATACCTAACTCATTATATTCTCTATGACATGTTAATTACACAATATAAATCATAATAGCACACTTCAATAAAAATTTCATTTCAGTTTAAATTAAGCTAAAAAGTTTACAGCATTTTATGCATTTGATTTGGCTATATTTAAGTTGACTAAACTGTTGATGTATACAACATATATATTAATTTGTTGAATAAAAAATCTTTAAAAAAAAATTGATTATTTAAATATATATTATTTAAGGATTGTAAAATGATATTTTTTTCCAGTTTGTTCAAGTTTCTTATTTAATTTAATGGGCGTGGATCCTTTTGATTGGTAATGTCCAGGATGAGATGATAAGAGTACAATAACTCTTTCCAACCTTTGTCTATTATTTATTCTTCTTCTCTTGTATTTGTTATGCCTTCATTACCAATTTGTGACGTGATAAAAGATGGATGCTTTTATCTATTGTTACATTCACATTTTTGTTATGTGCTACTAGTTGACAAGTTATTTTTAATATCCTGCCTTGTCCTAAAAACAGATGAACTCGTCGTATCAGAACTTAAGCTGAAAAAGAAAAAAAAAAAGGTCAATGAAGCAAATGATTTGGATGTTAAAGATATGTTGCTTTTAACTTATGACATGACACAATTCTCTCTATTAGCATGGAAATTTTGTGACATTTTTTTGTGGTTGTGGTTGCAGTTGCAGTCCCTAGATGCTCTAGGGTTAGTATTAAGTTTATGGTTCATCTTTCTTTGAAATGGTTTATGATTCATGAAAGCTCTTGCTTTGGTCAAATTTACATATATCCATTTAGGGTTATACATTTGATACCCGAATTGTAGTTAAATGTTTGATTTTGTTTCTAACAATATAGGTACTCAAACCTTGCTTTTGTTTATGCATTGTTCACGTTTATATTGGGATACAGGAAAAGTTATTACCTGAGCAAGAACATTTATTCCAGAATATTCAGAGAGACGAATATCATAATTTGTTCGACTTCATCAGGTCAGAAGTTCTTCCATTGGATGAATAATTTTGGTCATTTGGGCAATTTATTAACTGTTGTCTGTCCGTGCAGTATGAAGGGTTTGAAGATTATGAACCTTGGAGATGTACGGACCGCAGAAGGTGTGGCTGAAATTCTTCCAAATGAGGATGATGATGCGGTTAACCCACATCTTGAATGCATTAAGTATGAAGCTAGTGGGGATGAATGTGACGAGGTGTTAAATTTTTTATCAATTGTCTGGATCTGTTTATTTGTACTTTGAATTTGATTTTGGTAATTAAGCTTATTAGTTTTGGTAGTAATTATTGAAAGAAGTTGTCATATTCCATCCGCTGTGATTGCTTGCTTGTAGCAACTGACATAGATGTCTGGATCTGACCTTTTTACCTTCTGCTTGTACCCACTGCTTGTCTTTCTGTCATGTTGTAGACATGGTGAATCAATGCAGGATGAGGACTTTGTTATTGACAAGGATGATGGAGGCTCACCAACTGATGATTCAGGGGGGAAAGAATCTGATGCTAGTGAAAATGGAGATGAGAAAGAGGCAAGTCATTTTGTTCCTTCACATACTTCGTTCTTTTAGAGAAGTTATCTTTTGGTACCTCACTTTGAAACGCCAATTACCGAAGCTTGCCAAAAAGGATCCCAGAAAGGAAGCTTCTTCGTCATTCTTTTAGAACTCTGTTTATGTAAATTGAGTGAATTCCCCTTTGTCACTGACTCTTTTTACTACATTAATTTACTTCTTGTATATATATGTATTTTTATTATACTACATATAATGTATGCTACATATGTATTTTTATATGTACACCGATGTAATGTATACAACTATTTTTATATTACATATATATACAAGATATTTTTTTATTACACCCGTGTAATGCATTATTTTGGATTAAAAGGTTACATGATATGTTTTACCCTTGATTGGTTATTGATTCTTTAACTATAATATATAGCATTAGATCTTATTGTAATGCATATATAAAAGTATCAAATTAAAAATATAATTAGATTTTAATGTATTTCATATTTACTAATAATCAAATTAAAAATATAATTAGTTTTTATTGTAATTCATATTAATATAATTTCTAAAAATATAATTAAAAATAATTAGCTGCATATCAAGAAAGAAACGCGCACCTTACTGGCGTTTTCTAATGCAAACGCCGTTATTTTAGCGCGTTTTCTAAAAAATGCCACTATAATTAAAATTAAAAAAATATTAAACACTTCAAATACGTTTATAAACATAGTTAAATGCCTTAAAAAACGTCACCAGCTTAGCGGCTTTTCTCAAGAAAACGACGTTATTTTTCCTGGCGCAAGTATAGCGACGCTTTTTTGTGTTTCAAGTTCTAAATGGCTTTTTATAAACGTCGCTAAATGATTAAAAAAACGCCACTAAAAGCTTATTTTGCTATACTCCCTATGGTAATGAGAAAATGTTGGGAATATTGTTATGTTACCTGCAAAAGTATAAATCCTTTAAGCGGATGACATATAAGCTTATTTTAATTATCAATGTTGTTGATTGTTTTGGTAGCCAATGTATTATGATGAGTCTTCTTACCAGAAGTGGAATTGAAGTTGCAGGGGGATCTGCTATTACTAAACTGAGGCATTGGAGGAGTACTTGTCAATTTTAATTGAACTTACTAAGAAAGGTTGATCCGCTGCTTTTTGCCTCTTCCTTTGGTCCTATGTTTGTCCATGTTCCTAATACTTAAACATGTGTGCCAGGTTTCAAATAGCGGTCGTTATCCATTATGTATGAAATAGCGGGTATAAAAAAATTTACATCTGTAATGATCGTAATTGATCCGTTATGATCATTATCGAGGGTCGTTATTATCGTTATCGACTGTTATTACCGCTATCGAAGATCGTTATTGCTGTTATCGATTGTTATTACCGCTATCGAGAGTCATTGTCGTTATTGTCCGTTAAAAAAGTTATGTAATATTAAAAATAATTGACAACCGCGATAAGCGTTATGACTGCAATGATCTCTGTTATATCCAAAATTGCGATAAACGCAACGTAATAGAAAACATGATCGCAACCACAATTTAAATCTATGCATGCTTGTATTATAGAGCATGGTCTTGGGGAATCGGTGGAATTCAAGTGTAAAAGTTTAGAAGATGGACAACAAGTGAGATTATCAGGATCTATTACGTTTTCTTCTATGTTAATTTCTGTGCTTGATATTCAAGGTCTTGTGAATTGTAATTGAGTCTGAAACGTACAAGAGACTTGTGTAGCAAATGCTTCGTTTGAATTGTTATCCGTCGTTCACATGATGGCTATGCTCACCTTATCTGAAGCTGGTTCACTGAAGATCCATGGTTGTTATGGTAAATATCTGGTTAGTCTTCTCATCTTTCCTTTCTTTGGTGGAAAAGGGCTCCTCCACATTTGGGAGCTATGAAGCATTTGAATCAGAAAATACTTCAAGTTGTATCAAGGAAATCTCAGGTGCATGGCGGCTACCTCTTAGATTAGAACAAAGAGAAGTAAGCACCTTTTGCCTACTGCAATTCTGCAACCCGAAGTTCAATTTATTTTTACAATAAATAATCAAGGATTTATGTTAAATTTTTAACATTGGTGGTGAAACTACATGACCCACCAGATTTCCAACTATCACTGAGACATGATGACTATGAATTACCAGGAATTGATCCAGCATGGGATTCTGAAAAAGTGGGAAAACCGCAGCCAACCCCTAAAAGAGCATCTCAAAGACTGTGAAGATGAGATTGAAACAGAATGAATGAATTTTACAGTCTGTCTTCTCATTACATGTTTATTCTAGCCAGCAAAACTAGTTAACAGTCTTATACAAGCTCAACTTACATAGATTGCCAGACAATGATGATTGCTATGGTGATGCAGATTCAATTCAGTGGTTTAAGGTGAAGCCGAATTTCACATTTCATCTTTTCAATCTTTTTAAGGATGGTGATGAGGTAACTTATGGTTGCAATAATAACATATTTTAACCCTTTTTTTTTGGCCTGATGAAGGAAGTATTGATGCCGTGTCAGAGGATCAATCAATATTTCCTCTTCCTTATGAGTGGCGAATGAACATAATTATAAATATATTTAAAAACAATCAAAATAAAAAAAATATAAATCAAATTATATAATTAAAAAAATATTTTTATTAACGTAGCAGTTTTTTTTTTGAATAAAACCGCTAAGTTTATTTATTTAACTGTGTTTACAGACACCATTAAATAAAAAAGTGACCAAAATCCTAACTTAGGTTTGTGTGTGTAAGTTTGATGTAGTTTTATATATTTTTATTCAATTAAATATTGATTTGATGTTTTATTATAATTATTATAATTATTATAATTTCTTAATTTAAAGATTTTTTTTTTCAAAAAGAAACACGTCACTTGTTTTGTTTCTAATATAGAAATTGAAACAATTTATTACTTTTGGGTTTTATTAAAAAATAATTATTCATATCCAATATCTTGTCCTTTCGATAAAAACATTTGAAAGTAGTACTATTATTCAGTCTTTTTTTTTTTTTTTATAATCTTTTCCAGACTTACAGTCTTAGCTCTGCATGTTTGTTGTTACTTGTTCCTTTGCACCTTTTCTTTTCTTTGTTTTTTTACAAATTAGACAGTGAAAAGAAGAGAACTTAGGAAGAGACAGGTCGGTCTGCACAGCACAGAAACAGAACATAACATAGGGAAACATGGACAGATTTATGAGGGAAAGAAACATTACTACTATTACTTTGCTTTAACGACAACAATAATAACTATTTATATAGTAGAAATAAAAATAGTATGTGAAACGTAGAAATGAAATGAAAGGAAAAGAAACCACGTCCCATCCGCTGTGATTTTCGTGCTTTCAATCCCTTTACTATCACTGACTCATGCATTGCATCCCTCGCCTTCAAACGCAGATGACTCTCACTCTCTGGTCTCCACCTTTCGTTTCTTTTCTTTTTTTATTAGCCTTTCTTTCTATCAAGCTGTCGATTAGACCTTTTTGAGTTCAAGTATCTTGTTATTCTTTTAAACACGAAACTTGCTTAATTTTTTATGAATTTAGATAAAAATTATACTTAATAATTTTTTATACGACACTTTACACTTTACGCGATAAAAAAATATGTATAAAAAATATAAAAATATTATATATTAAAATTAAGTTAAATTTATATACAAATATTGTAAAAATTAAAAAAAAAATTATATTTTTGTGTTTATACCAATTTTGATATAAAATTTTCGTATTTTATATTATTCGAATACGATTTTATATGATACGAATATAAATTATCAGATCTAATAAATGTATTAAAATCTTTAAATATGTTTAAATTTAAAAAATAAAAATATATGAAAAATCGGATCAAATTTGAATATATCATTTTAAATATACGTTCAGTCCCAACTAATAAATATAATTTTTTATTATTTTTTCTACTAATGAATCTTTTAATTACTTTTAATTTTTATTGTAATTTAATTTGAGTTTGAATTGTTTCTATACTTTATTTTAAATTTTTTAATTTTTTATAAGAATTTATTTAAATTTATTATATTATGCTTATTAATTAGTATGTGTTTCAATATTTTTATATTTTATTATTTATTTATCCTATACAAAAATAAATTCAAACAAAAAAATAGATGAAATTAAATTTATATTTACTTCTAATTTTTTCATATCCTACTTAAACCTAATCCGAACCCTCTTGACTTGGGCCATGAAGAAATCTAGTGCGGACCACAAACTTAATTGCTCTCTTCCCGTTGTATACGTTTTGTTGAGATCGTATAATTTTGAATCTTAAATTAATTAAATAATTGTTTTTTAAAAAAATTAATAATAACCAAGTAGATTTTAAGAGATTTCATATAACAATTTTTTATATCTCTATTTTTAATTAATTAAAATATCATACATTTTATAAAAAAGAAATGCACACAATGTAATTTAATATCAATTTATTCAATTTTTTAAAATAAAAACATATTTAAAGTGCATTTAAGAAACCAATGCCACTCCCATTGTACTAAGTTCTCGTTTAAGGACATGATTTAGAATTGAAAATGAAAAAGATTTTTACGTGAAAGATGTTTTAATTATGACTTAATTCTAATATCACACAAAAAATATACAATTTTTTTATTTACAATTTAATTTTCATATCCAAACAAAAATATTCTAATGAAATAATGTTGCGGTTTAATGGTAAATTTATTTTATGGCACTATCTATCTAAATTTTTATTATTATATATATTTTACATTTAAATCTATCACTTTTTTTTTATAATAATATTCTTTTAGGAAACTTTCTTTTTCAAGTCCGTACGAAGGGTTATGTATTGTTTTCAAAGTAGTGAGGTGATGACAGGCGAGAGACATAAAAAGCGAAGAAAAGATATAATTACCCTAAAGCTGTAGGTGCTGGAAGCCTAGTAGTACTGTCTTACGCCAATAGCTCTAGCGTTATGTTGCATTACATGGCGCCGTTCCAATCTCTTCTGTTCACCACAAATTTGGTTAGATTCTCTCGTCTTTTTTTATCTATTATTATTGTACTATAAATTTAGAATTAAACCAATCAGCGTAAAAATTAATTTTAAGATTTGAATTTGAATATTTTATATTAAAATTTTTAATTTTTCATTAAATATTTGATAATTTGATGGTAATATTATTGAATAAAATATTTTTAAAATCATTATATTTTTCGTTTGACCAACAATTATTACCTTTTTTATTAAAAAAATCGGAGAAAAGAAATGATGGTAAAAATTAATGAAGAAAAAAACCGTTGGATTCTAGCAAAAGAAGGAGAGAGATAGGGAGAGAGAAAGAGGGAAAGGCTGACGCAAGTAAAGAAAGACAGAGAGAGCACTTTGTCGGCATGTGTAGAGTTGGTGGCGCTGTGGCCACGTTAGCCTCTTCTTCTCTCACAGCACCCCATATAAGTTCACGGCCATTGGCAAAAAAATAAATATATATATCTGAAACTCGTATTTATGAACAATTTTCTCTGAATTCATTTGCCTCAGCTCCAAAGCCCTAAAACTCATCTTAAAAATTTAATAATTTGAATTTAAATCCTAATTTAAATTCAATAACTTTTAGTAAACTTTAATTCCTAAAGTTTTAAACCCTAACTAATTTGAACCTTAAAAAATGAATTAAAAATGACCTTATATAAAAAAAAATTAATTTGAAATAGCACAAATTTGAATGGTTCATGTACAATATTTATGGATCGGATTCATCTTTATTAGTTTTGTATATTATTTATAGAAAAGTATGAGTTTCATAATTTATATAGATAAATGAAAAGAAATAATGAAAGAAAGAATTGTATTTTTTATTTGTACATTACTAGAAGGCTTAAGACCTACATATAGGAAATAGACTGTGACAATAAAAGAAACACAATGATAATTAATATAATCACAATCAGGAAATAGAATCGTAATCAATTTTATAGTTATGTCCTAAAATTAATTATAATAAATTAGCCTAAGTAAATTGAAATATTACAATTAATTGTAACATTTTTTAGTACAAAATTATTTGTTACGATAATGTTACAATTTTGTTTGGTACAGAATTAATTGTTGCATTAATCGTAATATTATGTTAACAACCCCTTTCCGCTGCAAACTCAAGGTGGTAATGTAGAAACCGACTTGAGTTTGGAAACATTTGCAGGGAATTGATTGAGTGAATGTGTTTCTGTGAAGATATCTACTTTCTAATATGTAATGGTGATAGGAGAGAGCCGGAGAGTTTGATTGAGCTAATGATAACGAATAAAGTAACAATCAATATAAATATGTTTAGTACGTTCATGAAAAATATTATTATGAGCTATCTAAATAGCACTTTGATGATCATAATAGATTAAAATGTCGAAACGAGAAGAAGCACTTATATTTTGAAGAAGTCATTATAAACATAGGAGTTTGAACGTTACATCTACAAAAGCTCGATACTCTACCTCAATGCTAGAGTAGGAGACAACAGATTATTTTTCACTACGCCTAAAGATAATTGAGCACAAACCAAGAAACAAACAATAACAAGTGGTGAAATGGCGATCAGTGGGATCCCCTATTCAATCAACATCACAATAACATTATAAATCCAAAGACGAGTTAGAAAAAAATTACAATTTATGAAACATAGATCGTTGAACAGAAAGAAACTGTCTGATAAAGTGAACAAATAATGCTTGAACGTGTAACTGTCAAATAATAAGGTTACCTACCAAAGTTCGATACAAAGTCGGGTCTGTGAGTGAAATACTAGCAAATGGGGAAATCTTAATGTTTCATTTGAGTGCTAAGGACGAAATCTTACCACCCATCAATCGTGCTTTGGAAAGAAGATTAGAAGCATAATTTGTGCTGTGATAAGTGACTGCAGAATAAGAAGTAACCTCAAGACCTAAATAAAAAGTAACTCAGATGACCAAGATCTTTCATCTCAAATTGGGAATGTAGAAAAGCTTGTAGATCTCGGATACCATCACTATCATCACTTTTAATGATTATGTCATCCACATAAAGTAAAAGAAGGGCGATACCTTGACTAGTTGTCTGAGCAAAAGAAGTAAAATTATAGACACTGGATATAAATCTCAACTGGATAATAAAGGTATTGAATTTTGAAAACTAAGTTCTAGGGGCTTGCCGAAGAACATACAATGCTCTTTGAAGGAGACAAACCTTGTTAGACGATATAGAGGAACCGAAAGATGGCTTCATGTAAACTTCCTTATTAAGATAACCACTTAAAAATGCTTTTTTAACATTCAGTTAATATGTTGTCACTTTTTGATTGTAGCAATAACTAAGAGAGAGTGAACAGATGTGATCGAGATGCGCAACTGAAGGAAAGGTCTTTTCATAATCAATGTCATATTCTTGAGTAAATCCCTAAGCAACAAGGTGTGTCTTGTAACGTCCCATTGTTTTATCAAATCAAGTCTTAATCTTATAAACCCGCTTACAATTAATGATTGATTGGTCAGGTTGTTGATCAATAGTATCTCAGGTATGATTTTTCTCAAGAGCTTGTAATTATTCTCTCATTGTTAGCTACCACATAGGATTAGAAAAGTGCCTTACGAAAATTACAAGGTTTATGCTATGTGGCTAGGGCATTATAAGAATGAAAATAACAAAGTTGAGTATTTGATTCACTAATTTGTATGGAGCGACGAATAGAATGAGGTACATATGAGGAAGGCACAGATGTATCAGTAGACATAGTAGTAGTGTGAGATTGAGACATTAATTACTTAATTGATCAATGCCTCAAGGTCTTCAGTCAAGAATGTAAATTTGTTAGAAGAAGATTTGGAGGTAATAGACTCGGTGTTGGTTGTTGTAGCAACCTTGATACTTGGAGAACCAGAAAGATGTGTTCCATTGTTATGAAATATAGCCTTGCATTTCTCAACAGGATGATTAGTCCTTCCAAATTACGAAAAAGACATTGTCGAAAAAGTAGATTAAGAATCAGAAAGTCATGCTCCCATATATTGAAATATTACTTTACAATTGGCAACAAGATGATTACTTTGTGCACATCGAAAACAAGACTGAGTACGCTGTTTTGGAGTTGCAGCAAATACAATATCTGTTTTTTGAGTTCGAGTCATAACTAATTGAGTTTCTTTGAAAATGAGTTTCTTTGAAAATCATCTCTGTAAGTGCATTATCCATGGTCAGTAAAAGATGTCGACACAAAAGTGAAGACTTAGTATTTTCGAAGTCTCGAAGAGCCATAAGAAATTGGATAAGTCGAAGTTAATTCTGATAATTAAGAAAAGTATCTTGATCATTTTTTTAATTTTGGCTCAGAATTTTCAAGCATATTACATAAATGTTGCATTTTGGAATAAAATTCATCGATTAACTGACCTGATTCTTGGCAAAGTTGAGAAATATGATATTGATTAGATAGAATAATAGAACTGTACCATGTCGGAATGAAATTCCAAACCTCTTAACAAATTCAAAGCGTCCAAAATGTACATTGATAGAGGAAATAGTGCTGTTGGTGAACCATGTAAGGATCTGATGGTTCTTACTTTCTAATTCCTCAAGTTGATCTGCATACTTGTCGTTAGATTCTCCTATTTGTTTAATCGATGTCGTACGTTCTCCAGTGATAACAAGCTATAATTTCATTCTCTTTAGATAACTATACATAGCTGAAGCCCGCCATTTGTAGTTATGCCCATCGAGAATCGAGAATCATAATCAATCCTATAATTAAGTTCTAAAATCGATATTAATCAATTAATATAAGTTAACTATAATATTACAAATTAATTGTACCATAATTGTAATATTAAATGAACAATAACATCAAATAGATAATTTATACTACTTTTTGAGAAGAAAAATGAAATCGTACATGTAGCAAATTAATAGGAATTATTAGGACCAATTACTAATACAAAAAACAAGAGCTAGCTTGCTCGTTTAAGTATAGTGGCATTGAAAAACTTGGGAAAGCTAAAAGCTAAAGGCAGAAACAAAAGCAAGACCAGACCTAGCTAAGTAATGCTCGTTGAAGTCTGAGTTAACGGGTTTAAAAGTGTGAAAAGATTGCAATCAGTCCCCACCCAATTGGGTGATGCGTACAGAAATGCTGCTCCCACATTAAGTGCCACAAACCAATTGTTTTCAGCTACAGTTATAGACCAACCACTACAACACTCTCCGTTGCCCCTTTGCACCTCTTTCTACTAACTTTTTCCCAAAAGTTAAATAGTAAGACCTGATGGATGACTCTTTTGTCTGTTAACTCACAAACATTTAGTGCGTTTTATCTATCTAGATATTAAAACTCATTATCTCTTCTATCTCTAGCAGCTAGCTCGGTTGTCCTTCACAAATTTTAGTACATTTCTCCCCTTGTTGGCAGAGAAAGAGAGAATTGGAGGAGGGACTAGGAATGGGACTGGGAGGAACCTGAAACATATTAAATGGGGGTTGAGTTCTTTCCTTCAAATGCCTACTTTAAGTACCCCCCCATTAAATTCTCTTGCAGTGAATCTCAACATATTCAAGAGAAGTCAGGGTTTCTAATTTTGTAAATACAACTCTACTTTGCCAAAAAAAAAAAATGCACAATATCAACCCTTTTGCTCACCTTCCTTCCTCTTCTTACCATCCCCCAGCTCTCCCTTCTCCACTTTCTCTCTTAAGTCATGATTCTAATGACATTTTCCTTATTCACCACCATGATCCGCTGTCAGCTACTTCTTTGTTGCCTCCCAATCCTCAACTCAACGAGTCTTTTATTAATATGACACTGCTAAATAATGCCGTAATGGCTAAACAGGATGGTGTTGGTGGATTTCATGGGGAGTATTTTGGGCCTTCGGGATTTAGCATTCCTGTCAAGAAGCCTGCGAAGAAAGATCGACATAGCAAGATTTGCACTGCTCAAGGGGTAAGAGATAGGAGGGTGAGGCTGTCTATTGAGATCGCCCGCAAGTTCTTTGATCTTCAAGACTTGCTAGGGTTTGACAAAGCAAGCAAAACCCTAGAGTGGTTGCTTAAAAAGTCAAAAAATGCCATTAGAGAGCTGGTAAAGACGAAACATGGCAATGGAAGCAGTGAAGGTCAAAGGAGTTTGTCTTTCAGCCCCGAGCATGAAATGGTAGCTGATGGGGGAGTGTTGAAGGGGACAGCTTTCAAAAGCAAGTCAATAGGGGGTGCTGTTTCAAAAGAGAAAAATGTGAAAAAGTTACATAAAGCGACAGTCCCTCTTCTAGCAAAAGAGTCAAGAGCAAAGGCAAGGGCAAGAGCAAGGGAAAGGACTAGGGAAAAGCTGTGTACTAGAAGTACTACTACACATGAGTGGAAAAGATGTCCAGATACAAGCCCTCAATTCTTGAACCAATTAAGGTCTTTGACCCAACTTGAAGCATCCAACAGATCAGATCATTCTTTTGGCCACAATATGGCATGTTCCTTTAAGGTTGTTGCTCGTCAAGTTGAAGAGCCTGGTCCCCGTCAGCTTACAAGTGCTGCACCAAGAGAAAATGTTATCGAGGAATCTATAGTGATCAAAAAGAAGTTAAAGCCATCTACAATTTTGGGTTATCAGCAAAACCTTTCAGCTTCAAAGGACGTAAGTTGCAGCACCAGTTGCAATACCTACTTTCCCAATTTGCCTCAGAATTGGGACGTTAGTGCTGCAATGGAACACTCTACCTTTTGCCCTACAACTAATGTGAATTTGTCTACAGGTACTATCCCACGATATACATGATCCCTTTCATACATTTCTTTATCTCACTTCATATATAAATTTCAGGAGTTCAAATATATGGCAAACCCTGAGAGGCCTGCTTGCAATCAATGACTATATGCAGTGCATGAGCATCAAAGACGTAAGCTATGATTTTTGTTGTTTCTTTTAGGTTTGATATCTTTGAATGCTTATTTTTGTTTTGAATCTCTCAATTGCCTCATGGGGAGAAAAATTGCTATGAATCAATGAACAATTCTCTAGCTTCCATCTCTATTTTGGTTTCTGAGCATTCCATTTCTTAATTCCAACAGTTCTCCCCCATCCCTTCCCTTTTTCGTTTGGTTGTCTTTTGATGATTATCTGACGATGAGCAGATAGCATGTCAAGAAAGTTACCCTTAATTTTGACTGAAGTATGCAAGAATCAAGGCGTTAATTTGGAGTACACCATTCAGTGTATGGTATCTCTTGTGATGTACCGATGAGATAAGTAATATGGCTTGTGCTCTACTGATGAGATGAGTAATAATTTGTCTGGAACAGCTACTGACACCTGGAGCTATAGCTTCTTAAACCAAATGATGTGAGTTAAGGATTGGTAATATAGGAAGTAATTAAGAAACCAAGTGATGACAAAGATGAAAAGTATACTGAATAGAGTAGAGATTCACTTATTAAAATCATGTGAATTGAATCAGGAAAATGGTTAATGAACAGGCATCTATGAAGGAATTTATATATGTATTTTCAAGGAACGTTTATGCATGCATGTAACTAAGCAGTAACTTGCCAGGAGAGTTAACAATCTTAACTCATTTTCATTGACAACCGTTTAACTAGTCAGAACTCAGAACAGTCCTTTTGAAGAATACTGAAATATTCAACAAATCTTGAAGATGGAAACTGATCTAATTTTTTTAGAGGTAGAAAAGAAATGAGAGAAGTAATTTGAAGCTTCTTCAAAGTAGTTTTAGTTCTGCTGACATAGGAATGTTCAGGCATCTTTTTGCTCTAGAGTATTAAGTTCTAGAGTATTAAGTTCATGGATTACAAGTGTCCAATATTTGTGTGATTAAATATTTGAAAAAAAATAAAATAAATATATTTCATCTAATAATTTTAGTTATGAGAATAACTCAGTATACAATGAGGAGAAAGAACGAGGAAATAAAAAAAAATTACACTAAAATTAAGAAGAAAAAAAGAAAAATGAAAGAGAATTAGCTACTAAGTCTGAAAAAACTCAATTTGATTGTGTAAAGTTAGCAGTGCTATATGAAATACACATGCACAATGCCTACAACTGCATTGATTTAACAAAGAAATTTTCAAAATTTCAGTATGAATGTGCTATTCCAAAAAAAGAAATAATAGAATACCATATATGGATTAGGCAATGTTTTGTGATCAAAGCACCCTTCACTTTCATTTAAAGTGTAGTTTGTTTCTTAGTGCTAAATTTAGATGCACAGAAGTAGCTAGATGGGGAGAATGTATATATTTATATATTAATAATGGATGTTTGGTCTAACTATTGTTAATCATTTTTAGGAATCATTAAATTTAGAGTTCAAATCTCTTTCCTCTTTATACATCTTATGAAATATATATATATATATATATATATATATATATATATATATATATAATAAGCTTGTCCAATAAGGCAAATTAAACTTTTGGAGTATTAACAGAATTGCACAATATCAATGCAGGATAGGGACTGATGACATCCATGTTGAATTTAATAAGTATATCTACAGGCTAATAAGCCGTTGATGATTAACTTGGTGGATTGGTGTCTCTCTTTACTTGCCTCCAGTGCGAAAGCATAAATCTTCTAAGTTAGTTCATTAGCCATTGTAGAACTTAATTAATGCCTTTGGTCCCTAGTGGGGAAAAAGAACATTCTTGCCATCAATTAATGCCTCTGCTCCTTAGTCTCAGTTAATTTTGTTCTGTCTATCGATCGACCATGCCTAGTTTATTTGAAGTCAATGTGGTCCTATGCTACTTACCTCATAACTGCTTGTTAATGATGTTTGTATTCCACAAGCCCTGCCTGAACTTGTAATTGGATGATCATCAAATCTTACTACAACATCGCGGTTCATGCTTAATTTCCTGTTTTGAAACAAGTATCTTACCAATCAGTAACTTCAGTAATCATATTCTAAAAGACAATTTGAGGTATGCACTGAAATAGTTTGAGCTTAGAAACATTAATATTTTCTCTCAAAATCACTTGACTGAAACTGATGGAGATATACATGTCTGTAAGACCATGAACATGTGTACAGATACACTATTAAAATGATCACATATCCTACACCATAGCAGCAGATTACTAAAAATCATTTAATCTTGTATAAATCCTAGTAATAGAGGACAAGATATTGTATAATATATAGAGCTCCTTGATGCACACTCTAAATTAAGGACTTTTGTGAATATTATGCGTGGTTGCATTGCAATTAATCATTAGTTTTACCTTCTTGTGTTAGAATGCAGCAATATGAAGGAAAAATACATTGTCTATGCTTATCATAATACATACTCTAATTTATATAATAATTATACAATTTGAAAACTTAATAATTTATAGAAATTATTAAATTAGAGCCCAAAAGAAAAATCCCATCTGAAATTAGGATATCTAGTTTATATATATCATATTTTTTTTGGCCAGTTATCTGGATTGATGATAACTAAAGTATTTATGGTACAAAACTATTAAACCTTATATACATACATACATTATATATATATATATATATATATATATATATATATATATATATATATATATATCAACTTCATACATACATGGTTATTTCTTTTCTATGGATTTTGCATATCAGAACATAGTACTATTAGTATTAGGCATCTTCTTAACTAGTAGGGAGGATCAACAATTTTTAAACGGACTAATATATATATATTAGAAACCTTTAAATTAATCTCATTTAAATTAATAGCTTCTCTAAATTAATAAAAAAAATCATAATCCTAAGTCGAGACAATATAGAAAACTAACAAACCCTTCTGTCTTGATACTTTATAATTTCGTTTGAAAATCTAATGTAAAATTTGGTTTTGATTGTTGCATAAAGTAATAATTTGATAAAATGCAAATATATTGCATAATATTCAACTTTAAGATGCTAAATTGTAAAAGATCATAACGTTTGAGATATTTTACCTCAAGGACTAGAAAGGTACAAAATATATTAAATAAGATATATTTGTAAGGAAATTTCTAAGGAATTTGTGATTCAAAATGAGATTTTTAAGAAAAATAAATATTATAAGGTTATTAGAGAAATTTAATGAATGTGAAGATTAAACAAATAATTTTTCTAAGACAACATAGGTCTTTAAATTAATATGTTCTAAATTAGTACTCAATGATAGATCTAAACGTGTTAATTTAGAGGAGTTTTACTTATATAACTTTAAAATAAGTAGTAACAAACCAAAGTTAATTTGTAAGCAGAGAACGAGAGAATAGTAAACTAAATAATTAAAAAGGGAGATGGAGCTAATTAAAGTTGTAAGTAGAGAAGCAGATCAAGTGACTTAAACTTGTGCAACTCTTTCTTCATCGAGGGAAATGAGGGGTCTGGTCTAATATTGTCTTGTCAGGTTCAAAGGTAACTTGTGCTAAATCATGCAAAATTCTATTACCACATAAACATTGCTCTTGCATTACATATGAAATGATGATTAAAAAAGATGGCATTTAATTCAGAACATCTTTTCTCAGATAAAACCTTTTTTCCCACTCCAAGATAAGGGGTTTTTCTTGAAAAATTTACAACAATGGATCCCTACAAAGCCTCCACCAACAATTCTGACAACAAGGAGTTCAAATCCATTACCAAAGGTCTCTTAACAGATATTATAATTTATAATACCTCAGAAGTTAATATAAATTTTTTATACCAAAATTGATTAAGAATTTTGTGATTAAAACAACCTTTAGAGAAGAAATTAGTAGAATGTTGTGATATTTGGATTAAATCCCATGTAATGTATAATTTCCTGCTAATTGTTACTTTATGTAATAAGTTGGTATTAACAAAAGAAAAAAAGAAGAAACATAAATGCTGATCTGTTAATGGTGTATAATCTTCTGAGGTGTATCTATGAAGCTAGTCTTAAACAATTAAACATTTAAAGAAAGTTATATCAATAGTTCTATCAGCATATGAATACACTGAATACACTTTGATCTTTACCCTTTATGATTAATCATTCAACACCATAGTCAATTTTAGGGAAAAGTCTGTTTCTTACAATCTATGGTGATATTGTTGAATACCTGATCATCTTCAAAATTGTTGCCTAATTTCTTCATGAAATGAGTCAATCCCTTCCTGCTGCCAGCTAACATTGCACCAAAACTGCTACATTCTGCTCATATCCAATTAAAATTAACTTTTTTGCTTCAGCTGTTCCCATGTGTAATAATATTTCTCTTGTACTATACATATGTGTGTAATGCACATTTCAGAAAGTAGAATATCTTCTTTTTTAACCCTAAGCTTATAGTACTGGGAGCTTTTAACGCCTTGATTAGTATCTTAATTTCCTGAATCAGTGAGATATCCCAACCACTCTAGCCAGCCCCTGACCCCAAAGAGAAAAATAGGGCCCCTCAACTCATCTAGTTCATGGAGAGACAGTTAGAATAACAGTAAAATTAACCTAGCTAGTATTATGTAAAATGGCTTATAATTATTATTATTATTATTTGATTATTTACTGGTGGAAGGATTGGTGTAAAGATGGCAGATATCATTCAATAAATTTTACAAGAAAACTGTATGGTGCTTACTGATTTTACTTTACCTTCATTAGAAAGCTATTTGAATTTTTGTCCCAGCTAGGATAGATGAAAACAAAGTGAAATACTACAATGAGAAGCATAACTGAAGTAAATTTGGTGAAAGACTCCTTTCCTTGTAGTGGTTCATTGATCTTAAAATGCATCTTGTATCCTTCACATCGAAAAATTTGATATTTATCTGTTGTTGTTCATTGATCCATTCTCCAATTTTCCATTTTCCATGCCTACTAGGAATCTTATATAGCAACTGTTTATAGTTTTCCAAGCTCACCTTCATTAATGACCTTCTGAGTCTAGTGCACAGTTTATAGTTTGTCTTGCATACTTACACCTTGTTTTCTACAAATTCTCTTAAAGATTTGTACTCTAGGATTGTCTCTATAGCCAATTGATTGTTTGCAACTATCTCACTGACTCAGTCTAACTCTGTGAATCAATTTGCGAGATCATAAAAGAATAAGCACCCAAATGAGTTCAAAACTAGCTCAGAAGACACTCTTTCTATTGTACAGAATTAGTCTAAATATACCAAATGCAAAATAATAACTCAGTGCCAATGCATAATATGCATGTCTGTGGTGATTGAAAATGTTACTTCATTAGCTCTACTTCTCCAATTAGGCACTATTTCATTATTTATGTAATGTATGTTCATTATCAACACAATTTGTCCAGTCGCTATTACACTAAGCTGGCTGTAACATAAAGTTCTAGTAACCTGTGAAAGTTTCTTTCTGAGTAAGATTTCTAGCAGGCACCTATGGCATTGAATCTGAAACTAATTAAAAATGCTGAAGAAAAATGGATATATGATAAACTCCTAGCTGTAGCTCTAGCTCATTCAACTAAATGTGCTCTCAGCATGATGTTAAATTCCGTTAATGAAATCTCAAACCTTGTTTCGGCCGGCTTTAACAAATAGAATCACAGGAAGTTATAAATGAAAACTTAAGAAATTATAACAGAATCTAGAAAGAAGTCCGGAGTAAGCAGTCCCCGGTATGGTGCATGCCTGACACTCTAAAGAAAGTTGAATGTTTGGTGGAGCGAAAAATAAATAAAACAAATTGGAAAGAAAGAAAAATGAAAAGATTGAATTTTTTTTTTTATTGATGTCCTTTGGTAGGAAAGATGAAAAAAAAAATAATTTTTTATTCATTATTTGATAGGGTTGGAAAACGAGAAAAAAATAAAATGGAATTATACTGTTATACAATTAATCAATTAAATAAGATAATAAAATAAAATTAAAAAAATAAATAAAATGGAATTAGATTTTTTCTTATTTGGATTTTTATCCCATGCTTACATTATCAATAAAATTTTGATTCTATAAAAGAAATTAATATGATGACATATATTAATTTTATTATTTTTTATTTTTTAAAATTTCTTAAAATATATATGTCATATTTTAATTCATCGATAGTGATTGGATAATCATCATTCTTATTGTTTTTGTTTATACTTTCCTTTCTTATTAAGTGCTACTAATTTTTTGTTTTTCACTTTTCAATATTTACCCCTATCCATCTTTCAACTTTTGTGTTCTACCAAACACACCCTAAAACAATCTCCCGTTGCCAATACATGCAGAATTCCCTCTCACAATCATTCCCAGTATCGAACTTCTCCCAAGGAAAAAAGGGTTTTATTTAATGCACTAGTGAACGACTATTGAAATAAACCAGCCTGTTCATAGATGTTTAACCATGGATGATTGAAAGAATGCTACTGAAAGGTAGTGAAGATAGCATGAAACATCTCACTGAGCTTATCCTCAGGAGGAAAAGTCTAGGCCAACTTATCTGAACACAAGCAGACGTGTCAAACAGAAGCCGGAGGAGTTAATTGAGGGGAAAAGTCTTACTAGATTTTGGTAAGTACTGATAGAGATTAGAGAGTGAGTGTGAGTGGTATGGGAATTCTGAAATTTGTAGACATAATGTACAAAACTCTTTTCAAACTTGAAATAACAATCTTTCTTTAGGCCTTTAGACAGATACTGCAAAGCCCATCGAAGAGTTGTTTGAGGCCTTTAGATTCTTTAGGTGTTGCTGGAAAGCAAAACTGTGAGGTGTATTGTCACGGAACATAAGATTATTTTGTGAATTTAAACATTAAATCATAGTGTTGTACACTGTTTCATTGAAAAGATGAAGCCATGTCTCAGGGAAAGTAATAATATTATAATCATCGGAGGGTTAATTACTGTCAAAGAAATCATCATGGTAAAGATATGAAACAATAAATAAGTTACTCATCCATGTACCATGTTGCACCTTAGGCTTTCGGAGAAGAAATCCCGTCTCGCAGAAACTACAGTTTCGTACAAAAGGGAAAGGTTATCGAAATGTCTGTGTCTATCTATTCTAGCTCTCTCTCTCCAATGGAAAATGTAACTTTCATGGCCATAGGGAAGAAAAGATTGAGGAGATGCATAGCATTCATGGTATGAAAGAAGAAAATACGATAACATGATTTTACTTTTCCCCAACGTTTAAAAAAAAAAAGCCTTCCTAGGATAGGGTTGAAAACTAAAAAGAAATCAAAAGAACCAACCCAATGCCAAAAGATTGCTTCCAATGGGACCCATTACCCATATAAACATCCAAAAACCTTTGAGGACTGCGAGCAAAACAAAAGAAAACAAATTGTTGCAATGCCAACCCCATACACAATCTCAATTTATATATGAAACATCCTTAACCATGGCTGTTTCTTTGAAAAGTTCATAACTCTGCTAAAACAACAATAAACAAGGAAAGAGGAAAAATGAGCAAGGCAAGAGTGCGGAGTACTAACCTGGTAATTGGAGGAAGTTCTTTGTTTGACCTTAGCTTTGCCATCTGCAATTTCACATTCAGAAAACGAATCCTCTCTTACAATACTAGACATTTTAATCCCAATAAAACGGAAACAGAATGTGGGGAAAGAGGAGAAACATGAATGCTTCCCTTCCCAAGGAAAAGAAGACTCCAACATGATACTAAGACAAGCTTTAAAACAAGAAAAGAATGAGGAAGAAAAAGACGAAGAAATTTAATGAAAAAAATGGAAAAGCCTAATAATGACTATTCGCAGTAGCCAATAACCACTGACTGCTTCCACTAATAGGCAGTGTTCTCACATAGCACCCAGAGGCAGAGGAGAAAAAAATAAAAGCAACAGTGTGTTGGAACAGTGGAAAACCTTGGAAGGACGTTCAGAGAAGACTGTCACAGCAAAGCATAGGAGAACATTGTGCGGATGTTGCATGTCTATTCAATATCTTCTTTCTTCTCATAAAAAGAATTAGATATAAATACTAAAAAATTAAATGTATATATTTTCTTTTAGATATTATGCTAATAAATTACTCTAAGACGTCAAAATCAGTTTGTAAAATATATAGGTAATCAATATGCTGCAGTTGATTCATCATCATCATCGTCTAACAATAGCATGCAATATCATTAAAAAAGATATATATATATATATATATATATATATATATATATATAGTGTCAGACCTGTCTTGAGCAAGAGATCAAAATATTTGATCCAGAAATTATGGGAGCAAGGGCAAATCCAAATCTTCTGCAGGTAATTTTTTAGGATTACTTTGACTAGAAGAAATCTATCAATTACTATATGTACGAGGTATTTCTTTTATAATTATTCATGGCAGTACAACATTGAAAAGAGCCTGCCTTATACTAGCTGTCTGCTACCTTAGCCAACCCCCTTTCCTTTTCGTCTCCTCCCTTTCCCAGAAAGATTTTTATTAAATTTTATCGAGAGACATATATATATATATATATATATATATATATATATATATATATATATATATATATATAGCTGGATAATTGCCACCCATCCCATTTTGGAATCTAATAAAACAATTTTTGTTTTGAAGAAGAAAGAAATAGGAAAATATGGGATGAACTAATCATGTGTTTTAGTTGATATAACCTTAATTTTACACACCCAAGCCCTGCAAATACACATATTTCCTTTTGGCATAGAAAGAGACAAGAAGCAGGGTTACTGAATTATTCAGTACACTTTTCAGGAGTGCTATATATAACTTTCATGCCTGAAGAATATCATGTCAATGTAACGGATGCAAACATGATCCATAATTGATCTTCTCATATATAACCTGTACATCAGTTTAGATTAGACATGATATGTGTGTAAAACTATATGTTATTCAAAGTTAGCACATATAATAACTAATAACCAAACTCAAAATATGTCAAGTATACGTATAATTCAAAATCAATTATTTAATCACAACATTATATGTATAAAGCATTTTCATATTGAGGGTTTGTGTTAGATGTAGATTAATTGGACTGCATGAGTCTATCATAGATTTTTAGAATTCAAGCAAAATAGAAAGTTCCCATTGGAATTGTTGTTATCATTTACCAAAAAGAAAAAGGCAATTTATTTCATTATTTTTGTTGGAATTCCAAATTCGTCTTTCAAATGGATAAATTTTTTTGTAAAAACTTAACTTTGCTTTTTTGCAAAAAATAAAGTAAAATAAAAAAATTTACATTTGGAAGAACGATATTTATGCTATCGTTTATAAAAAAAAAAAAACCAATTTCTTCTTTTCATTTTATTCGAATTCAAAATTCGTCCTTTAAATAGATTAAGATTCATCTCTCGTATGGTAATAAAAAGTAAGATTATCTATTCAAGAAATTGGTCACCCCTTTTATGGAACAAAAATTGGAATGAGATAGCAAATCCCTAACAACCATAGATCTTGTAGAATTGGAAAATATATCCTCTTCTTAAGGGAAAACGTGATGAGTAGCTGCACTTAAACCATTTTATCTTTTCTGAGGGGAAGCCTGAAATCAGTTTTAACTATATTTAACTATATTTGATCTTTCGACTATATTGTCGAACAAAGATCCTGTTGCATAGATTACCAAACTTGCATGTTTTTCAATTAATTATAACTGTTTAATTTAAATAAAAAGCATTTATAAATCATATATTTGTGTATGTATTGAATAATTGTGTTTTGGAAGTATAAAGTAAGCTTCTGAAATGAAAAATATCAAATCATATTTAGTGAGTAAAACATATGTACTTATTGCTTTGAACATATATTTATTATGCCTACAACTTCTCTTAAATCAAGGTTCATTCAAATAGCAGGAGATAAGAATTCGATACTCTTTAAGAAATTAAATTTAAGAAAGTACATATAGTTTGGTGCATATGTACATGATATTTATTTTATATGTACTTAAATCTTGTTTGATGCATAGAATAAATGTATATATGAAAGATAATCATCCTATTTTATATTTCATGGACACATAAAGAAGGATTATTATACAAAGAGGGTTAGTTACCTTTTTAGTATAAAATGATTCAATTCTCTTCGAAAGATAAAGATTATTTCTAATTACATATAATTAGATAATAGATATTTATATTTTATTCTTGAAATTTACATTTAATAAGATGACAATAATCATTTATTGATTAGTTATCTACTTTTTTTCTTTTTTTCCCTTTTTTATTTCTCAATATTTTTAAAATTTATCTAGTATCTTTTTTTCTCTTTTAGATTTGTTCTTTTTTTTTCTCTTATAGACAATAATAAAAGAATACAAAAGGAACAAAAAAGAGTTTTTATTGAAAATATAATTTATTTTTAAAAAACAATTATCTTATTTGAAAAAACTATTTTTTAAAAATAAATATATTTAACATGGAATCATAAAAAGAAATAAAAAAGAAAAAAATAGTAAACAATACATAGAAATATTTGTAATAAAAATAATTTTTTAATAAATTAAAATTTTGAAAATATTTATATTTTATTCTTAAAATTTACATTTAACAAGATGACATTAATTATTGATTAATTAGTTATTTTATTTTTTTCTTTTTTCCCTTTCTTATTTTTCAATATTTTTTTAAAATTTAACTGGAATATTTTTTCTTATTTTTAAATTTTTTATTTCTTTTTTATTATAATCTTTTATTTTTTTCTCTTTTAGACTTTTTTCTTTTTTTCTCTTGTAGGCAATGAAAGAATAGAAAAGGAAAAAAATAAAAATAAAAAAGATAAGAGTTTTTACTGAAAAATTAATGTATTTTTTAAACACTATCTTATTTGAAAAAACTATTTTTTAATAATAAATATATTTAACTTAGAATCATAAACAGAAATAAAAAAGAAAGAAAATGAAAAATAGTAAACAATTCATAGAAATATTTGTAATAAAATAATTTTTTAACAAAATATTTTTTTAAATCAATATTTTATTGATTTTTTTAAATTAACGTTTGACTATAGAAATTATAATAATATAATTTTTAGTTAAAAAAAATCTTTGAATTATAAATATTAATTTAAATTATATTTACTTTAAAAAAGAGTGTTTTGATCAATAAAAAGAATCGTTTATTATATTTTTAATTTTACACATAAAAAATATGATAAAAATTATATAAAAATAATATTATCTTACTCTTAATCTTTATTTTATGTACACCAATCATAAGATATAAGATGATATTATCTAATCTAATCTTATCTATAATCTTAAGCTATTTTATGATCTCCTTCATTCTATATACCAAATATAACCATGCCTTGTTAATGCATACAAACTAAAGGTATTTGAATACTTTTCTAAAGTATTTGAATACACTGAAGCTTTGGAATGAGAAAAAAATAAGGCGTACATTTTGTGTAAAGCATACATTCTGCCTAGTGCATATATACATTTTGCCTTAAATTTATGTACAAAGACAAGGTATCCTGAGAGGGTATTTGAATACCTTGAAGGATGTTACATTATGTGTGAAATTTTGCTTAGAGCATTCGAATAGAGAGGCATTTAAATACCTTGCAGGAATTACATTTTGTTTGGAAATTGACTTAGGGTATTCAAATACCTTTTTTGGGAAGAAAACAAAAAATAATTTATTATACTACTAAACTTGTTTTTTCATTCCAAAAATCAAGATTCTTCATCTAAAAAAAAAAAAAAACTAATCATGAAAGGATTTTTTTTTTTACACTTATTGAGAATTATAAATACTTCTAATAACATTTATTTTGATACGTCTTTAACTTAATATTCAAATTACTCTTTTTGCACTCTTTATTTTTTTTTATTTTTGGTTCAAACGAGTTTATAAGAAAAATTTAAAATGCATTTGAATTTTTCTAAAAATAAATATTATATCCATAACAACGTTTCTTAAATCATTTGCATCAGTGTAAAAAAAAAAAAAAGCCTTCTTTTCAAGTGCTTTGCCTATATAATTTCTTCTTCAAGGATTTTAGTTTCATTGATTGCATTATTCAACCAATCACAGCCAAATTATACAACAGTTCATGCATGCAAATGGACGCAAGTATCTTTAATTGTAACTCTGAAAGCTGAGAAAATGGTAGGAAAAAAAGATTGTTTAATCTTTTTCTGAAGTTGTGTTGCGCAGTGCAAGGCACAAAACTCAAAAACTGAAAGCTAGCCAAGAAATGACAATTGTTAGTGCCATGGTCGATACCTTGTTCAACAACATAGATACTGGGCCAGTGAATCTTAGGGGGTCATCCTATGATAGTAGGTAAAGCGTGGAGCTATTCTCTAATTGACTAAATTCCTTCAATCCAAAGCACCAAACTACTCAACCAACAACTAGCACTAGCACCAGCAGTAGCTCCAGCACTGTGGTTAATTTTATTAATGTTGCAGCCGAGGAAAACTTGGCCGATCTAGCTTCTAATTTGACCATTGTCTGACCTTGAGCTAACGAAAACAAATACCACACTGTTTATAGACTTTGGAGAGGAAAAGATTATAAATATATTATTTTAAATGGATTTTTTTTTATTATAATTAAAATTTTGAGGTCATAAAATTATTAATTCGAACTCTCATTTTGATGATATATTTACAGCACATTCTTACTTATATTTATTAGTATGAACTAGATAATAAATAAATGTTTGAAGGAATATTGTTTAAAAATTTTGATAATTAATTTTTTATTTAATTAATTTCAAAATTTAATGGGTATAATTACAACAAATAAAAATATATAATCATAATTTTCTGTAATAAAAGATGTAAAACTTACATACTATTTGGTTCGTGGAATGGAATAGAGGGAATACAATAGATAGGAAAATTTTATATAAAGCCTATTAATTTTTATTCATCACAACCTATTTCCTATATTATTCTACCCAATCTACCCTCCACACAACTTCTCACAACTTATTTCTATCAAACTCAAAACCTAATCTTAAACTCTTAATCTCTCTTGAATCTCTCTGTATTTGTAACAATCAAAGATAAATTCTTGAATTTCCATTTAATATATTCATTTTAATTACTTATATGTTACATTTAATGAATTGAAAATTGAAATTTTGAGAGATTTGGGAGTTTGTTTGGCGTTGACAAAAACCCTACACTTGTATCTGCGCCTGATGGTCACAGAAGCTCATGGAAATATGCTTCCATATTGAGGCTTCTCTACCTCAAGGAATCATGCTTCCGTTCAGTATAAATGTTTTTAAAAAAAATATTTTTTATAAAAAATAAAGCTCTCGGAAGTGAACTTTCGAATATTCATTTCGAGGAATTCTATTGCAGTCCTAAAAATGAATTTTGGGGGCACTCTCTTTGCTCCTGAAAATTTATTTTCAAGAGTGTCTAAAAGCATTAAAATAAAGGGTAAATTTGTATTCTCATTAAAAGGGCATTTTTTGTATTACAAAAATTCATTAAAATAGGTTGTGGAGCATAATTTTTTTGTTGCAAATAGAAGCTCCTTAATAGATATCATGTTGGAATGGAAAACATGAGAAATAAAATAGAATATGTATTATGATGTTCAATTCATTAGAATGGAATAGAGTAAGTATAAGTATTAATATATTTGGTTTATTCAAAGAATATGGATAGAATAAGTTTAAAAGACTATTTTAACCTTCTATTAAATTGATTATAATTTCTTATAATACTAATTATAATTAAATAAAAATTAATTATTAATAAAAAATAACATAATTTTTCTATTATAAATTATTTCGATCAATTATTAATTATCACTTAATTAAGAGTTTTAATTATTATTTATTCATTAAGTATTAATCATTAATAATATTAATTAATAATTCATTAAATCTTTTTCTATTTAATTAATTAACTTAAACATAAATAAAAAATACTTTTTTTTTCATTCTCTTTTCTTTCTCTTTCTCCCATTTCTTCCTCATTTCTCTTCCCCTTCTCTCTCTAAACCAAACCATCTCTCTCTAAACATTCCCATGTCATTCACCTCCGTTGACTGGTGTCGTTCGCCATTATCCTCCACCATTGACCAGCGTCGATTTTATCTTAAAATCTATATTGTTGTCCCTTACAATCTATTCATTCCGTTTTCTTAGTTAGTTTTTCTTTTTCAAAAAAGAAAAATCTAGAAAAACCTAGATCTAATTTTAAAAGCCAAAACATTTGAACCGCTGCTGATGTTATTATTGATGCAAAGGTGAGAGCCAAGCAAATATTTGTTGATTTTGATTCTGAAAGCAAAATGAAGGCAAAGGTGAGAGCCAAATCCAAGAAAAAAGTAAAGACGAAAAAGAGATTTTCGGCAATGATGAAAAAGAGAAAGGAATGAAAAGAAGAAAAGAATAGATTATTCTGTTGATTGATTCTTGTTTATAATTAATCAAATTATGAAGAGTAAGATAGGAAAGTTAAAAATTCATTAACGTTCTTCACTCTTTAGAATAACAAATCTAGACTGAAAGCAAAGAAAGCCAATTCAATAAATTTGCTGAATGGAAATTCTTTGGAATCAGAATTCCAAACCCCTTAGTCAAGCTAATAAGTGAAAAATGTGGGCAGCTGAAGAAAATACTCGGTCAAATTATGCAACTGATCCTGTATTATGATAAAATTTGAAATTTAATCATTTCACTATAATTCATAAAAATTAAGTCCTTGTAATGTTATGACTTGAAAATTCTAGTATAATCGGTTACATTTTACGTTAAAATGTTGACGTGACAATTGATTTTTGTTGACATAGCATTAACTTTGCTGAGATGGTGTTGACTTTGCCGATATGACATTGACTTTGCAAACGTGAAACTTTTTGTCTCATGTAATTGATCCTTGTATTTTGACGAACTTTGAAATTTAGTCCCTTTACTATAATCCATAAAAATCAAATCTCTTTATTATTCTGATTTGCAAATCCTAGTCTAATTAATAACGTTGTTAAAGATCTTCATTGAAAAATACTGACATGGTATTAACTTTTATTAACATGGGGTTGTTTGCTTACTAACTTATATTATTTTCACTTGCCCATTATGTGGTTTTTTTTTAACTTTTGTCCTTAATTTTTCTATCTTTTTCTTTCCTCTTTCTCTTTCTTCGTAATTCTTTTCTCTTCTTTCTCTCTGCATCACAATCGCCAACCTTTAAAGAATCCACTTTTTGGAGGTTAGTTGTCACTTGTCAATGATACTTGACATACAAAATTCACCCTCTTACCCCAACGAAAAACTAATATTTTGTAGAGAATTATCTCAATCAATGGAGAAAATAAAGCCAAGAAATAACATATTAATTCAATGTTCTTTAAAAATATTTGCAGCACCAAAAAGTATAGCAATTTGAGTAGCATGCCCATAAGCATGCATTTTTCCAAGAGGTGATCCTACTCTACCAATTCCTATAACATCCTCTCACATCAAATTCATATAAAGAAAAGTAATTTTCAAACATTAATTTAAGGTGATTTTTTTCTTTTACGATTTGATTAGATAAAAATACAAAAAAAAAAAAAGAGCACCGCGAATAGTGATAATACCAAATACTATGAGATATTTGACATATTGAGAAACGCCTCCTGATATGATTTCATGATTATAGAAAATTTGCTATTAAGAACCATCTTGATATGGGTGATGACCCTAAAACTGTTAGTTTTTTCTTTTTTTTTTTCTTTTTGGTTTTATGGATTGGTTTTGTCACGCCCCGTGACCCTTACAACTATACCGAAGCGCGCAACTAAGCGAAATGTGATTTAAAGTGAACATACATTTGATTAATGTTTGTGATTTGTTTTCTTTAGGATATTTTACTTATTGTCTTCGTGCTCGGTGCAGGTTAAAGCATCCAGGTCCATTAAGCCCATTAGTATAATGATGAATTTAAGTATTAGTTAGTTGGACTTTATTCAATAGGTGAATTGTCACGACCCCTTTTCACCTAAAATCGCTACAAATTTTTCGCATTTTTCTTTCCTATCCCGGTCGTGAACATTCTCACCACCAAATAGTTGAGCTATGAGTCAGTATTAGTCACCATTTACCATCTACCATGCCATCTATCTTTTAATTTATTCAAAAGCAAACACGTACACTTTATAATTGAGGTTCTATACTTGTACATGTTTACTAAGATTTACATTTCCCATATTATATTCCAAAATGATTACTGTGCTATTACATGTTTAGATATAAAAAAATACCAGTGTGTATACCTCTTGGCGATAGACAGCAGCGGATATTAGGATGTAACTCCTCAGCCCCTCACTAGACTATTGTGTGCGTTCTGTAGAGGGGGAAAATAAAAGGGATGAGCAACCACATGCTTAGTAAGGCAATAATGCAAGTAAGTAGATAACTACACTATCTACATGCCTATAATGTCATGATATAAAAATCATTTATATCCAGAGTATAAGGTATAATTAAAAACCATGCCGCATGTATATACATATATCACGTACTGAAAACATGAAAATAGGCATGTAAACATGAAAAATCATCATGTCAACGTCTCATGCTCAACACATTGGAAAAATTCATCATAACACAATCCCTCAAGGTTTAACACATTGTCAAACTTAGTAAAACTCATCATAAAATAATGTATCATCCTTTAACAACATCTCACAAGGTTCGACCGCTCCCTCGGGTCTACCTTAGATAACACAAAAAATGTTTAATGTATATAAAACCATGCGATATCATGTGAGACAGGTGGTCACTGTATATAATCGATGACTCTGTTGGCCAACTATGTCACTATCATCCCATACCACATGGATCCCGGTGTGCGGGGCATCACGCTGTAACGGAAGGTGGGTCAATCGTACCTGCTAGCATATAAATCAACATCATCACTACACGGTACAACGTACTTCATGTGATATACACGGTACAACGTACTCCATGAACCCATATCACGGTCGGGGGTGCCTGTCGTTAGTCTTATCTACCATATACCATGTATAACCGACTCAGTCTCAAGTGCACGTGCGAGCATCTTATCCGTGTGACTAATAGTCTACACAAGACATCCAGTACGGCTCGTGCGAGCATCTCATCCGTGTGACACACAATCTACACGAGGCATTCAACACGGCTCATTACATATCACAGTGTGAAAAGTCCAGTGTGAGCAAGGCTCTAGCACGAATTCATGTATGATCAGTAAAATCCTCGTACGACCAATAGCTCCAGTACGACTTGCAAAATAAATAATGGTAAAATCATGTACGAGCAAAACTCTAGTACGGTTATATGCATAAGAGTAAGTGAAACCCACGTACGAGCGAAAGCTCCAGTACGGCTTGCATGCATCTTAACTCAAAATATGGTGCGAGCTAGGCTCCAGTACATTTCATACATGTTAACATATCAAAATCTAGTGCGAGTGAAACTCCGGCACGATTAAACTCATATATAAATTTGATAGGCGGCTCTATTTCAACAAAACACGCTCAAAATCCAAGTTAGCACATGACTCTTGCGATTTCATGAAATTATGAAATCAATAGCCAGCCTATCCATAAATTTGCTTAAATCGAAGCAATACATTTCATAAAAAATATCAAAACAAGATATTTTATACAATTTATTAGCCTTACTACCCTTTTGTAAAATTTGCTCCTAGGGGCAAAATCATCCTTTTCACCTATACTCAAATTTTTTACAAAAATTGTTATTCCTTTTCTAGGTAACCAAGCAAATCTAATACCCTGTAGATACTCTCAAAATACGTGCAGTTACCTCTAAATACTTACAGAATTTTCTTACTTGGAATCGCGTCGAGTGATTCCACTTCCTCAAAGCTGCTCGATCGCGCAGGCCGACTCGCTCCCAATATAATCTCCGGAGCTATATAAAATTATTTATCATATTAAATACAGTTTATTTATCTGTATTTCACTTTCACTACAATCGATTTAACTTATTGTGCCCATATACTCTTATTGGACTTTACTTTCTTTTCAGTCTATTTCGATTGTACTATTCATTTCTCGAGAATCTATTGGACCCATCAAGCCTACTGATTCATATTGGGCCAGCCTTAAGCCCACAATGTCTTATTGAGTCGAATACTCAACGCTTGGTCCACTTGACCATTCAGTCACGCATGGTGCACCATGCCTAGCCATGATCGACACCACGACTGTCTAGCTCTCATGGTTATTTCGGCAAATACTTGGTGTGCTTGTCTTAAGTTCATCACTTTTGCTGACGTGACAATTGACTTTTGCTGACATGGTGTTGACTTTGCCTATATGACATTGGCTTTGCAAATGTGGAACTTTTTGTCCCATGTAATTGATCCTTGTATTTTGACGAAATTTGAAATTTAGTCCATCTACTATAATCCATAAAAATCAAATCTCTTTATTATTTTGATTTGCAAATCCTAATCTAGTTAATAACATTGCTAAAGATCTCCATTGAAAAATACGGACATGGTATTAACTTTTGTTACCATGGGATTATTTGCTTACGCGACTTATATTATTTTCACTTGCCCATTATGTGGTTTTTTTTTAACCTTTTTCCTTAATTTTTCTTTCCTCTTTCTCTTTCTTCATTATTCTTTTCTCTTATTTCTCTCTGCATCACAATCGTCAACTTTTAAAGAATCCATTTTTTGGTGGTTAGCTGTCACTCATCGATGATAGTTAACATACAAAATTCACCCTCTTACCCCAACAAAAAACTAATATTTTGTAGAGAATTATCTCAATCAATGGAGAAAATAAAGCCAAGAAATAGCATATTAATTCAATGTTCTTTAAAAATAGTTGCAGCACCAAAAAGTATAGCAACTTGAGTAGCATGCATTTTTCCAAGAGGTGATCCTACTCTACCAATTCCTATAACATCCTCTCACATCAAATTCATATAAAGAAAAGTAATTTTCAAACATTAATTTAAGGCAATTTTTTTGTTTTAGGATTTGATTAGATAAAAATACAAAAAAAAAAAAAGATTTGAGAGAGCACTGCGAAAAGTGATAATACAAAATACTATGAGATATTTGACATATTGAGAAACGTCTCCCGATATGATTTCATGATTATAGAAAATTTGCTATTAAGAACCATCTTGATATGGATGATGACCCTGAATAGGTTAGTTTTTTCATTTTTTTTTCTTTTTGGTTTTATGGATTGATTTTGTCACGCCTCGTGACTCTTACAACTATATCGAAGCACGTAACTAACCAGAATGCGATTTAAAGTGAACTAACATTTGATTAATGTTTGTGATTTGTTTTCTTTAGGATCTTTTACTTGTCGTCTTCGTGCCTGGTGCAGGTTTAAGCATCTGGGTCCATTAAGCCCATTAGTATAATGACAAATTTAGGTATTAGTTAGTTGGACTTTATTCAATAGATGAATGGGTGAGACAATATAATCTCTAACTCATACTGCTTCTTTCCTGGTCACTATTTTATCTAAGTCTAGAATTTCATAAAAATTTCAACAGTATAACGGTTGTAAACTGGGCTAAACCATTCCTACAAACAAGCCCAATACATAATCTATATCCGCAATCATCAACCCCAAATCTCACCATCAACTCTATTTATCCACAAGCCATATTAACATTATCTCTTCATAAACCATTCATCAAAATTTAATTTGAACCTAGATTCATATCATGCTATTTAGATAGGTATATTACCAAAAAAAAAGATACCAAGCTTCTACACGAAGACCGAGAATCAACCACATCGTTTTCATATTTCGAATAGAAGGAATCTAAGCTCCCCCTTTTAATATTTTCAATATGACTAGTACTATAAAGATCAGCTAATACATCCCAAAGTAAACCATTTTATAAGTCTGTGCGTACATAAAAGGTATGAAATAAACAAATAAATATATATATAGTCCTTTTTTTTGTATATACCTCTGGAGCAATACGGCGCATTTAGCTGAAAAAGTCAGCAAGTTTGAGTAGCTCACCCACGTATCAATTTGTAATGTTTTTAGAAGAAAAGGGTGACCAACCACACACTAAGTAAGGAAAACAGATAACTGATGCTAACAAAATGTCGAATAAGTGGTTATTCATAGTTTCTCCGTTTAATAAAACATGCATCTTGTAAGATATTTGCGTAAACCTCGGTTCTGGGTTTTAAAACAAGAAAGCATGCTATATACAAATAAGTAAAATGAGGTACATCAATAAGCTTTTCAACCAGAAAACTTTACATAGTACGCCAACATTCCATAGTTTAATGATCAATAATGTAGAATTCAAAACACGGAAACTTTGAAATCTGGTAGCATAACATTCATGATGAAAACAAGTAAATATAGTAAACGCATGCATTGACCTAACTTATTTTGGCAAACGGAGTATATGAGATGCGGCACCATCCTTTACATCGTCATAGAACCAGTTTAACAAATGGGAACACCTATGACCATAGTGACTACCGCCCTATCCTAACTTATCAGGCTTTAGACTAGGGTATTGAAGACGGTATCAAGGTCTACATAGTAGGTAGCATAGAAAATCTCGATGCCACGAAGGCATCTCCGTGAAGCACTTGGTACCGTAGGGTAGAGGTGGCAAACGGGCAGATTCGGGCGAGTTCAGTTTGGGTTCTCTTTGGGTTCGGGTTTTTTCGGGTTCGGGTTTTTTCAGGTTCGGTTATTTTCGAGTTCAAACTTTTCGGATTCGAGATTTTTCAGGTTCGGGCTTTTTTGGTTTCGGGTTTCTTCAGGTTCGGGTTTCTTCGGGTTCGATCCCGATGCTAGTCAGGCGGGTTTAGCGAAGCGGCTTGAAGTATTTTGAAATTTTATTAGTTATGAATTTTCTTTTTAAATTTTGAATGTGATAATTAATTTAATTTTTATATGATTTTATATTTTAATAAATATTTATATAAAAACAAATTTCTATATTTTAATATTTGTTACTTAACAAAAATCATTTACTCTTTTTTAATTTCCTACAATATTTACTATAAAATAGTAGATATAATTATATTCATTAAATACAAAAAAAATTACATATAGATATTATAGGAAGAAAAGTGTCACGACCCAAAAATCAGAGTAAATTTTTCGTTTTTCTTTCATACTTACATGTCCTATGATCGTGACCACACTCCACTAACAATTGGGTTGTGCATCAATGCCAGTCTCACCATTCATTCACCATATAACTTAATTCCTTATTAAAGGAAAGGTAAACACATGAGTTTTTCACTAATTCTTTCTCATTCATTTACAAGTGTTTATAGTGTCTATACATCCCCGAAAGTTACTTACAAACATGTTACTGTGTATCACGACCCAAATTACCTAAAAATCAGAGTAAATTTTTCACTTTTTAATTTTTCTTACCCGTCGTGAACAGTTACACTACCAAACAGTTGGGCTATGATTCGGTGTTAGTCCACTCTCACCTATTTCTCATTCCATTTTCATATTTCATTTACATATCAATTTATTTAAACTAAATACATCCCCAATATTACATCTATATACAGTACTGTGCATCTATATGTTCAGATACAAAATTATACAAATGTGTATACATGGTCTTGATAAGAAGCAGCGGATATGACTACTGTCGTTCTCTTCTACTGAATATACCATGTGGGGTGGAAAATGAAAGGGTGAGCATAAACAGCTCAGTAAGGCAATAATGTAAGCAGGTAGATAACTATACTATCTACGTGCTGATAATGTCATGATATAAAATTGTTTACATTTGGAGCATGAGGTATGACTAAATAGATGCCACATGTATGTATATATCATATAAGAGAAATCATGAAATCCATATATAAAACAAACATGGAAAAATCCTCATGTATGACATCTCATGCTCGTCACATTAAAACTTATTTGTGTCATCGTAAACTCTTCACTTTAAAACTTATTTGTTTAATCATAAACTCATCACGTTAAAACTCATTTATTTCATCATAAAACAGCTTCATCAAGGTCAAACCCATCTCTCGGGAATACCTTGATTCATTAAATCACATCTCTTTTAAAAACATAAATCGAGACATTACCCTTCCCTCGGGTTCGTCCTGGTCTATTCAGACCGTATGATATCATGTGAGGCATGTAGGTTACTGTATAAAAAATCGAGGACTATGACCATACTTTGTCCCTGTGATCCCAGGCTACACGGATCCCGGTGTGCGGGGTATCACAACTGCAACGGGAGGTGGGGTCAAGTCCTACCCGCCAGAATATCAAGTAACATCATAGAGTCATCATGACTGCACGGTACAGCGTACTCCGTGTGACATACACGGTACATCGTACTCCGTGGACCCATATCATAGTCTGGGGGTGCCTGCCGTAGGTCTTATCCACCCCAATATTATGTCGATAACCAACCCATGTCTCAAAGTATATGTGCGAGCATCTCAACTCTCTGTGACACACAGTCTACAGGAGGCTTCCGCACGACTATATGCATGTCAACTCACGTCTAGTGCGAGCGAAGCTCCAGCACCACGCTATGCATATCATGATATCTAAAATCTCGTGCGAGCGAAGCTCCAGCACGGTTTTGTGCACACACAAATTTCTCGTACGAGCAATGCTCCAGTACGGCTTTTCATGAGAAATAAATCAGTAAACTTGAATGCGAGAAAGACTTTAGCACTCTTTTTATTCATGTAAATACGATAGGTGGCTCAATCTTGATAAAATATCTTTTAAAATAGTAACCAGTACAAACCGGTACCCTTTCGTATAATTCAAGAAATCGATAGCCAACCTATGTGTATATTTGCTTAAATCAAAGCAATACATTCATATAACACATTAAAAACATGAAATCATGCAATTTACCTGCCTTACTACCCTTTTTGTAAATTTTACTCCTAGGGGCAAAATCATCTTTTTCTTTATTCACCTAAGCCCCGATTTTCATAAAATTATCATTTCGTTTTCTAAATACTTTAAGTAATTCTATACTCTGTAATTCCCCTCAAAATTACGTATAGGTATCTCTATGCACCTACAAAATTTTCTTACCTAGAATCGCGCGCAGACTAAACCTGTCTCGATGATACCGAACCTCTCGGCCCAAATGTGCGCCAACCAAAGGTACGTAACTGCATATAACCACATAGTCGAGGTTAATTCAATTATCCTGATTAGCATATTGTATTTATTGACCAACTTTAAAGTATTGGGCCCTATCTACCTCGTTGGGTCTCGGCCCATTTCAGCCCTTTTATATTTATTAATTCCCTTCTTCGGGTATACCGGACTCATTCAGCTTACCAATAATCATCGGGCTTCGTTCCAAACTCATTGGATAGCCCATACACTATTTACGATAATTACTGTAAAATTTCGAATAATATTCCTTTTTATACAAAATTATTCCGTAAATTTCGTAAAATAATCGAAACTCTGTATTAAAGGATTTTAATTGTCGAAATTAAAATGTACTTACCCAATATGATGCGGGATACGAAAATCGGAGCTCAATCGGCTCTCGTTCGGGCTTTGTCGTACAACTGCACAATTATATATTTAATCTCGGGTTACTTTTCGATTAAATATAATTTAAATAAATTTCTCGAAAGTCAAATTGGTCACTTTTGAACTCTTACCGACTTACCCGAAGTCCGGTGTATCCCCGAAAATTCTTTTCCTTTTTCCTTTTTCTCTTTTTCTCCTTTTTTCCCTTCTTTCTTAGCTGAACCGGTTCAGTCCGATTCAGACCGGTTCAGACCGGTCCGGTTCACTCCTGTTCGCTCCGGTTCGGCCAGTTCGGTGCCTTGCCGGTCGGTTCTCCGCCGGCTTCCGCTGCCAGCAGCTCCGCGAGGTCGTCCACAGCTCGGATCTGGTCTCGGTTTCGCACGAGGTGGTCGGGAAGTGGCCAGTCCGACTGTTCTCCCTCGACCGTCGGAACCCACTTTCCTTTTCCGTCGTTTTCGGCGTCGTTCGTCGGTTTCGGCTACTGCCACCACCACCGATCGTGTCGTCTGGGCTTGGGGAAGGCTCTGCTGGGGTCGGTTGGGGCTAGATCGGCGCCGGTTGCCGCCGATCTCCTCTTCTCCCTCGGGTTTTCTCTCCTTCGATTTCGTCGGATTTCGACGTCGGTGGGCTGCACCGCCGGTACCAGGGAGGTCGCCGGCCTCTCCTCTTCCTTTTCTGACCTTCACCTGGCCGATTGGGCGCCGGACGGCTCGTCGATCTTTTCCCCGATTTCGGCTACATCTTTCGTTTCTCTCTTCTTTCTCTCTCCCCGACTAAAGCCTCTGATTTCTTTTTTTTTTTTACAATTATTATTTTATTTAACAATTTGTTTTATTATTAAAATATTCATTAAAATATTCAAGTATATTCTAAAAATATCTACAATTATATTATTTTATTCCAAATAATTTAATTTAATTTAATTTAATTTAATTTATTATATTTTTAATCATTTTTCGGGTATAATTTCTTCGTATTTTCGGGATATTGTCCCGAGTGACTTTTCGGTATTTCTAAAAATTTCAGATCTTGATCAATTGGACTCGAAATTTAATTATTTCTTCGTTATTGATCAAGATTCTCAATTCTATTATTTTTAATTAAATTTTCTTATCGAATTTATTCTAGCTTTCGATCTTTTGACCGTTTTGCCCTTGCACGTGTTCGGGATTAATTTAACCCGACTTTCCTTCATGAATACTCATTCATTTCGCATTTTAAATCCTTATTTCCAGTTTGCATCCCGTTTTCATTTTATTTGGCACCATTTTCAATCCTTTATAAGAAATTACGATATAATTTCGGGTCTTACACTGTGTTATTCTTATTTAGATACAATATGTACAAGTGTATATACCTCAAGTGATGGGCAGCAACAAATATCAGGAATGCAGTACTCAGTCGCCTCAAAGTCTATTGAAAGAAATCTGTGTAGGAAAATGAAAGGGGTGAGCACATCAAGCTCAATAAGGCAATCCTACGAACAAGTAGGTAACCATACAACCTACATGAACGTGGTGCCATGTATAAACCACCCTTTCTCCACACAATTTTAAAACAGATGCTACAATTCATGATGTCATATAAAATAAGTTCACATATGGATTTCAAAGAGCGTGGAAAACTCAACATGCAAATCCATTTAAATCATTTCATTCTCGTTAAAATTTCACAACACATTCACGACTCAACCCCTCCCTCGGGTGTTCTTGACTCACACAAAACCATGAAATCAAATACTTTTCAAAGCAATAGTAACATGCGATACAATGAATGTCATGTAAAACCAGTTTACATCACGCATGAGTTTAAATAGTATGAAAATAACGTCATGCAAGTTTCAGTTTAAATTCTAGTTTCATTATCATCAAAATCACATCTCAGTCAGGATCCAACCCCTTCCTCAGGTGATCCAGACTCACACAAAAGTCCACAAAACATGTTTCTTAAAACATCAATTTATAACATGCGAGACTAGGCAATATATATATATATATATATATATATCTCAGGCAAATAACTAGGACTATGGCCATATCCTCGTGATCCCACTGCTACACGAATCCTGTGTGCGGGGTCTCACCACTATCGCGAACCGTCCCGAGAGGTGGGTCAGTCCATCCCGTCGGTCCTGCCCGATCACTCGCATCACATCCGAAGATGCCACATAATCAATCCCAGTACGGTACAACGTACTCCGTGGACCCACATCTCATATCAATAATTGTGTTTGTCTCAAAACGCACGTGTGAGCATATTTAATCGGCGTGACCTACAGTCTACCCGACGCTCCAAGCACGGCTCATCGCATGTCTCATAAAATCAGTGTGAGCGATGCTCTAGCACTCTCATAAAATCAAGGAAAATCTCGTGCGAGCAAAATTCCAGCACACGTTTCATAAAATCTCATAAGATCTAGTGTGAGCTAAGCTCCAGTACTCTATCAAAATCATGTAAAACTAGGCTCCAGCACTGTGTCATAAAAATCAAGTGAAAATCTGGTGCGAGTTAGACTCCAGCACCCTGTCACAAAAATCATATGAAAATCTGATGCGAGTTAGACTCCAGCACCTATGCATGTAAAACTCTAGTGTGAGCCCTTGCTCCAGCACTAATGCATGCATCACACAAATAAAAACTCGTTCGAACTACACTCTAGCACGTCTCATTTTTTTCATAAAATCTCGTAGGCAGCTCTGTTATCTCAAAATAATTTCCAAAAGAAATCACACTGTTGAAAATATGCAATGTTGTGCATTTTTATTTTAAAGTTAGCCAGCCTACCCATGCACGTGTCAAAACACCTCAAAACCAAGTAGGAACCTCTTGTTCTTGCTCCTCCTAACTTTTCCTAATTTTGAAAATTTTACCCTTCACAGGGGTATTTTGGTCATTTACTCATCTGGACACCAAAATTCTTCTTTTAAATCTAGACCCTTCAGACAATTTTAGGGAATGTAAATGAGGTCGAAATTGCGTAAAGTTACCTCTAGTAGTCCGTAAAATTCCCTTACCTGCGAGCTTATCCTGTTTCGACCGTACCAGGTCTCTTAGTCCAATTCGCTCCAAGCCAAGTCTACGAAGCTGCATATAACCATGTATTTGGGTCAGTTCTAATATACTTATCAATATTTCACTTACTGATTGAATCTAAAACACTGAGCCCGTTTTACTTTATTGGGCCCGATTGCACCTTAATGGGTCTCGACCCCTTTTTCAGCCCGTTTCCACTTATTAAACCTCTTCTTCAGGGTCTATTGGCTCAGTGGGCCTATCAATACCCATTGGGCTTTGTTCCAAACTCTTTGGATAACCCGTATCTCGTTTACGACAATTAATTCAAAAATCCAAATATAATTTATTTTATGCAGAAATTAATCCGAAATCCGTAAAATAAATTTCAATTGCACAATAATCATACTATTGTCGTAAACGAGCTTTACTTACCCGAAATTATGCAATAGTACGCAAATCGGAGTTCTATCGGGCTCACACATGTGATTTATCGTCAAACTGCACAATTTTATATTTAATTCTGGGTTATTTTCCATTAAATATAATATTAAATAAATTTCTCAAAAATCAATTCAGTCCATTTGACCGTTTACCGACTTACTCGTAATCTGAGGTATCCCCAAGAATTTTCCTCTCTTTTTTCCTTTTTTTCCCTTTTTCTTTTCCTTTTTCTCCCTTTTCTCCTTGGTTAAACCGGTCCGGTCTGGTTTAGTGCAGTTTCCTTCCCCTGAACCTGTCGTTCGGTTCAGTCTCCTTTTGTCGTTCTAACGTCGTCCGACCGGTTCTCAGCGCCTCACTACCGTCGTTCGACGCGTCTCTGGCCGGAGAACACTCAATTGGACTTGGATCGGGTCAAATCACGTCGATGATCGCCAGATTTGCCTTCGGCCTCACTTCGTCGATCTGGCTGTTTCTGGTGCCGTCAGCTCGCGGGTGTCGGCTACCTTTCCCAGCCCTCGCCTGGCCTCGTTGGTCGCCGGTTGCTCGCCGGTGATGGGATCTTCCTCGGTTGCCTGTGTCTTTGCTTTGTTTCTTTCCTTTTCTGTTCTTAGAATCACAATTCGCGATTCTCTTTTTATTTATTTATTTATTTTATTAGTATTTTAATTATTAAAATACTATATTTTTACCAAAATATCTAATAAACTATATATTTTATTATATAATTAATTTATTCAATTTGTTTAATTTATTTTTCCCTTTTTCGATATATTTTCTTCGTATTATTTTTCGAAATATTATCCCGAGTGAATTTTCGGTAAATCTTAATAAATTTGTATCTTGGTCAATTAGACTCGGAATTCAATAATTTTTCTTTTATTGATCAAGATTTCTTAAATTCATATTTAAATGAAATTTTCTTATCGAATTTATACCGGATTTTTGGTCATTTGACCGTTTTACCCTTCTACACGTTCAGGACCAATTTAGGCCGACTTTCCTTCTTGGACCCACTATAATTTCTCATTTTAAAATTTGTATCTATGTCCAGACAATTCAAATCTCATAAATTTAATTTGAAATTCTTTAACTGTTCGTTTTCGAATTTTACGTATGTTCGACTACTTCATTCATATTTATATGATCAAAATCATCTGTCTTATGATTCCATTAACATAACAATATCCATAAAATGTGTGAATCATAAGGAAAAACGATAAAAATTGGGTCTTACAAAAAGTACCAATTAATATTATCATTTACCAAACAAATGCTTAATATGAATAAATGGTCAATTAATTAGCTCTATTTTATTTCTAATTTGTTTTTTATTTGTACATAAATCATAATTAACATTATTGTATTAAATATAATCGTTTACATTAATTAATCAAATATCTCATTAAAAATTTAGATTATTAAATTAAAAAAATTATATATTTTTAACATTTGATATAATTATATTATATACAATTACACACTACCATATGAGCGATATTTTGTAGTTGATATAATACACTAAAAAAATATATTTATACAATAAAACTTTGTGAGCTTAAAAAAATAAAGCATAATATAAATAATTATGAAATTAAATTAGATAATTATGATTAAAATAATAAATTTTTAAATTTTAAACAGAAATCATTAAAATTAGATTAATAAAAGTTTCATAATCGTTTATCACTCAATCTCTCTGCTCTGTTGCCTCACTCAGTCGCTCCTCACTCAGTTTGTTGGCATTGCTCCCTCACTCAACCGCTCCTTGCCACTCCTCACTCAATCTCTCACTCACGCATCGTCGCTCCTTACTCAAGCGTCGTCGCCCCTCACTTAGTTAATTTAGGTAAATATTATATTTTTGAAAAGTAGTGTCGATGATTTCACCTAGTAGCATTTATGTTTAACAATGAGACAAACAAAGTATTCTCTGATAATATGTTCACATAATTATATCGCCAACTTTGGTTGGTTTTTTGCTGCATGAAGTGTGTATTTTAAGCGGTTTGAATCGTGCAGTGTTGGTAGAATCATAGAATGTGAAGGGCATGCCCATGCCCATGTCTATATTTTTCTGTCTTGTTTGATGTTTTGCTTGGTGTTTTTTTTATTTCCATTTTGTGCAGAATCTAGTTTAGGATTTTCAATGTTTTCTCATTTATTTAAAGAAAAGAAACCCAGATTCTGGTGAAATTATCAGATTTGATTATTAAATTTTATCAAGTAAAAGATCTTATTATTTGTTTTTTTTATTGTTGTTATTTACTATATGTAAGACCGCTAGTTAAATACTAAGTCATTTTTAATATTGATGTGTAAATTAATTCATTTAGTTAAATTGAAAATTTGACTTTATAACTTAGAAACAAAATTTGAATTATATGCATGTATTTGAGTATATTTATTTGAGGTAAATTAGGAAATATAATTAAATAGGAAAAATTATATAATTTAGTAATAAAATTTATAGAAGAAATAAAACATAGTTAAAATTGAAATTTTCTAACTAGAAATAAAAATTTGAAATATATATTTTTCTAGGTTAATTTGAAAATTATTTAATTATATTTTCTTACAAATATGCAACATTTTCGGCTTTTAAGACTCGTTAACATTTAAAGATTTGTGAATATGTATGCAGAAAAATAATTTAGAACACAACAATCATTAACTTGTTAATGACATGAGAACTTGGATGCAAATATGTCATAGTTGAGTCTGAATCTTTTGTTGCAGTGAAAAAGTTATTACAGCCTTTAAAAGGGTATGTTCCCCTGTTTCAACTTTCAATTCTTATTTTTAGAATAATCACCATTTAAAAAGTAAATCACTATTTTTCTGTTTACGAGTTATAGGAGTCAGAATTTAAATTCTAATTTTGTTAATAATGTATTCAATGTTTTATACGAAATATCAAATTTAAATAAATGTTACAATTATATAATGATTTATATATATTTGATGTATTATTGTATTAAAATTAAAATTTTAATATGAAATAAATATAATAAAATAGTATAATAATTGTTTTTATAATAAAATCAAATGTTATATTTAATAATATATTTATTATTTATTATTACAAATATAACAAGCATAATATTGAAAATTATTTGATATTGAATATTATAGTGTTTTAAAATAATTTTATTTAATAATTGAATTTAAATATTCAATATTTATTTTGTTGATAATAAATTATTGATATAATTATGTAATAAATAAATAATAATTGTTTTAAAATTTTATAAATTTTAATTAGAAAAAGTGTATTATTATTTATTTATTTTTTAATATAATAATTATATAATTATAATTCAGGTTTTTCGGGTTATAAATTCGGGTTTTCTCGAGTTTCGGATCGGGTCGATTTCGGGTTCGAGTCGGTTTCGGGCTCAAGTTATGTCGGGTTCTGATTTTTTCAGGTTCGGGCCAACTTTTGCCAGCTCTACCGTAAGGCAATCACATAGAATCTCTTACCGATGCTAGAGATGACTCTCACGAAACATGACTGCCACATAGGCACAAGAAAGGATGCCAACAATCTCAAAACCAAATATAATAGGTGTACAATAAAAGTACGCAGATCATTTCATCTCATCATCAAATGTTCGGGAAAGTATACGAATGATTTTCGAAATGTGTAACATCATTGTAAAACGGACAACCATCATTTCTCACAACATTTTGCTTTCCTAAATTACAATTAAAACAGCTCATGCAATCAAGTTGTAAATGTTATGCAAGAATGGGTAAAATGATAAAATTACAAGGTGTGACATTTGCACGCAATTTGAGTTTAAACGCTTTCAAATCTGTTGGTACAAAACAATATACTCACCCACTGTAACAGAGATTTGGCTATGGCTTGTAAATATGAACAATAGTTGCGGAATAAATAAAGAAAATAAAAAATAAGGTAAGGTATATAACCAGTCTAAATAAATCCTAGCTAACTAACTAAGCTAACAGCCTATGGTTTCTAGTAAAATTTTAACTAAACCTTAGGTATCCTACTAGCGAAAAGTTATATAAATCCCTTACCACAAAAGGGACGGGAACCAATTACTCTTATCGCCTTAGGCACGCATATATGTGCCTAAGTTTCCTTGGCACCTGACGAGGTAGTCGGTGCAATTTTACATGTGAGAACATCTAATTATCAGTCTTAATACTCATTTCAGTTTATAATTTACTTAAAACAATTAAATTTTGGTTTGTGTTACGCTAGCATATTCTTTCGATATATTTGTGTCACAACCCAATACTTACGTGTACGTCTTCATCGTTAATATCAGATTTAATTCTATTACATAGTTTAGTGTTTCCATTTGCATCTAGCTTAGCATATAATTGCAAACTTATTTATGTTTTAATGTAGCTATTAATGTACCTTATTAAACAAAAGTCAAACTAAAGAAAGTACTTTATTCTTCCTTCGTGTGGCCGAAACCTACGCTTAATGATCCTACTTGCATAGCTTAAGTTCAATCATGCGACTATGGAACAACGTTATTTGCATCATAATTTTTTGATCTATTCTATAAATACCAACTAAATGAATTATTCCTAATTATTCCAAAATGGCTAAATACTTCCTCAATACCAATTCTAACTTTTTTATCCTCATTCACTACATGCAAGCTAATATACATACTGATTCCATTTCAATTTCATAGTCTAAGCCCTTAAAAATAAAAAAGAATCAAATTTTTGTTTTAAATTCCCAATCTATCTTGCCATGGCCGAAACCTATTATCCCTTATTACATAACCTTTATTTTAGTCATGCAATCATAGAATTATATTATTTACATTTGACGGTGGGTCAAATCCGTAACCATCAGCCAACGACTCCATATTATCGTGTACACACGGTACAGCGTACTCCGTGTGACATACACGGTACAAAGTACTCCATGGACCCAATATCAAGGTTGGGGTGCCTGCCATAGGTCTTAGCCCTCATATCATAGATAATAGTTTCGATAGCCCTCGACCGTATCTCAAAATGCATGTGTTAGCATATAATCGGTGCGACACACAATCTACATAGGCTCCCAGCACGGCTGTTTCATGCTATCTCTTTCAAAACCGATACGTGCGAGTAAACTCTAGCACGACCTCATGCATAAATCATATAAATCTAGTGCGAGCAATGCTCCTAGCACTATGTCATGTAAAACTGAGTACGAGCAATGCTCCAGTACTCTATCATGCATCAATTAATAAAACCGAGTTCGAGCAATGCTCTAATACTCTATCATGCGCAAATTGCATTAAAATCAAGTACGAGAAATACTCAAGTACTATGTGATACTTCATTTGCGGTTGTCCAGGAAAACCACCCGCCATATTCACTTGTTCAATGGGCTCCTCTTGAAGAGTTGGGCACATATCAGTTGGATGCCCTTCTACCGAACAAATCCCACAAGCCTTTACTGTTTGCATATTACCTATAGCCAATTTGTGAACAAGAGAAGTTAGACCTGCAATTTGTTGTTCGAGGGAGGAAATATTTACCTCATTAACATGCTTTGATGGAGAGTCAAGTCTAGTGCCAAATTGTTGAGAATTGACCGCCATATTCGCAATCAAGTTTCTTACTGCTTCGGGAGTTTTGTCCACCAAAGCTCCTCCACTAGCTACATCAATCATGCTCCTATCAGTGGGTAAAAGGCCCTCATAAAAATTACTGGATAAGTAGCTGCTCACTAATTTGATGATGGGGGTAGCTTGCACATAATCTCTTGAAACGCTCCCAATATTCATGTAGGGACTCTCCATTGTGCTGCCTTACACCACAAATTTCTTTTCGAATGGTGGCTGCCTTTGAAGCTGGGAAATATTTCTCCAAAAACAACCTCTTCATATCGTTCCATGTGGTAATATTGCCAGAGGGTAGATAATAGAGCCAATCCTTAGCTGAATCCTTCAAAGAAAATGGAAAAGCTCTCAATTTAATTTGCCCCTTAGTTACCCCCGTGGGTTTCATACTTGTGCAGACCACATGAAGCTCCTTTAGATGCTTGTGAGGATCTTCACCTGCAAGGCCATGAAAAGTGGGCAAGAGATGTATTAGTCCAGATTTCAATTCAAAAGTAGTAGCAGCATCTAAATTAGGAAACGTTATGCATAAGGGTTGTTGATTCAAATCAGGTGCAGCAAGCTCCTTCAAAGTTCGGTTTCCAGCCATGATTTCTTTCTCTTCTAAATCAGAATCGCTAGTAGATAGGGAATCACTAGATAGATTGTTCTCTTCAAAATTTCTTCGAGCTTCTCTTCTTAACCTGCGCACGGTTCTCTCTATTTCTGGATCGTACTACAATTCAACTTGATTAGAAGATCGAGTTATAGTCATAAACAATTGAGATAACTCTAATAAATCATTAAAAAAAAGTTTCAAGAAATAAGGATCTCAAGAAGTATAAAAATCAACTAGAAAACATCCCCGACAACGATGCCAAAATTTGGTGTGCTGTCGCAAGCAACCAAAAAATAAAACCTATACTCAAAGAAAATAAATATATGTAGTGGTGTAAGTAAGGATCGTTCCCACAAAGAGTATCTAGCCTTGTTTTATGCTACGTGAACACTGATGGAGGGATTTGAGTTCAATGAAATCAATTTTAAGAAAAAAAATTAAAGAACAATTCAAATTAAAATATAAAAATCGATCAAAAGAACAAACCTTGGTCTAAGTCAACATCCACTGTCGAAATTTTACAACTGATCATCGATACAAAAATATATCAATTCACACTTTGAATATTCATCGTTAGAACTATATTTTTTTTCTTATCTTAGTCATAATTGATTAGAAAACAATCGATCTAATCAACCCTAACTACTAAACAACCCAAGACAAGCGTCAAAGATTTAATCTAGTAACAGCCTTAAGAATTAGAGGGGTCGATGAATCTAAACAACACAAGCACAAGTGGTCGTATTTAATTTAATCAAATGTTCTTCCTAAGATATAATAATTTCTGACACAGCAAATTATTAAATCTTAGTTGCTTCATAAATTAAAGGGATCAAACAATTACGGATTTGATATCTAACTTAGCAGTAGGTTGCAACGAATAATAAACTAGTAGGCCTCCTAGTAATTAACAGAACAATCATGTAAATAGGTATAGAAGAACATCCGATATTCAAAGCATAAACTGAATTAAAAAAAACACAAATTAGATCTCACAGTTTATTGATTCCGAGGCTTTCGTTTCCTTCGACTAAGTGAAAATTTAGCCACGCAGGGCCATGATCAAAACTCAAAGAAGAAAATTAGAAAAGAGAGCAGAGAGAGGCATCCCCCCAGGTCTGATAATTTCTCCTCTTTTTATACACATTCATTCCCTATTGGAAGCCTACAAAATCTCCTAAAAATATGCTAATTATCCTCCTAAAATATCAATATTCAATTTTGACTAATTAAGGAAAATACTAAAAAATAAAATAGAGTCCTAATGTAATCAGGAAAGTGGTGATTTTAGCTGCAATTTTCGTGCACCAGATCTGGAAACTTTAGAGAATACACCACGTCATATCTGCATGTAGAATTGCAGGCCAAGAAACTGTCCAGACGTCAACAGTGCAGGTGCAGCAAATTCAAGCCCGATTTCGACCTTAATGCCGCCAGTATCTCTCGAAACGCAAAACATAAAAGTTATAGATCTGTTTCTTGTCGTTCCATATCATTTTGAATCCTCTCAATTGGAGCTTGGATGGGAAAGTTATGCCCATATTACGAAGTAACGTCGAAATTGTAAAAATGGCCCAATAAGCTCCTTTTGCACTTAACACCTCCATTTGCATCCTAATAACAAAATATGAGAATAATGAGTATATTTAAGCACCAAGTAAGAATAAAAGACTAAGCATTTTTATATAACATTTTGCATTCTCATCATGATACATATCATGAAAAATCTAGTGCGAGTATCACTCTAGCACTAATGGGGTGGAAAACATACGAAATCTAGTGCGAGTTGTGCTCTAGCACGATTGGTTGTCACACAAATAGATAGATGACTTATTTCAATTGAATTCACTCAATTAAATCAAATCGGCACTATAACGTGCTGTTTTCACATATAACATGAAACGTTAGCCAGTATATCTATGCAACTATCAAACAACATTAAAACTAGTCAAAAACATGCTTCATAAGTTTTTTACTCTTAATAGGGGTAAAATCGTAATTTACCTTTTTTCAGTCTCTTAAAATTTTATTCACTTTCTTTAACCCTCAGACCTTTTTAATTGAATACAAACACAGATGAAAATACTTGCAGATATCTCTAACTACCCACAATAGTCTCTTACCTCGGATCACGTCACCTGACCTCACTTTCTTGGTGCTACAAAAGTATGCAAGCTACAAAAGTTGATTTATGAATTCAAGTAAGCATATAGGAATTGGAACATTAGGTTTAATGAAGTAATCAAAGATTTTGGTTTCATTATGAACCTTGATGATACTTATGCTTATAAGAAGGTGAATGGTAATGAAATCGTTTTACTAGTACTTTATATTACGATATATTGTTGATAGGAAATGATATACCCATGCAACAAACTATTAAAACCTCACTATCCAAGAAATTCTCCATGAAAGATTTGGGAGAAGCAACCTATATATCGGGAATTAAGATATATAGAGATAGATTGAAAAAATTGCTTTGACTATCCCAATCTATGTACATAGACAAGGTGCTAAATAGTATTAGCATGGAATAATCTAATAAGGGATTCTTGTTTATGGTACATGGCAAATTTCTCACTAAGGTTATGTGTCTCTAAATACAAGATGAGACATTGAGAATGGATGGAATCCCATATGCATCGACTAAAGGATCCATCATGTGTGCCATATTATACACTAGACTGGGTGTATTGTACATGCTCTGAGTGTTAAGAGTCAATACCAAATCAATCCTGGTGAGCATCTTTAAACTGCTATGGAAAAATATTCTTAAGCATTTGAGAAGGACTAAAGGATATGTTTTTGGTCTATGGAAGGGACGAGCTAAGTGTAAAAGGTTACATTGATGCTAGCTGTAGTCAAATAAAGATAACCTTAAGTTGTAAAAGGGTTTTATTCACTCTTAATGGTAGTAAAATCACTTGAAAAAGTTTCAAACAAAGTACGATTGTTTAAGGTATGTCTTTATTCATAAATATTAAAATAATTGTGATTATTGCATTTATGTATATAAAGCCTTTAAAACGTAATAGACTTGCAAGGAAATTATAAAAAGTTATAGTTATGAGAATTCCTATTATTACGGATGGACTCAGCCTAGAGACTACCACAACTAGCCTAGACCAATAGGCCCAGCTTGGATCATGCTTAGTTCTTTGATCTGCCCAGTCTCATGGCTTGAAAGCAAACATATGACTATTCAAATTTACATAAAAATCCCAACTTTAAATCTTTTAGAGTGATCTTTACCTAAACGTAGCCATTCTAGACACGACATGATAAATGAGACACAAATAACAGACACGAATGTGACACGAGCTAAAATTAAGTAAAAATTGTATATGAAGTAAATAAAAGCTAAAAATGATATATTGTAGTTTCTAAGTCGATACGAATTTTAACATGAATATTTCATGTTTTACACAACATAGATACAAATTATAAACATGAATTATCATGACTATCTTGACCCCAACTTTGATTTTTAATTTTTTTTGTTTTCAATTTTTAAATAAATAAAATAAATTAATTAATAAAAAAATTTGGGCTTGTCCTTTTTAAATTTGGTCTTGCCCAATACGAAATCTATCAATTTAGTCCGATTACCATTCATAAATTCTTGTCTAACTTAACAAAGGTTCACTAGTAATTTTGAGTCTCATTTGGGTATTCAGAAAACCCACAAGTGCAAAGAAAAAATAACATACAAGACCTAAGAAATATAAAATATTAGTGAAATTATTGGACATATATATACACACACGAATTTGAACCCAAGCTAAAAAAACAAAAAACTAAAAAAACTCATATCCTTAATAGCTTAAATCATAGTTATCAAAATTGTACAATACGAGATATATATTGTAAGATACAAGATACATATTGTACGATACTATTCGATTCACTATAAAATCGATATGTATCGAAACAAAGAATCGATTTTATTATGAATCAGTAACGTATCTATCGATAGACAAGTGAATTGATATGTATCGTACAATAGACCAACACTTTTCGATACAATTTGTAATGAAATTGGGTTAGATTCAATCCAAATATTATCTAATTCAATTAATTAAAAAATGCAATTTTAGCAACATTTTAACCTAAAAAAACAAAAACTTAAAAACTATTCTTTTCGTATTAATCTTAAAAAAATTAGAATTTTAATTAGTAAATAAAAAAATATATTTAAAAATATATACTATTAATCAGCATTTTAATTGTTTAAAAATAATCATATTTTTTATTTTTATCATAAACTCACTTAATTCTATTAATATGTGTAATGTTTTTTATTTTTTATTTATCTTACTTTTATGCATATTATTTATAATTAATTTTAAAATTATTTATCGTATTTAATTTTACGGTATTCGAAATTTGATTCTCAAAAGTAAAATTTCGATTCACCTATCGTGTCTCAATTTAATAATTATGGTTCAAACTCAAAACTATGAAAAAAAAAACAGATTTAGATATAATATGAACACAAAATGAAATTATTCAAATTTGAAAATAACCCGATTTTCGGCCCTTGAACAAATTTATGCAAGTTAACAACTGCCTGCAACAGCGTGGGGCTAGAATTGCAAATACGACGTCGGTCTATAGTCACGCTAGCAGCTGCTCCTTCTTACCTTTTTCTTGCTTGCAAAGATACACCCAGCGGAAAGCAGCACAGTCTATAAAAATCCCAAAGAAAAACGAAAGAAACGAAAAGAAAAGAAAAGAAGAGAGAAAAATGGAGGCATCGAAGACGATTCAGCACGAAATAGGAGGAGTTCAAAACGACGCGCTTCGATTTGGTCTTCACGGCGTTAAGAGCGACCTCGTTGGATCTCACCCTCTCCAATCTGCTTATGAATCTGTAATTTCTCCATCTCCTCTGCTTGTTTTACGAGACAATATAAGAAAAGAAGGGAAATTAGAGTCAACAAAATTCTTTTGGTTTTGTTTTTGTGCTTCAGTAATCAGAGTCCAAACGCATGCGTAAAAGTAGTTGTATTACTATATAAAATAAAATAAAATAAAAATAGTTTTAGGGTTTTTCATTACTGAAGGAAAAAGAGAAAGATAGCTTCTTTAAAAAAAAAAATAGCTTAGGTTTTGAGGTTTTATTGGAATTGGAATACGACTTATGTGGGTTTTATGATTTTTTTTTTTTTTTTAAGGCAAAGAAAACACAGGATGAAATGAGGAGAAAAGTCCTGGCCAATACTTATGGGACAGCATTGCCACTTAAAATGGATCTCGATAGGCAAATTCTCTCGCGGTATGAGCTCTAAGTTTTAGATGTATTAGCAAAAAATGTGCTCCACTTGTCTGAATAATTATCGTTTTTTCTTCTCTGATGAAGTAAATATATAACCTCTTTTGACTGTCTTTTGATTATATAACATAAACATGGAGATTTATGTTGGGAGAAGATAAGAATAAAGAACTGGGATACTCATGAAAAAAGCTATTTTGCCAACTAGTTTCTGTTGTCCCTCTGAGGCAGAGTAACAACAAGCGTAATTTTTGTTGTAGATGCTGGCACATTAGTCTATTGTGGTAAAGAAGGTTAGGGAAGTCTAATATCTCTGGGTTGGAAAACAACAATTGATCTGGAAGTTGGGAAGATAAATTCATGATCATCATGGAAAAACAACTGTGCTATATCAATTGCAAGAACATTATTTTGAGAGTTGAGACGATAAGAGAGGTCAAATGTAGCTTGATACTGGCTTCATATTTTTCTGATTCCTTCTGGCTTATACACCTACATCTGTCAACATTTATAAAACTATACGGCTTATTGTTTATAGTCTCTTGGATGTTAGATTTCATAGTCAACAATGCTAGTATTTTGATGAAGAAATTGAACAAGGTTTATAAAGTAATGGCTGGGGACCTCAAAAGATTGTAGTATCTGATGATGTTTGAGAAATTGAGTAATTTTTCATCTCAATTCTGACATGTCAGCTTGTTGTATCTGTTTTGCATTTATTTCAAGAGAGTATTTATTTTCTATTTCAAGGAAGTAAGGGGAACAGTTTAAGGCTCTTGCCTTTTATAGTTTTTAAACTGATGGATTTTATTACATTTAAATTACTATAGTTTGAATGATTATCTGATTCTGTTTATTGTGAAGTAGTCATGCAAAGGATTAGACATACATTTAAATGAACTGTAGTTTGAAGGATTATCTTGTTTTGTTTTATTTGGAGGCTAAATGATCTTATGTTCTTTGGGGTGACTGAGACGTTGTTGTAAGGAAGCAAAGAACAATTTGTATGAAGAGTTTCTATTCTTTGTAGGCTTGCACCTAAGTCTGCTTCTATGACCTTGACATGGCATAAAAGAAGATGCAAAACAATTTGGGTATTTGGGGTTTGTTTGCTTTCTTCTATTTATAGTTTTTCTTCAGAGAGAGAATATTGGGGTTGCAATCTTATATGATAAGAAATCTCTTCGATTAGTTGTTTCCGAAATGGTATGCAAGTGAAAAACACATTCACATTTTTAATCAAACACTGGTATTTATCTCAAAACAACTGGGAATTTTTTTGTTTTCACGTTTTCTTAATGTAATGTGTTTTGATAGTCTCACTAGGTTTAAGGATTTTGACCAAATGATGAAGAGAAGCTTATGTTGAAGAAGCATTGATCTTGTTCTCATACCTAAAATCTAGAAATGTGTCTCAAAGCTTTTTCATCATTAATGTTGTTCGTCGTTGATTTTTATTTTTTTATTATTTTTACAAAAATCATTTTTTCCACAATATTGTGTATGAAATGGGCTAGTATTATGGTTTTTTCTTCTAGAAAAATGATGCATCTGTTTGAAAGGAAGAATTTCAAGAAGAATTTTTTTTTTTTTAATTAATGATCGTAGGTTGTTGGAAATTTTTTATAAAGATCTTTCTTTCCACCATGGAGTGTATGAAATGGACTAGTATTATGATTTTTGTTCTAAAAGGTCTATGCATCTATTTGAAGTATATATATGTGTTTTGTTATATTGCTTTGGTGACAACAGCCTTTATCATGTGTTTGTCCTGCAGACAATCTTGTAAAACAGAAAACTAGCAAGTGTTGTTCCATACTATATCCCTTATCCTTTCTTTTATGAAGTTGTGTATGTCATAATATAGATTTAATATGTAAATAGATTTTTATCTTTAATGGTTTTAGAGATAGCTTAACTTTGGACCAGGCAAATTAGAAGAAAACTGACTCATGTGGCTAATTCTCCCTAAGATTGAGCTAGGATTACCTGGATGTAGATGGTATATTATGTCTTTTGTGTTGCAAGAATCAGATTCAGAAGTCACTGCTAAATATCATTTTATGTATGTTATTTGAAAATTATGCAGGTTTCAGAGGCCGTTGCTCCCTTCTTCGATGCTAGGGTTGGAAGCATTAACAGGAACTTTAGATGATTTTGGCTTTGAGGATTATCTGAATGGTACAAAAATACACACTAAATATGAAAGAAATACTTTTTTTCTGAATTTTATTGCACAGATATATCCCTTGGTAATGTCTGCTTGAACTTTCTATTTAACATAATTTTATTAGGTTTCCATTAATATGGATGACATGGTGAATTGTTTTCAACAGTCATTTAGTGTCGGAATAAGCATTCACAATGATTTTCCTACATCTCCTATTGTCATTTGGCTTCAACTCCTTGGCTCCTAAACTGAGCTTTTATTTGGAAAGAAATGAATCTGGTTCCTCTTTTTCCTGACAAAAATCTCTGCTGAATCTACATATCAAATATATAGGAAAATTGAGAATTTTTTATATGCTGCTTTGTAAATTTTATTCCATTTCTTATGAGTATGGTTTCCACTTTCGTGTCTACTATTCATTCTCTTGCTTAGGTCAAATGTCTTAATTCTAGTGCGCCTGCATGAAAAATGTTAATATTCACACTGTGGAGTGCATGTTGCTTGAGATGAATAAACGGGGATTCATTTTCTCTTAAAAACTTGGAATGATCCTTTATCACATTTGCTCCCTTTCAGTTGCAGGGGCCAGCAAGTTGGATAATCCATGGAAAAGTGTATGATTTAGGTTTTTTTTGTGCTTATTGGTATTTCAAATTTTTGTTGTTGGTTGCAGATCCTCGCGAGTCAGAGACTGTCCGGCCTCTGGACCTGCACCATAGCATGGAAGTTCGCCTTGGCCTATCCAAGGGACCGGTCTGCCCTAGTTTTATATGATTTTTAGTGACTACTTCAATGTAGCTGAAAAGGAATGTTACTGCCGAATAATATTTCATGGATTTTATTTTATTCAAATCAAGTATTGACGATATAATAAGATTCGCTTCTATACCTCATGCAGACCTCTTTTTGCATGTAGTTTTACCAAGTATCCATCAATGTTTTTTGGCATCATCATACTGTTAATGTTTATTATGTATCAGCTGCCCTTAATCTCTTGCCTTTGATTTACTTTTATTGACAAAGCATCGAATTTTAGTTGGTGTATCTGATTCGTCCATCAGATTTTCATAGTATGCTGAAAATGGACGGATAATCTCGTACTCTATTAAGAAAAAAAAAAATTTGCTGTGTTTTCGCCTTTCTAGGCTTTTTATTTAGCAGGGCACCAGCTGCAGTTTGCCTGCTGTTGATCCACTGTTTTGACGGGCGAAATGGAAAATCGCTTGAAAGTTGAAGCGTAGTGTTGTCTCTGTCTGTCCTTGTCTTGTCTCCTACTTTCTTTTCAAAAACATCAAATTTTATCCACCAATGATTCTATGTTCATTAGGGATGACGGACTTACTCAGTTCTGGGCTTTGGAGTTTGATTTGACACCTTCTAATTAAAATGCTGTATGTTTTTAGAATGGATTGTAATTATAATAACTAATGGGGTGCCCATATTTTGGTTCAAAGAGCATTTTTAAATACAATAAAAAAATGATATAATATAATATTAAATAAAAATTATATGTATATATATATGATAAAAGTAAAAAATAAATTTTATATTTTTTTATTAATATGAATTTGAATATTAAATTTTTATATTTTATATTATATAAATATAATTTTACATAATATAAATATAAATTATAAATACAAATGTTTAAATCAACCCTTTGGTGTGAATAGGAAGCATCGCCTTGAGGAATAAGTAGGAAGATGAAAAGCGCCCCAAAAAAATCAATGCTTTGTTGAAAAAAGATTCGTAGAAGTCCCAAAAGTTACATTAAAAATAGGAACAAACCGACAAAGTGATTATTGCCTTTGTTTTGATAGGTATATATAAAAACAGAAGCAAACATAAATCTAAAGGTGAGACAACGATAAATTGCAACTTCAAGCATAAAAGCTTCGGTCATCATGAACAAGCAACGATCTCTAGTCATTATACGATTATCAAATCCTCCCTAGAGCGCTTTATTATGGAAACTGTAGATGTAGCGGATTGGCCATGGTATATATTGCCCTGTGGCAGGGAAAGTGCGATGTGAGTTGAATGTTTCAATAAACATTTCTTCTAGAATTCTTTTGGGATATGCTAAAAGAGGCAAGGAAGGGAGAAGTAAGTGAGCAATAAGTAAAACGAAATAAAATGTTGAGAGCTCACTAAAACATAGGTCATTGAGTGGCTTTGTAAAAATATCCCTTAGTTGTTCTCTAATCTTCACATGTTTTATAGAGATAAACTTTTATTGTATTTTTTTACGGATAAAGTGACAGTCAATCTCAATATGTTTAGTTCTTTCATGAAACGCAGGATTGCAAGCAATATGAAAAGCAATTTGATTATCATACCATAATTTTGCTGGTTTTGAAACTTCAAGATCAACTTCAATTAAAAGCTGACATATCCACAATATCTCACATTCAGATTGAGCCATGACTCTGTACTATGCTTTTACACTAGATCTGGAAACGACATTTTGTTTCTTACTCTTCCAAGAGACTAAATTTTCACCAACAAACATACAATAACCCGTGGTAGATCTCCGATCAATTTTGAAACCTGCCCAATCTGCATTCAAAAAACATTCAATATGATTATGTCCATGATTTCTGTATAATATTCCTCATCTTGTGGCTCCCTTGAAATAGCATAGAATTTGTTCTTAAGCTGCCCAATGATGAACTGTTGGAGAAAACATGAACTGGTTGACAATGCTAACAAAATAAGTGATATCAGGACAAGTTATTGTAAGATAATTCAATTTTCTAATCAATTGTCTATATCTTTCAGAATTCTCAAATAATTCTCAATCTTTTGTAAGCTGTAAATTAGGAAGCATTGGGGCACTACATGGCTTAACTCTCAATTTTCAAGTTTCATTCAATAAGTCAAGTACATATTTCCTTTGAGACAAAAGAATACATTTCTTGCTGTTTGTCACCTCAACTCCCAAGAAATATTTTAATGCTCCCAAGTGTTTTATCTGAAACTGACTGTGAAGAAAATACTTTAGTTCTGAGATTCTCATAGCATCACTTCCTGTAGTAACAATATCCACATATACTACCAGAAGAATAATACCAGATACAAATTTTTTATAAAAAATTGAATGATCATATTTACTCTTTGTCATGCCAAACCTTTCAGTTGCTTTACTAAATATTCCAAACCATGCACGTGTACTTTGTTTGAGACCATATAGTGATTTACAAAGATGACAAAATTTTCCATTCTCTCCCTGAGTAACAAATCCAGGTGGTTACTTCATATAGACTTCCTCCTGAAGATCACCATGCAGAAATGCATTTTTAATGTCTAACTTATACAAAAGCTAGTCATGAGTAGCTGCCATAAAGATAAGTAGCCGAACAAATTTCAATTTAGAAACAGGAGAAAATGTGTCAAAATAGTCTTCCTCGTATGTTTGAGCAAAACCTTTAGCTACCAAGCGAGCTTTAAGACGGGCAACCGATCCATCAGGATTAAATTTAACTGCAAACACCCATTTACACTCAATAGCTTTCTTTCTAGCAGGTAAATCAACCAAATTCAAAGTACAATTAGAATCTAAAGCATTCATCTCTTCTATCATAACTACATGCCAACCAGGATGAGACAAAGCTTCCATAACAGATTTTGAAACAAAAACAGAATCAATCGAGGCAACAAAAGAACAAAATGAGGGAGACAACCCGTCATAAGAAACGAAAGATAAAATTGGATAAATACACCGACGTTTACCTTTACGAAAGACAATGGGTAAATCAAGATCATCTGTGCGAGTATTCTCTAGCACTTATGGTTTTCATACAAAACCGATAGATGACTTATTAAATTCATATTTTCACACAAGGAAATCAAATAAGCACTCAAATGTGCTGTTTTCGCATATACATGAAAACATTAGTCATTCTATCATACAACTCATGCATTTTAGGTCACAACATGCTTCTAAGGATTTTGCACCATATTTTTGGATAAAATCACACTTTATCCCATTTATCTCTATCACAACAACATATCTCTTAAGAGAATTCATATAGGATATAGTATCAAATTACTACTCAAAATACGTGTAGCCATCTCTAGCTACTCACAAGATTCATTTACCTCGGATCACGTCAAGTGATCTCTCTTCCTCGGTGCAACTCACTTTCGCAGTCCGAGTAGCTTCCACGATGATTTTCAAAGCTGTTATCATTGATTCACATTAGTATACCGTAATATACTCATCTCATTTATCAATCTCAACTTAACACATCATTACACCATTTTCTCATAATATAGGATTATACCATATTTTCATATAAATATATTCATCACTCCTTATCTCTAATATATGAATTTCATAAGATTAACTTAGAATCTTCCATACATGCATAATCCATCATTAATTCAATGTTAACACCATTTCCTCATCACTTGCTCATTTTCATGCCAAAACTAGGTCATGCTCATTTTTCATGATCCTTTTATTTCCAACAATTTTTATATATATATATATATATATATATATATAAATCAACTCATCAATACACCTAATTTAATATATATCAAAGTGGTGTATTGAATCTTACCTAGTTGAACTTTCCTTCCTTTTTCACCAAAATGGTAAAATCCTCTTTACTCTTTCTACTCTTGATTTCAATATCTTATTTTCAAGTATGTTGTTCTCCTCTTTGCTAAGAACAACTTTGCTCACTTATACCTCACTCAAAACTGATCACAAATTGAAGTTTTCTAATGTTTTTTGGCTAGGTTTAGGTTTAGTTCTTAAATGGAATAGTAGCTCTCGAAAAAATGAAGTGCAGAAGTTCAGTATTTATAGAATTCTCTCTATGAGATCGATCTGCTCTTCAATGAGATCGATCTGCCCTGCACTTTTTCCTCTTAAAATCGACCTTCCAACTTAAATGAGATCGATCTGATCTTAGCATGAGATTAATCTGTTGCAACTCAATAGCTTAAAGACATTGATCTGGTCCTATAGAGATCGATTCCTTCTTCACAGAATGCTCAACAGATCGATCTGGCCCCATTAGAGATCGATCTGACTTGTTCCATCGCTCAAATAAGAGCATTTTTTGCTCTTTCAGATCGATTTCTCATCCCATGAGATCGATCCCTCAAGCATATTTTCTAGATTTTTCTGCAGTTTTCTGCAATAACTCATGGCAAACTTCACTTATTTTGCTGTCATAGTCATTTTCTCATCCATTTACCTTTAAGGCTTGAAAATGACATTCATTCCTACTTCATATATATTGAAACTTGTGTGTATTCATTGTATAATCAAAGGTATACAATTTAAACCCAAATGGAAGTATAAAACTCATTCCATTGTACTTAACCACTCAAAACTCAATATAATCACATTCCACTAATGGAAGTATCCCTCTTACACTTGCTATACATTTTAAAACTTGCATGCATTCATTCCATACACATTTACAAGCTTCAAATATTCATTCCTCATAATTCACATTACATGTGACTTACTCATATATCACAAGTCATAAAGGTTACATTACAAATTTCGGGTCTTACAAATCTTCTTAGTCATAAGATCTTGAAACAAACAATAACCAGGGAAAAATGAAACAGAGCAATTCAAAGTACGAGTAATTTTACTCACAGACACTAGATTAAAAGCAAATTTTGGTATACTCAGAACTGAGGACAAAGATAAAAAGATTAATTTTTCATATCATAGAAAAGAGTACAAAACATGTATATATACAGAATTGTAAAACCTAAATTAGGAAAGTTACTAACTAAACTTAGATATTTCAACCTATAATTAAGCTATATACAATCTGTTAATTATGCTAATATACAGCTGTAACAGAGGGAAATAAAGAATGAGTGCAGAAACAGAGGAAATTGGAGATATAAGTGAACTAGGGAGAGAAAACCAGAGAGAACCAACGGAAAAAGTGAAATCTCAAAAAAACATCTTCCAAATTCTCAACATGCCATTAGTCAAAACTATTAGAAACAGAAATAACATTGATACTTATAAGCTAACCCTAAACCCAATTCAAATGCGTAGCATATCCTAAATACTAGAGATTAAAATAGAACTAAGAAACTAAAGTATTTTGATTCTTTCTTCACTAGAAAGTACAATACTAGCAATAATATTCCAGATCCAGATAAATTGTAAATATCATTCCATATAAACTGATCATAATACTGAATATGACAAATTTATTGGTTCAAAAACTATTATTACTAGTACAATATAGTAATATATAAGAATCACTTTCTTTTCTCTACCTGTATAATAGCAAGATCATTGCATATAGTTGCTTGGCTCTGAACTAGTGAAGAAGATTTAACCTGCAGGTCCTGTAAACAAATGCAGAACAAGAGTAAAGAACTCATTGAAGACACCAATACTGATAATAGATTCATAAAAAATTGAGAGAACAAGAAATTTTTTTTCTTCAGTAAAAGTAGATGGAATCAAATTGTAACCTAGCAAATGAGGCATCTAAATTAAAAAACTTTACTGCAGATGCATCTTTTATCTTTTTCCAAATAAATCTAAAATGCTGGATTTAATGGTGTGAAACCTACTGTCCTTCCTAGCAGCATAGTTACAATTTTTAATAACACCATGAGGTTAAGCAGCAAAGATTAGTCTTATGAGGTCACTTCAAACAGTATCTATAAGTCAAGCAATAATAAAATGGTTCACCAAAATCTTATCAAGCTAAGGGACTGAGTTCCAGGTACATATAAGTCGCAATCCTTGAACACACTTTGGCATTAATATACAACACTAACTCCAAATTCTATTAGGCAAAATGAGAGCCAAAAGTTAATAAAACAGTCTAATTTTTATCACTGCCACAGTGAAACCATATATCAATGGCTGTTGAGATATTGTGCTTGCCACAACTAGGCACCATAGTATCAAAAAGTTAATTCTACTAAGAAATCTCCCCTTTCCATGATAAAAAATGCTCAAAATTGTTGGTGTCATTGCAGTCTGGCTATGTAATACCATATTGAATAATTATAGAAGAAAGATTGAGATAAAATTGAATCTCATAAAGATTGCTCAAGGACAATAGTTTCGCTGACTGAATCTTCAACACCAAGTAAATTTAGAAACTTGGAAAGCATTTTAGTATGATTCAAAGAAGCTTCTAAAACACTTTACAAGCAATAATAGAAGGGTGATCAAATAACATATCAACTTGAGCATTTTTTAGCCTCTTTTGCCCCTAGTCTGGATAGCAAATGAACAATTTATGGCATCGTAACTGGAAAAGAAAAAGAAAAAAAAATATTTGCAACGGGAGAAATGCCCTCGTAAGTCTACAGCAATTGAGCGTTTCCTCAAAAACATCCTTCTAAGACCAAATTCAAATTTAGAGTCCAATTCTTTATCCACGATCAAATGCCAAAAGCAAAATTTCCTAATTGAAAGACAGATAGCACTATCAATGTGCATTATTTCCAATAATCTTTGGCATAACTTGATCTCACTTCCACGGAAGAGTATGTACTCATAGATTTTATCACTTGCTGGAACTTGTTGACCATCTTTTTTGCCATTCTGTTTCAAATGACCTTACTGCAATGTTAAAGAAACAGAAGTTATTTAGAAGTAGTTGCATTCCACGGAAGAGTATGTACTCATAGATTTTATCACTTGCTGGAACTTGTTGACCATCTTTTTTTCGCCCATCTGTTACAAATGACCTTACTGCAATGTTAAAGAAACAGAAGTTATTTAGAAGTAGTTGCATGTTAACACCCAAAAGAACAAGAATAGTCACTAGAACATACACTAAACCTTTCATAACCACAAGAAAACATACACTAGGCCTTTCAGAACCACAAAAATAGACGAGGCCTCCCTGATTATTGACAAAATTGTTGAGTGCCAACCTAATTGCCACTGTGTAGTTGTCTAAACTGTAAAACGTGAAATTCTTACGTGTTTTACAGATGTTATGTTAAAAATGCGGGCAATTGAGTGTTATTTATAAACTTAGGTTCGCAACCAATGCTGTAAATTATGATTTACATTTTACAGGTCCTATAAATTGAATATACACCAGATGTTTGAAAGCAAAATCAGAAAACAAATTCTCAGCTGTTTTGTCCTATATTTTCAGCCTTATGACACTCCTTTTGTTTTGCTTCTTTGGATAGACTTTCTTTTATACATTCCTGGGTATTAGTCCAGTCGCTTAAACAGTCAACATTCATCTCACTACAAACATTTATTACATCCAATGACCCAACGAAGAACTTAAAGAAGAAAAAATGAAACTAAAATCCACAGCAGAGGTTAAATATCAAAAAAAAAAAAACACAGAAAAGAAAAAGGGATTTTTTTACCATTTCTCAAACCGATGCTGGACTCTTCAGCGTCGATGTTAAAGAGAACACCTTCATATCTGATTTCGGACTTAGAAATCAAGCTTATCAAGCTGCCTATGTATGAATCAGGAGACCCAGAAGCTGAAGATCTGGAGCTCTCTGTTGAGGCCATGGCCATGCCCTGTGTCTATTTTGCAAGCAGCAACATTTGAAGCTTTGTAGCTTTAATTTTGTTCTGCGCATTAAGCTGTTAAAGCCCAAAACTGCCGCTCTGTATCTGTTTCCAAGACACTCAAATTTTAAAATTGCCATTTAAAGTAGAATTAATGTTAAGATTAATCTTGGAATTACAATAAAATCCCTATAAATTAATTTTTTATAAATTAATAATATTTCTAAATTAGTAAAAATTTATGATCCAGACGTGGACCAATGAAAAAACCTTAATAAATCCTTTCTATTATAAGAATTAAAAATTTTATTTTAAAATTGAATGTAAAGTTTCACTCTCAATTATCACATAAATTAATAATTTGAAAAAAATATAAAATATATTATATAATATTTAAAAACTAAAAACACTCCAAGATGATAATTTAAAAAAGATTATTATATTTAAGATTTTTTATTTTAAAAATTAAAAAAGTAAAATATATTTAAAAATATATCTGTAAAGAGTTTTTTACGAAATTAAAGTCTATAGAGTTATTAAAGAGATTTAAAGAAATGAAAATTAAATGGATATGTTTTTAAGACAATAACAATTCACAAAGTAAACCCTTTAAATTACTAACTTCTCTAAATTAATATTCAATAATGAGTCTCAAGAGTATTAATTTGGAGGGGTTCCGTTGTATATCATTTTTATTGTTACTTAGTGTTATAAAATGGGTCAAAATCTATGGGCTGCCCATTTACGGATTTTAATGGATCGAATTTTTTTTAAAACGGATCTACATGAACTTAGCCCAATGGGCCAACAATCTGTACAGGCCAACTAGCATGGATACAGGCTGACCTGTGGAATAGCTAAATGAAAAAGGCCAGATGGCCCAACCTTTACAGCCTAGCCTACCTATTGTTATTGCCTATACCCCAAGCTTATTAAACCCTCACAATCAAGCCCAACACAACACAGGCAGCCCAACATTTTTGATCTTTTCAATTTTCACAACATTTTCTCATCCTACTTGACAGTCGACACTCAATCTCATCTCACAACAACACTCTCAAGCCCTAAACCCCTAATTGATATTCATAATTCAACAACCCTAAGTCCTCTTTTAAATCCTTATTCCCTAATTAATTAATTCCTAATCAATGACAACTGTCAAGCGTCAGGCACCTATCGACCCTAAGCTCAGGCCGTTAAGCGTCATCGCATCAGTTAGAAGCTTAGCCCCTTATTAGATTGGGATCCACAATTTGGTAAGTTTTTAGCCTTTTAAGTTTTAATATATATATATATATATATATATATATATATATATATGACTTGATGAAGACTTACTCAAACAATTGTTAGTGTTTTGTTTTTATTTTTAACAATCTCTTAGAAAAGGAAAAATCTTCAATCTCAATTCTCATCCGCAAATCAAACAGCCGTGGTGGAGAAACAATAATAAAAAGATATATTTCTTTGAACTAGTGGTTACTCTTTTCCTTGCTTCATATATGTGACGTGTGTGAATCATCCTTGCATGCTTCCAAGCATTGCGATAATTGTTTACTAACCCACTATAAAAAAGGGAAAATCAATTTGGATCTTGTTATGTATTATTGCCATATTATTCCCTAGGGCTAATTAAAGCTTCAATATAGTTTTTGACATCAAATTTTTATAGTAATTCTCAATGATGATCTATAAAAGGCTACGGTGGATTATTTATCAATTGTTTGACACCAATTGATAAGATAAATAAACATTGAAGAGATTAACTTTCCTCAACCTTATGTTACTTTTATAAACATCCCACTTACACCAGTGCCTTGGTATTATGACAATTATAGGTTTGATTGCTTATGCCTTAATAAGGAAATGGATATTAGTTTTATTTGGTTGTCTAAATCATGTCATAATGGTGCTATTTTGGATTTGTTAAGGTAATATCTTCCTAAGCGTTTGTTTTTTTCTCGTAGGTAGTGCATTTGGTATGTTATATATAAATGAACGAGCATCCATATGTTTACTGTGAGTGACTTATGACTTTTATTGAAATTAATGGTTTAGTTTTGTTATTCATTCCTTTATCATAGCTAAGGTTGAATGAGGCTTCATTATAGGTTTATTTGGTGTCGCAAATTTCATGTTTACACTCTAATATCTTTATGTTTAGAGCTTCAAGTAACTCTCCCAAATTTATTTTCTTCTTTCTATTTTTGTATTTTCCTTTTTTCTATATATTTTTCAACTTTCCTTTTTCTTTTTAAGTTTATATGTATGCTCAAATATGTACATAACTCATAATATAGAAATCTCATGCTTTTGGGGAAAAGTGATAAGAAATCATTCATTTGGTTACGGTATTTACTTATGTAGGTGTACAAATAAAGAAAGGCTAACTTGGATCTAAGGGGTGACTAAGGAGAACAATATAAAAGGTTAGCTTGAAATGCTTAAAAGATCCAAAGATGGCCTATATAATTTTCATAATTAAGCATGGATTGAAAATTTTACCTTAAGAGAAGATCAGAAAAATTCTAGAATGTGAACATAACTACAAAGACAATGGTAATCATATATTCATATAATCCTTCTCTAAATTTGCATGTAAATCTATGTCACGATCCAAAATTACCCAAAATCAAAGTAAATTTTTCGTTTTTCTTTCATACTTACCTGTCCTTTGATCGTGACCACACTTCACTAACAATTGAACTGTGCGTCAATGCCAGTCCCACCATTTATTCATCATATAACTTAATTCCTTATTAAAGGAAAGGTAAACACGTGAGTTTTTCATTAATTATATCTCATTCATTTACAAGTGTTTACAGTATCTATACATCCCCGAAAGTTACTTACAAACATGTTACTGTGCTATTCTTATTTAGATACAATATGTACAAGTGTATATACCTCAAAATGATGGGTAGCAGCGGATATCAGAAATGCAATGCTCCCTCGCCTCAAAATCTACTGAAAATGATCTGTGTGAGAAAATGAAAAGGGTGAGCACATCAAGCTCAGAAAGGCAATCCTACGAACAAGTAGGTAACCATACTACCTACATGAACGTGGTGCCGTGCATAAACCACCATTTCTCCACACAATTTCAAAACAAGTGTTACAATTCATGATGTCATGTAAAAGAAGTTCACATATGGATTTCAAAGAGCATGGAAAACTCGACATGCAAATCCATTTAAAGCATTTCATTCACGTTAAAATTTCACAACACAGTCAGGACTCAACCCCTCCCTCGGGTGTTCCTAACTCACTCAAAACCATGAAATCAAATGCTTTCAAAGCAATAGTAACATGCGATACAATGAATGTCATGTAAAACCAGTTTAGACCATTCATGGGTTTAAATAGCATGGAAATAACATCATGCAAATTCAGTTTAAAACCTAGTTTTATTCTCATCAAAATCATATCTCAGTCAGGATCTAACCCCTCCCTTGGGAGATCTAGACTCACACAAAAATCCACAAAACGTGTTTCTCAAAAACATCAACATGCAAGACTAGGCAATTGTCACACTCCATTTCTGGGAACCCTTCTATCCATACATTCTCTACTACGGTTGGGCTGTGAGAAGATGCAATTACTAAAATTCATTCATTTACAGCGGAAGATTTAAATGTTTAATTCACACTCCCAGGTATGTGTGTAGCTATACAAAATCAATTGTATAAATACCATGTGCTTACATATCATCCCCATAATACTGTTTACAATTTCCAAGGTATAACTGTGCGATACGATATATTAGATACAAAATACTCGTGTATACAAATCTTATACCTTTACGGAATTGTGGGAGCTGTTCAACACAAAAGACCTAGAGACCACCGCTCTCTTACTTCTCAGTACCTGGAGGGGGAAAATAGTGGGATGAGCAAACCACAGCTCAGTAAGAAAATGTATGCTAGCAGGTAGATATCGTACTACCTACATAGCCCTTGCATGTATAAACCAAAACCATGTTTCCAGTACAAATGGAAATACCATACGAAAAATGCATTTAAACATATATTTCTCAATAGCATTTTCGTGTCAATCAAATATGTCGAGCTTCCATTTAAAACATGCTCATAAATAGTGCCCTCACGACACAAATGTGAAATCAGAGATTTATCAAAAACACAAAATCTCTTTCTTCCCTTAATTCACTTTTTTTTGCAAATCTCTTTCTTTTCTGAGATTATCTCTGTTTCTCGAATCTCTGAGACAGGCATGGAATTTTCGACAATCAAACATCCACGACATATGGCCATAGTCAGTGATCCCGAGCCTCACTGATAAGGTGTGCACAGGGCATCGCTTCGCCTGAAGGGGAATGGGTCAGTCCTGCCCTCCGGCTCATCTCAATCAACCTCATCTCCTCGTATACTCACGGTAAAAATACGCCGTGTGTCATCTACGCGATACTCGTACTCACGTGCACCCAGCACGGTACATAGTATACCAACGGATAACTACACTGTTCTACGTACGACCGTGGACCTAAGTCCATACTCCAACTCCGATGGACTTTTCATCCTAAACCATGTCTCATATACCAGGCGAGCAAGCAGGGTGACACACAGTCATCGCAAGGCTCCAGCGCGGTACGATCTATCGTTAATGCCCAGCCCGTTCAAATGGCCGTCGGCTGGTATCCCCTTGGGTCGCAAACCCCGAGGTTTACCTCAACTCAATAAAATAGGTGCGAGCAAAGCTTTCGCATTTTCTCAAAACCATCGTGCGAGTTAAAACTCCAGCACGGTACATCAAAGGCATAAAAAAAATGGGTGTGAGCTAGCGCTTCAACACCAAATCTCATCTCAAAACTGATAGATGACTATTTTCTCTTTTTAAAACTCAAAGCATGTTTATTCATACAGCATGCCTTTTCATGCTAAAACATGTAAAATTAGCCAACCTATCATCAACGTTTCTCAATCATCAAGATCAATGTAAAATAGAGAAAAACATTGAAAACATGCATATCATGCTATTTCCTTACCCTATCCCATTTCTCAATACATATATACGTCATAGTACTTTTCATGCTTCCATATCATTTCATAGAATTATAATATCGTACTAGTTCTAGCAATATATCTACGAAATTGCTATAAAATACGCACGAACATCTCTATAGCTAACACACAGTCCCTTACCTCACTTTACTTGTGTGCAACTATCCTCCTCTACGCTTCTCGCATTCTCATCTCGACTTGCTCCGGCGTATCATCCGAAACTGAAATTCATCCATCAAACACTTGAGTTAACGTTTCTAACTCTTATTCAACTAAGCATTTATCCAATGCCTTAAATACACATTTTACCCCTTGTGGTAAATCTCACAATTTTATCCCAATATCAACATACCCAAACCATGTCCACAACATAATCATCCTCTCAAGATATCTCATTCATCATTAACACTTCTACATTCCACTTTCTCACACTAGACCATTTCTAAGTTATATTCATTTCATGCCATTCTAGGTAGTTCTACTCACAAGGTGCACACTCAATTAACTTCATAATCATTAACTAGACCAATGTACTTGGATTTGTGCACTAGAACTTACCTCCTTGGATTTCCTCTTTGTTCCAATTAGAAATGCCCTTTATTCCCTCAATCCGTCAAATGGGGAAATGCCTCTAGATTATGTTGTTCTTCTCTTAGACGTGAATAACTTTGTCTCTAATAGATTTTCCTCAAATCTTACTGAAATTGGCTGGATTTAGGAGTGAGAAAGCTAGGTTTTTTTTTTTGAGTTGAAGTGAAAAGAAATGGTTTATCCCGAAATATGCAGATCCAACTGCTCCTATTTATAGATTTAACTTGATGAGATCGATCTTCCTTGGGTGGAGATCGATCTGGTCCTCTAAAAATTCCTCTTTTCTAAGACATTTTGAAAGCAGGAGATCGATCTGTCGAGGCTTGAGATCGATCTGCTGTCAAACAGAAGCTTAAGGAGATCGATCTGGTCTTAGGGGAGATCGATCTGCTTCCAACCCGAGAGCTAAGGAGATCGATCTGATTCCTTTGGAGATCGATCTGCTCCATTCCATTACTCACATAAGAGCATTCTGGCTCTTCCAGATCGATCTCTCATCTTATGAGATCGATCTGGCCTTCACATTTCCAGATATCCTGCAGTTTTTCTGCAACAATTCCCTTCAAAACTTCCTCAATTTACCTCCATAGTCCTTTCCTCATTCATCCCTCCTTGAGACTTAAAAATGTCATCCAATCACACTTAGTACATATTAAAACTTGTGGGAAAATCTTTGTATAACCAAATATACACGATATTACCCGAATGAAAATATACACTTATGTAAATCTTTCCTTCCATTTTACCACACTACTCTTATTCCATTTCAATCACATTCTTCTCGTATTTAAGTTCATTTCTTCATACTCATTCATAACGCAACTTGTATGTACAATCACGATTCTTATTACAAGTGCGTACATAATCTTATGAACTTACATTGCATATACTTTGTATTACGAATGTATTATCATACTCATGATTTCATTTACATTTCTATGTACCTATATGCAACTGTACATATACAGGGTCTCACAGCAATAGATATATATATCTCGGGCAAATAACTAGGACGATGGCCGTATGTCCTTGTGATCCCACTACTACACGGATCCTAGTGTGCGCGGTCTCACCACGATCGGGAACCGCCCCGGGAGGTGGGTCAGTCCATCCCGTCGATCCTGTCTGATCACTCACATCCGAAGATGCCACTCGCATCTGAAGATGCCACGCATCAGAAGATGCCACATAATCAATCCCAGCACGGTACAGCGTACTCCATGCTACTTGCACGGTACAACGTACTCTGTGGACCCATATCTCATATCCATACTCATGCCCTGTCTCAAAACGCACGTGCAAGCCTATTTAATCGATGTGACACACAGTCTACCCGATGCTCCAAGCACGGCTCATCGCATGTTCTCATAAAACTAGTGCGAACGATGCTCCAGAACTCTCATAAAATCAAGTAAAACTAGTGCGAGCCAAGCTCTAGCACTCTATTACGCAAATCATGTGAAAATTTGGTGCGAGCTAGGCTCCAGCACCCTGTCACGAAAATCATGTGAAAATCTGGTGCGAGTTAGACTCCAACAGCCTGTCACAAAAATCATGTTGAAATCTGGTGCGAGCTAGGCTCTAGCACCAATACATGTAAAACTCTAGTGCGAGCTCTCACTCTAGCACTAATTCATGCATCACACAAATAAAAAACTACTGCGAGCTGAGCTCTAGCACGTCACATTTCTATAAAATCACGTAGGCGGCTACATTTCTCAAATCAATTTTAGAGAAAATCAACATTGATTAAAGTTATGCAATGCTGTGCATTTTATTTAAAAGTTAGCCAGTCTACCCATGCATGTGTCAAACCACCTCAAAAACAAGCAAGAAACCTTCGTTATTGCTTCTCGTAACTTATCCTAATTTTGGAAATTTTACCCTTCACAAGGGTATTTTTGGTAATTTACCCATCCGGGGCACTAAAATTTTTCTCTTAAATCTAGACCCTTCAGACACTTTAAGAGACTGCAAATGAAGTTGAAATTGCGTAAAGTTACCTCTAGTAGTCCGTAAACCTCATTTTACTTTGTACAATCTGACCTTTCCACTGATGTCTCGTCACGCAGTCCGATTTGCTCCCAATCCAATCTTCGAAACTGCTTATAAATATTTATTGGGTTAAATCCAAACATATTAATTCATATTTCACTTTTACTGGACTTAATTTAAATAATTGGACCCATTTACCCCTATTGGGTCCGATTGCACCTTAATAGGCCTTAATCGATTTTAAGCTCATTTTTCACTTACTATTCACATTATCAAGGCATATTGGGCTCATTGGACCCATCAGTACTTATTGGGTCTCGTTCTAAACTCTCAGATAGCTCAATTAATTATTTACGATAATTTATCTCAAATTTCAAAATTTAATTCATTTTATACAAATATTAATGCAAATTGTCGTAAATAAGGGTTACTTACCTGAGATTCCATGATAGTACACAAATCAAGGCTGACTCGAGCTCTCGTTTGACATCCATTGTCGAGCTACACAATTACATATTTTCTCAGTTTAATTTTCAGTCGGATATTAATCATATTAAATATTCTAAAATTTAAATCGGTCAATTTCGATCGCTTACCGGCATACTTGTAGCTTAATTGCATCACTGGAATTTTCTCCAATTTTTTCTCTTTTTCTTTTTCCTTTTTTCTCTTTCTTTTTCTTCTTTTCTGGCTGAACCAGTTCGGTCTGGTTCAGATCGGTCCGGTTTAGCCGGTTTAGTCCAGTTCAACTTTCTTCTTCGCCGTTCGAAGCTCTGCCGGTCGATTCTTCGTCGACTTCCGCCTCTAGCAGCTCCGCGGGGTAGTCTGATTCATGAATTTGGCCTCGATTTCACCAATGGTGGCCGGAAAGTGGACGGTCCGGCCTCTTCTTTCCTTCGGCGTCAGTGCCTTTCTCTTTTCTCGCCGTTTTCACCCCTTTTTGCCGCCGACAGTGGCGAATTGGTCCTCCTCCTGGCCGGTGGCGAGGCCCTCTCCCTTCCCCCGACCTCCGTCCGCCACCATTCCCCATATTTCTCTCTCTTTCTCGCTCATTCTCTCTCGGTTTCTCTCTTTCTCTCTCTTCCTCTCGTCGGTCGCCGTTTCTCCTAAGCTATCAGTGCCAGCGAGCTCAGGGTGCTCGGCTATCTCACCTGGTTAGTCCTCTAGTGGTGTCCAGTGGGTGAGGCCGCGGGGCTGGGTTCCTCGGGTTGTTTCCTTTTCATTTACAGAATCGCGACTCACGATTTTGTTTCATTTTCATTTTTTTAATTAATTAATTTATTTATTTATTTTATTAATATTTTAATCAATAAAATATTATTTTCATCCCAAAAAAATCTAAATTTTTTTTATTTAATTCATTTAATCAATAAATGAATTTATCAGTCTTATTTTGTCTTTTCGGTATATTTTTTCAATATTTTTGGGATAATTTCTCGAAGTGAAAATTTTGATTTATTTCAATAAATTCATATCTTGATCAATTTTACTCGTAATTTAATATTTTCCTCATTTTTTATGAAGATTTCTCAATTCCATATTTTTAATGAAATTTTCTTATGAAATTTATACCGGATTTTGGTCTTTTGACCGTATTACCCTTCTACACGTTCGGGACCAATTTAACCCAACTTTCCTTCTTGGACCCACTATAATCTCTCATTTAAAATTCGTATCTCTGTCCGAACAATTCAAATCTTATAAATTTAATTTGAAATTCCTTAATTGTCCATTTTCGGATTTAATGTACGTTCGACTACTTCATTCATATTTATATGATCAAATCATCCGTCTTATGATTCCATTAACATATAACCATATCCATAAAATGTGTGAATCATAAGGAAATACGATAACAATCGGGTCTTACAATCTATGATCAAGACATAGTGCGTCAAGATAGAAAAATCCTAATCAGAATAGGATAAGTTTAAGAATTCATCTCTTGCTTCCTAATAATTATGCTTTTCCAAAAATCATGATAAATGTCAATCATAGTGTCAATTATAGGGAAATGAGAAATAACTAAATAAAGAAAAAAAATTTCAAAATTTGATCAAGTGTTAATCCTTCCCCCCAAAACTTAAATGGCATAGTGTTCTCAAAGTGTAGATAAAATAAGGAATGAAGCACAAGTAAGAAGACTCCCCTTACTGTGGAGGCCATCTATTGTAAGCTCATGAAGGGTAACTGCAGCTATATACACCTACAAAAGCAAAACATAAAATGAAAGCAAAATGAGAAAAAAAAACAACTATAAAAGGAACATACAGAAAATCGAATAAAATCATAAAGAAAAACACCATACTAATAATCAACTCAAGTAAAAGTGGAAGGATTGGGATGAGCCAAAATGGTCACCGTATGCTGGTATTCATATCCTCCTAGTACAACTTTATTCTTCCCATTAACCTTGAAGAGCTGCTTCATGATTTCATATATTTTTTCTACAGCCCTATGCAAAATACTTGTGTAACAGTGAAGGGACCTAACCACCTAGATCTAAGTAATCTTGGGAACAACTTTAGACAGAAGTTGAAGCAAAATCTACTGCTTAGGCTCGAAATGTTTTTCTTTGATTTTCTTATCATGCCATAACTTGGTCTTTTCCTTATAAAGCTCGATATTCCCATTCGCATGTAACTTGAACTTATCTAACTCATTCACTTGCATCAACCTTTTTCTCACCAGCAGCCTTAAAATCAAAGTTCATATTTATAATGGCTTAGTAGGCCTTATGCTCTAGCATTATAGGTAGGTCGTGGGCTTTCCTAAAAACTAACTTATAGGGTGACATCTCTATAAGAGTTTTGAATGTAGTCCTATAAGCCCATAATGCATCATATTTATCCTAAAGACCAATCCTTCCTATTGAAATACATAATACTTTCCAAGATTCCCTTAATTTCCTTATTGGAAATCTTCACCTAGTCACTTTGTCTTAGCGTGATAGGTAGTAGCTACCTTATGCTTGATCCCATTTTTATTTAGAAGTCTTTCAAAATTCTTATTACAAAAATAGGATCCTTCATCACTAATGATGGCCTTAGGGTTCTAAACTAGGTGAAAATGTTCTTCCCTAAAAATATCATCACCATCTTAGCATCATTAATGGGTAATGCTACTGCCCCCACCCATTTTGAAACATAGATTCTCATAAGAGGGAATGAATAGCCCTATAAAATCAACGACACTACCTCTAAGATCATGTTAAACAACTCTACCTCTAAGATGTTGGGCAGAGGCAACTCATTTCTTCTCGATATATTGCTTGTGTTCTAAAACTTATTACACATAGTCACAAAGTAGTAAGCATCTTTAAATAAGGAAGGCTAGTAAAAAACACATTAGAGTACCTTCGCAACAATCCTCTCAACATGAAAATGTCCTTTATACTAAGAAGAGTGGCAATGTCTAATTACACCTTTCAAATTCTTCACTGGCGACACACTTCCTTTAAGATATGATCTTTACACTGCTTATACAAGTAAAGTTTCTCCCAAACAAAATATTTAACATCATTTAAAAACTACTTCCTTCGTTATAAGGATAAATATGGTGGAAAAACATCATAGACTAAATAGTTCATATAATCAACATACCATGCTACACTATCATGCACAAAGGCAAACAACTAATCATCTAGAAAGGATTCATTTATCACTGTCCCATCTCTTTTCTTACCAATCTTTAGCCTAAAAAGATGATCAGGAACATGGTCTTTTGTGCCTTTGTTATCCCTAATATTTAGGTCAAACTCCTTTAAAATGAGGACCCATCTAATCAAGCTAGGCTTAACATCTTTCTTAGATATGAGAAACTTAATTGCTAAGTGGTTAGAGTAAACCACCACTTCAGTCCCAATAAGACAAGAGCAAAACTTATCAAATGCAAAAACTACTGTTAACAACTCCTTTTCAAAGGTAACATATTTCAGCTGGGCATTGTAAGAGTTCTGCTTGCGTAATTGTAAGACCCAAAAATTCGGTGTCATTTTTAAGAAATTGACATTAGAAATATGGATTTATGTAATCTTGATCAATAAAGAAGAAATAATTAAGTTTTAATTCCAATTGATCAAGATATAAATTTATTAGAATTTATACCGAAAAAGTAAAATCGGACTCATAAATTCATTTACGGACTAAATAAATTTAATATGAATTTTGAGATATTTTTTAGATATTTTAGGATTTTTATTATTATTTTAAAAATAAAATAATAATAAAAATATATTATAAATAAAAAAATCTATAAAAACAACAGAAAGTTGAAAAAAAAAGGAAAGAAGCTGAAAAATCATGAAGAGAGAGAGAACCGAGAAAAATCGACCTCATCGTTCCCTCACCACTGGCAACCCACGACCAGCGGAAGAGCGCGAGGAAGACACCGACGAGGGGCGACCGGCACCCAGGAGACGACTGGACACCGGCACGCCCCGTGGGACGGCCAAAAAAGGGAGATCGGTGAGGGAGAAGCCGCAGGGAGAAAAGGGAGATTCGCCAGCACCGACGGTGATTTGGGCCGAGCCAAGCCAGTCGAACCTTCCGCAGGCCGAGGAGCACCCAACGGTGGCCGACCCACCCCGAGAACCGATCAAAAACGTCGAAAACGGCCAACTAGCCACTGAACCGGATCGGACCGATTCAGTGTAAAAGGGACTGAACCGGTTCAAGAGGAGAGAGAAAGAAGAGAGAGAGAAAAAAATTTTAGGATTTTATCGGACTTCGGGTAAGTCGATACGAGGTCAAAAGTGACCGATTTAATTTTTGATAAATTTATTTAAATTATATTTAATCAAAAATTGACCCGAAGTTAAAAATACGAAATTGTGCAGTTCGACGATTAATTCCGAACGGAAGCCTGATCGAACTTCGAATTACGTACCATCGTATAATATCGGGTAAGTAAAGCTCATTTACGATAATTTATGTGATTAACGGGTATTTAAGATTTATTTTATGCATTTCGGATTAAATTTCAGATTTAGTGAATTATATTCGAAATTTTGAATAAACTGTCGTAAATAATATTCGGGCTATCCAAAGAGCTTGGAATAAAATCCAATGGCTATGGATAGGCCCAATTAGTCGATAGACCCTGATGAAGGGAAATAATACGTGAAAAACGGGCTTAATACGTATTAAGGCCCAATTTAAAGTAATTAGGCCCATTTAGAGTAAACGAGCCCAATTTAAGTGAAATGAATTGTATTAAATGTGTAATACAGTAGGAAACGTGAAATTAATCCAGTGAATGGTTAAATACAGCTCCAGATTCATATTGAGAGTTGACCAGACTGCGAGATTTGGAAAGCACAGAGGAAGAGATGTCACATTACGTGATCCGAGGTAAGGGATCTATGGGAGCTCTTAGAGATAGCTGTACGTATTTTCAGCGTCGTTTACATTCACTTAAATTTCGTATAGCGTATGGATATGAAATTTCTGGATAGTACCCAAATATGGAAAAATTACGAAAATACCCTTAGACTCGGGAATTTTAAAAATGCATAAAGTGCATGCAATCCATGTTTTTCTTTGTGAAAAAGAGATTTTGTGAAGCTGAAATGATAGATTGGCTTATGATTTGACTGTATGCATTAAATTGCACATTTTTCAAAAGTTTGATTTGATTGACAAGTGATTTGATGGGATGTTACCCTTTCACTCTATTTTGTACCGTTTTACGTATTGCACTCAGTTTTGAGTACCACTGTGGTGGAAAATAGAGCCAACTATCTATTTTGTGTGTGTGAAATCGTGCTGGAGCTATGATGAGATCTGTAGATTTATCCAGATCCACTCCCACTTGATTTTGATATTGCATACGTACAGACCATACTGGAGCACTGCTCGCACTGGATTCTGTTGTGATTTGTGATTGAGATCGTGTTTGAGCCCTCATGTTGACTGTGTGTCACACTGACTTGCTCGTACTAGATCTGAGACGACAGGCTATGGTTGATAATTTATTTGGTTGGAGTGGTAAGCTGTTGACTCAGGCACCTACAACTGTGTGGTAATTGTATTGTGGTTCACGGAGTACGTCGTACCGTGTAGACAACATGGAGTACACTGTACCATGCAACTATGGGATGTGAGGATTGTGTCTTTAGACTCGGGCATGCTATGTCATTGCTCTGATTTGTGATAGTCCTTAAATAGGAGCCGATGGATAGACTAATCCCCTCCTCGGACTCAGAGATACCCTGACACTCCTGATCCGTGATAGCTTGTGGGTCTCGGACTTTGGCCAATTGTTCCCTTGGATTTGTGTGGAAATCCCTACCTAGTCTCATCTGTTTTATTGGTTTCGGTGATGAAACTAATTGTGATTTGATTTCTGTGATGAAACCATTTGAAATGATAATATGATTTAAATGTGAATTTCAATACTGAACACAGAAATATTTTACTCTGAATGAGTTTTGATATTCGATTTTTGGGCAGTAAATTGCTATGTGTTTTATTATAATGGTTTTGTGAATGCCATGAGTTTTTCGGCATAAACCATGCATCATGAGCATCGTGGATAGTTTTATTATCTACTTGCTTTCATATATTAATGCGAGTGTTTTGAAAAGTAAGTGCATTTGTTTTACGAGTTGATAAAACATGCATTATGAGCATCGTAGATAGTGTGATTATCTACCTACTTTCATATATTTCTTACTGAACGCGTTATGCTCATCCCATTATTTTTCCCACCTCTACAGAGCATTTCAGTAGAGTGTATAAGCTGCGTCCATGCTGCGATCTTTTACACACAGCTATCCTGCAGCATCAAGGTATGCACACATGTACTTTTTGTATCTGAATAATAGTGTACAGTGATGTAGTCACGTTATATGGGGGATGTTTATGTTAGGCAATGTAAACAAATTTTAAATTCTAAAATAATAATATTATGAGCTTCCGCGAATATTAGTGTCTGGGACTAAAGCATTGCCTATTATGCATATATATATATTTATAATATGAAACTGAGTGAGGGATATTGACTCACAGCCCAACAATTGAAATGTGGTAAGTTCGCGAAAAATTTGTAGTGATTTTTGAAAAATTGGATCGCAACAGGAGTGGTATCAGAGCAATGTTGGTCTGATGTGAGTCTGTGTCAGTAGTTAGAAAGTATACATCCCCATGTCACTGTACATTATTAGATACAATTGTGTGTACCGAGCTGTGGTTAAATTGAGAAATTAACTGTGTATGCGGGACAATTGAGATGTCTGATAGACATCGCAGCAGAGGGGAGAGTTCGCGTTCTCGAGACCATAGAGAGTAGGTTCGAGAGATGCAGTGATAGGTTTGTAAGACTTTGTGAATCGTCATGTGATCATGTCCCATCAGGTCCAGTTGAGACTACTGATGCCCGCGTTACGAGATTAGAGCAGAGTTTAAACACGTTTAAGGAGTTGTTCACTCAGGCTAACTTGACTATAGCTAGGTTAGAGAGTAGGCAAGGTTCGACTACTCAGACGACTCTTACTGAGTCGGCAGCTGCTCTTGAGACACATGTGCCTACATAGATTGCACCTATGCCACGTGTTGGTGAGACCCTTGTGCCACCACCTGTAGTTCCACGACAAACTGGTGAGGATTCAGGGTTTGATTGTGAGTTTGATCGATTGAGGCAGTTTCAAAGCTGAAGCCTCCATCGTTTAGTGGGATCAAGAACCCTTTAGTAGTAGAGGATTGGATCAACCGGTTAGAGAAGTTATATGACTTTTACAGATATTTGACTACTGAGAGAGTGGCCTTTGCTACATTCATGTTAGAGGGCGAAGCAGAGTATTGGTGAAAATTCGCCCGACCCATCATGAAAGCTATGTATATCAGATGATTGACTGAGAAAATTTTTTAGGATGCCTTCAAGAGGCAGTATATCCCAGCCACTGCTCAATAGAGATTACAGATGAAATTTCTTGGTCTGATCCAAGGGAATAGATCGATAGATGAGTATGAGTCTCGATTTACATCCTTGGGAAGATATGACCCCGATACCATGAGTAGTGAGATGCGAAAGGTCCGCAAGTTTATGGAAAGATTGAGACCTTCCATCAGAGTCAGATTAGCCCTATTTGACATCACGACTTACGAAGAGACCGTGCGTAGAGCTCAGTGTGTGAGCAAGACTATGAGATGCACGTCCTTGAGTTTAGTAAGGTCGTGAAGGGCATGAATAGAGATCAACAAAGGACTGTAATGTCCAAGTGGGGAAGAGGTCGTTTGTTAGACGACTGAGAGTTGATGAGTCACGGGGTAGGATGATTAAACCCCCGGTGTATCAGGTCTCGACTCCAACTAAGGGTATAGTGATTAGAGGGCCCCGACCGACTACAAATCAATGTAGAGCATGTGGTAGATACCACGGTAGTAGGTCATGCCACGTATTGATTGGAACATGTTTTAGATGTGTCAAGACGAGGCATATGATAAGGGATTGCCCAGAGTTGGCTGAGATAGCCCCACAGAAGGGCAAAGAGTCAGAGAAGGATATAACTAGTACTTCTGACCTGAAGAGGAGGGTTACAGCTGAAAAAAAGGATGGAAGCCTCCGACTGTGAATAGATTATCGGTTGTTGAATAAGGCGACCATTAAGAACAAGTACCCAATTCCACGTATTGATGATCTATTGGATCAACTTCGGGGAGCACAGATCTTTTCCAAGATCGATCTGAGGTCTGGGTACCATCAGTTGAGAATCCGGAGTGGAGATGTACCCAAGACAGTTTTTCATACCTGTTACGGACATTATGAGTTCTTGGTTATGCCTTTCGGGCTAACGAATGTTCCTACAGCTTTTATGGTATTGATGAATGGAGTGTTCAATCCATACTTAGATCAGTTTGTCACAATGTTCATAGATGACATTCTTGTGAATTTGACGTCCAGAGAAGAGCATGAACAACATCTAAGCATTGTGCTACAAACCCTCAGAGAGAGGAAGCTATATACGAAGCTTAGTAAGTGTGATTTCTGGTTGAAACTGATATCATTTTTGGGTTTGACTGGATATTACTACCAATTTGTAAAAAATTTCTCTAAATTGGCTGCTCCATTGATAAGTCTCATTCGAAAGAATGTTGCATTTGAGTGAGACAATGCATGTGAGAAGAGTTTTCAGGAACTAAAGTAGTGATTGACCACTGCGTCGATTCTCACTATTCCGACTAGCTCAGGAGATTTCTCTGTATATACAGACACCTCGGGACAAGGACTGAGTTGTGTATTGATGCAGAATGGGAAGATAGTTGCTTATAGATCCAGACAACTTAAGGATCATGAGAAGAACTATCTGACCCATGATTTAGAGTTGACAGTCGTAGTGTTTGCACTAAAGATATGACACCACTATTTGTACGGTGAAAAATTTCAGGTATTCACTGATCAAAAGAGCCTTAGGATGGTATCGTACATGATGGTCAGGGAACATGAACTGTTAGAACAGTTTATTAGCCTCAGTCTGGATATAGACTCTTCTGACACTGATGCATATTGTGTGATAGCTAGTCTGAGATTGAAACTGGATTTGATAGACCGGACCAGACAAGCTCAGCGTATTGATCGCTTTTGTGTGGATATGTATAGTCAGATACAGATGGGTAGAGTGACTGAGTGCACCGTTAGTGATGATGGCCTACTGAGATTTAGAGGTCGAATTTGCATTCGCGATGACCCACAGCTAAAGAGGTTGATTTGACAGAAGCTCATTCATCGAAGTATACAATACATACGGGAAGTAATAAGATGCATAAGAATCTCCGAAAAATGTAATGGTGGTCAGACATGAAGAAAGATGCTGCAGAGTTTGTGGCTAAGTGCCTTACATGTCAACAGGTTAAGGTAGAGCATCAGCAACATGCAGAATTATTGCAACCTCTACTTATATCGACATGAAAATGAGAGTACATCACCATAGATTTCATCATGAGTTACCAAGGACCCGACGAAACCATGATGCCATTAGGGTGATTGTGGAAAGATTGACGAAGTCAGCTCACTTCTTAGCCCTGTAGGCTACGGATACTCTGAGTGCGTTGGCGAATCTGTGTGTACGGGAGATTGTGAGGCTACATGGTGTTCCAGTGAGTATTGTGTTTGACAGGGATTCCCGCTTCACTTTCCACTTTTGGAAACATTTTCAGGAAGCTATGGGAACCCGATTGAGTGTCAGTACAGCTTTCCATTCTCAGTCCGATGGTCAGTTAGAGAGAACCATCTAGACTTTGGAGGATATGTTGAAAGCTTGTGTAATGGACTTTATAGGCTCCTGGGATGATCATTTGCCATTAGTCGAATTCGCCTGTAACAATAGCTATCACTTGAGTATTGTGATGACACCGTATGAGGTGTTATAGAGTCATAGGTGTCGATCTCCGATTGGATGGGAAGAAGTGAGTGACCGAAAGATGTTTGCTCCCGATTTAGTGAAGCAAGCCTCTGAGGATGTCCAATTGATATGTGAGAGATTGAGGACACCTCAGATCATAAAAAAAAGTTACGCTGAGATGAGGCGTAAACCTTTGAAATTCACTATAGGTGAATCAGTATTCTTGAAAGTTTTTCCCTCGAAAGGGATAATGAGATACTGGAGCGAGTGAGAGATAAGGCCTGTAGGCTAGTCTTGACACTTGAGCTAGCAGGCATTCATAACGTCTTCCACACATTGATGCTTCGAAAGTATCATCTAGATTAGGCACATGTGATTCGGTATGAGCCATTGGAGCTCACAGAGGAAATGTCATATGTAGAGAAGTCGATTCGGATATTGGATAGGAAAGAGAAAGTGTTACGATCTAAGACGATCTCTTTGGTTAAGGTTCTTGGGCAGTACCACACTTCGGAGGAAGTTATGCGGGAATTAGAGAGCTTGATGCGAGAGAAATATTCGCAGTTATTCGAGAATTGACTTGGTTCTAATTTGGAGGATCAAATTTCTTAAGGTGGGGAGGAATGTAAGACCCGAAAATTCGATGTCATTTTTAAGAAATTGATATTAGAAATATGGATTTATGTAATCTTGATCAATAAAGAAGAAATAATTAAGTTTTAATTCCAATTGATCAAGATATAAATTTATTAGAATTTATCAGAATTTTTATCTCGAAAAATGAGCCCAAAAATAGTGAAAAAATATACCGAAAAAGTAAAATCGGACTGATAAATTCATTTACGGACTAAATGAATTTAATATGAATTTTGAGATATTTTTGAGATATTTTAGGATTTTTATTATTATTTTAAGAATAAAATAATAATAAAAATATATTATAAATAAAAAAATCTATAAAAAAACAGAAAGTTGAAAAAAAAGAGGAAAGAAGCTGAAAAATCGTGAAGAGAGAGAGAGAGAGAACCGAGAAAAACTGACCTCACTGTTCCCTCACCACCGGCGACCCACGACCGACGGAAGAGCGCGAGGAAGACACCGGCGAGGGGCGACCGGCACCCAGGAGACGACTGGACGCCGGCACGCGCCGTGGGACGGCCGGAAAAGGGAGATCGGCGAGGGAGAAGCCGCGGGGAGAAAAGGGAGATTCGTCGGTGCCGGCTGTGATCTGGGCCGAGCCAAGCCAGGCGAACCTTCCCCAGGCCGAGGCACACCCAACAGTGGCCGACCCACCCCGAGAACAGGTCGAAAAGGTCGAAAACGGCCAACTAGCCACTGAACCGGATCAGACTGGTTCAGTGTGAAAGGGACTGAACAAGTCCGAACCGGTTCAGGAGGAAAGAGAAAGAAGAGAGAGAGAAAAAAAATTTGGGGATTTCATTGGACTTCGAGTAAGTCGATACGAGGTCAAAAGTGATCGATTTAATTTTCGATAAATTTATTTAAATTATATTTAATCAAAAATTGACCCGGAGTTAAAATACGAAATTGTGCAGTTCGACGATTAATTTCGAACGGAAGCCCGATCAAACTTCGAATTGCATACCATCGCATAATATCGGGTAAGTAAAGCTCATTTACGACAATTTATGTGATTAACGCGTATTTAAGATTTATTTTACGCATTTCGGATTAAATTTCAGATTTAGTAAATTATATTCAGAATTTCGAATAAACTGTCATAAATAATATTCGGGCTATCCAAAGAGCTTGGAATAAAGCCCAATGGCTATGGATAGGCCCAATGAGTCGATAGACCCTGATGAAGGGAAATAATACGTGGAAAACAGGCTTAATACGGATTAAGGCCCGATTTAAAGTAATTAGGCCCATTTAGAGTAAACGAGCCCAATTTAAGTGAAATGAATTGTATTAAATGTGTAATACAGTAGAAAATGTGAAATTAATCCAGTGAATGGTTAAATGCAGCTCTAGAGTCATATTGAGAGTTGACCAGACTGCGAGATTTGGACAGCACAGAGGAAGAGAGGTCACATTACGTGATTCGAGGTAAGGGATCTATGGGAGCTCTTAGAGATAGCTGTACGTATTTTCAGCGTCGTTTACATTCACTTAAATTTCGTATAGCGTATGTATATGAAATTTTTGGATAGTACCCAAATATGGAAAAATTATGAAAATACCCTTAGACTCAGGAATTTTGAAAATGCATAAAGTGCATGCAATCCATGTTTTTCTTTGTGAAAAAGAGATTTTGTGAAGCTGAAATGATAGACTGGCTTATGATTTGACTGTATGCATTAAATTGCACGTTTTTCTAAAGTTTGATTTGATTGACGAGTGATTTGATGGGATGTTACCCTCTCACTCTATTTTGTACCGTTTTGCGTATTGCACTCGGTTTTGAGTACTACTGTGGTGGAAAATAGAGCCAGCTGTCTATTTTGTGTGTGTGAAATCGTACTGGAGCTATGATGAGATCTATGGATTTATCCAGATCCGCTCCCACTTGATTTTGGTATTGCATACGTACAGACCGTGCTGGAGCACTACTCGCATTGGATTCTGTTGTGATTTGTGATTGAGATCGTGCTGGAGCCCTCGTGTTGACTGTGTGTCACACTGACTTGCTCGCACTAGATCTGAGACGACAGGCTATGGTTGATAATTTATTTGGTTGGGGTGGTGAGCTGTTGACTCAGGCACCTACAACTGTGTGGTAATTGTACTGTGGTTCACGGAGTACGTCGTACCGTGTAGACAACATGGAGTACATTGTACCGTGCAACTATGGGATGTGAGGATTGCGTCTTTGGACTCAGGCATGCTGTGTCATTGCTCTGATTTGTGATAGTCCTTAGATAGGAGCCGATGGATAGACTAATCCCCTCCTCGGACTCAGAGACACCCTGGCACACTTGATCCGTGATAGCTTGTAGGTCTCGGACTTTGGCCAATTGTTCCCTTGGATTTGTGTGGAAATCCTTGCCTAGTCTCATCTGTTTTATTGGTTTCGGTAATGAAACTAATTGTGATTTGATTTCTATAATGAAACCATTTGAAATGATAATATGATTTAAATGTGAGTTTCAATACTGAACACAAAAATATTTTACTCTGAATGAGTTTTGATATTCGGTTTTTGGGTAGTAGTAAATTGCTATGTGTTTTATTATAATGGTTTTGTGAATGCCATGAGTTTTTCGGCATAAACCATGCATCATGAGCATCGTGGATAGTTTTATTATCTACTTGCTTTCATATATTAATGCGAGTGTTTTGAAAAGTAAATGCATTTGTTTTACGAGTTGATAAAACATACATTATGAGCATCGTAGATAGTGTGGTTATCTACCTGCTTTCATATATTTCTTACTGAGCGCGTTATGCTAATCCTATTATTTTTCCCACCTCTACAGAGCATTTCAGTAGAGTGTATAAGCTGCGTCCGTGCTGCGATCTTTTACACACAGCTATCCTGCAGCATCAAGATATGCACACATGTACTTTTTGTATCTGAATAATAGTGTACAGTGATGTAGTCACGTTATATGGGGGATGTGTATGTTAGGCAATGTAAACGAATTTTAAATTCTAAAATAATAATATTATGAGCTTTCGCGAATATTAGTGTCTGGGACTAAAGCATTGCCTGTTATGCATATATATATATATATATATATAATATGAAACTGAGTGAGGGATATTAACTCACAGCCCAACCATTGAAATGTGGTAAGTTCGCGAAAAATTTGTAGTGATTTTTGAAAAATTGGGTCGCGACAGTAATAGATGTGATAAAATACTCTTCCTTTCTTTTAACCTAGTACTGACATTACAACATATTCATTGGCATCGTACCTCAGCTCAAACAAATAGTCCTAATTCAAAGCAACAATCATAGAGGCAGTTACTAGCCTTTCCTTTAAGGTCTTAAATGCCCTTAAGAAATGCTTATCAAAATTAAATGCAACTTCATTCTCTTGAAGATAGCATAAAGGCTTAGAAATCTGAGAAATATTTGAGGATTGATATATAACAAAAAAATACCATGATTTTAAATAAAAAAATGAGCTCTAATTAATAGGTGAAATGACTAAGATTTTCCCCTAACTGTAGTATAATATCATAGATTATATCACGATTATAACTGTATTTTAATATAATATATTATACCACGATTATAATCGTAGTTTAATGGCTTGTATTAGACTACGTAAGAAAAAATTATAGAACTTTCTCACCAAGAAATTTTCAAGGAGTATCAATTGACTTTCTTGGAATTTCATTATCAGATAATTCTTATTTCTCTTCTTAAGTTATTTAGTGTTTGTTTACATTTTAGTTTAATTCACTTTACTCTTTAAAACATAAAAATTAAAAAAGATACACAAAAAATTAACATTTATATTTCAAGTTAACGGATCATAAATAAATAACATAAATGAATTAACATAAATAAAATATATAAATAAGATCTATTCAATAAATTTATTATTAATATAATCAAAACTCTAATAATCCTAACAAATTCTAATAAATTATTTTAACTACATAAAAAATCAATTTAATCTAAATTATCTTATTAGCAACTCATCTTAATTAACTTTGCAAACAATTAACCAAACTAGAATTATCAAATACAATTAATAAGCACTAATCACATAATTACATTAGAATTGATAATAATGGTATAAAATCAATTGAAAAAAAGATCAAACTAAAAAGAAAAAGTAATATGTGAAAACAAGTCAAGATGGAAAAAGGGTTCGTCAGTGTTGTGGGTCAGTTAATGAAGCTTCTTCCCTATACGACGTAGTTTAAAAGAAGTTGAAAAGCCGCCAAAGTTGTTTCATTCTTTCAGAATTTAAGTTTCTCTCTATATATCAAAATCGTCTCATTCTCTAGCTACCAACTTTGAATGTTGACAGAAAAATTCAATCTATACCAAGATTTTGGCAAAATTTCATTATGTCAGCCACCGTGATTTGCCATGTTTTTACCACCGAAAAATCAACACTACTAAAACAAGGTGCAAAGACTATGGTAAGTAAAAACAATAACTATTATTTCTAAAAGTGCGATTAGTCAAATTTTTTTACTACAGTTTCTAATCATAACTCCGTTTTTAGGTTTCAGACATTATTGATCTAACTACAGTATAAATATAAATGTAGTCTTAGTTTATATTTATTTTCCCTCGTTTTATCATCGTTCTTTTTGAAATTAAATCGATTGTTTATAGACTATGATTATTTCTTTAATCTGTAAGACCCGTAAATTCATATGTAATGTATATGATTATTTGATGTACAGACAAGTTACACTACATATGAATTACAAGAAATGGATGTTTGTAAGTTCTAAGTGTGAATAAATCGCAAAGTGGATATCGAATGGATTAAATGAGAGTTTAACTTAGGAAATTGCAGCAAAAATGCTGCAGGATGAAGGCCAGATCGATCCCATGCAAGGAGAGATCGATCTCATGGCCTGGAGAACACAATATCAAGCATTTTGGAATAGGGAGATCAATCCCTCACTCAAGCAGATCGATCTCCATTAGTCTTGGGCTGGACCAGATCAATCTCCCCTTAAGGCCAGATCGATCTCCTAAGCTCTATGCCTGAGACAGACCGCTCCTGTTCCATTAAGCAGATCGATACCATGTAACACGACAGATCGATCTCATGCATTCAATAGATCGATCTCATACCTGTAAAATGTCAAGAAAACTGAAGGATTCAAGAGGGCCAGATCGATCTCCACCCTATACAGATCGATCTCATCAAGCCATTTCTATAAAAAGGGAGCAGTTGGATCTGTATTTCATAGAAACAAACTTCATCCTTCCATTTTCAATCTTAAACCTAATTTTCTCACTCTAAAATCATCTCATTTCTATAAAGATTTGAGAAAAAGCTATTAGAGCAAAGTTATTTATTGGAAAGAGAAGAATAACATAGCTTGAAATCAACACCTCATTGGTTGGATTGAAGGAGCAAATGTGCATTCCCATTTGGAGTAAGGAGAAAATCAAACTAGGTAAGTTTTTAATATATCAATCCAATGTACATTCATCTAGTTATTGATTTTGAGTTGATTGGTGTGTATATTAATGATAGAAACTACCTAGGATGTGATGGAACTAGTATGACTTAGAAAATAGAAAGAGTTTAGTGTGAGAAATGGTGATATGGGTGAGTTGATGATAAACGGATTATGCTAAAGTGTTTATGAGGTAATATGTATGATTTTTAGAAGGTTGAATGAAGCTACATTGTTAGATTGGCCTAGTTAAGAGAATGAGCATATGAAGTGTTTGATAAAATGCCATAGTGAGGCAAATGATGGATTAGAGACTCGATGAACTTGAATCTCGATTTAGTACGAATCAATAAACCTAAAGGAGTTTAATAAACTCTAGAGAAACTATTAAGTGATCAAAACGGACTTAAGAGGAAATGAGATCTTATAAGCGTTAATGGAAACTAAAGGTCGAATCCACTAAAGTAAACGCAATAGTTGAGTTGTATTGGACCCAATTGACGTGGAATATGATTTTGTGCAGTCTCGGAGAGTTTGTTGGAGGCGAATCGAAATGCGCAATCAAACAACTTTAAGGAAGTGGAATCACACGACACGGGATTTCTGTGAGTGTATAGAGATAGCTGCTCATATTTTATGGGTGAATATAGGGTTTTGCAAATGCATGAGTATATAGAAAAGCGATTGAAGGTATATATGTATATGATTTGGTTTTGAAGTGAGTCTTATAAAAAAAGGGATAGTAAGGCCAATAAATGCATAAATCATATGTTTTGATGTTTTTACAAAACACATTTACCTTGGTTCAGGAAAATTGATGGATAGGTTAGCTATTTGGTTTTCGTAATTTCACGAAATAGCACGAGGCATGTGCTGACTTTGATTTGAAATATGTTGTGTTGAAATAGAGCCTCCTATCATATTTACGTGAGTTAAAATAGTGATGGATCCTCACTCGCACTGGATTTTGGTGCTTTCACATGTATGAAACGTGTTGGAGCTTAGCTCACACCTTGATTTAAAATATGATGATGTTCATAAACCGTACTGGAGCTTCTACTTGTACGTGGATTTCGATTGACTTTCTTATGCATATAACCGTACAAGAGCTATGCTCGTATGTGATTTCTTCATGATTTTATGCATAAAGTCGTACTAGAGTGTTGCTCGTTCGAGGAGATTTATTGATGATGCATGAATCGTGCTAGAGCTTAGCTCGCACAGGTTTCCACACTGTGGTATGTATGATGTCGTGGAGATGGTAAGATCCTCAAGCCCAACATCCTTAAGCCCAACGGGGTGGGGAGGCTCTGTTCGGTGGGGAAACTCCCTTACGGTAAGATCCTTAAGCCAACATCCTTAAGCCCGTTGGGGTGGGGAGGCTCTTTTACATGGAAATGAAACGCTCCCACGTGCACTTGAGACTGTGTAGGTTATCCATGGTATGGGGTAGATAAGACCTACGACTGACACTCTCAACCATGATATGGGTCAGCGAAGTACATTGTACCATGTAGATCACATGGAGTACGCTGTATCGCTTGGTTGAGATACTGATTTGAAAGTCTGGCGAAGAACTAACCTACCTTCGTTCCAACATCATGCCCCGCACATCGGCATCCGTGTGGCCTAGGATGATTTTGACATAGTTAGCCAACATAGTCCTTGAGATATAGTAATCGCCTGTCTCACATGATACCATATGGTTTTATACACTGAGTGTGATTGTGTTGTCCAGGGTAGACCCAAGGGAGCGATCGAGCCTTATAGGATTTGGTTTAAAGAAATGATATTCTATTTGTGATAAGATTTGATGTGTTTTAAGAAAGTGATAAATCTTAAAGGATGTTTCGCATTGAATTTCCCTTTTCATGATGAGTTTTAATAACGATGAGCATGAGAGGTTTTACATGATGATTTTATCATGTTTTACATGCCTATTTCCATGTTTTCAGTACATGATATATGTTTATACATGTGGCATAGTTTTTAATATTTCCTCATGTTCTGATTATAACGATTTATACCATGACATTATTAGCATGTAGATAGGGTAGTTATCTACCATGCTTGTATTATTGCCTTATTGAGCGTGTGGTTGCTCATCCCTCTATTTTCCCCTCTACAGAGCACACATAGTAGCCCAGTGAGGACTGGTGCGTTGTATTTGGACATCCGCTGCACTCCATCGCCAAGAGGTATACACACAGGAATTCTTTTTGTATCTAAACATGTAAAGGCACAGTAGTCTTTTTGAATTGTAATATGGAGGATGTAAGTGTTAGGAAACATGTCATGTATAAACATGTGACTCAACTATCAAATGTATGACATTGTTTTTGATTAAATTGGAAATGAATGAGAAATGATGATTAATATTGACTCACAGCTCAACTGTTATTGGTGAGGGTTGTTCACGACGGGGTAAGTTAGCGGTTAAAGCGAAAACTTCGTAATGATTTTTAGACGAATCAGATAAAAAGGGTCGTGACAGAGATTGGTATCAGAGTTGAGTTGGCCTGATGTGAGTTATTATTAATAAGTAGGAAAGTTATATCCTCATATTACTGTGCTTTTGTTTAGATATAATTATGTATGTCGAGATGGAATGAGACTAATAAATGATTATGAATACAGGAAGTTAGGCATTATACCTGTTACACGCCAAGGTAGAGGGGCGGGTGCACGCGCTAGAGGCCATAGAGGTAGGCCTGAGAGCCATGCGGAGCCATAGACTGACCAGACTCCACAGGACCCCATTGAGAGACCAAGGGATACCGCGGCATGCTTCGCTCGGATAGAACGGAGTATCGAGAGCCTCGTAGAGATAGTCATGCAGGAATGGGTGCCGGTGATAGACGAGGTCCCGCAGCGCAGCCCACTACTACTGGATAGGTAGCTGCAGAGGCGGAGAGACCTCAGACTACAGAGACTGTTACACCCCCAGTTCAGGATACCGCTTCTCCTATCGCTCAACAGCCGAGCGAGAGTGACCTGGGTTATGACTGCGAACTCGGTAGGTTAAGGCAATTTCAGGAGTTGAAACCTCCAGTATTCAAAGGAGTGAAGGACCCGGTTATTACTGAGGATTGGGTGTATGAGATGGAGAATTTGTACAGGTGGAGAAAGTGGCTTTTACCGTATTTATGCTGAAAGGCGAGGCAGAATACTGGTGGAGATCCACCGAGCCTATTCTAAGGGCCCGACACTCCGAGATCACATGAGAGATATTCTTGGAAGCCTTTAGGAGGCAATATATTTCGGCCAATGCACAGAGGAGAAGTTCATTAACTTGGTTCAGGGGAATCATTCTATGGATGAGTATGAGTCGAGGTTCATGTCTTTGGGGAGGTACGTGTCAAACCCGTATTTTATGTAGCTTGTTCATTATGATTCCTATGTGTATGAACACTTTATTATTATAGATGAATCATAAGAAGAATATTTACTTGATTTAAGTGTTAGTGAAATGCTTTAACACTTAAAAGCTACATAAAAGTCGAAAAAGGGCTATGAGAGCCACATGGCTAAACTGAGTGGATCTGAATCATTTTGACTGAAGAGAAGAACTTAAAATGAGAAAATATAGAGAGCTCATGAAGGAAAGTCAGTTTGATTTAGTCCCGAACACAGAGAACAAGAGTAAAAGCTAAAAAGGGGTAAAACGGACCTTTTTAGCGGTTTAACGTATTTAAGGTATATTTACCTATTGAAAACGGTCAAAACGTAAAGACGAGAGTGTAAAACATAAGATATGACAATTTCAAAATTTTGAGAAAAAGTCAACTTGGTCAATGATTAAGGAAAAAGTCAACTATAGTTAAGAAAAGTGGACTTTTACCATAATTGACTAACTATGGTTAAAAGTTTACTTAAGTATGGAGAAAAATTTGGAAAAAAATATTTTTGATCAGAATACAAGATAATCATCCCCGAAAGTAAGGAAAATTTATTCGGATGGATTTCAGATTAAATTTAATGGGTAAAAACGTAATGGGCCAAAGTGAAGATTTTAAAGCCCATTAAGGTATACTAAGTGTAGATCTAATTTCGTAGGTCCCTTAGATCGAATTGTTGGACCGATTGATAGGCCAAATATTTAAAAAATTAAAGGCCCGATGTATAGTAAATATTTCAAATTGAAAACCCATTAGGAAGGCCCAAACCGAGAGGCCCAATTGTAAGGCCCAAATGGATTAAAATTAAGCCCATTAGTTAAAGGTAACTATTGTTATTTTGGTAACTATTACCTAAGCTTTTTGAAGTCAATTTAGATGGATGGAAAGTAAGGCTTAATGGTTGTAAATGGCTTATAAAATCAGCCACCACATAGTCTTCTTCAACACATCATTCTCGGCTAGAAGAAGAAACTATTAAAACACATTTATCCAAGCTTTCTCTCACTAGAAATCACTAGGATTTAGGCATATTTGGAACTTGCATTCTTCATGAAAGTTGTTCCAAATTGAGAGGAGAGTGACATATGTTGGAATTGGCTATTAAGGAGCCATAGTGTGTAAACTGTGAGGCTTCAAAGTTTTGGCCAAGTGTGAACACAAATACTAGGTATAATTTCAAGCTTTCAAATTCATTTATGTTAATGTATGAATGATTTTAAGTATATTGGTATATGTTTTAAGCATTGAAACATATGAAATCACTATGAATATGGTTTGACTGAGAGTGAGGAGTGATAAATTGATGAATGCCCATATGATTTTAAGGCATAAATGAGTTGATGTACATGTGTTCATGATTATGGTATAGTTAAAATTAATCAATTTGATTAATTGATACATGAATTTAGTTGGCAATCAAGGTGTTTGATAAAATGCCTAAATGAACTAAGTGAAGCTTAAGAACATTTCCAACCAAGTGTTTGTGAAAATGCCTAAGTGAATTGGCTAAATAAATGGACATGGATGGCATGCCATGGTGTGACCGACAGCATGGGATGCTCTCGGCCATGGCATGTGGCTGAGAGGTCCAATGGGCTAAGCCTAATTGGTTTCGACCCAATGTGATGTAATGGGTCTCGGATAAGCCCAATAAGAGTTGGTGAGCCCCACAAGCCCAATATGTCCAATGAAAATAAATAGTAAAATGAAAATGGGCTTAAGGCATAGTTTGACCATTAAGGTTTATTAAAGCCCATTAAGTGAAATAGACTGTATTTAATGTGAAATACAGTAGAAAAAATATAATTAACCTGATAAATGGTTATATGCAGCTCCAGAGATTATTGGAGGAGCGCATCGGACTGCTGGATTGAGCAGCGTTGAGAAAGTAAAATTTCTCGAGTGATTGTAGGTAAGGGACTTTTGTGAGTAGTTAGAGATACCTGCACGTATTTTCGTATGCTTTTACATTCACTTGCAAACTCTGAGGGTCAGAGAAAGTGAATAATAATTATTGTGACCCGATAGTGGCAAATTACGATTTTACCCTTAGTTAGGAAAAAATGTCAACTTTTGAGAAAAATTGTAAAAAGCATGGAAACCACAATTATGAGTGTTTTTGCTGCTGTTTAGTAAAAGAGGAAGTAGATGGGCTAATGATTTCTTGGTTGATGAGAAATAGCACAATTTATAGTGTTGATTTTGATATTTTACAAATCATCCCTTTTTAAAGAGCCATCTATCGAATTATGTGAGAATAAATCGTGCTAGAGCACAGTTCGCACTTGATTTCAATTATTTTCTACATGTATTAGTGCTGATGTATGATTCACACTAGATTTTCATGACATGCATGATAGAGTGCTGAAGTTATTCCTCGTACTCAGTTTTATATAATTTATGCATGACAGAGTGCTGGAGCAACTAGCTCGTACTCGAACTTTACATGAGATGCATGACAAAGTGCTAGAGCGTTGTTCGTACTCGATTCTTCATGATTTATACATGACATAGTACTTGAGCGATTGCTCGTACTTGATTTTATGAGTTTTATGCATAACATGGTACTGGAGCGATTGCTCGTACTTGATTTGAAACATGAACTATGCTGACCTAGTTGCTGGAGGTTTACTCACACTAGAGTTGAGTTTGTGATGTGAAACAGTGTTTGAGCGGAAGGTCGACTGTGAGTCGCGCTCAAAGGCACGCACTGTAGTTTTACTGTGATATATAAGACATGTTGAAAACCATGCTGATTTCCTCATGTAGTGTAAACCCCACAAAATTCCTACGTTTAATTAGATTAAAAAAAAAAGATGGAAAATTTTAAATTATTAGTTGATAATCGATGATGTAAAAACTTGTATCGGGAATTGATGAGGAATGATGAAATCCCGATAATATTTCATTTTCAGAATAATGAAAATTCCATGGAAGACATGGATATGATGTCATTGGATAATTTTACAAAAAAATGTGTATATACAGATATATACATAGGTGTATATGTATATATAAATATACATGACATTTAAATAGATGGATAATAATATATATATATATATACTATGAAATGCATAGTATATAATATATAAGTATTAATAAATAAATAAAGCTTGAGACAATAAAAAAAAATGATTAGGTGAAATAAAAGGAAATGGAAAAAAATAAATAAATAATAACAATAACAATAAACAAACAACTAATGTATATGTATATTAATATAATGTATAAACCTATATTTATACAATGTATAGATGTTAATATAAAAGATAATATATATATAAAATATATTATTATTATTATTTTATATAACTAAAATGGTGTACGGAATTAGCTTAAAAAAGAAGCCAATCCCGCACACCTGGAAAGGAAGAAAAATTGGAAGACAAATTCAAAGAAAACAGGGAAGCGGGAAACCAAAAAAGAGAAGAGGAAGAACAAGAAAAGGGAAGAAGGAAAGGGGGAAGAAGGAGAGAGAGCCGGTCTGCTGAGGGGAGAAAGAAGGAAAGAAGGAAGAAGAAGAAGAAGGAAACCGAGGAAGAGAAGAAGAGAGGAAGGGAAGAAAGAGGGGCTGACCGAGAGAAAAGAAGAGGAGAAAAGAAAAGAAAGGGAGAAGGAGAGGCTGGTCGGGAGAAGAAAAGGAAAGAAGAGGAAGAAAAGAAAGAAAAGAAAAGAAAGAAAGGAAGAGGAGGGAAGAAGAAGAAGAAGAAAAGAAGAGGAAACAGGGAACTTGGAGCAGGACCGCGAGGAAAAGGGAGGAGAAATTGCTGCTGACCGAGACCGAAGAGTGAAGCAGAACCAGGAAAAGCAAACCTAGGATAGGCGAGCTGATCGGGAAAGGAAGAAAGGAAGAAAGAAAAGGGGAAAAGAAAGAAAAGGGAGCCGATCAGGAAGAGCAGACAGAGAGGCAGGGGAGACCACGGGAAGAAGAAGACTGAAATTTGGAGCATGCCGAGAGCTGGAAAATCGAGAACCGAAGAGGAGAGGGCTGGGAATCAGCAAGAAACCGAGAAGCAGAGCAACTGAAAGAATGATGGGGACCGAATGAAGATGAGAATGATGTGAGAATGAAACAAAAAAAGAAAAAAAGAAAAAGGGAAGTTGAAGAAGAAAACGGAGGCTGAAGAGATAACAGACCGAGGGAGAAGGAGGCAAAAGATTGGAGTTGGAAACTGAAATTGTTAGGAACTGTGAAAGCCAAGAGAGAACGGCTGGGGCTGGAGGATTGCAAGGGCGTTAGTGGTGGCTCTTGGCTAAGGTAAGGTGCTTGTTTGGGGTCTCCATTAGTTGTAAAAAAAAAAAAACAAGGCTGGAATGTGGCATTAGAGGGCTGAAAATGAGGTGTTTTGGGTCTGGAAAAGAGGGCTGATCAGCGGCTAAAACAGTGCTAGAAACAAGGCTGATTGGGGTGATGTTTGGGTGTTAAACGGGGGAAGAAATTGAAGCTGACCGAGAAAGCGAGAAAAGGTAAATTTAATGTACATATATACATGTATGAATATATATGTATACAAGCTTGAGATATAGGCTTGGTGTGTATTAAGGTGTGTGAAATGAAAATGGAAGAAAAAAAGGGGTAAAATACATATATGTATATATGTATATTGATGTACATGTATATATATGTATTGTATGTATATAGCATGTTAGTTATAGATTAAATTAGATAAAAAAATGGAATGATGAGAAGTAGGCAAAAATATATATTTGTGATATTGAATAATGGAGACAAGTGATAATATATATATATATGTATTTATGTGAATAAATAAATATATATATATATATATATATATTTGGGTATATACATATAGGTGTGTATAATGAAAGGGTATGTTAGTATATGTAGGTATATTTGATAATGAATAAGGAAAGCCAAGGGTAAAATAAATATGAGTATATACTTAGGTGTATATACATATAGGAGTATATGAAAAATGTGTATATACTTGGGTGTATATACAAATGAGTGTATAAAATAAATGTGTGTGCTTTAGTATATGTACAAACAAGGATATATATATATATATATATATTAGGTGCATATACATATGGGTGTATATAGGATGAATTTGTGCTAGTATATATATATACAAAGAATGTATATGTGAGATAGGAAAAGAGTGAAAACAAATAAAAAATAAATAAATAAATATATATATATATATATATATATATATATATATACATATGGGAAGTGTATATATATATGTATTTATGTGTACATACATGTAGAGGTATATAATAAGGTGTATGTCAATAATTGTACATACAAAATAATATGTGGTAAGGGAAAATATATAAACGTGCGTGTTGACTTAGGTACATACAATAATACGTACACACGCAGTAGTAACAAATAGGTTACGATTTTAACGCAATTCGGGCAATTCGCACGAATAGGGTGCTAAGTGTACGATTTCGGTGTAGGTGATCGTAGAAGGAACTAAGGGAGGTACTAAGAGGCGTCACCATTCGAGCACGGAGATTTCGATAGATCGAGGTAAGGGGTTATAATTTAAAACGGTAATAGTTACTTTCTGAATCTTGATAAAGAAAGCTTGCAAAGACATGAAGTATGATTTTCATGTATGTTTTTAAATTATATTTCTGATCAAGACTATGCTCTCTGTATTTATGTTTTGGAATAATTGTATATAACTGAATTTGATTTCGAAATAAGAGCATGTCTTATGAAATGATCTTTCAAATAAGATGATTTTAACTCGATGTTTTCGTATATGAAAACTATAGTTGTTATGAGACTAAGGGCCATTTATGTTGCATGTTTACGTTTGTCAACTTCGCCTGTGTGGTGTCTGACTCGCCTGTGTGGCGTTTGGACTCGCCTGTGTGGCGTTTGAACTCGCCTGTGTGGCGCCTATATTTCGCTTGTGTGGCGCCTGTAATTCGCCTTCGTGGCGCCTGTATTTAACCTGTGTGGCTCTTGTATTTCGCCTTCGTGACGCATGTATTTTGCCTGTATTTCGCCTTCATGGCGCCTGTATTCCGCCTTTGTGGCGTCGATAATTACCTTTAGGTTTTGAATTCCCTCTACGAAGGATGACCGAATTATTTACCGTATGATTTCTTTTTTATTTTGCCGCGTGATTACTTTGTTATTGCCACGTGATAATTATATGGCCGATATAGTCTCAATTTGAAAATTTAACTCTGATTTCAGAAACGGATTTTGTAGTATGTGATTTGATATGTATTCCTGTCTGGAATTCTGAATGTACGACCAGTTTCATGTAATGTCTGTTAAGTTTCACGTACTTAAAGAATTACGTTTTGAATCTCGATGTTTCTGATTTTCTTTAATCTTATTTATATTAGTTTTCAGAAAGTATCATTATACGCATTATCATGTTTTATATATATTTAAAATGCTAGAATCGTTTTAAATACATCTTCTTACTAGGCTTTTTCCCGAAAGCTCACCCCTCTACCTCTCAGATTACTTGCAGTGATCCGTAGACGCTACCTGCCGCATACACGACGTAGGCTGGTGGGAAGAGCTACCCTAGGCTACATTTTGTACACGCAAAAAGGTATACATTTACATTCCTGTACCAGACATAATTGTATGCACAGACATATATATTGGAAATATCGATTGGGATGTAATTTTGTAAGGAACGATGTAAACATTACTACTTTGGGATAATGTTTTGAGATAATATTTTGAGATGACTAGTATTAAATTGAAATGGATGTATTGAGTAGTAAAGATGAATTTGGAAAGTATGCTTGGTAGTTGTGGATATCTAGGATTGCCAAAAACAACTGATTTGCAGGTGGGTAGGCTCATATATAAGTTGTTGTGCTGCCGAAATTTCTATCGACCATATAAGTTAAAATATAGAAATTAATTATAACTACGAGTAAAGTATTAAGAAAAGTGTTTTGACACTGCACAGGAATACAACCTAAGAAAATTAGGGAATAAGTGGGTAAATTAAATTTCAAAAAAAAATTTCTCCGATTTTCAAGGGTCAAGGGTCGTTACATGTAGACTGAGTGTCGCACTGTAGAGATGTTCGCATATGGATTTAGAGACGTGGTATTTATATTTCATGGTTTAAGGGCTAAGATCTATGGCAGGCACCCCGACTGTGAGGTAGGGTCCACGGAGTACGTTGTACCGTGCGAGTAGCATGGAGTACACTGTACCGTGTGTTGTTGTGGAGTTGATAGCTGGCGGTTGTGATGGACTGACCCCCCTCCCGTTGCAGCCATGATGCCCCGTACACCGAGTACTGTGTAGCCTGAGATCACCATTAAGGATATGGCCATAGTCTAGGATATTATTGCATTTAACCACAGAGTCTCACATGATATATCACCTGATTAATTTATTTATGATACAGATAGACCTGAAGGATGGACCGGAATCCGATTATTGTGTTGTGAATGATTAAATGCCATATTTACTGTGATTTGAACATAAATGGCATGATTTATCTAAAGGCATCGTGATATTATAAAGATGTATTATTTTGTACTACATGCCTACATTTGAGAACGAAAGCATGATTTCTGTACATGAGATTTAATCTATATAAGTATATGTATATATTTTAAAGACATGCTTTTAAAGTGAGTTAAGGAAATGATATTTTCGAGGCATAGCATTATTTTGAGTAAATAGTATAGATGTCTAATTGCTTACCTGATTTCTTTACTGAGCTGTGAGCTCACCCTTTTTTTTTTACATCTCTCTACAGAGCATCAGCAGTAGAGCGAGTACGTTTGAGGGATAGTATTCTTGTTGTCCGTTGCTATTTCCTATCGATCGACAGGTATACATATTGTATGGTTTTTTATCTAAACATATAAACAACACAGTGATGTATATGATATATATTATGGGGAATGTATTTGTATTAGATTTTATATGAGCTCACATGTATTATAAAAGAACTTACAATCAGTGATAGTATATTGACATGTATGTATGATAATGGATGATATGGTAAGCGAGGATGCTGACATTGAATCACAGCCCAACCGTTGATAAGGAGAAAGGCAAGTTAAAATGCGAATAATTTATAGTGGTTTTGGTTAAGTCACGGGCGGACGTGACAATACGACCCAGATACGATGAGTAGTGAGACTCAGAAGATCCAGAAGTTCATAGATGGATTGAGATTGGCTATCCAGACTAAGTTAGCTCCATTTGACATTCATATTTACGAGGAGGCAATGCACAGGGCACAGTTGTGTGAGCAGAACTTTGAACAGAATGCCTCCAAGCTTGGAAAGGTTAATGTCAGAAGAGATAGAGACTGAAAGAGATCCGGGTTGGATAGAGTGGCCAAGCGAGGAGGCCATAGATTTTACGAGAAGAGACCCAAGATTGAGGAGGTGCGGAGAGAGTTGCTAAACCTCTCATGTACGTAGCTTTGACTGCACTGAGGGGTATGGTCATTGGAAGACCACGACCTACTACTGATCAGTGTAAGAGATGTGGCAGATTTCATGGAGCTAAGCCTTGTCAGACGCCCCCTGTTACATGTTATAGATGTGGGAAGTCAAGGCATATCATGAGGTATTATCCTAAGATGATTGACACTGCCCCACAGAAGGGCAAAGAGTCGGAGAGAGCTCCAGTTGAGATAACTGCTCCGAGGAGGAGGGCTACAGCTGAGGAAAAAGGGGAACATATGGTTGACGTGAGCAGAGGGTGAGTGCACGCACTGGATCAGGACACAGCAGACGCATCGACGGATGTGATTAAAGGTACCATCCTAATTTTTTATTTAGAAGCATTTGTATTGTTTGATCCTGGTGCCACGAATTCCTTAATATCGTTTTCTTTTGTACATAAATTGTTGAAGCATGTAAAACCCACACTATTAGATAAGATGTTGATGATATCTACCCCTATGAATGATAGTCAATTGACTGAGTACGTGTATAAGAATTGTAAGTTGAAGGTAGGGGGAAAAGAGATGGCAGCCGATCTAATCTTACTGAGTATGAACGATTTTGATGTAATTCTAGGAATGGATTGGTTGGCTGTAAATCATGTTGTTATGGATTGTCGTGCTAAGACATTGATGTTTCCAAAGAAAGATAATCTTGTTGTAAGCTTTGTTGAAAAGAAATGAAAAACATGATGATTGTAAATGAAAAGTGTATAATTTTGATCCATAATATTTGAGAGATGAATTTATTTATTGTTTATGTATGTTAATGTGATGACTTGTGTTACTAACGGTGGAAAAGATAATGTGAAGGGTACATTGTCCATGTGGTTGACATTGATAAGGCACAACCGAAATTGGAAGACATTTCAATAGTGGTAAAATTTCTCGATGTCTTTTCGGATGAGTTACTAGGGCTACCACTTGATAGAAAAATGGAGTTTTGCATAGAGTTAGTACCTGGTACAGAGTCGATATCGAAACCACCGTATAGAATGGCTCTAATTGAGTTGGAAGAGCTAAAGAAGCAATTGTAATAGTTACTAGAGAAGGGGTTTATTAGACCGAACGTCTCACCTTGGGGAGCTCCGGTTCTGTTTGTAAGGAAGAAGGATGGAAGCCTCCGACTATTTATAGATTATCGGTTATTGAATAATGCCACCATTAAGAATAAGTACCCCCTTCCATGCATTGATAATTTGTTGGATCAACTTCGGGGAGCACAGATCTTTTCTAAGATAGATCTGCGATCTGAGTACCATCAGTTGAGGATACAGAGTGGAGATGTACCCAAGACAGCATTTCGTACCCGTTGTGGCCACTACGAGTTTTTGGTTATGCCATTTGGATTGACGAATGCCCCCACAACATTTATGGCATTGATGAATAATGTATTTAAGCCATATTTGGACCAGTTTGTGATAGTGTTCATCGACAATATATTGGTTTATTCCAAGTCCAGGGAAGATCATGAGCAGTACTTGAGGATAGTTCTGTAGACCCTCCGAGAGAAGGAATTGTATGCCAAACTCAGTAAGTGTAACTTTTGGTTACAACATATCTCATTTCTGGGTCATGTTGTATCGAAGGATGGGGTATCAGTGGATCCATCTAAGATTGAGGTAGTTGTGCAGTGGGAACAACCCAATACAGTTATTGAGATCAAAAGTTTTCTGGGATTGGCAAGTTATTATAAAAGATTCTTTGAGGGTTTCTCCAGACTAACTGCTCTGTTGACGCGCCTCACACGAAAAGATATTAAATTTGTGTGGGATGAGGCATGTGAGATGAGTTTTCAGGAGCTTAAGCGTCGGTTGACCACTGCTCCGATTCTCACCATTCCTACCAGCTCAGGAGGTTTCTTTATGTATACGGATGCATCACACCAGGGACTGGGCTATGTACTTATACAGGATGGGAAGGTAATTGCCTATGGATCCAGACACTTGAAGGATCACGAGAGGAACTATCTAACCCATGATTTAGAATTGGTGACCATAGTGTTCGCATTGAATATGTGGCGCCACTATCTCTATGGTGAAAAATTTCTGGTATATACGGATCATAAGAGCCTTAAGTATCTGTTTCCATAGAAAGAGTTGAATATGAGATAGAGAAATGGCTCGAACTCCTAAAAGATTATGATTGTGAGATCATGTACCACCCGGATAAGGCGAATATAGTTACCGATGCCTTGAGCAAGAAGAACCTCAGGTTGGTGTCTTATATGATGGTTCGGGAACACGAGTTGTTGGAGTAATTTACGAACCTCAGTTTGGATATGATCCCACCGGGTTCAAAGAGATTTGACATTATGGCTAGTTTGAGATTGGAGCCAGAGTTGATTTGTCGTATTCGACAGGCTCAGCAGAGTGATCGACAGTGTATTGATTGGTTGAGTCAGATATAGACAGGTGTGGGTACTAATTTTGACCTGAGTTTAGATGGATTATTGAGGTTTAGGGGCAGAGTATGCATTCCCGAGGATTCAGAGATCGGGAGATTAATTTTATCAGAGGCTCACTCATCAAAATACTCGATACATCTAGGGAGTACTAAGATGTATCAAAACCTTCAGAAAGTTTATTGGTGGTCTGGAATAAAAAAAGACATTGCTGAGTATGTCGCTAGATGTCTCGTCTATCAGCAAGTGAAGGTAAAACATCAGAAGTCTGCAGGGTTATTACAGCCTCTACCAATACCGACATGGAAGTGGGAGCACGTCACCATGGATTTTATGATGGGATTATCGAGGACCCACAGAGGTTATAAAGCCATTTGGGTTATTGTGGATCGGTTAACGAAGTCAACCCATTTCTTGGCCATGAGGGCTATTGATACTTTGAGTCAATTGGCGAACTTGTATGTTCGAGAGATAGTTCGGTTACATGGTGTACCAGTGAATGTTGTTTCTGATCGGGATGCCCGCTTCACTTCCTATTTCTGGGAACCTTTTCAGGAAGCGATGGGACCCAACTGAGTTTTAGCACCGTTTTTCATCCTCAAACATATGGTCAGTCATATGACTATACAGACCCTGGAGGATATGTTGAGAGTGTGTTCGCTGGATTTTGGAAGCTCCTGGGATGATCACCTACCGTTAGTCGAGTTTGCTTATAATAACAGCTATCATGCGAGTATCGGAATGGCACCATATGAGGCACTGCATGGACGCAGATGTTGATCCTCTATCGGATGGGAAGAGGTTGGTGATAGACAGATTTTTGCTCCCGATTTAGTACAACAGGCCTCTGAGGACGTTCAGTTGATATGTGAGAAATTACGGACAGCTCAGAGCCGACAAAAGAGGTATGCTGACAGAAGATGAAGACCACTAGAGTTTGATGTGGGTGAGTCGGTGTTTTTGAGAGTTTCTCCATCAAAAGGGATTATGAGGTTTGGTAACAAGTGAAAGTTAAGCCCTCGGTATATCAGACCCTTCGAGATTCTGGAGAGTGTGAGATAAGGCTTATAGGTTGGCGTTGCCACCAGACTTAGCAAATGTTCATAACATCTTCCACATCTCTATGCTTCAGAAGTATCACCCGGATCTAGTACAAGTGATAAGATATGAGCCATTGGAGCTCAATGAGTATGACGTATGTGGAGAAGCCGATTCAGATATTGGATAGGAAAGAGAAGGTGTTACGGACAAAGACAATTCCATTAGTGAAAGTTCTTTGGCAATATCACACTCTGGAGGAAGCTACATGGGAGTTAGAAAGTATGATGCAAGAGAAGTACCCAGAGTTATTTTCAGATTAACTTGGTTCTAATTTAGAGGACCAAATTCCTTGAAGGAGGGGAGGATTGTAAGACCTGTAAATTCATATGTAATGTATGTGATTATTTGATTTACAGACAAGTTATACTACATATGAATTACAAGAAATGGATGTTTGTAAGTTCTAGGTGTGAATAAATCGTAAAGTGGATATCGAATGGATTAAATGAGAGTTTAACTTGGGAAATTGCAGCAAACATGCTGCAGGATGAAGGCCAAATCGATCCCATGCAAGGAGAGATCGATCTCATGGCTTGGAGAACACAGTATCAAGCATTCTGGAAGAGGGAGATCGATCCCTCACTCAAGCAGATCGATCCCCATTAGTCTCGGGCTGGACCAGATCGATCTCGCCTTAAGGCCAGATCGATCTCCTAAGCTCTCTTCCTGAGAGAGACCGATCCTGTTTCATTGAGTAAATCGATCCTATGTAACATGACAGATCAATCTCATGCATTCAATAGATCGATCTCATGCCTACAAAATGTCGAGAAAACTGAAGGATTCAATAGGGCCAGATCGATCTCCACCCTATTCAGATCGATCTCATCAAGCCATTTCTATAAAAAGGGAGCAGTTGGATCTACATTTCACGGGAACAAACTACATCCTTCCATTTTTATCTTAAACCTAGCTTTCACACTCTAAAATCATCCCATTTCTATAAAGATTTGAGAAAAAGCTATTGGAGCAAAGTTATTTATTGGAGAGAGAAGAACAACATAGATTGAAACCAATATCCCATTGGTTGGATTGAAGGAGCAAATGTGCATTCCCATTTTGAGTAAGGAGAAAATCAAACTATGTGAGTTTCTAATATACCAATCCAATGAACATTCATCTAGTTATTGATTTTAAGTTGATTGGTGTGTATATTAATGATAGAAACTACCTAGGATGTGATGGAACTAGTATGACCTAGAAAATAGAATAAGTTTAGTGTGAGAAATAGTGATATGGGTGAGTTGGTGATAAACGGATTATGCTAAAGTGTTTATGAGGTAATATGTATGATATTTAGAAGGTTGAATGGAGCTACATTGTTAGATTGGCCTAGTTAAGAGAATGAGCATATGAAGTGTTTGACGAAATGCCATAGTGATGCAAATGATTGATTAGAGACTCGATGAACTTGAATATCGATTTAGTATGAATCAATAAACCTAAAGGAGTTTAATAAACTCTGGAGAAACTATTAAACGATCAAAACGAATTTAAGAGGAAATGAGATCTTATAAGCGTTAATAGAAACTATAGGTCGAATCGACTAAAGTGAACGCAATAGTTGAGTTGTATTGGACCCAATTGATGTGGAATAAGATTTTGTACAATCTCAGAGAGTTCGTTGGAGGCGAATCGAACTACGCAATCAAACAGCTTTAAGGAAGTGGAATCACGCAACACGATCCCATATAAGGGAATTCTGTGAGTGTATAGAGATAGTTGCTTGTATTTTATGGGTGAATATAGGGCTTTACAAATGCATGAGTATATAGAAAAGCGATTGATGGTATATGTGTATATGATTTGGTTTTGAAGTGAGTCTTATAAAAAAAAAGGATAGTAAGGCTAATAAATGCATAAATCACATGTTTTGATGTTTTTACAAAACACATTTGCCTTGGTTCAAGCAAATTGATGGATTGGTTGGCTATTTGGTTTTCGTAATTTCATGAAATAGCCCGAGGCATGTGCTGACTTTGATTTGAAATATGTTGTGTTGAAATAGAGCCGTCTATCGTATTTACGTGAGTTAATAGTCCTAGAGCCTCGCTTGCACTGGATTTTGGTGCTTTCACATGTATGAAATGTGCTGGAGCTTAGCTCGCACCTTGATTTGAAATATGATGATGTTCATAAACCGTACTGGAGCTTCTGCTCGTACGTGGATTTCGATTGACTTTCTTATGCATATAATTGTACATAAGCTATGCTCGTACGTGATTTCTTCATGATTTTATACATAAAGTCGTACTAGAGCGTTGCTCGTATGAGAAGATTTATTAATGATGCATGAATCATACTAGAGCTTAGCTCGCATAGGTTTTCACACTGTGGTATGTATGATGCCGTGGAAATGGTAAAATCCTCAAGCCCAACATCCTTAAGCCCGACGTGGTGGGGAGGCTCTCTTACGGTAAGATCCTTAAGCCAACATCCTTAAGACCGTTGGGGTGGGGAGGCTCTGTTCGGTGGGGAGGCTCTCTTACATGGAAACGAAACACTCTTACGTGCACTTGGTATGGGGTAGATAAGACCTACGGCTGGCACCCCCAACCATGATATGGGTCTGCGGAGTACGTTGCACTGTGTAGATCACATGGAGTACGTTGTACCACGTGGTTGAGATACTGATTTGAAAGTCTGGCGAAGAACTAACCCACCTTTGTTCCAGCATCATGCCCCGCACACCGAGATCCATGTGGTCTGGGATGATTATGACATAGTTAGCCAACATAGTCCTTGAGATATAGTAACTGCCTATCTCACATGATACCATATGGTTTTATACCCTGAGTGTGATTGTGTTGTCCAGGGTAGACCCGAGGGAGGGGTCGAGCCTTGTGGGATTTGGTTTAAAGAAATGATATTCTATTTGTGATAAGATTTGATGTGTTTTGAGAAAGTGATAAATCTTAAAGGATGTTTCACATTGAATTTCCCTTTTCATGATGAGTTTTAATAACGATGAGCATGAGAGGTTTTACATTATCATGTTTTACATGCCTATTTCCATGTTTTTAGTACATGATATATGTATATACATGTGGCACAGTTTTTAATATGTCCTCATGTTCTGATTATAACGATTTATGCCATGACATTATCAGCATGTAGATAGGGTAGTTATCTATCATGCTTGCATTATTGCCTTACTGAGCGTGTGGTTGCTCATCCCTCTATTTTCCCCCCCACAAAGCACAGATAGTAGCCCAGTGAGGACTAATGCGTTGCATTTGGACATTCGCTGCACTCCATCGCCAAGAGGTATACACACAGGGATTCTTTTTGTATCTAAACATGTAAAGGCATAGTAGTCATTTTGAATTGTAATATGAGGGATGTAAGTGTTAGGAAACATGTCATGTATAAACATGTGACTCAACTATCAAATGTATGACATTGTTTTTTATTAAATTAGAAATGAATGAGAAATGATGATTAATATTGACTCACAGCTCACCTGTTATTGGTGAGGGTTATTCACGACCGGGTAAGTTAGCGGTTAAAGCAAAAAAATCGTAGTGATTTTTAGACGAATCATATAAAAAGGGTCGTGACATAATCAAATACTACTTTTATTCAAATAAACATTTCTTTATAATAAAGACTATATTTAATGTTAAATCGTAGTCTATATTATATACGACTATTGAAAATACACGTAGTCTAATATCTTTAACTACAGTTTTAAAATTTTTACTTTTTATATTTTAGGTGCCAAGGCTCAATGTTTAGTTTTCTAAGATTCGAGTAAATAGGCTACTATTATTAGTTTCAAAAGTTATCCTTTTTGGGCTCAATGCTTAATGTTTTGTCTTTCAAGATTCAAGTACATTATTACTATATAAATAAACTATAATTTTTTGTTTCAAACATAATCTTTTGTGGATTAAGGCTTAATGTTTCATTTTCCAATATTCAAGTATATTGAAAAATCATTTCACTTATGGACAAGGTTGCTACTAAGTCATTTATGAAAAGACCTTTGGTTCTTTGAATAAATTTAACTATGATTTTTATTCATCAATAGATTGTTACTGTGTTTAAACGTAGTCTTTTGTAGTGGTTTATGGTTTGAAACATAGTCTTTGTATTTGGTGTTTTGTCTTTTAAGATTCATGTACAATAATCAAAGAATACTGGTTTTATCCTAGACGTAGTTGAATTTATAAATAGACCACAATATTTTTTATTATACATAGTAATTTTATGTATTTTCAAATTAAATTACTATTATGAAAGACTACGGTTTTTAAATGGTAACTGTAGTCATTTTTCTTTTAATTTATAGTTTATAAGCAACTTTAGGATTCTTTATTCACTCTTCAAGTCCTTTCCTCATTCTAAAGACTATCATTTTCTTTCGTTGTTTGGTTTTGCCCTGCAAAAAATTACCATTTTTAGCTTAACCTTATTTTGAACAAAAATCCATTTTCATCAAATGATCTAACCTAACCCAAGCTTTCACTTTGTAAACCATTTTAAGCATAACCACATTTTAAACAAAAAAAAAACCATAGAAAATAATTTTTATTTTTAGGTCGACTCTCGCAATAGATGAAATACCGTGAAATATCTATAGTAAAGATGATTAACCATTTTCGTTTATACGCATTTCCAATGTCTATTGTTTATTTCTTGTTATTTTTTATTTTATTATTTTAATTTGATTTTTTTTTACTTGTTTCTATAGATTTGTTTCTTTTTTTTCACTTGTTTCTATAGATTTGAACAACATTTCTTCTTGGTTCGATCTTGTTCCTACATAAAGAGATTCACTTTCCAGAATTCCTTTTATCAAATTTTTAGGGTTTAATTTCTACTAGTTTTTAGTTTTAGGGTTTTCTTTATTTTAACTTTGTTTAGTTTGACATTTGAGAGTGATTTTTATGTTTATGTCTTTTGATTGGAGGTTCTCTTATTCTTTTGTTGTTTCACATTAGCTTTCTGACCATAAAATTGATGTTTAAACTATTGCAGAAGGATTTCGGGGAACACTATTGGCAGCAAATATTTCATCTCAAGTTTTGTGAGGCTAAGGTTATTTCTCATTAGATTCTTTGATTTAGGTTAATTACGCAAGATCTTTTTAGCTGAAAAAAATTTATAATGTGCTTTTAATTAACGTGATTAATTTAGCAACCTCTTCGAGTAAAATAATAGATGGAGGTGAAGCAAACTAGGATGCTAACAAATGAAGAAGTAGTAAAAGAGAAAGCTTCAACACTATGCTCACTGTAAGACCAAACTCTGCATGTATAATTTGTGCTGAAGTTTTCAAGACAATTCATATTTTTGTTTTTTTGTTTTCTCTTATGTTCTTCTTCCAAGCTTGCTTTGGGTAGCTTTTGTACCCAAGATCTTGATCAAGATCGCATATGCATCTAGGCATCAAGATCAAGGAAAGTTTAAAGACAATTAATTTTTTTAGCAGAAGTTTTGAAGACTGCATTCATTCCTATCCAAGGTAATGTGTTTTTCCAACTTATTACTGCCATATTTTTTCGACTGACTTCCTTCTAAGTTTTTTCGATCTTCCTCTAGACTTGACCATTCTTTTCATCATTTATAGCTTTCACCCTCATAACTGAAGCATATACAGGTTCTATGTTGTATATGTCTAAACCAATATAATGACTTTAACTCATCTAGTCTTCGATAAGTACCACTCCAACCTTATCATGAATATCTTCATATTTCATTCTATTTTTTTGTATATCCACACATCCCCCGCAACATTCGCATTTCTACTATACTTATTTTTTTTGTATGTAATCTTTTAGTCGCCCAACATTCACTATCATTGAATAATGTTGGTTTAATAATTGTCCTGTAAAACTTGTCTTTTAGCCATATAAGAATTCCTTTATCGCCGACACATCTATAGCGTTTCTCCACTTGCTCCAGCCAACTTGGATCCTATAGGTCACATTGTCATCAATCTTTCCACCCATTTGTAAGATCAACCCTAGAAATTGAAAGTGATCTCGCTTAGGCATTGCCACCCCATCTAATATCACTATCTTTTGATCTTCCTCTTTCTTTGAACTGAATTTACATTTCATGTATTTAGTCTTCACTCTGCTTAGTCTGAACTTTCTTGATTCTACTGTCTGTCTCCATAATTCCAACTTTATGTTGATATCCACTCAAGTCTCTACACATAGGTCAATATTATCTACAAACATTATACACTAAGGCACCTTATATAGGATGGATTTTCAAGTTTATTTATTACTACAACATACAAGAATAGACTTAACCTTGATGTAATCTCACTATGATAAGAAATTCACTTGTTTGTCCTCCAGATGTCCTCACATGCGTCTTTACATTCCTATGCATGTCCTTAATTAGTTTAATATATTTCACAAGAGCTCTTTCTTTATTAATGACCACCTTAGCATCCCTTTATGTACTTTATCATACATATAACACGTCTTCTATGATTATTCCCAAAACCCTCTGTCATCCTTAAGACTTTGAAATACTTAAAATCTTTTTAATATGAAAAAAACGATGGGGGAATGAAATAGATATGTATTAATCAACCCATATGAAAAATCATCATAATGCTTAAATTTGGGGGAGAAACGATTTTGCAAATTTCAAAATTAAATATCAAATTGATAGGGAGTTTGAGAAATTAAAATTAATTCATCTTAAGTTTTGTCATATCAAAAAGTGGGAGAATGTTGACTTTGAAATACTTAGGATTCTGATATGACTTTTCATATATATAAGAAGAATGTAATTTTAATTAATAGCATGATTCACACTTAAGCTATAAAGTAAAATGAATCATATGGAAATCATGCTAAATATATGAGGAATGGATAAGAACTCAAATATGCCTTTGAAATGAATGATCGATTTAATTATGCATGTTTAATGTTTTACTTTAAGACTTTTCCTGCTGTGAATGCCAATATAATATGATTACTGTCCAAAGTATCAATACGCTTTAAATTTATATTAATACCTTTTATTTAAATATTGTTGGCTCTAATGGGTGTGTCGATACTCTATTGTTACCAAAAAATAAAAGCTCCATGCTCTATACTGGTATCGATATGCTAAGATATAGTATCAATACATGTTTGTTTAAATGTGTAGGAATTCTTCATAAAGTTTCGTTATGCAGAAGAAATGTATTGACACCCTCGAGTCTAGCTGCGCCCAACGATCAAAATTCTAGGTCTACCAATGGGAAGAAATTCAAAGGCATGTCACACAACCATGAACTCATGAGGGACTATAAAAGGATTAAGCACAGATGTCAGCTACCAAGATCTAAATCTACATCCTTTATTATACTCATATCAAGTCAAACAAGAATAAATGAGAAGAGAGACAGTTCATTGTACAAATCTTTAGTCTTAGTTCTAATTCCTTCCTAGTGTTAAACTTGTGTTAATCATACCTTTGTAAGGGTCTTAAGAATACTCTTTGTAAACTCATCCAACTACTATAAAGGGGAGTAAACCCTTGAGAGCCAAAATTGTAAGGGAGGATTGTAATGTTAAGGTTTTTTCTTTGAGCGATGTAAAAGCAAGTTTGTTAAAAGATTCTTCCTTGAGCCTACAAATAGGATAGGGTTAGGTTTTTCCTTAAGCCTATTAAATGGGAGATATGTAAATGTTATCCTTAAGCCTTAGAAAAAAAAGAAGGTTTTTTCCTTTGAGCCTATAAAACGAAGAGGTTGTAAAGTCCAAAGGTCATAGTGAATTTGGCAAGTCCTTGAAAGGAGCTAAGGGAAAGGACGTAGGCTAGGGTGCTGAACCTCTATCAAAAACACTTGTGTACAGCTTCTTTTCCCTACACTCTTATTTACTTATTGCATATTTGTTTCACTTGTTTAGCTTTATAAGAATAGGATATGTAGTGTAGGAGTTAAAATTCAGGAACAAAGTTTAAGTTTGTGCCAAAACCGTTTCACCCCTTTTTGGTTTAGTGAGTGAGCTAACATTAATATTCATATTTCTGTAAAGATACATAGTCAAAAATCAACTTGAATTAAGAGTAATTCTTAAACTCAACTAATGCCTGCAAAATATACATATTTTATTCATAAGCTATCATTAATCCCAATCTTGGTTTTGGAAATTTGAATTATTTATCTCATTATCTACAAGTATACCTAAAACAAAAGCTTTTTTACATTAATTCGAAATTTTTTTTGAAACAATTTGAATTTTATACAAAATTTTAAAATTGTCAAACCCTTCCCCAAACTTAAAATAAACAAAGTCTTCAGTGTGAGTGTAAGAAACACTCCTTTGATTTAACGACTTGTCAAATTGAAGGACTACAACTGTGGATGGTTTCTTTCCTACCTACATTTACCTATTCCTAAGAAAAACATAAACCTCAAGATAGCCTTTATTTAAAACTTTAATAATAAAAAGAAAATAAATTTTTGTTGCATTTAAAGTTAGGAACAGGCTCTTAAATTTCCTTTTTAGCTGATTAACCTGGGTCTTTAGGGGTTGAATCTACCAAAGACTTTCCTATTAAAGCCTAAAGTTGACCCGGGTACTTGCTTCACCTTGTCATTTCCTTCAAACAATTTCGTAACTTTTTTTTTATAGTCCTAAGTTTTTCTTGACATCATTGAGTAGCTTCATGGTGATTTCCCCTTTTCATACATCAATTATAGTCCTACTCGAGGCTAGGAATGCCTTTCTCAAAAAAATTGGGTCCTTGTATTCCTCCATGCCTAGGAATAGGAAATTCGCAAAGATAATGTATTTGTCTACTTTAATGTGCATATCCTTAGCTTTTACTAAAAGGATCCTAGTTTAGCAACACGGAAGATTATATTGATAGACTCTAACTCACCTAATCCTAACCTTTCATGGAAAGTTTATGTCACGACCGACTTTTACAAAAAATCACTACAAATTTTTCGCGTTTTATTACCTTACCTTTCCTTCTGTCATAACTCCATTGCTAACAATTGGGCTGTGATTCGGTATTAGTATCACCACTTACCATATCATTCATTCATTATCATTCATACATGTCAATATATCTATCTACTGACTGTAAATAATTCTTCACCATAACTGAACTCACATATATAAAAATAAAAATGCATCCCCCATTATTACGTTGTTTACATCAATATGCTGTTTATATGTTTAGATACAAAATCGTACGTGATGTGTATACCTTTCGCTCAATGGGAAATGCAACTGACAAAAGGAATGCTAGTCCTCAGTCGTACTCTCTCTACTGCGGATGCTCTGCAGAGATGTGGAAAATGAAAGGGGTGAGCTCACTAGCTCAGTAAGAAAATCAGGCAAGCAAGTAGATAACTACACTATCTACTGAAAATAATGTTATGCCATGAATTACACTTTCCTTAGTTTCACTTTCAAAGCATGTATTGGAAAACTGATATAGTAAGTACATATAAATCACATGTACTAAAATCATGCTGAGTTCTTAAATATAGGCATTTCATGTAAAACGTTGCATCTTTATAAACTCATAATGCCTTTAAATAAATCATGCCATTTCATTTCAAATATGGTAAATATGGCATTCATCAAATAAAACACATCAATTAGATTCCGACCCATCCCTCATGTCTACCCAAATTATAAAATCACTGTTTCACACATGTCATAAAACTCGAACACTAGTGCAAGTAACACTCCAGCACTAGGTCATGCATATTTCTCATTTCAAATCAAGTATGAGTAATTGCTCCAATACTCTGTCATGCATAAATCATATAAAATAGAGTACGAGTATTACTCCAGTACTCTATTATGCATAAATCACTTTTAAATCAAGTACGAGCAATCACTCCAGTACTATGCTATGCATAAAACTCATTAAAATCAAGTACGGGTAATGCTTCAGTACTATGCCATGTATGTCATGGGAAATCAAGTGTGAGTAATCACTCTAACACTTTTTTATGTAGAAAACATATGAAATCAAGTGCGAACAGTGCTCCAACATGATTTGTTTTCACATAATTCGATAGATGGCTCTTTTTTAAACATGGATGTTTCAAAACATTAAATCAACACCATAATTGGGTTATTTTGTATATTTCACAAAATCATTGACCAATCTATTTATTCTTCTACTAAACAGTAGTAAAAACATTCAAAAATATGTTTTCCATGCTTTTTAAGACTTTTTCTAAACTTTGACTTTTTACCCTTAGTAGGGGTAAAATCGTAATTTACCCATATCGGGTCTCAATAAATATTATTCACTTTATCTGACCCTCAGACTTATTAAGTGAATGTAAAAGCAGATGAAACTATGTGCAGATATCTCTAACTACCCACAAAATCCCCTTACCTGAAATCACTTTGAGTGAAATCGTTTTCTCAACGCTGCTCGATCACGCAGTCCGATTAGCTCCTAATATATACTCCGGAGTTGCATATAACCATTTATCAGGTTAATTACACTTTTCTCACTGTATTTCATATTTAATACAGTCTATTTCACTTAATAGGCTCGTTTACTCTTATTGGGCCTTAACAACTCTTAATGGGCCTACACTGTCTTAAGCCCATTTCACTTTACTATTCATTTCAGTTGGGCCCATTGGGTTTGTGGGGCCCACCAAATCTTATTGGGCTTGTCCCGGACTCATGGCACATTATTGGGTCGAGACCATATCGGCAAGGTCCATGGCCTCTCGGCCATGGCATGTGGTCGAGAGCCATGCATGTCGTCCATGTCGTCGGTCACTCCACTTATGACCAATTGCTTAGACATTCTCTTAGGCATTTCATTAAGCACTTGATTGGTAATGTCTTAAGCCTTTCCTATTGTTCATTTAGGCATTTTATCAAACACCTTATGTGCCATTTCCAATTCACTAACCAATTGATCAAATTGATTGAAATTAACTATGACATAATCATGCACACATACATACCAATCTATACATGCCTTAAGATCTTAGTGCTTTTGTGTGTTTTGATCCATAATTCATACACCAATCAACTTATAATAATCAATAAACTAACATATGTGAGATTGAAAGCTCAAAATTATACCTAGCTTGTACTTCCCTTTGTGGCTGAGACTTTGAGGAAATTTGCCTCTCTTAATATGGCTCCTTGATAGCCAATTCCAAGATATGTTAATCCTCACTCAATTTGGAACAACTTCCATGAAGATTGCAAGTTCCAAATATGTCTCTAGCTTAGTGATTTCTAGTGAGAGAAAGCTTGAAATTATGTTTGGTAATGGTGTCCCCTTGTTGCTGAGAATGAAAGGATGAAGATGACTTGGTGTTGGCTGATTTTTTAAGCTTAAAGACTTAGTCATTAAGTCACAATTTCAGCCATTAATTTGGGCTTGAAAGGGTTTGGGCCATAGTTTACCAAATTGGGCTTTTAACCATTTACTAATAGGCTTGAATTTGGCTAATGGGCTTTTCGGTTTGGGCTTTTAATTTGGGTTTTTGGGCTGAAATTTTTTCCACCAATTGGGCCTTAAATTGACTTGGATGTCCAATTGATTTGTAAGAGATTACAAACAGCTCAGAGCAGACAAAAGAGTTATGCTGACAAGAGACAGATACCATTGGAGTTCACAATGGGTGAATTGGTATTTTTGCGAGTTTCTCCTTCCAATGGTATAACAAGGCTCGAAAAGAAAGGGAAATTAAGTCCTTGTTACATTGGACCCTTTGAGATTCTTGATAGAGTGGGAGATAAGGCCTATAGGCTAGCACTGCCACCTGAGCTAGTAGGCATTCACAACATCTTCCACATCTCTATGTTACGAAAGTTCTACCCAGACCCAGTACATGTAATTAGATATGAGCCATTGAAACTCAACGAGAGCATGTCGTATATTGAGAAGCCGGTTCGGATATTGGATAGGAAGGAGAAGGTGTTGAGATCGAAGACGATCCCCTTGGTGAAAGTCCTTTAGCAGCACCACACTGCAGAAGAAGCTATATGGGAATTGGAGAGTTTGATGTGGGGGAATGATTTGGTTCCAATTTGGAGGACCAAATTTTCTAAGTGAGAGAGATTGTGAGACCCCATGTATGTAAAACCTTATTATATGTTAATGAAATTATAAGATAGATGATTTGTGGATCATATAAATGCGAATGGATTGCAAATGAGAATAAATGAGTATCATGGATGCATGTAGAGGCTAAATAATGGCTGAAGTGGCTATAAAACTAAAGGAATAGAACTTAAAGCATTCAAACTGGAGATAAGGATTTAAAACACAAAATGATAATGCATGGATTGTGAATTCTGTGTATCCTTTCTGATTCCAAGCAATACACACAAGTTCCATAACATGAAAATCATAAGGAATGAACCTTTCCATGTTCAAAGTGTAAATAGATTGCAAAATGACTAGTGAAGCAATCAAACATAAATTTTTCCCTTGAAAAACTGGGAAATTTACTGTAGGAAGCTTGCAGATGAAGGCCAGATCGATCTCCTATTCAAGGCAGATCGAGCCCTTATGCAAGCAGAACAATTTTAAGTGAATCTGTGAAGGTCAGATCGATCTCCCCAGTGAGCAGATCGATCTACATTTGCTTCTGTCAAGCAGAGATCGATCCCTTCCTAAGTGCAGATCGATCTCCTCAAGCTTTTGCCAAGAAAGGATGGATTTCTTCCCCAAAAAGCATATCGATCCCACCATTTCATGCTGGAACATTTCGATAGTTAAAAAACCAAAAGCAGATCGATCTTCCCCCTAGCAAAGCAATCTCTTCCCTCTTATCCTATAAAAACTCGATGCCAAAACCCCTATTCTTCACCAAATCAACCATTCCCTTCCACTTTTACTCAAAATACCAAGCTTTCTCTCTTTAAAATACCTCCATTTTCTAAAAAGATTTGAGAAAAAACTATTAGAGCCAAAGTTGTTCATTGTAAAGAGAAGAACAACATAGCTTGGAGCCAACATTTAACTTGTTGGATTTAAGAAGCTAAAGAGTCTTCCAAATTTGGACAAGAGGAAAGTCAAGCTATGTGAGTTTCATATACACCAGCTCTAAGTATGTGTATCTAGATGTTGTTGTGATTAGATTGGTGTATGAATTGTTGATAGGAACTACCTAGAATGTGATGAATCAAGCATAACCTAGAATGGGTTTAGTGTGAGAAAATATGATATGGTTGATTAGATGATGAATGGATTATACTAAGGTGTCAACAAGGTTATATGCATGATTTGGAGATAGTTTTGTGAAATGAGTTTATGAAATATGGTGAGATGATGAAATGTGCATAAATGATGTTGTAGAAATACATGAATGAATGAGAAAATTATGGATAAGCACTTATGCCAAGTGCTTGATAAGTTACTAAGTGAGTTGCTAGCTAAATTAACTAGGAATGGCATAATGAAGGTCAAATGTGATAAGGGCCAAATTTGATGAAATAGACTCGATAAGATATACTGACTGGTTGAAGTCAGAACATGAGTTATCGGTATTAACTCATATGATTGATGAACATTTGCAGCTCTCGAGGATATATCCCGAGTAAAGTAGAGCCCAATCGTGAAAAGCCGGAAAGGAGGAAAGAGTTACTTCACTGAGAATCGAGGTAAGGGAATTGTGTTAGCCCTAGAGGTATTTGTACGTACTTTCGGGTGCATGGGTGATTTCTTAAAGTGTCTAAGGGTCTTAGAATGAAATGGATGTTTGAAGGGCTAAAGAAGTTGGGGAACTTTGAGAAATGTTCATGAAAAACAAGAACATGATGTTCTTAGGTTGTTATTGCTTTTTAGCATACTAAGTGGTAGGTTGGCTAGCATTTTAAATGATTTGTATGAAAAATAGCTTGATTTGGTTTTATAACAATGCTTTGCAAAGAATGAGCCACCTACATGAGTTGTGGAAATGAAAACATGCTAGAGCGTTGCTCGTACGAGATTTGAGATGCTTACACATGCATTAGTGCTGGAGCATAGCTCGCACTAGAGTTTTACATGCATGAGTGCTGGAGCCTAGCTCGCACTGATTTTCATACTGGTTTTAACATTGTGCTAGAGCGTTGCTCGTACTAGATGTCCATTATACTTGTTGTTGTGCTTAAGACTACTCGAACGTGGTTTTATGACATGTTGGGAGTCGTGCTGGGAGCTTCGGGTAAGCTGTGTGCCAAGCCGATTAAATAGGCTCGCACGTGCATATTGAGATGTGGCTGTGTATGATGTGATAATATGGGTTCACGGAGTACGTTGTACCATGCAAGTAGCATGGAGTACGTTGTACCGTGTATGGATATGATATATATACCATCTTCGGATGATGGATATTCTGCTATGGACTGGCGAGTTGGACGTGACCCACCTCCTGTGTGAAAGCAGATAAAGGTGATACCCCACACACTAGGATCCGTGTAGCCTGGGATCACAGAGGATATGGCCATAGTCCTAATTATTTCATTTATTGATATTATATGCCTATCTCACATATCTTGATTTATGATAAATCTATATTTTGAAATGTGTTTGTAGGCTAGGACAGTCCATGGGAGGGGCTGAGTCCTGACCAATGGTGATTTGAATCGATTTATGTTGAGTTCTTAAATGCTTTAAAGTGCACATTTGCATTATGGTTTTCCATGCTTTACTTATGAATTTCGCATTATGAATTTCCATGCTTTGTTTAAGAATTGTGCACTGATTTGAATAGCATGAACTACTTTACATATCATGAACACAAGCATAAACTAATATGTTTTTAGTATGACAAATAACTGTGTGGTTTAAGCATGACATCACGATCACGTAAATAGTGCAGTTATCTACCTGCTCGCATGATTGCCTTACTGAACGCGTGATTTGCTTACCCCCCTTATTTTCCCCCCTTGACAGAGCACTTTCAGTAAATAGAGAGCGACTGAGGATTAGATTTTAGTGTCCACTGCATCCCATCACACGAATTATACACATTTGTATAGTTTTTGTATCTAGACATATCAAAGCACAGTAATATCTTTAAATGTAATTTTTGGGGATGTAAAGAATTGTAAACACATGTAAACAACAACTCTGATTTAGAAATACAAGTGTTTACATTTAAATGAATTACAAATTGAAATGATTTGATTGGATGAGATTTACACCGATACACAGCCCAATTGTTGGTGGTGTAACTGTTCACGATCAGGTAAGGTAAAGGTAAAGAACAAATAATAAGAAATGGATCAAATAATAAACAAAAAAAATGAAAAATTTGTAGTGGATTGAGGGTCGTGACAAGTGGTACCATCCAAGATGTAAAGTCCTTACTCTAAATATCCACGCATCACAGTCAAGGCACTTGAGAATACTCTCAGTACTCCACCTTCACCAAAGTATCTGAAGCCATTGGTGTCCAAAGTACTTAAAGAAATCATGTTTTTCTTTATCTTCGGAGTATGTCAAACATCTGTCATGGTTCTGACAATAATTCATACATCTTAATACAGACTATGCCAGTCCCCACAACCTGACATCTATGATCATCTCCCATTAGCATTGAGCCTGCAAACGTATTGTATGTGGCAAATAAATTTTTGGAAGTACTAATGTGAAATGTAGAAATCGTATCAAGAATCCATTTCTCGTTAATGCGTGATTCTGATACTGCCAAAACTGTCTCGGCATCTTCAAAAGACTTATAAATTGATCACATTTACACCATTTTTATCTGCTCTAATGATTTAGCTTTATCCTACTTTTTTGGACAATCTCTCTTCATGTACCAAAATTTCCTACAATAAAAATGTTGGATTGATTTTTGCTTGAATTACCACTATTTATATTAGACCTTCCTCGAGCAACCATACCTTTACCTTGATTGTTATCAACTGCTTTACCGGTAAGTTTCTTCCTTAACTTATTGGAACCCAAGGCACTTTTGACATCATCAAAAGAAATATCGTCACGGCCATATAGCATCATATTAACGAAATTCTTATATGAAGGTGGTAACAAACACAACAAAATTAAGGCTTGATCTTCATCATTGATCATAATATTGATATTCTTGAGATCCATAATAATGATATTAAATGTATCTAGGTATTGGTGTATAGGCATACCTTCCTTTGTTTTAAGGGTGTAGAGCCTTTACTTGATATATAATCGGTTTGTCAACTTCTTGTCATGTACTTGCTCTGTAACTTGAGCCACAAACTTGACACGGTGGTCTCATCTGTTACCTCTCGCAAAACTTCATCTCCTAAGCAGATTAAGATCGCACTATGTGCCTTCTTCATAACCCCATTTTTCTAAGCGTATGAAAGTTTATTTGGTAATTTATCTTTACCAAATAAAGCTTTCACTAATCCTTGTTGAACCAGCATCGCTCTCATCTTGATGCGACATAGACTGAAGATATTTCTTCCAGTGAATTTCTCGACATCATATTTGGTCGACGATGTACTTACAGACATCTTAATAATCTCATATTGACTGATTTGATACCAATTTGTTACATAGTGGAGCTATAATTGGCTATAAATAATTTACCAAGAATATGCACCAAGAAACTAATGTAAGAAAATAATAAAAAAGACACACAATTTATATGGTTTAGTTATAAATCTGCGTTCATAGGTAAAGAAGGTGAAAAAATTTACTATAATGATAAGATGAAAATTACTAGAGTTTTAGCATTTAAGCTCATAATACACTCCCAAAAACCTCGAGAACAATAGCACTCGAATAAGCTAACTTTCTCTTCTTACTTTGCTCTCTTGACTTGGTTACACCCACAAAAATCAAGTTATCCCTTTTATAATTGCGAATAGATGGTTCAAAAGGAAAGTGAGTAAAATTTCTTGAACATCATAAAAAAACTTCTTATTGGATTCAATCTTGCTTTTCTTCAATGCTAAGAAAAAATTTTATTGATTGTTTGGGGAGGATCCAACTTTTTTTTTTTTTAACTGACTTACTTTTTTTACTTTCACAGTTTTAATAACGTTCAAATGCTATTCATTTTTTATTATCAAAAACGTTCCAACACATGCTAGTAGACCTAGGTAACAACAAAATAAGTTGAGGAAATAGGTGTCGAAGATGAGAAACGGATAAGTTCATGTGGTGGCGGATGAAGCTGCTTTGGAGCATGTCTGCTTGTGTTTGTGAATGTTTTGATAAACCATGTCGATGTCGCCAAATGCATGTGGACAGCCATACCATTGTACTGACAAAACAGACCCACGTGCACTCAAAATTGTTTGTTTCTCTCCGAAGGCTCATTACTAGCACAGGACATGACATGCCCTTGCATTTGCATTTGCTATCTCAGATGCGTATTACGTCAGGATCTCCTGCTGTCTTCTAATTCTAGCTGGCATTTCGAAAACGAATTGTCAAGCAAACGGATAAATGCTTTAATGTAAATGCATGCATGCAGCTGCTTAATTATTCTTTAATTAATAATTTTTATTATTAATACAAACCCAAATGTAGACAATGAATGAGTAGTGATAGCAGTAGTAATCCAACCCAAGATGTAACCTAGCTATCAGCTATGTTAGGTGAATATATATGCTGTCCTCGCAAGAGGCGCTTGCAGAAACTTCTGAATTTCTTCGTCAAATGTCTAAATCATACCAAATATACAATGCCATATTAATTAATTTACATCATTTCTAGTTACAATGTATATTTATATATGAAAAATAATACACGTAAATGTAAAATTAATTTAGTTTTGCATTGTTTTATTTTTTTTATATGATTTACATTTTTGCTTCTGATTGTTGAATTTTATACCCGTTTAAATAGATCAAGCAAGTCAAATTTTAAGTTAATCGAAAATATTTAAATATTTGTTCAATAATAATAAACTTTGAACCATTAATATATATTAAAAGATGTTATTCTTGATTGAAATGTTAGAGATATCAATTGACTTCAAAATTTACCTGCATATTTATATGATCAATAAGTTAAATCAAAAGGCTGGGTTTGTAAATATATATATATATATATATATATATATATATATATATATTTATATCTCACATGAGTACGCACTGGCTTCCATAAAAAATAAAAGAAAAATTGCCACCTAATTTAACTCAAATTAAGTTTTTAATGGGTTTAGTAGCTAAATATATTCTCAACGTTTTACACAAAATAGATATAAGTCTTTAATGTTTTATTACATTAAAATCAGTTCATAAATTTTTATTTTACTATAAATAAACTCTCAATTTTTCAAAGTCATACAATTGAGTCTAAATTTGTTAAATAGCACAAACTTTTATTAGTATTGCACACGTGAAATGTCATGTGGTAACCAATTAAGTTATTCATGTCACCTTCCACGTCTAATCGACGGTTTTTGTCATTTAACAGATCTGGACTTAATTGTATGATTTTAAAAAAGTTAAAGGTTTATTTACAGTAAAATAAAAGTTTATAAACTAATTTCTACGTGATACAACATCGAGAGTTTATATTCATTTTATGCAAAAAAAAAATTAAAGTTATATTTGGTCTTTAAACCTTTTTAATGTGATTATATATATATATATATATATATATATATATATATATATATATATATATATATATAAATCAAGAAATCAAATACCCCGCCTTTAAAAGGATAGAAGGTAAATTTAAAGGGGAGGGGACTATGTATGTATGTATGTATGTATGTATGTATGTATGTATGTTATACTCGCTAATCTACTGGATTAGTCTCAAATATTAGTTTTCCATGTATTATTTTATGCGACGGGAGAATTTTATTTTTCATCGTGTAACTTAATACTATATGTAAAAGGATAAAATAAAATGCTCCTCTTTTACATATAAATATAGATATAAATTTTATTGGGTACATATTGAGATCAATTGAGTATTTGGCTACAAAATGATAAATAATTTTTTCCTATTTTATTAATCACATGCTCATATATATATATATATATATTACTGGGTACATATTGAGATCAATTGAGTATTTGGCCACAAAATAATAAATAATTTTAAAAAAAAATGAATTTAAACCCTTAAAGTTTTATTATATACAAATCAATCGATAAATTTTTATTTTTTATAAATAAATTCTCAATTTTTCAAAATTATACAATCAAGTACAAATTATTAAATAATACTAATTTTCGTTTATATAGCACAAGTGATACACCATGTGACAAGCTATTCGTCAGCTATCACGTAACATGTCCAAACGACAATTAATATTATTTAATAGATTTAGATTTAATTACGTTATTTTAAAATGTTGAAAATTTATTTGCAAAAAATAAAGGTTTATATATTAACTGATTTGCATGAAATAAAATATTAAAAATTTATATTTATTTTGTAAAAAAATTAAGTATATATTTGAGTATTTAACCAAACTTAAATACTTTAAGTTAAAGACTTAAATTCTAACTTATGGGATGCCACCTTCTCGAAAAATGTGTGCTTATGCCCGTGTGGATGTGAGAAAGATTCCCTTGTTCAGATATAAATTCAATGAGTTTTTTTATAATTTTATATTTTTTATATAACTTATATTTCAGTAATTAAATCGTTCATGCGCTATTCTTGTGTATGATGTGCCAAATTTTTTTATTGTGATTACAGACGAGAGATTGAAGAGCATGGAGATAATGGGACGAGATCCCAAGTCGCTATCTTTCCTTTTCCCTGGGATTGGTCTATCATGGTGGGCTAAAGCCATGTTTGTAAATATATTGAAGAGCTACACAAATATTATAGCATTGTCTCTTAAAACACACAACGCAATAAGGACACTCAAAAGACAACAATCACTTCTTCCCAACATCGCATTATTATCTAAATTTTATGTATGGTCTTCCTCACCTAAGAGACGTGTCTTTTTATTTTTGTTCTTTTATGAAAAACAATATTGCTCCCGCTTTGTTGCAAATTGGAAGTTCTATTTCTTATATAATCTTAAGGTTATGACTAAAGGCCATAAAAGTTGATACCATCTGAAAAATCTACCTGATTAGTTTGAACCAAAACCCGATCGATTCGATTTGATTAAAAAAATAGCAATCCAAAATCAAAATGGTCTAAACCTAAATTGATTCAAATTCAAATTAACCTGAAACCAATCTTATCAAACCAAATTTCATCTGAACCTTAATTTATCCAAACCTGAATTGACTTAAATTCGATCTAATTCAAACCTAAATTAATCTGAAGTCAAATTTTATTAGTTTATCATTTACTGATAACCGATAAATTTCAAAAAAAATAATTTAGAGGTAGAAAAATAATACATTTCAAACTTTCAGTTATGTATTTTAATTATTAAATACAATAATTTTATAACATATTAAGTAATTAGTATTGAGATTAGTTGTATTAAACAAATAAAATTCTTATGTTTTTTTATGAACAAAATTTTTAAGAAAATAAAATAAAATAATACAATTTGTCTATGTATGTATATATTGCTAAGTTAGATAAATTTTATTAATAAACCAAGAGTTTACAAAACCAACATAAGCTAGAAAGAAACAAACTCTCGTACAATTCAGTCGAAAAAAACCATACAAAAGATACAAACTCTCAAAACCATTAACAACACCACTCACTAACTTAAAAAAACTATCCCACAAGTAGCAAAGCCTCTTACTCTTCATACCTTCTTCCATGTTGAAGTTAAATCATAAACCCACATTCTTACCCAATTCCACCTAAAGCTTTGAATAGAGAACATTTAAGACTAGTGAATTAAAGAACCACAACCAAAACTACTTTGGCGTTTTATAAAACACCTCATAGGTAATAGAGCTTCTAGACGCATCATAAAGGTTTGCTGCAGTAGAAAATGGTGATCATGAGAAGAACCTAAAGCATTACTCACCAAAACATCCACTATACCAAAATTGCTCAAGTTACTTAAGATCTATATTAACTTATGTTGTTGCCCATTCACAACAATGAGTTTTGATGATGTAAGAACCTTGATTTTCATGCAAGCTTGTTTCCAAGAACTCTGCAAGAAAGGAAATGATCAAAGGGGCGTAAGGGAAAGCCCCTATGCACACACTCTGATGCTTAAATCAGACAGAATTTTGGCAAACTTTCAGTAAGCAAATAGAGTTTAGCGTGAAAGCTAATACCTGAGACCTATTTGTAGGAGTTATTTTTGGCTTGTAATTACTGTTAAGATACATCACTTAAATGATTTCATATCGGGTCTTCCATATCTCTTTAGTGCTCTTTCCTCTTAGGCTTAGTCTATCTTTGCATTTAGTGACTTTCAGTCTGACTCATATAAAGGTACAATGATCTGTAGTGTAACCCTAATTAATTGCTTCCCACTCTTTGTTAGGTTATACCCTGTGGAAGATTAAATAAAAGTTTTTTTTTATCATTTCGATTCCATGGAATTTTTAAGCTCTCTCATGACCCATTTTTTTGGAATTATCAGGAAATACTTTTCATCTTCACCCGTGGGCTCAACTAGTGGTCTTCACCTTAGTTTGCTATATTTGTGACATCATGTCATCACTTCTTTTGTTAAGTTCCTTTCTTAGGATTCGCAGATTCTATGGGTCATTTTCCTATTCCATCCAATTGGTTTTTCAAAAAAAGATTTCGAAATAGACTTTTTAGGGAACTTCTAAGTTAAGCTCGTCAATACGAGTCTAATTAGCTCACTATTGAAATCCTAGAGAGTCTAGGTATCCTTACCCAACTGGGTGTATGCATAGTATAGAGCCTCTAAGGATAAAACTTTTTCAGTCGTGAGGAAGCTATATGAGCAATAGATTAAAAGAAGACAAGTTATCATTCCTCCTTACTTAATAGGACAGCCTAGCTGTTGGCTAGGGTGCTATGATATTCTCGTTAGTTCTCCCCTGAATCCTGTAAATCTCATTTATGAGAACCTGTTATCAGAGGGTTCTTCCTTAGAAGATGAGAAAGAAGAAGCCTTAGAATAATGTGGTACTTTCAAAAGAGGTCTTGATTGAGGCTAAGGAGAAAGATTTGAAAGTCATTTTGTGAACTTTCTTTCAGAGGAATCCTCAGCCAACATTGAGTCTCTTCAAGAGTTCCTTAAGCCTCTTGATGGTATTCATACACATTTTTTTTCATGTGCATAAACGAATTTCGTTATGCGGGCCCTTTCTAAAAGGAAATATGTCGAGATCACTTTTAAAACTCAGGCGAAAGTTCCTTATCTTAGAAAACAAGTCTACTTTGAAGTGGTGATTCTAGAAAGTACTCAAGCTTATACTCCTCTTCATGCTCATGATGATGGATTCAGTTCCTTTCGATCCCCTTGCCATGGAAAGGGCAAGTCTGTTGCTTGTGAACCGTTAGTGATTAGTTTTGGCGAATAGAAGGAATTAGAAAAGTTGCACGGGTAGAATCAGGTTGAGTGCAATATATCTAAGCTTCTCATGAAAGATAAGAGGTAATTATTTGTGAAGTTATCAATGAGAGACATGTCTATGCTCCCCTGATCGCTTCCCTTGTCATTCATTACTTGGTAGGTGATGGAGGGAGTGTCGTTCACAAGCAGGATTAATAACTCAATAGAAACTCCTAGGGTTGATTTTAGTTTTGGGCTAATCCATCATTCTTCTTCATGATGAAATTGGGTTATCCAAGAGCTTCCTGGAAAGCGAGGACTGAACTGATAAGGAAGTCATGAAGGTAAACTTCTCATTTTATTTACGCATGCTTTACAAAATATCTAACTTGATTTCAAAGATTGTGTGTAGTGCAATTTCTTACAATGCTCAATACTGAGCACGTAAAGCATAGGTTGAGAAAATTTTCAATAACTGCATAGGAAGAAGGCTGAGCGTTTCATAGAGAAGAAACAATGGTGCTAACTCTTGAAAGCAGGTTGACGATCTGTAGAGAGATAAAAATGGGTTGAATTTTGAGTTAATTCAGTTCAAATCTCAAATCTTGAGTTGAAATGGCAGGATGACTTTGTTGGAGCAATATAATGAGACATTCGTTAACAGCTTATGTTGAATTAAACTCTCTATTTTTCGAACACCAATTTCCCTGGTCAGAGTATAACACTATTTATATTGATTAATAGAATTCTTGGTGAGGGTAAGATAACAGGTATACACCATCAACTGTAACCTTATTCTATTTGCCAACAAGAGCGGGTTAATATTTGTGTTTGAGGCAGTAAAAGAATACCACTTGTCTGAAGATGGTCTTAAATCCTTTCTCGTGACGAGGCTGGATTATTTAAGAACATCTTTGGGCAGTGAAGATAGAGCTAATTTAAAAGTAATAAGGATAGGTTTCGAATCCTTCATTTCACGTTGATATAAATGTCATTGTGAGCTTCTTAACTCGTTTTACTCGTTTACAGGCTGCGTAATTGTTAATGCTCAGCATCGAGTATTTAACACATAGGCAGTAAAAGAACCTGAGCAGCTAGAACTGCTTCACCTTTAAAGACAATTTTGAGATTGAGAAGGCCAAGACTGATTCCTTAAAGCATTATTGTGATGCATTTACCTCCTTTTCAGCTGAGCTGAACGCTCTTTAGGTAGAGAATGCCATTTTTGTCTTCAAGCACAAGGTCTTTGCTAACGAAACCAAGAGATAAAGGGAGAAATTATAAGATTGTGAAGCCAACCAAAGTCTTTTCTTAGCTAAAAGGACCGAGACCAAATCCAGGCTGAGGCCTTGATAAAGTACCACCTTTTAGAGAAGTGTCATGTAAGAAAGCTCATATTTTCAACTAGTTTTATCAAATATGGTTTCTACTTGGCATGTTCTTAATTGGGCAAAGCATGATCCAAATGTTGAGGATTTGGAACTATTTCTAAAGAAGGGCAATTATGATGATCTATCAAATCTCACTGGCCCTTGGGAACCTTGTTATCAACCCGAAGTGATTTTCATAGGCTTGGATGGAGATGATTTTAATAATTCGGAGGCCAATCTTTCTATGGGTTAGGCTCCTGGCATTATGGTGCCTCAAGATGCATTGGCCTGGGTTCCTATTGTATAGATATTCTTTTTCTGTTGCTAAAGTCAATCTAAAAGATACTCATTGTAATAAAATTTTTGCGTTAATTGAATGAGTTAAATGAATGAAAATTTTCTATTCCATGCTTTAATTTTTCAAGTTCTAATAGCAGGTATATACATACTACTCCCCAGTTCTTTGTGAAAAAACTAAATCTTTTATAAAGAACTCATAACAATTAGACTTACCTCGTGTACTTTTCACTTTAAGTCTTTGTATTTCATGTGTATGGCTTACCTTGTTAATTTTTTGCTTCAAGCCTTTACAATTCTGTGACATTTGTCACTTACTTCACACATTTTTCACTTCAAGCACTTTTTCCTAATGTGCAAAGCTTCCGTGATGCATTTCAAACCTCCAGCTTTTGCATTTTTTTCAAGTGCTTGGTCTCCTTGACACATTTCTCATCACTGGTTCTTGCATTTTTTTCTTTAAATGCTTAGCCACTGTGATGCATTTCTTTGAGTGCTTGGACTCCATGACACATTTTGCGCCTCAGGCTTTTTTGTACTTTGACTTTGAGTGCTTGACCTCCGTGACGCATTTCGCTCCTTAGGCTTTTTCGCACTTTCTCTTTGAGTGCTTGACCTTCGTGATGCTTTTTGTGCCTCGGGCTCTTTTGTACTTTGTCTTCGAGTGCTTGGTCTATGTGACACATTTCGTGCCTCAAGCTCTTTCACACTTTGTTTGCTAATGCTTGGCCTCTGTAAAGCATTTTGCGCCTCAAGCTCTTTTACACTTTATCTTCGAGTGTTTAACCTTTGTGATGCATTTCACACCTCAAGCTCTTTTCAACTTTTTCTTTAAGTGCTTGGCTTCTGTGACGCAATTCGCGCTTCAGGCTCTTTTACACTTTGCCTTCGAGTGTTTGGCCTCCATGACGCATTTCGCACTTGAGGCTTTTTTGTACTTTTAAGTGTTTGGCCTACCTCGTTCCCTTTCCGCATCAAGCCCTTTGTATCTTGTGTTGAGTTCTTCATTCCTGTCATAAGGCTTTCAAATAGTGCCGATCATAATTATGAATTATGAACTCTTTGATTGCTTTACCAAATGCATAACAACATAAGATAAAATTAGATAAAACATAAATTTGTCAAATAAAAAAAATGAATTATCTAAATCACGTAAAGCCACAAGCATAATGTCCTGTCATTTCTCTGACTCAATATGACCTTTCCATATCTTTAATGTGTTGCGGCTTGGTCATAGATTGCTTTGCAATACTAAAGATACATTCATATCGATTTCCTTGCCCTTAGTAGACGGGATAGAACACATTACTTCTTGTTTTTTATGCAAGATTCATGTGGCCCTTTTGGCAAGAGGAAGATTATCGCGTTTCCCCATGCTAGTATTTAATGACCTAGATTTAATTTTAAAGAAAATGTAAATTGCATGAAAAATGCCTTGAAAAAATATTAAGCACAAGGATCATAAGAGAAAGTTAATTCAAAAAGCCTTCAGAGCTATTCAATTTTGCCACTTAATTGCTATACGAAAAAATTAATTATCATTGCGCATATATGAACTTTACCGATATTAAAATGGAATTAGATGAAACCACAGTAGTTAATGTCTTTTTAGCAACTCTTAGTCCAAGATTCGTCGTTGGCCTGAGCTCTACCTCACAGAGTTGCTATAAGTCTTGGCCTCGTTTGCTCGAGATTGATGCGGGTTGTGGGCCTTATCGCCCAAGGTCGTCACCCGAGGTGGCCGAAAGTGTAGGCACCATCACCCGAGGTGGCCAAAAGTGTGTTCTCGTTGCCCGAGCAAGCCGTAAGTGTGGGCAGGCCACTCAAGGTGGTTGAAAATGTAGGCCATAGAGCCCGAGGTGGTCAAAAGCATGGGCCCCATGACGAAGGTGGTAGGAAGTATAGGCACATCACCCAATGGTGGCTACAAATGTGGGCCCTGTAGTACGAATTGATCAAAAGTGTAGTCTCATCTCTCGAGGATATCACCTGAGTTGGTCGAAAGTGTGGGCCTCCTAGGCTGTGGTGGTTGGGAGCGAAGGCCTAATCATTCGGGGTGCTCGAGAATGTAGCCCACATCGCTCGAGGTGGCCATAAGTGTAAGCATATCAATTGAGGTGGTCAAAAAAGTTGGCCTCATAGCCTGAGGTTTTCACTTGAGTTGGCCAAAAGCACGGGCCTGTTGCCCAATATGGTAAGAAGTTTGGGCACGTCGCCCGAAGTGACCCTAAATATGAGCTCCGTAGCTCAATGTAGTTAAAAGTGTGGATCCGTCTCTCGAGGTCGTCACCTGAGGTGGTCAAAAGTGCAGGCCTAATCTGCCATGGTGGTTGGGAGCGTGGGCTTAGTTGATCGAGGTGGCTGGTAATGTGGGCCTCATCGCTAGAAGTCGTAAAAAATGCAAGACCCGTTGCCAGAAGTGCGGGCCATGTTGTTATCATGCCTGTTAATAATACATCAAGTATAACTAAAATAATTTAATATCACAAAATAACAGTAAAAAAATAGTGTAGAGTGCTACTCTTTCATGAAGCTATCGTGGCTTTAAATCCCAACTGTTGCATAAATTCATATAATTTTGAAAGCAAGTAGCAGCTAACGTGAGCACGCTTGCACTATGGCCTGACATGTAGCATGCAGGAGTCCTGTTTGTTAAGGCTTACACGCAGGAGAGCTTTGATGGTGCGTGCAAGAATGCCAACTGGCTTGCAAGGGGCGTGTGAAAGCCTTTGTGAGCGAGAAGTGTGCAGTAGCCCTTGTGCGAGAGAGGTGTACAGCCTCTCATAAGCTAAAGGGGCATGTGGCAGGGTTTGCTTGAAGGTTTGCCTCACGGGTCTATCATAAGGGTCTGACCTATGTTTTACCTCAGGGTTTGTCGCAGGGGTCTGATTCAGGGGTTTGCCTCAAGGTCTATTGCAGGGGTTTGCCACAAGGGTTTGATTCAGGACCTGCCTCAGGGTCTTCCGTAGGTTTGCCTCAAGGGTCTACCACAGGGGACTGACTCAGAGGTCTACAACAAGGTCTTCCTCAGGGTTTGCCTCAAGGTTTGCCGCAGGGGCCTACCATAGGGTTTGTCGTAAAGTCTTCCTCAGGGTTTGTCATAAGAGTCTGCCACAGGTCTAACTCAGGGTTTAGCTCAGGGTCTACTGCAAAGTCTGCCTCAGAGTATCTGTTGTCTCTTGAGTTTCATGCCGCTATGACGTATCTAACGTTTTGAACTAGGTTTTTTTTATCAAATTCTCACAAACGCCGCCAATTGTTGTTGTCTATTCACAACAATGAATTTTGATGACGTAAGAACCTCAATCTTCGTGATAGCCTATCTCTAAGAGCTCTACAAGAAATGAAATGATCAGGGGGCACAAGGACTTTCCCCTTTGCATATACTTTGATGCTTAAGTCAAACTGGATTTTGGTAGAGTTTCATTAAGAAATAGAGCTTAGAGTGTAAAGATGATACCTGAGACCTATTGATAGGAATTATTTGGCTTGTAATTACTATTAAGACACATTACTTAAATGATTTTGTATTGGATCTTTCATGGTTCTCCTAAGTGCTCCTTCTTCTTAGGCTCAGTCTATCTTTGGGCCTAGTAACTTTTTGTCTGACTTATATCAAGGTATAATGATCTGTAATGTGACCCTCAAAAATTTCTATTACCCAAACCCACATCTCATAAAAATAATAATTTCCATGAGAACAACTCCAATTAGAACAAATCCCTATCAAGAACAAAAACCACTATACAACATAGTTCTTTAAGCAGGAAAATCATCCATCACCTTCGTGAAGACAATATTTCATTCTTTAAGTTCTTCATCTCACCAATGTAAGATAAGCTTCTAAATTACACACAACACCTTCAAAGTCACACCAAAATCCCTTTTATATCCATACGATAAAGAGATCTTCCTAAACTATTATTAACAATCCAAAAATTCTAGATGCATCCGCAAAACTTTAATCATATTCCCAACATTCCAAATCCTTTTAATCAACCCATATGTAATAGTCACACCAAATAGTACCAAACTCCCCAACCCCTAAAACAATTTCTAATCTTACCTACATTCAAGAGAAACAAAGTACCTGATTAATCAGTTCAAAACCCGATCCCTTTATTTCAGCTCCATCATGTTCATGATCACTATTTCATCCTTACAATTGGTGGACATTTCTAATAGTATATGTATACAATTAAACCTATATTCTTTTTGTTATATAAACACTCAAATTCAAATGTTATAAGTTAGAACTTAAAATTTAAAATATTAAAATCAAACCAACCAACCGATCAATACAAGTTAAGTCAAATGATGTCATTCCATGTGCTCATACATTTTAGCTCAAATAGACAAATAAACTAAGAGAGAGGTGAATTGGTTTATAATTAAATTTTACAAATTTTGAAACTAATTCAATTTGGAGGAAAATAAGTGATGCAATTCAATAAATATAAATGATTTGAAACGTAAAAGATAGGGAAGTAAAATCAAACACGGTATTTATAGAGGTTTGTGCAATAACCGCAAATTTCGTAAATACCTTATAGGTTAGTTTATACTTAAGTAAAATTCATATGTGTAAAGACGTAAGTACGGGGACACGTATGTACGTGGGCCTTTTAAAAGGTCACATTTGTCCTAGAATCATGGAATATCTCTATTCTGAATATGAGTAAACTTGGGTATGCATTTGATGTTAAAATGGTGAAAAATTTGATTCTTTGACTAAGGATGCAAGCTTCGTACGAACAGGTATGTGGGCCCTACGAGAGCATACACCCCAGCCGAAATCATGGAAATACCCTATTATGAGTGTATATGACATAGGATAAGACAATTGAGCTCAAGTAGTTACGGTTTCGACATATTTGAAAATTATGCCAACAAACTAAAAAATGACAATTTTATCCATAGGTTGTTTGATCACTTCGGCTATATGGACAATTTGAATTGAATTAAGGTCTTCAAATAGGGTTAGTCAAACCCTAAAATCAGTAAGCCAAACCTTATACAAAGACTGGCAAAGTTAGACCTTAAACAGATTAAATAAGCTTAACCGAGTAATGTAAAACCCTAACGCATGAGATGATAGTCGTCCACTTAGGCTAAATTTGCGTGGAAAAGTGATCTTAAGAGTAAGGACTTGTATGAAATTAAGTGAATTAATGTAAACATAGTGTTAAAATGTAATCATAACCATGTAAATTAAATGATAAAAGATATTGGAAATTTAATTATAATATGATAAATATCATGAGATATTTATCTTAAGCTTTGACCTTTGACCTAGTGCTCTTAAACTTATAAATGTAAGAAGTAAATTGGCAAAGTAAGAAACACAAGCATTCGACCATTTCCAAGAGAGAAAATCGAAACTACCCTAAAGAATAAGAAAAGAAGAATATGTGAGGAGATAAAGAGAGAGAAAGAAGGTAAAGAAAAAGTTGACCTCTTTAAGCTTAATCCTACCTTTCTTAAGTGAAAAAGCGTAGTTCTTTTTCTAAGATTTTTAAGTGAAAATAAAACTTGGTAACGAGAGAGAAAGGTTACGACCATGATGGATTTTAAGGGATAATAGTTTGTTTTTCAATTTAATCTTTGTACATGATGTTTAACTAACAAATCTAAGGTGTTCTATGGTTTTGTTTTGAAGCAAATCATCAAGGAAACATTGAGCTAGGGTTCGGCCAAGTTGGCTTTTCATGGGTGAAATGTATGTTTTTGCTTTAATCATGAGAAATTGTGATGATATGATGATATTAAGTAATGCTAGGGTGTTAGTTTGAAACAAAATCATGTGGAGGATTGTAGTGGACATTTAGACATGATATGATTTATAGAGTAAATCTTATTTTCATGCTTTAAGTTCAATATATATGATTCACATGAAGATTATATGACGATTTTAGTGTTATTTTGAAGTGAAATTATATGGAACCTTGATATGAACTTTCGGCTAAGGTGAAGGGTTAGTATGAACTGGAGTTTTCTTGTCTTTATTTGAATATATATTAAGTATATGGCAATGTTAAAGTGTTTAGTGGCATTAGTTTGTAATAAAAACCTAAGGAGGATGGTTTTGTTACTTTACCCTAATCTTGAACTAAGGATACAAATATAAAGTGTCAAGTTCGCTATGAAACCATTGTCTTATACATGATAGGAACTAAGTGTTGGCATGATTTAAATGTAAAAAGACATGAGGAACACCTTAGTGAAGCTCAAGGCCTAAAAGTTTCCTAGGGTGAAATTAAGTGAAATTAAGTAAACTTAGTTCCATTTAATGTTTATCATGTGTTTGAGTTTATTCTAAAACTAAGTATGTGTTTGAATTGTAGAGAAATATTTAAGGTTATCATTGTGTAATCTCGGCCAAGGCAGTTGGTGACTAAGTGCCAATTGCTTTGGTGTGTTAGTGAGTGGCATATATAAAGCTTGTTAGTATTATATCATGTAAGATTGATAACTAAGATAATTGTGATGGAATTTGTGGAATAATTTTACCTTCATGATTTATTTGATTTAAATGAAGGAGGTATAATGCCATGTGGATTTAGTGGATCGAGAGTAAGATTTTTTATTTGTTAGATGATATAAGAATTATGATATCTTGATAATATTGGTATATATGTGACCTAGTATCTAATGAGGGCATAATAGCCCATGTAGTGCATGTAATATAAGCTAAGTAAAAATGTATTCCAATATGTAGCGTTTGTGTCACAATTAGGACAAAAAAAAACGTTAATGAGGCTTTAAAAGATGATAATTGGATCATGCCAATGCAAGAAGAACTAAATCAATTTAAAACAAGTAAAGTTTGGAATTTAGTTTTTAGACCTAGTGATTATCCAATCATTGGCACTAAATGGATATTCAAATATAAGATGGATGAAAATAAAGTTATAGTTAGAAATAAAACAAGACTAGTTGCACAAGGATATAAGCAAGAAAAGGGTTAGATTATGACGAAACATATGCTCTAGCAACTAGGTTAGAAGTTATTAGGATGCTACTTGCCTTTACATATTTTAAGAACTTCAAGCTTTATCAAATGGATGTCAAAAGTGCTTTTCTAAATGGTTTTATTAATAAAGAGGTATATGTAGAACAACCTCCCGATTTTGAAGATCCTAAATTTCCAAATCATGTTTTTAAACTTTCAAAAAACTTTATATGGTTTGAAACAAGCTCCTAGAGCTTGATATGAAAAGCTTTCAAAGTTTTTAATTGAAAAAGGATTTTTAAGAGGAAATGCTGATACAACCTTGCTTATCAAAACCAAAGGTAGTGGCTTGTTAATAGTTCAAGTGTATGTAGACGACATTATTTTTGTTTCTCCTAATAATTCTTTGTGTAATGAATTTTCTAAGATTATGCAAAATGAATTTGAGATGAGCATGATAAGGGTGCTCACCCATTTCTTGGAGCTCCAAGTAAAGCAAACTAAGGATGGCATCTTACTCAATCAAGCTAGTTATACCAAGAACTTGCTCAAGAGTGTGGAATAGATGAGACCAAGCCTCACTCAACTCTAATGAGCACATCATTAAAGTTAGACAAAGATGAAGGAGGTAAATGTGTAGACATTAAACTATATAGGCCTATGATAGGCTCTTTGCTTTTTTTTTTTTTTATCCCAAGTAGACCAATATCATGTTTAGTGTATGCTTAAAAATACTTAGAGAATCACACTTGCTAACCCTTATGAGAATTTTTAGATACCTTAGTTTATGGTATCATGAAGACTCCATATTTGCACTTCATACTTATTCTGATGTAGATTTTGGTGGATGCAAAATAGATAGAAAGAGCACCTCCAGTACATGCTAATTTTTAGGGTATAAGTTAATCTCATGGTTATCTAAGAAGCAAAATAGTGTAGCTCAATCCACAATCGAGGCTGAGGACATAGCTTCCAATAGTTGTTATGCCTAAATGTTATGGATTAAGCAACAAATGAGAGATTATGGCATAGATATGAACCAAATTCCCATAAAATGTTATAATACAAGTGCAATAGATCTCACTAAGAATCCAATTGAACACTCTAGAATTAAGCATATTGAAATTAGACATCACTTCATTAGAGATCGAGTGCAAAAAGGAGATATAGGTCTAGATATGTTCATAAAATACATCAATTGGCTAATACATTCACCAAACCTTTGGAAAAAAATATTTTGTACACTTAGAGGTGAATTATGTTTGATGAATGTACCATGAGCATAATAAATAAATCGATCATTGAATAGTGCTTGTTTGAGCTCTTCTCATATTAGGCAAGTAGGAAATTCATTGAAAATATATATACTTGCTTGTTTCATGCCAATCATGTCAAAACATGTAAATTGTTGTGTTGGAAGCCTCAATGAGAATTTGCATGATTATTGACTATGAGATATGTATGTTCACATATGAGGATTCATGTTGGAAGTTTTTTATATTTATGTGAACATGTATGTTAGGCCTTGTGTGTGATATTAAACTTCTTTGAAGTGTCAAAGTGCATAAAACACTCCAAATGACTTCCTTTAGCACTAAAAATGCTTATTTCAAGAAAAACTCTCCAAAAATTTTCCAAAATTGGTTTCAAATGGATTTTCATCATTTGTGTTCTTCCTAAAAGTCCAAAATAATGTTTTCCTTGTGTCAAAAATACTTCTAGGCTTTGAAAAACTCAAAATCGATTTTTTTCATGATTTTTCAAAGTCATTTTGCATAATTTTTTGGCAAAATTGAACCAAGGAATCAGTCCCTCATCCTAAGTTTGGCCTAAATTAAAGGTTTTTGTCATGAGGGATCAAGCCCCTATCCATGGGATTAGTCCCCTTGGCCTTTCTTCAAGCACAGAAGCATTTAGTGTTCAAGGGATCAATCCCCTCATGGAATGGATCGACCCCCTCTACTTCTTACGAACATAAAATACATTCTGTGTTCAATGGATCAATCTAATAAGGCTTCCTAATGCTTAAAATCACAATTTTCACTCGAAAAACTCCTTACTTTCTTCTTCACCCAAACTTCTTCCACCATTACCCTACATCACACCCATTCCTCCAAAATCTTCATTTTCCCATCATGTTTCTTCAATTTCATTCTTATCATCCTAAACTCAATCAGTTCATCATTTCCATCTTCTTTAATCACCAAATCCTTTGTTCAAGTCTTTCAAAACCCACATCTTTTCCATATTTCAACCACCCCAATCTTTCATTTTCTTATTTGTTTCTAATTATTTGTTGATTGTAGTTATAGGTTGCTAGATTACTTGGGATTCTTGATTGTGGCTTCTATTTCCTCCATATTACATATCTCTACCCATTCAAACTCTTGAACACAAGTTGTTCGTCAAAATTCCCAAATGAGTTTTTCTTCAAAATTTCCTTTTTTATCTTCATCACATTTCCTAACCTTCACAATGCCTCTTCACACCAAAACTGTTTCTTTTAAGCTATCATCCTTTGCTTCTAAATATTCCAAATGCAAAGCTCCTGCATCCTTCAATCACACTTTCTCTGCATCCTTCAATTGGTGTTTTAAATCCCTCAATGCTCGCAAGAACTACGATGATAATTTTGATACAATACCAATTCACCATTAGAGGAAAATTGACTTTGAGTTTCTTAAGTTCATTAGCTTCCTTTATCTTGCCAAATTTAAAGCTTAGATGAATGCGATTTCTAAAAATCAACATTTCGATCCCATGTAATGTCGTTAGAGCATTATTTGCCAATACTGAACCAATCACCAATCCCAACAACCAATGTAAGGTAGTTGGCATTTCTTCCTATCTCATGGGAAAGAACATTGAGGTTACCAAAGATAAGCTTATCGACGTGTTTCATATTTAGAACCAAGGGTTTATTGATGAGGAAGAAGAGATTTCACTCGTGTTCCCAATCACCAATGAAAAGGCGAGTGACTTTCCTATGTTTCCATGACTGTTGCATCTCATTATCACATGAAACTTACACCCCTTTGGAACAAAGTACCCTCAAGTGCACAAGCTTGATCTATTTTGGCTTCATCACATCCATGAGGCCGATGGTGGTAAGCCCAATCTCATGCATTTCATTTTTGAAGATTGGTTAAGGATTGTTAAAGGAAATGCCAAAACAATAGTCTTTCCTCAACCTCTAACTTACTTTCTAACCAAGATTGGAATTGAACTCATGTGAAACCGATGAGCTTCCTAAATCGACAATTGATATCAACATCGGGACACATCACCACATGCACCATTACTAAGATGCCAATGGTGAACGTTGAAAACAAGTTGATCCAGTCTTGGAACCTGAGAATACATAACCAATAGAGGTGGACCAAGAGGAAAATCCCAATGATGTCGATGCACCATCATCTTCTCATGCAGATGCTCTCAAGATCACTATGGAGACTTTAACTAGGATGTTTATAAATTTTCGCATGCATCTCTATTCATGGCTTGATGCATTTGAAGCATGTCAGATTGCTGCGATCTCGGATCTTCAAGCACATGTTCTTTTGGCTTAGCGACCTTGATGAGTGTTAAATTGTGATGTTTAATGAACTTCAAACCATGAGAGCGTGCTGCCAGGATTACTTCGATCAGTTTCCACCGCCTCCATCCTTTTAGATGTACACTTTAATTATATAGATCTGCTCATGTGTTTAGGTGATGATTTTGTCTATAACTTGTTCTTGTATCACCATTAGTTATTTTCGAATATGTTATGACTTTATGTATTGAACCTTGTTTCCTTTATCTAAGTATCCATTTCATGATCATATGAGTATTAAGCTTTAAATTGATATCCTCTATACTTTTTATGACATCTATGCCAATATGCATTATCTTTAATTCTTTAATTGAATATTATGCTAAATGCATATGCTATTAACTTCTTTTTGTCTTCTTGATTGGTTTTTCCTCCATTTTCACCATGCATATTTTAAAAGGGAGTTTTACCATTTATTTTTGTATGACAAAAAGGGGGAGAATATGGTTTGTAAATATTTCTAAAAATAATGCTCATATTTAAGGGAGTATTTTTCAAAACAAATTTACAATAAGTTTCCTCATATCAAAAAAATGGGAGATTGTAAGCTTTAAATTGATACTTAATTTTGAAATGACAAAACATTGAGCATAATTATTTAAATAATTTATATTGTAAATTTGCCCATCCTTTCACAAACGATATTATGAGTTTTACACTTAGAAAATACCATATGCCTGAAAAGAAACTGGATTAATTTCAAGATAGTGGAATGACTCCTTGACAAGAATTAAGAAGAGAGAACATACACAAGAGATTGGTCGAATCTCTATAACTCTTGTGTTTTCTTTTCTAAACCCTTAACTCTTTACTTCATTATGCTTTATTTATTTATTTGTTTATTGTCAAATTGTGAAATTAATTTAAAAAGACCATTAAATTAGAGAATCTGATAAAAATTGATTCACCCCCTTTCAGTTGAGCTAACAAGAATTTGATAAACTCAAGCAGAAGTTATTTGCCCTAGAAAACAAGTTCACTTTGAATATTGATTCTAGAACACACTCAATCTCTAACTTCTCCTCCTACTCATCATGGCAGATTCAATTCCTCTCGATCCCCTAGCCGCAAAAAGGGCAAGTCTATCACTCATGAATCGCTAGCGATGGGTACTGACGAATATGAAGTACTAGAAGAGTTGCACAAGTAAAATCAGGCCAAGTGAAATATAATCAGCCCTTTAAGAAAGATTAGAGGTAACTATTCATGAAGCTACTAAGGAGAGATGTGCCTATGCTCCTTAAATATCTCTTCTTAATACTCATCGTTTCATAATAGAAAGGAAATGCCATTCACTGGCAGGATTTTTGGGCTTACCCAAGGGTTAATGATAACATCTCCATAAAAGACCTCAATGTTGCTTTCCATTTAGACTGGTCCACCATTCTTCCTCATGATGAGGCTAAGTTATACTTCCTGGAGGGCAAAGTCCAAGCTTATAAGGAACTCATGAAGGTAAACTTCTCAACTTACATTTAATGTTCTATTAATGCATGTTTTAAACATGTCTGATTTGACTTTGTTCATTTGCAGGTAGTGCAAAGAGTAATCGCCTGCAATGCTCAACATTAAGCATAGAAAGTGTAAGCTAAAAGAAAACTTCAGCAACTACATAAGAAGAAAGCTGAGTGTTCAACCGAGAAGAAACAATGGAGCCAACTCTCGAAGCAGGTTGAAGATTTGAAGAGAGATAAGGAGTAGTTGAATTTGGAGCCGATTAGGCTCAAAGTTAAACTAGATGTGGAGAAGGCCAAGACAGTTTTACTAGAGCACTATAGAGAAGCGTTCACTTCCACTACTACTAAGCTGAAAACTCTTCAGTTCGAGTATAACAATCTTCTTATAAAGCATATGGCTTTTACTGATAGAAATCAGAAGTTAGAGAGGGAGATTACGAGATTGGACAATCAGCCTCAACCTTCTCTCAACAAAGATGTGAATGACTGTGTTTGTGCTGAGGTTATAAAGGAATACCTAGCTCGATCCTAGTTGAAGTGAGAGAAAAGGGAAACTTTCTCGGAGCTTAAGTATATAGAGGAAGTGAAAATGTACAATGCGCCACACTAGACAAAGTATGAACCCGATTCTAAAGGTGTTGAGGCATTTCTGGAAAGAGGTGCTTATGATGACTTGTCTATTCTCACCGGCCCTTTGAAACCTCGTTTTTGACTCGAAGTGATTGAGGCTTTGAAAGGTTTAGACGAAAATGACATTAACACACAATAGGCCAATCTTTCTATTAGTTAAGAATGTTACAGTGCCTCGAGAGACACAAGCTCGAGTGCTTCCGGGTATAGATACTCCTATGGGAGCTGAATAGTTTTGTTGTATTTCCTTTTTGCATTTTAACTTTGTAAAAAATGCAAAAAAATTACAATACAAATTTTGAGATTGAATGAAATTTTTCATTTTCATTTTCATTTTCGTGCTATAATCTCTTATACTTATGCTTTAATTTGCATGTATGTACATAGTGTTCCCCAATGCTTTGTGAAAGAATTAAGCCTTTTATAAAGAACTCGTTTAAATATATAGTATTTGGCAACTACGCATTTAACTTACACTTATTAAACCTATCTCCCGCTTTTCCCACTTACGGTTCATATAATAATTAGACTTACTTCATGCTTTTTTCACTTTAAGTTCTTGTATATTTGTATGCATGGCTTACCTCGCACATTTTTCGCTTCAAGGCCTTATATATGTTGTCTTCATGTATGTGGCTTACCTCACACATTTTTTACTTCAAGCGCGTAGACTATTTTGTCTTCATGTGCGTGGCTTACGTCGCGCAATTTTCACTTCAAGTTCGTGCACTATTTTGTCTTCGTGTGAATTATTTACATTACGTATTTATTGCTTCAAGCCGGTGCACTATTTGTCTTCACGTGCATGGCTTATGTCGAGCATTTTTTATTTTAAGCCTTTTTTCTTCAGGCATGACTTACTTCGCAAACTTTTTGCTTCAAGTCCATGCGTAGCCTACTTCATGCACTTTTCATTTCAGGCATTTTTCCTTCATCCATAACTTACTTCATGCACTTTTTGCTTTAAGTCCATGCCTAACCCACTTTACGCACGTTTCGTTTCAAGTCTTTTTTTTCATACATGACTTACTTCACACATTTTTCGCTTCAAATTCATGCGTAGCCTACTTCATGCACTTTTTGCTTTATGCCTTTTTCTTCATGCATGACTTACTTCGTGCACTTTTCGCTTCAAGGCCATGCATAGCCTACTTCACTCACTTTTCGCTTCAAGACTTTTTCTTCATGCATGACTCACCTAGCACATTGTTCACTTTAAGCCCTTGCACTATGTTTTATTTCTGTTATAAAATCCATAATCATGTGAATAGTTTAAATTATTGTCACGAATAGAGAATTTATCGAATTGCTTTATCGAATGCTTGACTGTATAGTAATAAAATAAATAGATCATAAATTTGTCAAATAAACACATGAATTATCTAAATCAAGTAAAAAAATAAGCATGTGGCCCTGTCATTTTTCTGACTTAATCCCTATCTTCAATGGGCTGTGGCTTGGTCATAGGTTGTTCCATGATATTAACGGTATCACAACTATCGATTTTCCTACCCTTAGTAGACATGATATAGCATGTTCTTACCTATTTTTGATCTCCCTTAGGACAATCCAATTACAGTTTAAGTGGTTTTTGCAAGTAGAAATGATGAATAATCTCATGAGGTAGATATTGCAGTGGGCTTGCACGAAATTTGTGCTGCCTCTTTAGTGAAAGGGTGGGTTGTCGCGCATCCTCATACTAGTATTCAATGACTTAGGCCTTGATTTGAAATAAAATTTAATTTGTATGACAGATACCCTGACGAAATACTTAGCATAAAGATCTCAGGAAAGAGGTAATTTAAAAAGGCTTTGAAGCAATTCAATTTTGCTACTAAGCTGTTACATGGAAAAATTGATTATCACCATGCGTATCTAAACTTCACCAGTATTGAAGTGAAATTGAATATGTATCTAAACACTGTAGTAAAGTCTTGTCCAGTAACTCTTGGTCCAAGTTTTGTTGTTGGACCTAGCTTTATTCCTCAGAGTTGTTATGAGTGTGGGCCCCGCCGCCTACAGTTGTCACAAGTCTAGGCCTCGCCACTCGAGGTTGCTACGGGTTTAAGCCCTGTCACTTGGGGTTGTTGCAGGTCTTCACCTTCAACATGAGATTGCCTCAAGTGTGGGCCCCATAATCCAAGTTTGTCGCAAGTGTAGGCCCCATCGGTTGAGATTGTCGTTTGCCCACATGAGTCTTGTTGCGCCTTGCATGGGCTTGTTGTGCTAACCTTCCAGACTTGAGTGGATGTAGCACATCTTCTAGCTTTGAGGCTTGCCCTATGCGCTAGTGTCTCGTACCCATGTTTCGCATTTGTGTTGCACGCTGTGTCGCTCGCTTGTGTAGTGCAGGCTATCGCGTGTTGTGTTGTGTTGCGCAGCTTGTCACAGGTTATGTCACGCGCTATGTTTGCATGAAAACTTGAGGAAATCTTATGTTGTGAAGGCACAATGTTAGGACAAAACAAAATTTTCAAAACTTTGAATTGTGCAAGTTTGTTGATAATCATGATCATCCACTTTTAACTCTCAAGCCATTGTCCACCTAGAGATTGAAGGAGATGGACTAAACCAGCAGCATAGATCCATTACAAGAAAACCCAAAAAAAAGGTTTTTTCAAGAGACAAATTTGTATTTGTACTTCAGTTAGGTGTGAGAGCTACAAGTCTATGACTCTATAGTTTATTTTGAACTACACATCGATTTACTATAGTAACTAAACATTGTACTTCATTTGGGCAAGTGATGTTTTTTATATAGTAGAGATGTGGCTAGAGAGATGGCAAGAGATGTAGTAGCTAAACAATTTTTTTCATAATAAAGAGGCGAAAGAGAGGTGGCGAGAGATGCAACGAGAAAAGTGGCAACATAATTAAATAGAGCACTTTAAATATGTCTATGTCTTTATGCAAATAGAGCACTTCAAAAATGTGTGGCACATGACAGTGTTGTATGCTGTGTCATAGGCTGTGTTGTGCGACAGTGCTGCGCGTTGTGGTTTCACATGCCTTATGGCTCTCGCACATGGGTAGACTTGATAATTCTTGACACGACATGTACACGACATGAAAGATATGAAAGACACAAAGATGAGACAGGCTAAAACTAGGTAAAACTTATATATGAATATGGTAAAAGTTAAGAATAAAGTTTGGTATTTTTCATATCGACACAAATTTTGACATGAATTTTTCGTATTTTACATGACACGGATACAATTTTACATGACACGAATATGAATTATAAACACGAACTACCATATCTACATGCGCTACATCCTAGGTCTCTTGCTCACCTTGTGGGCGCCTAGGACTTTATGCCAAGAGCCACGCCACTTGCGTCTTTGACCATGTTTTAAACTAGGCTGTTCGATCAGATTTTCACAGACAGCGCCAATTGTTGTTGCCTATTTACAACAATAAATTTTGATGACGTAAAAATCTCAGTCTTCTCACTAGCTTGTTTCCAATAACTGTACAAGAAAGAAAATAATCAGAGGGCATAAGGCATTTCCCTTGCGTGCACACTTCGATACATAAATCAGATAAGATTTTAACAGAATTTTAGTAAGCAAATAAAGCTTAGATCGTAAAGATATACATGTCTCTTATTTATAGGAGCTACTTAACGTGAAATTACTCTTAAGACTCATTGCTTAAATGATCACATAATAGATCCTTTATAGTCCTCCTAAGTTCTCTTTCCTCTTGGACTCAATTTATCTTTAGGTAAATATTAGTATGACTAATATTTAGGCCGAATAACTTTTAATATGACTCTAATTGGATTTTACTTAAAATGTAAACATTTTAATATATTTTATGTATTTAAGTCGAGTTTGAATTTATTTATTTTTTTAATTTGAATTATTAGATTTAAATTTCTTCAAATCTTTTTAAGTTTTAATTTTTTAAATTTGAATTTTTAAATTATTTAAATTGAGTCTAAACTTAAAATTTTCAAGTAAATTTTCAAAATGGATTCATTTTATGTCCCTTTGAAGTAGAACAATCAGATCTTGAACGGAATGGTCACTGTATAATGTTCACATCCGAGACTCGAGAAGCACAAAAGTGCAATGATGAAATAAGCGCTTTTCCAGTCCAAAAGGTTTGGATTGGGTGAGAAAAAAGGCAAATTTCCTACTTTTGTCAAATTAAAGAATTCCTATATGAGATAATCGATTCTTTTCTAATGAATAATCATTGCTGAAATCAGTCTTACTTGATTAAAGCGCATATGATATACCCTGAGTCGAACTATTTATCGCATGATTATAACTTTAGGATCCTTTTGCTTTTTTGACCAGTGTACTAAACTTTAAATTAACAACACGTGTGTGGATCATCATCTTCAAATCGACGACTTGGCTGCTTTGTGAGTTCGTATGAAAACTCTAACTGTCACGTGGATGCATTGGTATATACGTATGGCGAGAAGCACATTGATGTTAGCATATAGATGACTATATTGTGGATACAACAATTCGTGTCTTTATTTTGTATATGTGTCATATAAAATTTTATTTGTATTTATAATATGTTAAATATAATTTTTTTAAATTTTTACTATATTAATAAATATTTAATTTTACATTATATCATTTTTTTATTTTTTTCATATATTTTTGTATTTTATCAAAAATTCATGTTTAAAATTACCAAATTTATTCCAATTTTGTCCTCATTTTTATATGTCATGTACACAATTCAACTATTGTTATTAGGATTCTTGAATGATTTTCACTTTATCATGTCCTAAAAAAGTATTGTACCACTTGTTTCTTCAATATTAATAATTAAATAAATATTCGAATATTTAAATTTATTTTTATATTACTTAAAACTTAATAAGTTGATTTATCTAACAGATAAAGATAATGTATAAACTGATCGAATTAAGTTTGAATTGAATTATTTCGTATCAAATTATTTAAATTATGAAAAAAATCAGATTATTTTGTGTTCGAGTCATTTCGAATGTGGATTAGGTTAGTTTTGATGAAAGAAAATCAAATCATTTTTAAGTTTGAATCAAGTTGGATTTTGAGTCAAATTGTATTCAACTCAATTTAGATTCAAATCAATTTATGTTTAGATCATATCGAGTTTAAGTTGAGTTTTTTTGTTAAATCTGATTGGTTGAATTTGGGTTCTAACAAGTTGAGTGATTTTTTTTAAGTCATGTTAACTTTTGACATCTTTGATGTAATCTCTCTTATATGGAGATGAATTTAAATTATATTTTTAAAAATCATATAATTCAATAATTAAATATTTTCTTTTAGAATGATTTACGATAAATTTTGAATTGAAATGCTAAAAATATTTGATATGATAATATGATTGTTTTCTTTATAATTTTTTTTCATCATTGTTTAGAAACATATTATATATTTTCCATATTGTTTATGTTATTTATAATAGTTGCCAACTTTAAGATTTAAAATGCTTTAGTGTTCTCTAATAAGTGCTATAATATATTATTACACATTTCATTAATTTCTTTTGATTTTTTCAAAATAATTAAAGGTATTAAATGTAGTGGATCTGGCTTCTATGTTAGATGATAGGTAGGCCATTTCAATTATTCTAACTTAGCTTATTTTAAAATTTTGTTTATGGTTGGATAAAAATCAATCATCATAATCATAATATTTAGAATATTTATCTCAATATTAAAATAAGTTATATGAAACATTTATTATAAATGTGAATTCTTCTTTTTCCCCTCTTTCTCAGTGGCATAGCCACCTTAGCTTCAGTAGGGTCAATTGACCCCAATGAATTTTTTTTTTTTAAAAAATATATCTCTTATTAGTATAAAAATTAGTTTTATATTGACATCGTTAAAATTTGTTAAGAAAATGGTCAAAAAATCAATTTCATATTTACATTTACATTAATTTGAATTTAGAAATTCTAATAATTTTCTTTCACTGTGAGTATAAGTTTAACTCGTAACTTTAAAAACAATTTAGCATGTATCTCTACTTATTTTTTCTCTAAACATAATTTTAGTTTTATTTTAATTTTGATATGTTTCTTGTTTTTTGTTTCTTAATTTTTATTAAGATTTTCTTTTCAATTTGTTATCATCACATTCTTTGTTTATAGTTTTTTTCTTTAACTATCTCTGTAATACATATTATATATAAGATTGATTCAATTTATAAATGATTATTTTATTGAACTTGATGTGATAATTATTTTATACATAATTAGTTATTTAATAGTATAAATGTAATCTCATTATATAAGAAATAAAAAAAAAAAACCTGCATCATTTATCTACTTTCATTATTTTCTAACATTTTTATTGGCACAAGGGAAATTTTTTTTTTAAAAAAAGTTTTATGTAACAACCTCAATCTAACCATTAAAATAATTTTTTATTATGAATAAATTATAAAAATGTATTTTCTTAAAAAAATTGTATTACATTGTGGAATTTTTTTTTCAATTTTTGATTTTATCCATATGTATTAATTAAGTAATAAATATTATATAACATTATACGATAAAACCTCTCTAAATTAATACTTTTAGGATCCAATATTAAGTATTAATTTAGGGATATTATTAAATTGTTGTTTTATTTTAGAGAACATGTCTATTTAATTTTCATATTCTTTAAACTCCTCCAATAATTTTATAGCATTTAATTTCCTTAAAAAATCTTATTTTGATCAATAAATTCCTTTAAAAAATCTACTCTTTCAAAGTTTCAAATATATCTTATGTAATATATTTTGTATTTTTTTTAGTTTTTGAAATAAAAAAAAAATCTTAAACATGATGTTTTTCTTCAAATTAGCATTTGAATATTGTTTTTTTTTTAGTTCTTGAATGTTATATTATGTATTTTGTAATTTTATTGAATATTAATTTATGTTGAAATTTTACATTAAGTTAATTATTACGATAGATGGATTTGCTAATATTTTTATAGTAGTTAGAGTTGAGATTTTTTTTGGTAACTAATTTGAAAAGTTATTAGCTTAAAGGGTTCTACTATAATACTGACCTCACCGACACGAATTTCTGACTACAATACTGTTCATTCATATTCAAAATAATGTGTTCTTCCAATTTAATATTGTCATATCTTAATAAATAACTTCTTTTCAAGTCTTTTTTAATTTTTTTCTAGTTTTAACTATTTTTTCCCACCATTTATAGCCTCACTCTTCTAACTAGAGTGTCTGTATATCTATGTTATGTATATCCAAACTAATATAAATGATTTTTACTCGTCTTGTTTTTTATAAGTACTATTTTAACTTTTTTGTGAACGTTTTTATTTTTCATTATATTATTTCTTATATATCCTTACATTCATTATAATATTTGCATTTTTACTATACTCATATTCTATATACGTAATCTCTTATTCGTGTAACCTTTAATGTCATAAAATAATATTGATATAACAACTGAGCGCATCATAAAATTTTAATACTTAAGTTTAACTAAATCCAATAAACAGTAACTACCGAGCTATTGAAAAGAATTCTATTTATTACCATTATATGGTAACTTGATAATTAATTAAGATATCTAAATATTATTTGTTAGTCTTAAATTTAAAGTCAAGTAATTTAGAATTCAATTAATTTATATCAAATCAATTTAAATTCAAATAAATTTTAATTTTGATTAATTTATGTTTGAATTAATTTGATTTTAGATTAAATTGAATTCAAATCAATATAATACTCGATGAATTTGGATTAGAATTATATTAAATTTAAATGGTAATTTTTTCAATTAAATCAATTATAACAATTATTTCTAATCAAAAGAAATTTTTTATTTATAGAGAAATATAATAAAAAAATTCACACCTTAAATTTAATATTTCCTTAAAGAAAATAATAATCATTAAAGTAAGTATTGATAGTTGAATCGGAAAATTTTTTATCATCTCTGTTGTCAACTGAAGAAGGGAAAGGAAAGACCCTTCACACGGCGGATTAATGAACTTTGACTACATAAACTTTGAATCGGCGGATTTATTTTATTGTCTTAAAAGCATATATTATTTGTGTACTGATTTATTACATTACATGAAAAGGTATACTCAGCGATGTTGATGTTTACGCACATAATAAATAATTAAATAAAAATTTTATTTTATTTATTGATAATGAAGTTTAAAAATTTTATTAAAAAATAAAAATAAAATATGTAACAATTTTATAATTTTATTTGTAAAATTTTTAAACTACATTATTAATAAATGAGATAATAATTTAATTAAATAATCAAAATTTAATTTAATAATTATTATTATTTTTACTTTTAAAAGAGAATAAATTGAAAATTTATTTTTTTAATAAAAAATATATAATAAATAACTAAATAATAAAGAGAATTAATGAAAAGAAAACATAATATTTATTTATGTTATTTTATAATAAATGTCTCTATATGTTTGTGGTTGTCTGTGTGTGTCTGTGTCCGTGTCTCTGGAGAAATAGAAAGACTGTGTTATAGATGGTAACAAGCAAAGTGAAGGTGAAAGTGAAGGTGAAAGTGAAAGTGTGCTAGTGGTAGTTGAGGTTCTTTGTGGGGATGCCAACCAACTGAACTCAACTCCCATTTTCCTTTCTTATTTATCACTTCTTCATCTCCTTCTTAATTCTTATAATCTGCTCTGCTCTGCTCTGCTCTGCTTTCCCTCTTTTCCCTGCCTTTTGTTTCCTATGAAATGAAATTCTCTGCAAAAAATAAAATAGTATAAAATACAATAAAACAAAAGAAATGGGTGAAGCAGATTCCTTAGCATCACCACTTCCTTTCGACAGACATGTGGAACAGGTCCCCTCATTTCCTCTCTTTGGCTATTTCCCAATCTTTATGGCACATAAAATCAATATGTTGTGTTCGAATTTTGGTCATGTTTCAGGCAATCTTGTCAATGAAGAAGGGAGCGCATCTTTTGAAGTGTGGAAGAAGGGGGAAGCCTAGATTCTGTCCTTTCAGGCTTTCTACGGTGGGCACTCCACACATTTGCTTTCTCTTTTTCTCTTTCTAAAACGTCAACTTCCTTTCAAACAAAGTGATACTCCGATTAACTAAGACATCTCCATTCCTCTGGAACATTGTTGGATAATGCAACAATCAATAATTTTGCTTACACTAGTTTCATTCATCATTTCCTTTTGGTAAGCGTCTCCAGACTAAGAATTCTGCTGCTTGATGAGGCATTCTCTTGCCTTTAAATTCTTTTAATGCTCAATTGATTAACCACTATCACTAGTTACCAATCCAAATGGAACAATCATGTATTTGCTCAACTGCTATATGTTCATGTAATGAAGCTCTTAACTAAAACATTTGGAGGTTTTTGGAAATATGTTATGGAGAAAGGAAGAAATTTCAATTTATGAGGAAACATGGGTAGTGACTTTTAGAATAGAGCCCTAGTCTCTTTCTTTTTAGAAAAAAGGAAAAATGGAGGATGGCGGACTGTTTTAGAAAGAAGATAATGGGAACTGGTTTCCCATGGTGTTCAAATATTGATGATGAGAGGGGTCGATGGAGTGGTGAGGCTGATTGAGCTCTTATTAATTGGATCACTCACCTCAGGATGATGTTTCTGTAGATCTCATCTCGAACAAAATATGGCAAAAGTTCACCAAGAATTAGACATCTTATCCTATATTAAGACATTTATTTTCATAATCCACAATAACTCATTATCTGAATGAATATTACCTTAATTGAATTATCACTTATTTAACTTTGGAGTGTCCTGGTTTGACCAAGGAAAGTGGGAGAAGAAGAATATTAACTTTGAACCATGAATTAAGTAGTTAAAGTATGAGCTCAAGGAATGAGAGAAGAGAGTTTTAGATTAGAGATGATATAACCGGTTGACACTGGCTATCAAATTTTCGACATCAATGATTATCTTTTACTTCTTATGTGACAGATAAAAGTTTCTGTACTTTATAGGACGCTTGACTCTTCTGAGCCATCCTATGACATAGTGTGTATCCCATTTACGTCGTGTGCTTTTCATATTGCCGATCTTTGGCCTATGTACATGCTGCTGTCACTTGTTTCATACGAAGATTTAAACCGTAACTTAGACTGCATCTCCTAGTTCTCCTTCTGGTTCTTAAAATTAATCACAATAGCAGTTCTAGTTGCATTATTGTTTCTACTAGAACAACGGTAATCTGCTTTTGAACAATTGTTGATTAATAGCCAAATTTGATTTGTAATTCAGGATGAGAAATATCTGATTTGGTATTCAGGACAAGAGGAAAGGCAATTGAGATTGAGCTCTGTTATGAAGATTATGACTGGGCAGAAGACCGTATGTGAATATTGTTGCTAGTTCTTAATATGTATCTTTGTTTCTGGATGATGTTTCATTTCCATGATTGGAGATTTGACTTAATGCAGGTTAATTTTAAAAGGCAACACCAACCGGACATGGAGCAGCAGTCAATTTCGCTTATTTATGCTAATGGTGAACGCTCACTGGATTTGGTAATCTTTGGACGTCCTCTTGTGTACATTTAACGTTTTCTTCTCCCCTCCCCCCTTCCTCCTGCCCCATCTTCTACTTTATATTCTTTCTTGGCTTTATTTAACAGATGTTTTTGTTTTTGGCTATCTCTTACATAGATATGCAAGGACAAAACACAGGCTGAGTCCTGGTTTATAGGCTTGAGAGCTGTGATATCCAGAAGTCACAATTGCAGATCAATCACTGCTTCAAGGAGCTGTAGAGGTGGTGCACAAAGTTGTATTAGCAGTCCTGCTGGTTTTATTCGTAGAAAGCACAATCTCGGACTTGTGGAGGATAAGAATAAATTTTCTCAGGTTTCATATTAACTTCATTACTCTGCCACATGAGATGCGATTCCTTTTTGTTCCCATAAACTTTCATCAACATAATATATTATGTTTGCTAAATCTTGAAGGTACGAAGCTTATGCGGAAGCCCTTCTCAGTCACTTTCTGAGAGGTGTTTTTCTGATGGCTTATCATATTCTTCTGATAGCTTTTATTCGTCGGAATCAAATTTGTCACAGATGCAAAGTGTAATGGATACCTTAATGCCAACTTCTCCATATGTTGAACCAGATAATCGCAAGGAGTGGGGAATCTATTCTGCAGCTGCAGAATTTCAAAAGAATGAATCTCACAGGTTTGCTGCACCTACTCATTGTTTTACACAAATAGAGAAGAATGAAATTCTAAAGGATGTCATGATCTGGGGTGAAGGGGTAGTTGGAGGAAATATTTGCAGTGCCCTTGATAGCTCTGGTATTCAGAATGGATTGAAAAAAGATGCATTGTTCCCTAAATTGCTAGAATCTGCAACAATGTTGGACGTGAAGCGCATATCTCTTGGAGCAAGACATGCTGCTTTAGTTACGAAACAAGGTGAAGTCTTTTGCTGGGGTGATGGAAATGGTGGAAGGCTTGGGCACAAGATTAATAGTGATATCAACTATCCAAAGCTTGTTGAATCCCTCAATGGCGTCGCTGTACAAGCTGTTGCTTGTGGTGAGTATCAAACATGTGCCTTGACACAATCTGGTGAACTGTATACTTGGGGTGGTGATTTTCGTGGCACCGATTTAGTTGGCGAGGTGAAAAATACAAACCAGTGGTTTCCACATAAAATTTCTGGTCCATTGGATGGTATCAATGTGCTTATCGTTTCTTGTGGAGAGTGGCATACAGCAATTGTTTCCACTTCTGGTCAGTTATTTACATACGGTGATGGAACTTTTGGAGTCCTTGGGCATGGGAATGCACAAAGCTTGTTGCAACCAAAAGAAGTTGAGTCTCTTAAGGGTATGTGGGTAAAATCTGTTTCCTGTGGACCGTGGCACACAGCTGCTATTGCAGAAATCATGACTGATGGTAACAAGCTCAACGCTAATGGTGGAAAGTTATTCACATGGGGAGATGGTGACAAAGGCAAGCTCGGGCACGCGGATGGAGAGAGAAAGCTTTTACCAACATGTGTTGTGCAGCTTGTGGATTTTGATTTTGTACGAGTTTCCTGTGGAAGAATGTTGACTGCTGTACTCACTAGTTCAGGTACGGTCTATACAATGGGAAGTGCAATTTATGGACAACTAGGGAATCCACAAGCCAAGGATAAATCCATCACTGTTGTAGAAGGGAAGCTTAAACGAGAATATGTCAGGGAGATCTCTTCAGGTTCATATCATGTTGCTGTATTGACAACAGGAGGAAGTGTCTATACATGGGGGAGGGGTAATAATGGACAGTTAGGATTAGGTGATATTGAAGATAGAAACACGCCAACTTTAGTTGAGTTGTTGAGAGACCGGCAGGTTGAAAGTATAGCTTGTGGGTCAAGCTTAACAGCAGCAATCTGTTTACACAAATCTATCACTATTAGTGATCAGTCAGCTTGTAGAGGATGCAAAATGTCATTTGGGTTTTCCAGGAAGAAGCATAACTGTTACAATTGTGGTCTTCTGTTCTGTCATGCATGTAGTAGCAAGAAGGTTGTAAACGCATCATTAGCACCTAATAAAAGCAAGCCTTCTCGTGTTTGTACTTCATGCTTTAATCATCTACAGAAGATCCCAAATTCAAGCAAGCTTTTAATGCTTGAGAATGAAATGACTAGGAAACCATTGACACCTCAGAGAACTTTTCTTGATGAGAAAGATGCCAAGGAAGTGATCCCGTCAAAGAGCCGGTTTCTTTCACTTATGCATTCAACTTATGAAGAAAATCAAGATACTGAAAGAAAGACCTCGAAGACCCAGAGTGAAAAGCAGCAATGTCTAGAATCTGCTTCTTATTTTTCAGCAACAGCACCACGATGGGGGCAAGTGTCTTGCCCTGTTCTATTTACAGCACCTCAGAGTAAAAATTCTGCAGCCAGTTCTCCTTTTTCCAGGAATCTGTCTCCTTTAGTTGACCCAGATTCCTTGCAAAAGACATCTTTACAATCAAAGTCTACTGTTTTCAACTCCATAATTGTGGAGAAAGGTTTACCTGAATCAAATAAGATGCTTAATGAAGAAGTTCAAAGGCTGAAAGTGGAGGTAGTTATTCTGTCTCCTTTGTTTAAGCCTGAAAGCATCCAAACTAGTTGCTGTATTTATCTTCTACGGGCTAAAACACAGAGTGGCTAACTAACGTTGTTCTACACCTGGTTTTTTCCTAGAGTCTACTTTTTGCTGGATGCTAGGACCAATTTATCTACCAGACATGAAATGATAAACCTTTACTTAATGAACATTTGTGATTTTGAAATTTAAGTAAAGGACCATTTTAATTTTGTTGTCAGCAAGTAGACTTTTATCTTTTTCAATATTGATACCTCATAGCTCATTTATCCATATTTTGTTAATGTTATATTATTGCTCCATGTCCAGTAATGCACTCTTGATGAGCTGTAATTTGATCTGACTAGTGAGTATTTGAAATGCATGTTTTGGTCACTGATCTGTCTAGGGAATATGGCTAAGGCCCTAAGGGGTTCATCATGAGTCTATTCTCCATGCTCTATACTTCCCTAAACACACGGGTCACAACATTGCAAGCCAAAACAGCATATGCATTTCAATAAACTAAATTTATTATTTTTATACTGTCTTCCGTGTCTCTTCTCTTCAAAAGGAAGAATAATATGTAAGGATTGAAACATTTCTGCCACAGAGTGTCATGCGGTTATTTTGTCTTCAAGACTTTGAAATTGGATGTTTTATTTCATTATTTTAATGCTTATTGCTCTGTTCATGTTCATTTTTAGGTAAAACTCTACGGCTGTTTAATTAGGTGATATGCATGCTTTTCTATACCGCACTCGTTTTGTTCTTTTCTAATAAATTTTCTTTCATGTATAAGGTAAGAACCCTTGAAATGCAATGCCAAATTGGAAACCAAAAGATTCAAGAATGCCTGCAAAAAATTGAGCAAACCTGGTCTCTGGCAAAGGAAGAAGCTGAAAAATGTAAAGCAGCGAAAGACTTTATAAAAGCTTTGGCATTAAGGGTAATTTATCTAATTCTTCTTTTAAGGTTATTGTGAAATGTTCTTTGAACTCAATATCATGTTGAAGTCCATCTGAAGGTTGTTCAAAACTCTGTTATACTTGCATATTAAGGGTAGTTACATAAATTTTCTTCTAAATTTACCTTTTTCAACTCAAATGATTATCTTGCATATCTATTATACAACCTTAAAATTAGTTTGATCTAGATTTGAAAACATGAATTCATCGTTTATGTCTCACTGTAACAAAGAAGGCTTGAGGTTTGATTGGTCAAATATTCTTTTTGATACTATATGAAGCAGGTAACATGGTTTGGAAGCATTACATATCCCTTTTTTTATCTTTTATCTTTTTGGTGGTGAATTCTAAGGGGAAAAGACAATTTTGGGTACCATGTTCTAGCTTTTCCATATGGGATATAATCTCTAATAAGAAAGTATATTGGCATCAATTTTTCTAAAAAAATTATCTAGTTTAGGTTTTTGAGAATTGTTTCTTTCAACAATTTCTTTGCGCTACTATCTCTTTTATTGTCTGTATCCAATAATATTTATCTTATGATATTCTTAGGTCATTATTTTTATTTTGATAATATTATTGCCTATGGAAAATTGCAAATTTGAAGTGCTTATATAAGTGCATAGTTGGTGCATGTATCTATATGTTGTCTATATTTTATGCATTAATACAGGTTGTGCATGTCAGTGAGTAGTAGTTTCATCAATGCCATGAAACGTTTATGAGGACATAAATTGACTTGCAGTGAAAGGTTCTATATATCACTTTAAAAACATTCACATTTTAATTGGAATCCTTTTAAAGACAGATTATGGACAAGCTCATCATATATCCATTTCTTAGTGATCTACCAGGAGAATGTATGAGGTATAATTGACAATTACTGAAATTTGGAGTAAATTGCACCAAAAATCAATGACCTTTTTACAATATTTCATTTCCATCTATAGCTTTTAAATTCAACTCCTTCATCCATGACCTATTAAAAATGTTCCAAATTGATCAATTATGTCGACCGTCATTAAAATTTGACAAAATTTATCACCTCAACACCATGTGTATGTCCAAATGGATGTCTACATAGGTGGACTCCTTTGACTTTTTGAGCTAAAATTTTTGCCATATGGAAATCCACGTGGTGTTGACGTAACAGATTCTGTTAAAAATTTTTAATGGTGGTTCACAAAATGAATGAAATTGAAACATTTCTAAAAGGTTGTGGATTCAAAAAATGAGTTTTAAAGATCTCAGGTGAAATTGAAATATTACACAAAGATCATGGGTGTCTGGCATTTTACTCTGAAATTTACAAAGTTGGAACATATCTATCGAGTTTGGTCCTTCACCAACTTGGTCTCGCTTGGAACACTTTAAATTAGTTTTTCTTTCATGCAACTCATTAACCCACTTATCCCATTTATTCTTCTTTTCTCCACATCTTTGAATAACTTTTGGATCCCAAAATGCAGCTTTGTCTTTATTTTTCTCCTCTTTCTTCCAATTTCCTGTGGATAACTACTGAATAAACAATTATTCTCCTTGGCTAGCTTCTTTTTTATTAAATATGTAAACAAAATCCTTTACAAGTATTTCAGTCAAGTCTGCCTTACATAGTCGTGGTAAATAATTTTGGTGTCTAAACTTTTATGACATACGTGTAATCATAAATTTGAATGATAGAAATGAATATGGTTCCCAGGTGAGAGGATATTTGGTATTGTAAACATCTCTACAAGTGTGGTTGCTGTATTATGGGGCTTTAGATTGGGACCATTCCAGCAACAAATACTGCCTTGGTTCCAAAATGATTATATTTATCTGTTATGTGGAATGATAAAAGGTTCAGTAAAATCATTTACATTGAAAAAGAAATATAAAAATTTGATGCCCAACTTATTAATATTAGCAAGACCTGTAGGTTAGATGTGAATTTTCTAGTTTTAAAAGTTGAATTATAAATTTATTTTTATTTTTATTTTTTGCTAAATGAACAATCATTTTTCAATAGGAATTATTTTTTGTGTCGAATTTTCAAATTAATGAAACTTGTGATGTTCTGTCGATGATCTAAAGTGGTGGGAGACCTTGCAACTGTTTCATAAAGATGCTATTGGAAAAAACTCATTTTCTTAAATATGATGGTTTTTGTAGTCTGCCCTGTGAACTTTATGGTTTGCAGGATTTGATATGAATATTTTTGGTGTAGCTTCATTCAATGTCCGAGCAATTTCCTGCTGCAAGGGAACGTAAATCGAAATTTGATGTTCATTTGCCTAGAATGGTGCCTCTAAGTACTGATAGCTCCAATATAGAAGATGCACAAACCATGTTGTTTGCGGCAGAGTTACCCCCTGAAGTTAAATTACCAACAGACAGACAAGTTGAGAGTCTCTGTGGAACTCCTATTGTGTTCTCTAATAAATTGAAATCCATGCAAGCAAGAGACAGAATTCAGGAAAAGGATAGAGCATTGCAGGAATCACATGTCACACAAATGGATCCGGAGCAAAATGGAAGTCAAGATTCAAAACTTGAATGGATAGAACAATATGAACCCGGGGTATACGTCACCTTAACAACAATTTTGGCAAGCGGGCAGAAGGGCTTAAAGCGAGTAAGGTTTAGGTAATTTTCTGATATCTTATTTATATTTTACCTATAGGTAAGATTTATTTAGAGTGTCGTTCATGAAATTCTCAGTTAAAATATATATATATATATATATATATATATATATATATATATATATATATATATTTAACTATATCTCCATTCAGCAAGTTTTAGCAATCTATCGCTTTTGATTTCATGAGGTCTCCTCCTTGGTCTTGTTCTATAAATAGTATCTAATCGGAGATTGATCTATATTCATATACATGGACACCAATGCATTCTTTTATAGATTGAAAAGTACACATGCATGCGTCCATCTAGAGGCATATACAAAAAAAAAATGCATATATATATATATATATATATATATATATGTATGTATCTAGTTTATTCGATTAGCTTCCATTGTTTTTGGAGTTTCTTATAGTTGGCTGTGCACTTATAAGTTTGTCGCATCATAATGAATTTTAGCCTCATTTCATTTGTATGCTCTGGTGCATAGTCGGAAGCAGTTCACAGAGAAGGGAGCAGAGCAATGGTGGGAGGAAAATCAGCATACGGTTTATAAAAAATATGAAATTGAAGGATACCTCAACTCAAACCAAAATCAGTCAATGAGTTAGCTTTTACCTAGCATGTACAAATAGGAAAGAGTTGATGCTTGTGAGCACATTAAAAATCGTTCTCTTGAACGATCTTAACATAGTAGTTCACCTACTTGAACTACTATATTAATATGATGGACGGTCTCTTTCACCCAGAATTTCTTGAGGAAGTACCAACTTTAATTGAAATTTCCTTTATATTGAAGTATCAAACTGGTTGAGATAGGGAACGGTTATGGTTTGGTTTAACAGTTGTTATCCCTTTGTACCTTCTTATGAGCAAAAAAAAAAAAAACCTACTAGTTCAGAAAGGGGTTGTTTCCCATGTTATACCTTGAATAGTTATCATGATTTTTCTACGTGTTATAGATCTATATGTATAAGGAATTATTCAATTACACTAGTACAAAACTAATTTAATTTTACATACTTTTATATTTTTTATACAATTTATATTTTTTGGTCTCAAATTTAAATTTTATATTTTATTCACGTAGATCGTGCCCAAAAAATTTCAAATTAATTGAAAATTTTCAATTGTGTTTTATAATAATAAAATTTCAACTGTTAATATATATTGAAAAAAATATTATTTTTAATTACAATTATAAAAATATCAGATTAATACAAATAGCTTTTTAAGTTTAACATGTTTTTAAAAAATATATAAACACTTTGTTTTACACTTAAAAAGTAAATTTTTCTCATGCATTTTTATTATATTGGCAGTGGATGGTGGGGAAACACATTTATCATCTTATCACCTCTAAAGGTGTTTGGCATGGCATGGGTGCTATCAGTAGAGTCGTTAAACGGGATATGCCAGTTTATAGCGAGCTAGCTTGTCACGAAACCGATCTTAAAAGGACCAGATTGGGTCAGCCAACATTATTTGCAAGCTTACGAAGTCAAGGTTCTAACCTTAAAATGTTCAGTCCACGAGCTAATGGATTGGTCCCTGGACTAAACTAAATCAATTTATCACTATAAAGAAAGAACTTTCAATATATTCATAAAAAAAAAAAAAAAAAAAAAATTCCAAATTGCTTTAAAGAACACACAAAAAATTACTCTATTTTCTTACTAATATTAGAGCTTTTAGATTTAAATATAAATCTTACCTTATAACAATACATCAAGACATTACTGTATTCCTATTTAGTATTAAAATTTTATCACAAGTGAATCAAATAAACTTTTGTTCTGGCTCATATAAAAATACCCAATGTGGTTTCTACATCAAAACTTACTTGGTGTTGTATTCATCTCGCGCTTTATTCCTCATTCACTTCACACTCAAGATTCATTGAGATTTTTTAAAACATAAACAAATTTTTTTTAAAAAAAAATACTCATCAAAAAAATGAAAATTTAAAGATTTTAGATTGAGATTAATGTCAGGGATGGACTTAGTTTAGACTGCACGCTTAGCTTGGCCCAATAGGCCTAACCTGCTAGATCTTGCTTAGTTTCTTGATCTCCCCAGTCTCATGGCTAGTTAGATAATCTAACTCCACCAAATGGTGACACATGACACAATCATAGTACCCCTCACTTGCCCGTATATAGGCTCTCATTCCACAGCTTATGGATTTTGGCTCTCTACGCTACCTAGGCCCTATTAATATTATTTTACATTTTATTCCTTTCTTATTTACTTGTACTTTGGTCTCGTCCGAACACTTGACTAGTTCTACCAAGAGTTATATACTTAATGAACAATCTAGTTCACACTAATTATTTAGTATAACGTTACGTAAATCTTAGTGTCTTTTTATATTTGCCTAACACTGTTCACATCCTCAATTGGTGCTCATCAAACTCAAGTCAGTTCCTTTCTATAACTCTTGGTCAAAACTAGCTCAAGGAAAGGTTGAAATAAAGTAACCTATGGTGTCATAGTCAACTATACACCTAATGCCGACCCTAATCAAATCAAGGAGGATGAAATTAGAGAATTTAAGAGAGAGATTCACAATTTGACTAGGATTATGAAGGATCATGTGATTATGCAGCTTGTGACTGAGAAAACAAGGAAACAACATCGCATTGAGTGGCTAAGTTCATCTCGGCAGCCCATTTAAGGTTTTGATCTAACTAATACCCATCTTGGAAACTAGAGGATGCATTTGAGGTATCCAACTACCCTAATATATCATTGATTCCCACAAAGCTCATGTCCAAAGGTGGGACGAGCCTTAAAAAGGGGAGCATAGCCGATGCTTTAGGCAAAGAGTCAAGGTCTACTACAGACTTAAGGGAATGAATAGAAAAAATGAGAGCTTTGAGAAAGTTAAATGAAAGATTAGATGAAGATGAGGGAACACTGGAAATCAATCTAAGAGAGAAACTTTTAAAAACAAAGGAACTTGCTGACTTTGATGAAAAATGGAAAGAAATGCAATTGAAAATGGCAAAAATGGAGTAAAAGATGGCGAAAAAAGCTACTTATACTTAGAGACCTTGAGAGCTCTCCATTCACCGAGGAAATCAACACAATCAAACCTTAAAGGGGATTTGAGCTCCCTATGCTGGAAACTTATGATGGATTGACTCATCTGATAGAACACATGGAAATGTTTCACACGAGTATGTCAATCCAAGGTACTAATGATGCGATCATGTGCAAGGCATTCCTAACAACCCTAAAAAAGGCAGCACAATCTTAGTACTCTTCGCTCAAACCAGGGTTGATAAGCTCTTTTAAAGAACTCGATGCCAAGTTTATCAATCGTTTTGTTAGTTGTATCGTTCACAAAAAGAATTTCATTAATCTGATGTCAATGAAGCAAAGGGAGAATGAGCCCCTAAGGGAGTACGTCACCAAGTTTAATTAGGAAACGCTCAACGTCAAATATTTTTACTGTATAGTTACCATTGCCGCATTCATCAATGACTTAAAGGATAATAATTTTACCAAGTCTTTGACTAAAAGGCCGCTTAAGGTGTTTGCTGACCTTTTGCTAAGAGTAGAAAAGTACATTAATGCTAAGGAAGCCATGGCAATTAAGGGATAAGAGAATGAGAGATTCAAGAGTAGGTCAAGAAAGGAAAGAATTAAAAAAAAAATCCAAAGCAAGAAAGTTTTGCACGACAAGAAAGCCCTCGAAGAGAACTTATCAATTTTACACCCCGCTAAAGAAATCTAGGGGGAAATCCTTGCTATCATGGAGAAAGAAAGTCTCTTAAAACCTCCAAGAGAGACAAAAAGGCTTGAGAGAGATGTCAACAAGTACTACTCCTTCCACAGGAGTAATGGTCACACTACAAAGAGGTGCGTAAAACTCAAGAATCAAATCAAGGATTTGATCAAGAGAGAGATGTTAAAGAAGTGTGACATGGAAAAGCAAAGTTAAAGGGAAAGAACCTATAAAGGAGAGACGGTAACAAACATGGATGGTTTCAAAGAAGGGATTGATAGACCTATAAAAGAAATGATAGAGAGGAGATGCAAGCCAGGAATCAAGGTGGAAAGATGAGTGAGTAAGTAACTCCTACTACTTATGAGCCTATTGCAAGCATGATTAATACCATTAGAGGTGGATTCGCTTATGGAGTACCTAGCTCCTCTGGTCATAAGCGACATATAAGGATGAGCGTTATAACTACTCAAGAGAAAAGGATGAGAACATGGAGCGATGTGAGCATCTTATTTGGACCAACAGACTTTGGATCCATCCAATAACATCATGATGATGCTATCGTGATAACTGCCACTATATGCAACCATGTTGTAAAAAAAATCCTCTTCGACAACAAAAGTGCCATTTTCATTCTTTACAACGAAACTTTAAAGAAATTTGGCATTTCAGACAAGCAAATGAAGCCACTCTCTATGCCATTGGTTGGTTTTGGCAATTATGAAGTCAAAGTGGAAGGAGTTGTGACTTTATCATTAATGTTATGAACCCACGACAACCACAACGATGATTGTCTTTCTAGTAGTCAAGGTCTCATACGCATATAACGCCATTAATAGGTCCTTCAAGTTGAAATTATAATCCATTATAATTCTTTTGCAATGCTATTATGTTTTATGAGCTTTATCTACACGAATGACTAAATAATATTCATTGTAACTTAATTAGGATTGGCATATAGAACTTACACTAACCATATTTATATATTAGTGATAAATTTCAATATTTTTCCTTAAATTGGATTCTTTTTATCTTATTCGTAGACATAAACATTATTTTTGGTATTTTAGATTTCTTAGGATAGAATCCTGATCAGTTTTAGGGGTGTAAGAGATACAGTGGTACTCGCAAATTACTCGGATTCAATTCGAGCAAAACTCGAATTCGGTTCGATTTAGTTGAGTCGAACTCAAGCTCGAGCTACTCGAGCTATCGAGCGAGTCTAATTCACGTACTTAGATATCCGACTCGAGTAGCTCGCGAGCCTAATCGAACCTTGAGTTTTTATATATTTTAATAATATATATTATTGTATAATAATATTTATATAATGATTGTAAAAGCGAGCTTGAGTTCGAGCTCAAGTCGAGCCTTAGAATTGAGTTCGAGTTCGAGCAAAAAATCAAATTTATATAATCGAGTCTAATCGAGCGAGTTTGCGTAGTTCGAACTCGATCTCAAGCCAAACTCGAGTTTTAAAAAATAAGGTTCGACCGAGCTTGAGTCGAGTATCGAGTACAAAATTTTTGAGTCGAGCTCGAACTCGAGCATCTCACTGTATCGACTCGACTCAGCTCGATTACACCCCTAGTCAGTTTAACTAAAAATCCAACAATCTAAACTATTGACAGTTATGAAAGTTTCATTGAACCACATCAATTATGTATTGATTTGACTTTATTCCATTCATAATTGTGAATCCTATATACATTGATTTTTAATGTTATGTTATTTAAAAAAAATCATAAAATGATAAAAAAGAATTTGAGAAACTATTAGTGGATTGTGTTTGGTTGGAACGAAGAAAAGTGTCGTGCCAAGTTGGCACCACCAAGGAAGCCTATTGCATCATATGTTTAGTTAGACAAATGCCTTTAGCTTTCATGGATCGTTCCAGCATATTCCTTTAAATAATAGTGCCATGCAAGTGTCACGTCATGCGCTCTAGAGAGGAATATACAGGGTACTTCAATCCCACATCGAATATGAATGGAAAAGTTAGTTACTAAGCATATAAGAATCGGCAATGTACGCCCAATAAGCCAATTTTGCAAGAGGGTTTCATGTTGTCCAAGTTTAGTTTAAAGATATTGTGATCAGTAGTAGAATAACGTGGATTGCCTATTATGGTGTACCAATTGCTTAATCACCTTTCAAAATATAGTAAGCATGGAGGGTGAATAAATCTGCATGGATGGAGAAACACTTAAACTCAAATCTTTTAGCAGCTGAGCTATGTAAATTATATGTAACTTGTTGCCATAGCTATGCAAATTAAACTCAGATCTTTTATAGGTGGGGAATAAAAGCTACATTATCAGAGTATCTGAAGTGGAACCAATGTTTGTTTCTTTATCCCCTTACTGTCATTGAGATCAAATGGTGAGGGACTCAAATGTGAACAATAAAATTTACAGCTCAGAAGGAAACTTAAGTTCTGATCATATCAATAATGGCAAGGAACACGAAAAGGTAAACTTTTATATAGAAAATGAAGAGGTAAATTCTGATAGGAGAGGGACAACTTCTCAGAAAGTTGCGAGAAGCTACATAATTTTAACAAAAAAAGTGCAAAGGGAGCTAGGAATTAACATAAAATCAATTAAGATTGATGTAACTATATGAGAAGATATTAATGATCTTAATGGTGTGGATGGACTCAATGAGAAATAAGAAAATGTCGAGAAAGAATATATATGATAGATCGAGAAGGAATAAGATCGTAATTTGAAGGAATTAATTTTCAACATGAAGAAGAATTGCAAGGTTATGGGTCCAAAGTAGTAGTCAACCCAAAGAGTAACGAATGCAAGGATAGTTGCATGCTTCTTTCTAAAAACAGGTTAAGAGAACGTAGAATATATCTATAATGTAGAAATGAATTTTAAATAAAGACATGGGGTTGATAGACTGAGTTTTGAGAATCTGGATATGTCAGAGATGGCAATAATCATAGCTTTAAATGCTATGTCTAATGCAAGTAATGGGCTAGTAAAATTAAAGAAAAGGGGAATAAATGGTGTAAAAAGCACACAAAAAAATCCAAAAAGGGATAAATTTGGTGAGAGATTTCACAAATGAATCATTATCTTATGGTGGTTTTCGGAACAGAAATATGCTAATTACTAAAGAAGCTGAAGAAACGTGGAAAGTGGAATTGACAGCAAGACACTGAAAAGGAAGTTTATGTCTTAAGGTTAGTTTTGAAATATACAATTTTTTAGGTATACTTTGTCCTTGGAAATTTTTCCTCTTGGTTTGTTAATTATGAGATTTTTTTGTTAGGAATGTAAGGACAATGGGTAATTCTAGTTTCTTAAGATACTAATGTTATTATAATTTTCTCTAAGTGTTAGTATGGGTGAGTTGTGAATAGGGTAGTTGGATTAGGAACTTGAATGTTTGTGTTATGAGTAATTAGGTAAAGTTGAAATTTTTTAAGATATTTTTAGTTGATTATCAGGTAGATATGCTTTTATTGTCGGTATCCAAGCTAGAAATTACGAAGAATCTACAAATTAGGAAGTTTTAGGGTAAAGATACTTTTGTATGGTGTTTTGTAAACTCTTTGAATTGTCGAGTGGGCTTTGTTTGGTTTGGGATAAGAATAGTTAATGTGTTGAGAAAACAGAGGTTATATTAAGGTGTCTTGGAGAAAATTATTCTGAAGTTTCAAAATCTAGAAAAGAAAATTTGAAAGGATATGATATTACTAGTTGTCAAAAGGTGTCAAAATTGTCTAAGACTAGTAATTGATAAATGGAGTTGGAGGAATTCAAGGATGGTATGGACAGTATTTAATGTTTAAAGCTTTTGGTGGTTATTATAAGTGTGGAGACATGAGAAGACAAGATAGTTGTGAAGCAATTTTAATGGGGACACAAAATTTTGGTTTTCTAATTGTTGTTACCTGAAACAATGGTGACGAATCGCTGAAGTCTTCTCTTCGGATTCCCTGCCACGTGTTGTCGAGAGTTTCTACAAGAAAGAAGAAGATCAGAGGAATGCAGGGGTTCTCCCCTGCGTTTGCACTCCGATACTTAAGTCAGACAGGGAGTTTGGTATAGTTTTTGTATGAAGTTCTCAGATCCCCTTTATGAATCATACCTTCCCCTATTTATAGGGGTTTCTCTCTGTCATTAATTACGCATATGTCATTTTCATTATATGCCAGATTCTTTCATGCCCTTTTCTTCGTGCATCACCTGGAACACTTTTTTTATTCTTAATATCATGTATAACACTAATGTTAAAACCACATCCTTGTTTGAATTTAGTGGCTTGTATTAGATCAAGGATAATGTAGTAATGGTAGTGAAGAGGAATGAACTTGACTTTTCTCTTGATTTTGTTTATTCATGCCATCTGGGATGATTTGCTACATCAAATTGATGATAAATGAGCTATGAAGGTTGATATATTCAGATAAGATTTTTTGTGGTAGGCGATGCATTCAAGGCCTAGTGGTAATATGAGATGTCTGTGTGGAGTCTAATTGGTTTACTTTTGAATTTTGTAGTTTCTTTGTCTGTGTGGAGTCTAATTAGTTTACTTTTGAATTTTGTAGTTTCTTTGTTTGTGTGGAGTCTAATGGTTTGATTGTTGCTTCTGTAATAATCCGGTTTTGCATGGAGAGGGCAATGACCACTTGACATAGGCACAACCATTTTTAATTCATGGACTAACTAGTCAAGGAATCCCAATTACCTATTATGGCATGTCATATTTGACATAGGGGTTAAAAACGGGCGAGGCGGGGCTGGCCCGACCCATAGAGAAATGGGTTTAAACGGGCTAAACTTGTAAAAATGAGTCAAAATCTAAAAGTTCAATCCATTTTTGATGCGAATTGAATCAACTTACAGGTCAAGTAATTTATTTTTGTAAAAATAAAATAAAATTTAATAAAATATAATAAAAAAATTTCAAAAAGTATCATTAAAATCCACATATAAATACAATTCACCTATAATGTTTTAAAAATAAATAATTACAAATTTGAAGAACACATAAATATTTATTAAACATTTGAATTTATCCAATTTTTTTCAATATTATTTATATAAAATCCTTATTTGAATTCAAAGTAAAATTATATGAATTCATATTATTTGTTGTTACAATACAATTATATGTATTATTTTTATAAGATACATTAATAACATATTTTTAAAAAATCTAATTTTATATATTTAAATAAAAAAACGGATATAAACGGGTTAGTCGCTGACCGACTTGTACCGTACCCGCATGAACCGACTCACGGGCTTTAACTTGTTTTACTCCCCTAATTTGACATCTCTAATAGAAGATTACAATTATATATATCAAGTCAAGTTTAAATCAAATTGTTTTAGATCGAAAGAAATTCATATTCTTTCAAATTTGTTTTGGGTTTGAATTTTTTAAATTTGATATTCGAATATACATGTTCGAATCATTTTGAGGCCAAATTGAAAAAGGTTTAAATCAAATATATTTTGTTTCATATAATTTAAATTTAAGTTATTTAAGATTGGAGTTAATTTGATTTTGATTTATACAAATTAATTAATGTTGTTAACTCTTTATTTTAATCAAATTAAACTAAATTGATCCAAAATTTAACTAACTGAACAAAAAGTTTGGGGTTCAAATCAAATTTATGAGTTTTAACATAGTGGTTAAGAAAATGGTGGGAAAAAAAAATGTAGATGTGGAAGGAGAACCGGTTTAGAAAGAGCGCCGAAATTCGTTTTCCAAGGTTAGTCGAAAACCCAGATACCTGGTGTTTGTGATGGGAGAAAGGGGTAGAGGCACGTGGATGTAGCGGAGATTCGGAGAAAGGACATCGTATGAAGCATGGGATAATTGTAAGAGAAAGCAAAGATTAAGCTTCAGAGGAACGATTGCAGGAATCATTTGATGATATCAGGAACGACAAATGCAAAAGCAAAAGCTATATTATAAAGCGTAGGGGGTGGCGGCCTCTCTCTTACTTTTTCTTCTTCTTTTTGTCTTCATATCAAACCAAGCGCCCACACACAACTCTCTGTCTCTCTCTCGGCCTCCTCTTCTGTGCTTTGGATGTTCTCCTCTCTATAAGGCCTTTGTCTCTTTCTCTCTGATAACATTCTCTCACTCTCTCTCTCTCTCTCTCTCTCTCTCTCTCTCTCTCTCTCTCTCTCTGTCTGTTAACACGATCAGGGTCAGGGTTAGGGATAATCTGATAAACTACTTAGCTATAATTATTTGACTTTCATTATCTCAGGGTTGCACATACAGTTGTTTGTGTTGTCCCTTTAAAAATATCACCAGGAAAACGATGGCTCCTGTTTCATTGCCGCCTGGTTTTCGGTTCCATCCAACAGACGAGGAGCTTGTTGTTTATTATCTCAAGCGAAAGATTAACGGCCGAAAGATTGAACTAGAGATCATCCCAGAAGTGGACCTCTACAAATGCGAGCCATGGGACTTACCAGGTATTTCTTTTTCTATTGTTCTTCATTTTATTATATTTCTCATATAATTACGTAATATTATCTGCACACAATCAGTATTGAAGTTTATTAGCATGGGAAGAAAGGAACAACTATACTAAATAAATAAATAAATAAGAATCCAAACAACAAAGAAAGGGTAGGGTGTCTTCAAAGTTTTACTTATTCGCCATAAGTTTCTGTTCATTCATTGTTGAGTTTAAAATAAAAATATGAACCAAATACCTATAATTAAATTGGTTTGATACATAATATATGTAATAACACACACATTCTCATGTTAAAAATTTAATAAATCCAAAGGTTGAAACTATATTGTAACTTCTATGAAATGGAATCTTAGAAAATGATTTGAGGAAGATTGATTTCTTTTTGAAGTAATCGGGACGTGCTTTATGGTCAAACATATCCTAACTAAAGTTTTGGCTTAAAATCTGTCATTGGTTTATCCTAGAAAAGGAGATTACTAAAAGCATATAATAATTAAGATATAATATGAGGAGAGACAGAGAGAGCATTTGAACCCTCAAAAACCATCAATGAAAAAGGAATGGATTGCTTCTTCTACAACACAAATACTAAATAAACTCCTGCTTTTTCTTTCTCTATTACACATGCAAGAATCTGAGTTTAGCATATGATTTTTTTTTTTTTTTGCTTTTCAAGTTCAATAATTAATCCACTTTCACACCTACACCTATATCAAATTATCAATTACTGCAAGTCTTTTGTTTATTTATTTATATTTTTATTTAATGCAATATTGAGTGAACAAAGCTGATGAACCTTAATTTGCAGGAAAATCATTATTACCTAGCAAAGATCTCGAATGGTACTTTTTCAGTCCTCGAGATCGTAAGTACCCGAATGGGTCAAGGACTAATCGAGCAACAAAATCTGGGTATTGGAAAGCCACAGGGAAAGATAGGAAAGTGAACTCTCAGATGCGTGCTGTAGGGATGAAAAAAACCCTGGTTTACTATCGAGGGAGAGCTCCCCATGGTACTCGAACCGACTGGGTTATGCATGAATACCGTCTTGACGAGAGAGAATGTGAATCTGCTTCCATAGGCTTAAATGTCAGCTCATCATTTCTTCAAAAATTAAAGCATTGCATGAGATCACTAATTGATTACTGATTATCTCTCGAATAATATTCCTGCAGGATGCTTACGCTCTTTGCCGTGTGTTCAAGAAAAGTGCAACTGCCCCCAAGGCTATTGGGGAGCATTACCACCAGCCTGCCACAACTGCTAATCAGATTCAGATCACTAGCGACCATTCTTCTAGCCTAGAATTTTATTCTGACGGTAGGTGCGAAGAGAGTTCCGATTTTGCAATACCGGTGGATACATGTTCACCCAGTGTGCTCAATAGATCATCTATTGGCATTTCTGATGCAAGAGAAGTAAAATGGATGCAATCCTTGTCCGAAGACGCGTTTGGATTATCAAATCCATCCTTTTCAAGCTATGGAACCTTACCCTATCCTCCATCTCAGGTAACTTTCTCAAGATTAAAAATGGAGTCAGAAATTACTATCTAATCTTTTTATTGGTCCATTATTTCACTATACATTTTGCAGGTTGACGTCGCACTAGAATGTGCAAGGTTACAGCACCGGTTGTCATTGCCTCCCTTGGAGGTGGAAGATTTCCCTCATGTTGGACTCACCAATTACAAAGTGATGCGAACAACTCCAATGCGTGAAACCCAACAAGAAACTGATATTTTGCAGGAAATTCTTTCCGTTGCTCATGCTTCTCAGGAACTGATAAATCCAACCACCCATCAAGATGCTTGGGGCGGCAGCTGTAGTAATGCCGATGATTTCACGTTTATGACAGCCAAAGGCATTTATCAAAATCAAGTGAATGAGATGAGTTATCCACAATACATGAATAAATCATTAGAAGAATCCAGTACAAGGTCTATAGACATAAGTGAGGTGGAGGGAGATCTCAAGATGGAGAGAATGGTTGAAAACTTGAGATGGGTGGGAATGTCAAGCAAAGAGCTAGAGCAGGTAACTTTTCTTAAAACAATTCTTACTACGTAAATGCCATTACTGTATTCATTTAAGGCAGACTCTTATTTATGTTTCTTCTTACAATTGAACAGTATTGTTTTATGCAAGAAAACAAGATTGTTCCTATAGAAAATATTTCGAGTTTTACAAGAAATGAAGACAATGGGATTCAAGGTACGTATCACTGGTTTTCAGTCATATCCTGTTCCTCTTCTTTCTTCCTTTCCAATACTAAAATTCTATTTCTTTCCATACAGTTGCAGGAGAAAGTGAAATTGACTATAACTGCACTGGATTCAATGATACAGAAATTGAACAATTTTCACAAGGATTCATGGATGATGACCCAAACGAGAACTTTTTAGATGAGGGCAATATGGACGATCTGACAAGTTCACCAAGCTTTGAGGTAGTTGAGGACATCAAAATCAATCATGGAATGTTTGTGTCAACTCGACAAGTTGCCAACACGTTCTTTCACCAGACAGTGCCTTCTCAAACAGTTAAGGTTCACCAAAATCCGATGACTGCAACTACCTTCCAGTTCCAGATGGGAAAAGCAGAGTCCGATGAGGGAAGATGTAATAAAGGAAGTTGTTTCTTTAAAAAGTTCAATGCATTCGCCAAAGGGAAGCATATGGAAGTCATCACCTTCGCAGCGCCATGTAAGAAGACAGCAAGTGCCTTCCTTTGCATGGTTACGCTTCTCTTAATGCATAGCTTTTACGTCGAGGAAGATGTCCTAAATGAAAAATTGGTGGATGCGTTAAGTGCAGATGACATTAAGGAGAAGGCAGATACAGTTTTCTCGACGAGGAGCGAACCGAGAGAAAAGCATTTGTTGGTTAAGGCTGGTGGGTGGAATGATTTTGGCTTGCTCATGAAAAAGTTGGTGTGTTTTCTTACCATGTCTTTGGCTGTGTGTACATTGTTAGCAAGCACTTTATACTAACTCTGCTCACATATGTTTTAATCATTTATAGTTGTAGTAAATTGGGGAGGTATAAGGAATTAAGCTGCCTTCTCCTCAGTTAAACTAATTAAGACAATTCATTTTAGCGTATTTGAAATGTTGTTACATCCACTGATAGTTATTACCAATAAATGTAGTCCATTTTAATTTGAGGATGTACCTCCCGAAAATTAAGAATATAATTCAGATAATTATTATGGGTATAATTAACTCACAACAGCTGCCTTTCTCCAATATCCTTGTGCATGTTGCGCAAAAAACGTATGGTGCTCATGGGTATCCTTGTTGGACCGTATAACAAGATCACCATCGATCTCAACCCTAGTCACGAAAAGTATTCAAAGATACATTAGGAAAACCAGTTGAAGTCCCTCTTCTAAAGAAAGGCACCTATTGTGCGGCAAGAATACACCATGCCGAAGTCTTCATTTACTTCTACAATAAGTTAAAAGATTATATGTTTAAAAAAATGTAATCTATGACAAAAAATTACATTTTATAACCGTAGTTTATTTAAGCGCTATTTTTTCTTAAAATATCAGAGACATTGTTTAAGAAGAAATGTAATCTTTCTTAGCATAACATAAGCTATGCCTTTTCAAAGGTACCGTTTAATTTATTAATAAATTCGAATTTATTTAAATACAAATTAATTTTCTAGATTAATAAACTAAGCGTGGTCTATGTTGATGAATAGACTATGCTTTTATGCTTTGATTTTTTTATATTATAGACTATGTTTCTAAAATACCATGTCTAACTTGCATTCTATTTATATATTATCAATTAATTAACAAATAAATGATCAAATAATAAAAAAATACCATTAAAGAACTATGATGACAATAACATTAATTAATAAAATATCAAAATTTTCATAACAGTAACTATTTCGAAAATAAATATATAATTAATTTGCAAAAGTAATCTAGACGTTCACCCTTAAGCTTTATCATAGCAGGCAGTGTGACGCCTCGGAAACGCGAAAAAAAAAATGGGCTATTTTTTTTTTTTTATATCCTTTACTTAAGTTGTATTCCTATCAGTGCCAATTTCTTAATCTTTCGTTAATGTACCGAGACGCAGTTTATAATCGTAACCAGTCGAATTCAATATCTTTTCCTCTACTTGTCAGTACGTCTATTCTCATTCCCACACTTTATATATCTAGAATATACAGTAAGGTTTAAACTGCGTTACTACTACTTTACATTCATATTTCTTACTTTACATCCCAAAACATTATTACAACATTGTCTATGCTTTACAGGAAGTCTGGTAGGTAAAGTAAAATATACCTTACTAGTACTGAGGATAGCCTGGAAGGGCTGAGTCCGCCTATCCACGACTATTGTACGGCAGGTAAGGATGACAATTTACTTAAGCAAATCTGTGAGGTAAAAATAAAGGGGTGAGCTCTTCAAGCCCAGTAAGACATGCATTTAAGGCAGTCTTAGCATTAAAACATGTAAATGTAAAATGTTGTGATATAACTTTATAAAATATCATGCACGTGAATATTAACCGAAACATATTTAGTTTCGAAAGACAAGTCAAAGTACTTGTGATATCATAACTGGTAGCATGTAATTTATAAATCATGCATCTTATAAAACACGTAGCATGTAAATCATGTAACAAATATCCCGTAGAAAATCATTCACATAGCATATATCACGTAGCTCGTTTAAAGAGCAAATCAAGTCAGAGTACATAATATTTAAATCATAAAATTTAGTACTCTTTTCTTTCAAATAATACTGATTCTTTTGATGGAGACTAGGCAGCATTTTCATTACGACAAGAGTCGTATTCATGTATGCATTTCACATAGGAAATTTGCATAGATGCTTCACTTATACTTAATACCGATGGCCATGGTAAGGGACTGTAGACTGGATCAGGGTCTTACAGAGCCCCTCGCCATTATACATATATTTCCTTTAACGGAGAGTGGCATAAACATCACACCGAGTGGTACAAATACCCGACGTAGTTCAACATGCACCACAAGGGACTAAACGTAAACCAAGTGGTATGAGGCATGTTCCACGACGGTCCAGACCCCACACGACAATTTAAGATAGCTCTCATAGCTTACATATAGCCTTAGTCTCAAAACATTTCTTTGAAATTATTTCTCGGGTCCGTTCACCCATAAACTTTTAAATCATTTCTCGGGTCCGTACACCCGTAAATTTATAGAAATCATATTTTTAATCATATTTCGGGTCCGTTCACCCGTAAATTCATAGAAATCATATTTTAAATCATATTTCGGGTCCGTTCACCCGTAAATTCATAGAAATAATAATTTAATCATATATCGGGTCCGTTCACCCGTAAACTCGTAGAAATCATATTTTTAATCATAATTCGGGTCCTTTCACCCGTAACTTGTAGAAATAATGAATTTTCATTTTCACATAACAAATTTCATTTAAAAACATTTCACAGATATCAAAAGTATATTTTGAAGAGCTCGAAAAATAGGGTTTTTCTTTCGATTTTCTCGATTTTCGAGTGCATAGTAATTTTTCCAAGTTCGGAGTTATTATTCGTAAAAACTAACATGTTCAACACATTTTTAAGCTGAAGTAAGGTATTTGAATACCAATACTACTTTAAATCACATCCCTTACCTTGTAGATCGTAGGGTAGCGCAAACTTGTCGGGTCTCGAGATTACCTCGATTTGCGTGCCGAATTCCCGAACTGCCCAAAACGATATCCATTCATCATATATTGATCAATTTCATCTTAACATACTCAATTTTAATTTATCTTCTCGAAGTTTGACCAATTTTGACTTTTCGGTCAACTTTTTCGGTTTTCTCGGTTTTACTGATTTAGTGCCGTTTCTCACAAATCTCGTTATTCAAATTTCTCATTTCATTACTTCGTTAACCTTATGACTCATTCAAGTTCATAAATCAAGCTAGTCATTTTGTAAGATTTTCAATTCTTTCGTTTTTCGGTTTTACAATGAGTCAAACTATAAATCGGGCTTTCTCGGTATAAATTTAACCGTTAATAACCTTAGATCCATCAAATTTTTCACATAAACACATCAACACCTTGCTGTCCAGATCTCAAATCATTCTTAGAAGTTAAATCATCCAAGTCCACTTAACTAAAAATCTTTCAACAACACCAAATAACAACATATATGAACTTCATCATCATCCATCAACTTTACCTCGAGTTTGACCAAGGTTGACCACATTTTTGATTCTTCAAATTGATCCTCAACTGTTATTTAACATCTATAGATCTTAGAATCATCAAAAACTACAAGAAAACTCAGCCAAAGAATCCAAAAATTCCAAGTTCTTCACTTACCAAAAACAGGGCAGATTCGTCGACCGTTTTTGTTTTGCGTTTTTCACCTAGTAAATGATCTTCTTTGTGGCTGAATTTTTTATATGTTATATAGGGATGGATGAGGAAGATTTTATCCTTTTGGATGAGACCTGAATCTGACCGGAAGGTGGCCGGAAAAATCACGTACTGAGGGCAAACAGAGGACGCCTGCGGGAAGAAAGGGAGGGGGATATCTCTCGGCCTAGAAGTCCTTTGGGGTTGATTTTTATGCCCACTGAAAGATCATTAAGTCTACTTTCAGACTTGAAAAACTTGGCTCGAATTGAATACCGGAAGGTCTTCAAATTTGACAAACATATTGGCTGGGTCGGCAGGCTGAAGGGGACAGATTTCTGTCCTCTTCTAGAAGAATTTAAGAAAAATTATTCTAGTCCAATTTTCTCCAAATTTCCACTTTTCAAGTGTTATACTATGTCTCTAGTATGTTTCATAAGGATTTTAGGGTCACTTGTTTAAGAAAAATTACCCGATTGAACCCATTTTGCGCGATTTGGTCAATACCGAGCAAAATGACTTAAAGTTTTCAATTTACCTTAAAAATTAATTCGATCCCCAAAACCTCCATATTTCCACTTGATTTTGATTTCTCAAGTAAATTTCATCTTATATTAATTTTCTATACCCTCGGAATAATTTTTTTGAGAATTTTTAGAATTTATTCCGGATTTATTCTCTTTTTTCGAGCCCATTTGCTCGATTTAGTGCAAAGCCCGAACCTTACTAACTTTTTCACTTTCAATTCCTTAGTTTACCTTTCTAAACATCAATTCATACTCAAACATGTAATTCTTAAGAAATTCTCGAGCTTAGAGCCTTACCTCAGTTTACATGCCAATGGGCCCCACGTAACTAACCCGAATGTTTTGGTGGTTTCAGGCCTGCATAATATTATTCTGAGTTCTCAATTACTTCTTAGTTTACAAATAAGAACTAAAATGAGAAATATTTGGGTTTCACAGGCAGCAACTAAAGAGCCTAGCTTTAGTTTTGACATCAACATGATAAGATTAAATAATAATAACATTACTTCAACAACAATTAAGGTGGTGTTTTTCCAATTGAGGACGTCATAAGGATTTTAAGTTGAACATACATGGCCTTAAAAATTCAGCTGAGTCCAGTGCTTTAAAAAAGTTATGATCTTTTCATTATATTGGTATGTTCTTCCTTCAAGAACCTAAGACGTAATCCATCTTTTGTCATCTTATTATGAAGTTTTGGGGTGGGAATAATTATAAATTTCCACTGGTTTATCGAGTGGTTTACTAGTAGTTTGGAACTCAAATATTTTTTTCATAATTGACTTTTTGTAAAAAAGTGATGCAAAAGGAAGGCGCATGACGTTTCAATTAATCTCGACGGTGCTCTGTTCCTTCATATCGGATGCTTTGATGGCGGGTTATGATTCTCGATGAGGTGAGATTTTTGTGGTGCTGTGTGTCGTTTTTGTGAAGAGGTGGTTAGATGTTCAAGTGTTCTGCATAGGGTTGTAGCAGGGGTGGGAGGTTCGCTGTCTTCTAGTGGTGTTTTTCAGTTGTTAGGATTCTGTTTAATTTTATCAATGCGTGTGTTATCTTGGAATACTCGAGGGTTATCGTCAGATGTTAAGAAAAGTATTTTGCAAAAGAAGATTAGGGAAGTTAAAGCTGATATGGTGTTGGTGCAAGAGACAAAAATTGAATCCTGGGAAATTAGAGATGTTGAGAAGATTTGGTCATCCTTTAATTATGATTGGGTTTTCAGTCCTACAGTTGGGAAATCGGCTGGGTTGGTGATTATCTGGGATAGAAATTGCTTTTGTAGAAGTGATATGGTTGTTAGGGATAGACTTATTGTTGTGAAGGGCAGATGGAATATGCATAATTTTGAGTGTGTTGTGGGGAATGTCTATGCCCCGAGTGGTGGTGATGATAAAATTTTACTATGACAATTAATTTTAGAATTAAAAACCACTTTAGAAGGAAACTGGTGTTTGGCAGGTGATTTCAACACTGTCAGGGGCTCTGTTGAGAGAAGAGGGTGCGTGACTGATGGGGTTGGCGTAGAGGATTTTAATGATTTTATCTCTGTTGGAGAGTTCATTGATCTACCCTTAACTGGTAAAAAAATTCACATGGTTCTGTTTCGAGTCTAAAAGAAGTAGATTAGACCGTTTTTTAGTGTCATCAGGTTGGTTGGTTGCTGTTCAGAATTTATGCCAGAGCGGACTTAAGAGATCTTTATCTAATCATTGTCCAATTCTGCTTTCGTCAGAGAATGTCGATTGGGGACCGAGACCATTCAAGTTTTTAGATTGTTGGTATGATGATCCTTCTTTTAGGAAGGTGGTTGTCGAGAAATGGAGTTCCTTAAAAATAGATGGGAAGTCGGGGTTAGACTAAAGGTTAAGCTTAATAGACTGAAAGTGTTCTTAAAGCAGTGGAATAAGGAGGTGTTTGGCTCTCTAGATCAGAGGGTTCTTGAGATGGAAGAGAAGATTGATCGGTTGGATCGTATTGCTAATGATAGGGATTTGAATGAGGATGAGTTGCATTTAAAAAAGGTGGTTGTTCAAGATATGTGGAAATCTGTTAGAAGTATGGAATCTCTTTGGAGACAAAAGGTGAGAAGTGAGTGGGTAAAAGAAGGGGACAGAAATACGAGATATTTTCATTGTCAGGCGAAGTATAGAGCTAGGAGGAATTATATTGGAGGTCTATTCATTAATGGAGTTTGGATTGCAGATCCGGTTGGAGTGAAGACAGGGGTGGTTGATTACTTTAAATTTTTTTTTAATACTTATAGTTGGAAGAAACCAATTTTGAATGATTTAGGGTTCAGGTAGTTGAACAACGAGGAGATTAGGATGCTGGAAACACCCTTCTCCCTTCAGGAAATCAGAGCTGCGATATGGAGCTGCGACGGGTCTAAGGCACAGGACCTGATGGGTTTAATCTGAATTTCTTCAAGAGATCATGGGGAGTGGTGAAGGATGAAATAGTGGACTTCCTGGCTGATTTTTATCAAAGTTCCAAAATAGAAAAAGGTGTGAACTCTTCCTTAATTACTCTTATTTCGAAAATGTCTAATCTTACTTATTTAAATAAGTATTGACCCATTAGCTTAGTTAGTTCGATGTATAAAATTCTGGTTAAAATCTTAGGCAATAGGGTAAAGTTGGTTGTGGAGAATTTGGTTAGTGATGTGCAAAGTACTTTTATTGGGGGTAGATTAATTCTTGATGGTGTATTATTAGCTAATGAGGTTGTCGATAGTATGAAAAAGAAATGGAATAGGGGTGGGATTGTCTTTAAGCTAGATTTTGAAAAAAGCTTTTGATTGCTTGGAGTGGGATTTTCTGATAATGGTGTTAAGGAGGATGGGGTTCGGGATTAGATGGAGGAAGTGGATTTACGAGTGTATTTCGACTGCTAGGGTGGCTGTCTTAATTAATGGGTCTTCGTCCTCAGAGTTTCCTATGAAGAGAGGTTTACGTCAAGGTGACCCCCTGTCACCATTTTTGTTTATTTTAGCTGTGAGGTCCCTGCATTTATTTTTGAATAAAGCTGAATAAGCTGGAAAGTTTTGGGGGGTGGTAGTGTCTAAGTTAGGGTTGAGAATATCGCATTTACAATTTGCTGATGATATCATTATCTTCATGGAAGCGAATACTGACTTTGCGCTTAATGTTAGGAGATTGCTAGCTTTTCTGAGGTTGTGTCGGGGTTAAAAATTAATTTATCAAAATCAAAGGTTTATTTAGTCGATGTAGAGGAAAAGCTGTTTTGTAATATTGCTAGCATTTTGGGGTGTCAAAAAGATTCTTTTCCTTTTACTTATTTAGGGATTCCATTAGTAGCAAATCCTAGGAGGTTTAGCACTTAGGCTCCGGTGATTAATAGGGTTAAGAAGAGATTACCGTTATTGCAGCGAAAATATTTATCTTTCGAGGGAAGAGTTACACTTATTAATTCTATTCTTAGTGCACTACACGTTTTTTACCTTTTAGTTTTTAGAGCACTAAAGAGTGTCATTAGGAAAATGATTAAATTAGAAGGGACTTTTTATGGGGAGGTAGAAATGATAATAGGAAGATTGCTAAGGTTAGATGGGAGGTGGTGTGTAAACCAAAATTGTTTGGGGGTTTAGGGATCCAGAATTTATTTTACAAAAATATGGCTCTTTTGGGTAAATGGTGGTAGAGATATGGTGTTGAAAAGGATGCATTATGGAGCAAGATAGTTGTTGATAAGTATGGGGCTGGTATAGTTGATACGGAACCTGCATGTAAACAGTTAGGCACGATGTCTAGAGTATGGAAAGATGTGGTCTCAATTAAATCTGTTGAGGGGGTAAATTTTTTAGTGGGGATGAACGGATGTAGATGGATTTTGGGGAATGGAAAAAATATATTTTTTGGTTGGATAAGTGGATAGGTGATAGGTCTTTGAATGAGTGTTTTCCTAGAATCTTTGCTGTATCGGAGGACAAGGACTCAAAGGTTGCGGATATGTCTAAATGTATTGGGGAATGTAATTTTAGATTTATAAGAGGTTTATTTGAGTGGGAAAGAGTAGGGTTAGAGAGCTTAATTAAGTTGTTGGAGAATATTGTTTTGATTAATGATAAGGAGGCCAAATTGGTGTGGGAGTGTGATAGGTCTGAGGCCTTCTCTTCAAAGAGTTTTGTTGCTGAATTAGGTAGGGTAGGAGATGATAATTTGAGGGCTGTTAATTTTTCCTTTATTTGAAAATTTAGTATCCCACCTAAGGTTCAAGTGTTTTTATGGTTGGCTGTGTTAAATGCTATCCCCACTAAAGGTTTTCTAAGATCAAGGGGTGTGACCTTTAATGAGGTGTGTTTGTGTGCATGGTGTGGGATGTAAGAGGAAGATTGTTACCATGTCTTAGTGGGTTGTTATTTTTCTTGGCTGTCTTGGTGTAATGTCTTTAAATGGTAGAATCTATGTTTGGCTGTCCCTGATTCAGTTGAAGGTTTATTATGTCAATGCCAATTTATGTTTACTGACTTATTCAAAAGGAAGGTTTGGATGGTTGTGTGTGCCTCTGTTTTTTTGTCTCTGTGGTTAGCAAGAAATGAGTGTACTTTTAATGGAAGAAGGGTGGATCATGAGGATCTTCTGTTTAATATTAAATTGAGGTCATTGGTGTGAATTTAAGCTATTAAAAATATAGATTGGATGGATGAAGCCAAGTGGTGGAATGAGCTGTCATTTTTCAACCATGGGCGGATGAAATCAATTGTTCGATGGGGTGTTTCATGGGTATGTCCTGGAGTTAACTGCCTAAAATTTAATGTCGATGGGTCAACAAAGGATAAACCGAGGCTAGCAGGTTATGGGGAAGTCTTGAGAGATTCCAATTGTATTGTTCTAGGCTTGTTCATTGGTCCCCTTAGCATGATGGATTCTAACATTGCTGAGGTAATTGTTATTAAAGTTGCATTGGAGTTGTTTTCCTCTTCAGTTTATTTTAACTCGAAATCTCTTGTTATTGAATCTGATTCTTTGATTGTCGTTACGTGGATCAAGTTTAAAATTAAAAGACCATGGAAAGAATGACGTTTATTTAATGAGATTGATAGGTTGTTGAAGTCAATTGGGATGGTGGATACTGTTCACTGCTTTCGGGAAGCCAATTTCTTTGCAGACTCTTTGGCTAAACTGGGTGTAGATAAATCAATCATGTTTTCTGCGTTCTGGTAATTGTTTCGTTTCTGTATTGAAGTTCTTCCCTGCTGTGTGTTTCCTAGCATGTGGTGGTCGAACCTGTTACTTTTGGTTGTGCTATTTGTTCTAGCTTGTATTGATGTTTAAGGTTGCTTATTCTGTTGTTTCTTTTGATACTAGTGGGTGATCGGATGGGTGTTTTGCTTGTGTCTTCCTATCTTCCTATCTATCAATAAAGCTTTTTGATTGAGCAAAAAAAAAAAAAGTAGATTTATTTTGCTTAAAGGTAAATGGACTTATGAAGACTTTTATTATGTGTTACTTAATATTTATGCCCCTTGCGATGTATCTTCCAAATTATTTCTCTGGAATGAACTTCTGCAACTGAAAAAGGATGCTAATCTGAATTAATGTTATGAATGGGATTTCAATTCAATTACATCTGATGCTAAAAGAGTCAGTTGTATTTATGGCAGAAGTGGCACTGATGTCTTTAATGCTTTCATAAACAATGGTTAGTTGTTTGACCTCCCATTAGTTAGGAAGATATTTTGTGGTTTGGGACAAATAATGAACTAAGCAGACTAGATCATTTCCTAGTGTCTTCCAATTGGTTGACCATTTTCAAAAACCTTCGAAAAAGAGGTTTGAGGAAAACATTGTCCAATTGTTGCCCTATCTTACTGTCTTCTGAGCTTACTAATTGAGGTTCAAGACCCTTTAAGTGTTATGATTGTTGGTTTTCAAAGAAAAAGCTCATTAAGGAACTTAAAGTTGAATGGATGAAAGTTCCTTCCTCGGGGCTGGCTAGTCACTGTTTAAAGATGAAGCTGTTTAAAATGAAAACTTTTCTCAAATCATGGAATCAATAGGTCTTTAGCTCCTTAGATGGTAAAATTCTCTTGTTTGAATGAAAGATTGATTACTATGATTTTTTGGCTTATCACATAAATCTCAAAGATGATGAATTAGAGGGAAAAAAAGAGTTACGCTCAGGAATTATGGGAATGTAAAAAGAACAGAGAATCGATGTGGAATCAAAAATCAAGAGTACTATGGCTTAAAGATGAGGAAAAAATCCCAAAATTTTTCATACTATGGCTAAACTTCGTTCAAGCAAAAATGCCATCAACGATCTATACATTGATGGGGTGTGGAATTTCAATTAGTGTGATGTCAAAAATACGGTCTTCGATTTCTTTAAATCTCATTTTTAGGATGATGGTATCGAAGTCATCTTTGATTTGGCTTTCCCTTTCATCATCAATCATTTCATGAGGCTAATTTTCTAGAAGTTTCTTTTACCTTTGAAGAACTTAAAACTGTGGTTTGAAAGAATGAGAGGTCGAAAGCCCCTGACCCAGATGGTTTTAATCTGACATTCTTAAAAAAATCTTGGGATTTCTTAAAGAGTGGTATGATGGCATTCTTTGACGAATTCTACTATATTGGCAACATTGCAAAAAGGTTGAACTCATCCTTCATCACGCTGATCCTAAAGGTGGATTACCCTGGTGGCTTGTGTAAGACCCAAAAATTCGGTGTCATTTTTAAGAAATTGACATTTTAAAAATGGATTCGTGTAATCTTGATCAATAAAGAAGAAAGAATTAAATTTTAAGTTCAAATGATCATGATAGGAAATTATGGTGAAAACCCAAAAATTTTCCACTACGGGAATTTATCTCGGGAATATGGAAAATATATATATATTTCAAAAAAATAAGGATGAATTATGATGTACATATATTTGTGGAAATAAATTAAATAAAATATATGTACATGTGAGTAGGGAAATTAATGTATAAAATACATTAGGATAATATAATATTATTATAATAATATAAGATATTTTGGTATATTATTATTATAATAATATTATATATTATTATTATAATAATATTATATTATATTATATGATTTTTATTATATTATATTATATAAAATACAATATAATATATATATATAAAGAATTGAAAAAAAAATAGAAATGAAACGCGAAAACAGGGGAAGGAAGGGTCGGAAAACCGATCCTTCCCTATTTTCCTTAACCTGCGACGATGGAGGAAGAGAAGCGAGGTGAAGGGCACCGGCGAAGGAAGGCCGACACGGTGGGAGTGCCTGAGCGGCACCACGCGCCCTCCATCGTCGGGAAACGCCAGATCGGAGAGGGAGAAGTCGCGGGAGAGAGGGAGAAAATCGACGAAATCCGACACCGATCGGCCCCAACCCAGGCCAAAAGAACGTTCCCTAGGGCGCGACGCGTCGAACGGCGATGGAATCACGTCGGGAACCGGTTGGCAGCGTCGGCGACGGTAAAATTTCCGCTGAACCGGTTCGGACCGGTTCAGTGTGAAAAGGACTAAACCGATCCGAACCGGTTCAGGAAGTGAGAGAAAGAAGAGAGAGAAAAAAATTTGGAAAAAAATTCGGTGATGTCTCGGGTTTACGGATAAGCTGGTAAGCGGTCGAAATTGATCGATTTAGCTTTCAAAAAATTAGTTTGAAATTATATTTGACTGAAATTGATCCGGGTTAAATATATAAATGTGTAGCGTAACAATAGGCGACGAATTTGAATTCGATCGAGTCTTGATTTGTGAGCCATCATGGAATATCGGGTAAGTGAATCTTACTTACTTTAACTTGTGTAGTTATACGAGTTAGGAATTAATCGCATAAGTTACGGATTAACTCTGTATAAAATGCTTTATGTTAGAAAAGGCTTAAGATGGCATGATGGTAGTGTTAATGAGCCCCACGAATGGCCCAATAATTGTTAATAAGCCTGATAAGCCCAATGGGCCGTGACAAAAAAAATAGTAAAGTCGAAATGGGTTTGAAATAGAGTTGGGCCCAATAAGAAGCAACGAGGCCTAATAAGAGCAATTTGACCCATTTGATGAAATAGACTGCATAGAAAAGGATAAATGAGTTATCCGACTTAATTAATGTGATTGATAACTATCTGCAGCTCCAGGAGATATATTCGGAGCCAGATAGACTGATTACGGAAAGTGAAAAAATGTGAAAAAGTGCATTCGATTGGATTCCAGGTAAGGGATCTACGCGAGCTCTTAAAGATAGTTGTACGTATTTTCATCGTCATTTACATTCACGTACATTTCGTATAGAGTATGAATATGAAATTTCTAGATAGTACCCAAATATAGAAAAATTACGAAAATACCCTTAGATTCGGGAATTTTTGGAAATGCATAAAGTGCATGAAATCCATATTTTCTCCGTGAAAAAGAAATTTTGTGAAGCTAAAATGATAGACTGGCTCATGATTTGACTGTATGCATTAAATTGCACGTTTTTCTAAAGTGTGATTTGATAGACGAGTGATTTGATGGGATGTTACCCTCTCTATGTTTTGTACCATTTTGCGTATCGCACTCAGTTTTGAGTACCACTGTGGTGGGAAATAGAGCCAGCTGTCTATTTTATGTGTGTGAAATCGTGCTGAAACTATGATGAGATCTGTGGATTTATCCAGATCCGCTCGCACTTGATTTTGGTATTACATCTGTACAGACCGTGCTGGAGCACTGCTCGCATTGGATTCTATTGTGATTTGTGATTGAGATCATGCTGGAGCCCTCGTGTTGACTGTGTGTCACACTGACTTGCTCGCACTAGATCTGAGACGACAGACTATGGTTGATAATTTATTTGGTTGGGGTAGTGAGCTTTTGACTCAGGCACTTACAACTATGTGGTAATTGTATTGTGGTTTACGGAGTACGTCGTACCGTGTAGACAACATGGAGTACACTGTACCGTGTAGCTATGGGATGTGAGGATTGCGTCTTTGGACTCGGGCATGCTGTGTCATTGCTCTGATTCTTGATAGTCCTTAGATAGGAGCCGATGGATAGACTAATCCCCTCCTCGGACTCAGAGACACCCTGGCACACCTGATCCATGATAGCTGGTGGGTCTCGGACTTTGACCAATTGTCCCTTGGATTTGTGTGGAAATCCCTGCCTAGTCTCATCTATTTTATTGGTTTCGATGATGAAACTAATTGTGATTTGATTTCTGTGATAAAACCGTTTTAAATGAGAATATGATTTAAATGTGAGTTACAATACTGAACACAGAAATATTTTACTCTGAATGAGTTTTGATATTCGATTTTTAGGCAGTAAATTACTATATGTTTTACTATAATGGTTTTGTGAATGCCATGGGTTTTTCGGCATAAACCATGCATTATGAGCATCGTGGATAATTTGATTATCTACTTACTTTCATATATTAATGAGAGTGTTTTGAAAAATAAATGCATTTGTTTTACGAGATGATAAAACATGCATTATGAGTATCGTAGATAGTGTGGTTATCTATCTGCTTTCATATATTTCTTATTGAGTACGTTATGCTCATCCCTTTATTTTTTCCTCATCTACAGAGCATTTCAGTATAGTGTATAAGCTGCGTCCATCCTATGATCTTTTACACATAACTATCCAGCAGCATCGAGGTATACACACATGTACTTTTTGTATCTGAATAATAGTGTACTGTGATGTAGTCATATTATATGGGGGATGTACATGTTAGGCAATGTAAACAAATTTCTAATTATGAAATAATAACTTTATGAGTTTCTACGAATGTTAGTGCCTGAGACGAAAGCATTATCTGTTATGCATATATATAATATATGAAACTGAGTGATAGATATTGACACACAGCCCAACAAGTGAAGTGTGGTAAGTTCATGAAATATTTGTAGTGATTTTTAGAAAAAATTGGGTCGCGACAGCTTGAAAGAATACAGTCCCATTAACTTCATTTACAAATCCTCACAAAGGTTCTTGTAAATCGACTTAAAGGAGTGATCGAGTCCTTAATCAGTGACACCTAAAGCTCCTTTGTTGTTGGTCAATAGATCATGGCTGGCATCCTCCTAGCAAATGGAGCAATTGACTCCTTAAAGAAGGTTCTGTTAAAGCTCGAGTTCGAGAACATGCGATGGGATTTCCTCATTTTTGTCATGGAATCTATGGGGTTTGGTGTTAAATGGTTGAATTGGATTAATGAGTGTATCTCAACAGTAAAAATTTTTGTTTTGGTGAATGGCTCATTGACTAAAGAGTTTCATATGTAGTGTGGTTTACGTCAACTAAGGAGTTTCATATGCAATGTTTTTTACATCAAAGAGACCCCATCTCTCATTTTCTCTTCATCCTTGTGACAAAAGCTCTCCATCTTATATTTATCAAAGTTGAAAACCACAACAAGATTAAAGGCCTATCTATGTTCTCGCCAAACTTTTTTTTCTTATATCTCCAATTTATGGATGACACCCTCCTTTTTTTAGAGGCTATCCCTTCTATTATTACTAATGTTAAGAACCTTTTAAGATGTTTTGAATTATTTGTAGGGCTCAAAGTTAACTTTAAGAAGTCTTTCTTATTTCCAATTGGGATAAAGGTTGTATTATAATTAGCTTAAGCTTGTGGCTATAACATTGTTACACTTCCTTTTATGTATCGGTGGGGGTTAGTCCAAGGAGGATTTTAATTTGTGACCCTATAATTGCTAAGTTTAAAGCTAAGCTTTTTTTCATGAAAAAAAAAAGACTTTTTTCCTTTGCTAGTAAGGTTACTTTGATAAATTCGATCATCTAATTCCTCCCATTGAATTTCATGTCTATTCTTGAAGTGCCAAAAGGTGTTTTGCATAGGGTAGACAAAGGAAAATCCTTTCTCTAGGTGGTTATGAACCAAAAAAAAAATTACCAAGGTAAAATGGTCTATTGTGTGTAAACCAAAGTTGTAACGACCTAAATTTCACATAATTTGATTGGGCTACAAGTTGATAATATGTCAGAACAGTAAATCAGTCTGATTTATTTTTATTTCTTAGTAACAAATTTAAACAGAAATCTCATAGGGGTATTTTTCGATTTATCATCTTAAATGTTTTTTTATAGTATAGTCATGTTCACATTCCTCAGACACATCTCGTATACATTATTGTACTTGTAAAAATATTAAATACAAAAAGAATTGCTTAAAACTGAGTATACCTTTAACACAGAAAGATACTTTGCGGAATCATAATTGTGCGAATTGCTCTACTAAAGGAAGCGGTCCAAGTTACTAGCAGGACTCTGTGAAGGGAAGTAAGGGGATGAGCTTAACATGCTCAGTAAGAAAAATCTCATAGCAGGTAGATAAATACACTACCTATATAAGCATTTGGCAAATAGAGGTTCTCATGTAAACATACAGAAAATGTGGCAGTTCAGAAATATCAAGGCCAAAAATCGAAAACAAAACTAATATTGATAGTTTATACAATTTACCGTATTAGATACAGAATATCAAAAAAACTTTAAGTGGTAATTTAAACAATTTCCAGTTAACACATTCACTGCCAGTTCCGAAAAATCAGAATTAGAAATTCATAGCAATTTCACTATAAATAATAAATTGTAATCAAAACTGATTCTAAAAATTTATACACCTGAAAAAGTGACAACTGTGTGGCACTTTGATCACACAGGATTCAAGAGGTGGCCCCCACAATATTTATCCAGTAGAAATACACAGTTTCATATAGTCAAATCAGTTCACACAGTCACATCAAAAAATTCAAATAGACGAGACAAAGCAGACATGCTATATCAGAAATGACAATTGGTCAATGTTGGTGACTCCGAGCAATCATGGCTAGGTATGTCAAGATGTCAATTGTCATAGGAGTTGTCAGCTACCCAAATGGCTCATAGATCAGAATGTTTGAAGACCAGAATCAGAATCGAAAATAAGGTACATCGTCCTCACGTGCGTTGCACAGTACATCGTACTCTGTGGACCACAGAAACAGATGCAGAACAGACAGAAGTGCAACATAATTTAATTATCGCCCTTGTCTCGAATTAGTGCGAGTCGGACCATGCGACACACAGTCTGCACGTGCTCAAACACATCTCATAAGTGCGAGTCAGACCGTGCTACACACAGTCAACACGCGCTCAAGCACATCACATCAATATTTTTTTTATGAACATATCATTTTTCCTTAAATCACATATAAATTCAATTTGTTTGACGAAATGGTTCAAAACAGGCTGACTAGCCCTTTTTTGGATAAAATCCAAAAAAATAGTCTATGAAAATTTAAAAAATTTGAGATTTTCGATTTTAAATAGAATTCAAGCCATAATAGTATCTATGCAAACCTTTTAAATTCAATCGGTAAAATTAAGCAGTTCAACTAGGCTAGAATCTATAATTTTCAGAGCGATAAAATTCAGTCTAGATTTTTCTATAATTTCGGTAACTGCAAATTTAGCCTAAAATTTTATATCTACAAATACACAGAAATTACGCATATTTATCTCTAACAACACACGAGAATTTTTCTTACCTCGGTGTTTGTCTGTAGTCCTCAATGCCTTAGTGACTGGAGTCAGTAGGTCCGATCTGCTCGGTTAATTTTTCCGAAGTTCTTTCCCTCTTTTTTCCCAAATTCTCTATGCCTTCTTTCCTATCTCCAAATATTTTTATTTATATATATAATACCTTTTTTTTTAACCTTCTTTCCTTCCCGCCAAATTTCTTCTTCTTCTTCACGGTTGCCACCCGAGGTTACTGTACATCATCATCACCGTCTCTTCTTTGTCGCTGTCATCTTCCTCTCTTACCGCCGATGCTGCTCTCCCACCGTCATTGTCACCAGCCAGCTCTTCAAGGAAGGAAGCCCATGTTTTCGATTGGCTTACCTCTCGACCTCTGCTCTCGGCCCACTTTCCCTCGTCTCCCTTTCTGCTCACTTTCTGTTCCTGTTCACCACCTCTTCACTAGCTCACGGCGCTGCCACCTCCATCATCTTAATGCCTCTGCTCCGACGTCGGTGTCTCTCTCTCTCTCTCTCTCTCTCTCTCTCTCTCTCTCTCTCTCCGTTTCCAGCTCCCCGTCTACCAGTCGAGAGCCACCGTCTCCAGCCTTCACGCAAAGCCTTTGTTTCTTCTGTGCTCCAAGTGCTCGGACAGTCTCGATAACTCCTCTTTCTCCTTCAGCCACGCCTTGCTCCAGCTTACTTTTGCCGCTTGTTCACGCCTCTATCTCATGCTTCTCCATCATGTTCAGCACCAAGGAAAAGAAATGAAGACAAAATTTGCCTTACTGTACACACCTTGCTCTCAATTTCTATCCTATCTTCTTTCCCTCAAAGCTGTTTCACTTTCTGCCTTAAATCAAACCTGGTTGTTGTTGTTTCCAGTACATGATTCCAGCAGCTTCGCCCACTTCCTGCTTTTTGTCTTTTCTCTTCAATCCGTCTGCTGCATGTTTACTGTTTTCGGTTCTCTCTCTTCCTCTGCAGGTTTTGGTGCCAAGAACGGGGTGAGTGATGGAATTGGGTGTGATGAAAATTAATGAAGGGAGGGGCAGGGTATCAAAAAGCGGCCGCGAGGCAACGTCGCGGCCGCTATTTCAAGGTATCGGCAATAGCCGACACCGTTTTCTGGAAAAAAACGGGTGTGAAAATTTTTCACACCCGTAACGGCTAAAAAACGGTGATGACACAGTGATAACGGAGGATAGCGGTGGTAACGGACCGTTACCGTCGCTATCCTTTCCGTTCTGTTATTGTTTATAAAAACAGCCCAAACCCCAAAGCCAAACACACACATACACAGAAAACAGAGAAGCAAAAACAGAACAGACAACAACACACAGAGGAACGGCAACAAGGCAGCACACGACAGTACCACACACAACACACTACAGACAGGTAAACACACAAAATTAACTCAGATTCATTCAACACTTATCTGTATTCGGGTTGAGGACAGATCCGGGTTTGTAGAGGCTTCGACAGTGAGAGTTGGGTGTGAGGGTAGTCGGTTTAGGCAGGCACAAGGGGAGGCGATTTCGATCTGCCTTCTTCTTCGAACGTGAGCGTCGTGAGGTGAGGTTGTTAACTTGTTGTGACTTGTGAGTTTTGAGTTGGGCAGGGGAAGGAAATGGGTGGATGTGGATGCCCGGGCATTGAGAAGGAAGGGGACGGTTTCAGTCTTTCAGAGGCGAAAGGCCATGGGGTCTGTCGGTCTGTGATCCATGGATCTCCGATCCGAAAATCGTATCCAAGCTCCGTGGCTAATCTGCTCTCTTTGGAGGAAATCACTGCAACTGGAAGTCTGGATCTGGAACTGGAACCAAATCTGGCCATCTGGGAAAGGTATCGGCAGGGGAAGGGAATGGCAGAAGGCTCTGGTCTGGCTGGAAGGCCTGGGTGGGAAGGAAACTGAAGAGGAAATGAGGAAGAGGAAGGGCTCTCGACTGTCGAGAAACTGAAGGCTGAAGCAGAAGGATCTGGAAGGGCTGGGGTCGGGTTTAGGCAGGGATGGGTGGGTGGGTTAGCGGGTGGGTGGGTGGGCGGGTGGGTTAAATTTTAATTAAATTAATGTAAATTTTTTTAATTAGTTTAATTTCTTATTAGTTAAATTTTTAATTAGTATAATTTAATTAAATTAATAAATTTTTTAATTAGTATTATTTTTTAGTAGTTAATTTTTTAATTAGTATAATTTAATTAAATTAATATAATTTTTTAATTAGTATAATTGAAAAAAAAATTCAATTAGTATAATCTTTTAGTAGTTAATTTTTTAATTAGTATAATTAATACAATATTTTAAGTAGTATTAATTAATAGTTTTTTAAGTAAATATTTAATAATTATATAAAAAAATTTACTAATTAGCTTAAATGTTTAGTATTTATCCCAAATAGGGTAAAATTAATATTGTTAAATGTTAATATAAATTTTTCAGTATAAATTTTAATTGTCAAATTTATGTTATTAATGTTTAAAAATATAACACTAAATATTATTATGACTGAAGAGAAAAATAATATTGATATTAATTTTTTATAGTGACCAATTAATATTAAATTTTTAATGTAATAAAATTTATAATAAAATATTAATAATTAATTGTTCAAATTAAATTATTTTTTGATAAATTGAATTTAGTTTTCATTTATGTATGAAGAATATAATATTTTTTATTCATGTTTATAATTACTTATTTTATAGAAAAAATCAAACATGCCACCACGTGAGGAGTTTCCAAGTAAAGGAGTAGAAGGCGCGCCGAGTGATGATATCGGTTGGCATTTCGGAATACCTGTACCAAATGCAAAAGGAATTGTGTCGTGTAAACTTTGTGGGAAAGTTGTAAAAGGAGGAATAACACGCTTCAAGGAGCATATTGCTCATAAGACTGGCAATGTCGCACCATGCCCCAACGTTACCGGTTAGTTATAAATATTATTATTAATTTCTCAATTAAGATTATAAAATTACATTAACATGTACAACTAATTTTTTCTTTTTCTTAACTATATTATTAATAGGCACTGTTAGAGAAAGTATGATGAAACTCCTTCAACAAAGTAAATCAAAGAAATTTGATAACAAAAGGAGAAAAGATGAATTCTTATCACAATTAAGAGGAGAGGATTATGACTATGAAGGGTTCATGGACGAAGAGGTTGCTACAAGACAAGCTATGCGAGATAGTGTCCAATCACAACGAGAATGGCATATGAGGCAAGAATTTAGGCAAAGAACTGGTGGTTTCAGTAATACTTATGAAGAGGGACGAAGCTCTCACGGCTCGGTTAGTGACTATTTTGATAAAAAAAATAAAGAAATCCATTCCAACTGACTCGAAATTTTCATTAAGGGGAGCCATACCTAAACTGGTTAGAAGCAAGAGTGCAAAGCAGCCGAAAGTAAATGATTCTTTTTTAAAGACATTGAGAAAGAAATTAGGTGAATCAGTATCTAAATTTTTGATATACGATCGACTTCCTTTTCAGTTAGCAAACTCTCCATGGTTGCACAATTTAGTTTCTGTAGCAGCAGAAATTGGGCAACATGTCAAACTCCCAACACCTTATGAGGTTTCTGATGTGTATTTGGAGTCAGAGTATAGACAAGTGAAAGAATGGGTTAATGGATTAAAGGTTCATTGGAGTGAATTAGGTGCTACACTGATGTGTGATGGTTAGACAAACAGTTTGAACCAAATGCATATAATTAATTTTCTCGTTTATTGTAGTAAAGGGACCATTTTTTGGAAATCTGTGGATGTCTCTAGTGCTCGTACTAGAGATACTAAATTTTACTACAAACTATTGGATCATGCTGTAGAAGAGATTGGAGAAGAATACATTGTCCAAATAGTCACTGACAATGAGGCAGCGCTTAAGGCTGCTGGAAAAAAGTTAATGAAAAAAAGGAAACATCTGTACTGGACGGCCTGTTCAGCTCATTGTTTAGATTTATGCCTTGAAGATATTGGAAAAAAGTCAAGTGTGGAAAAAGTTTTGGATGAGGCGAAGAAAGTGACGTGTTTCATAGACAATCACTTATGGACGGTTGATTTAATGAAAAAATATACTCAAGGAAGACAAATACTTCGTCCTGGTCTTACCCGATTTGCCACTCATTTTATCCAACTACAGGAGATAATAAAACACAAACAAAGTTTAAGAGAAATGTTCAGTTCAAAGGTTAGTACTTAGTAATTGGTTTTTAGTTCTTAAATCTAACAATTTTTTTGTGATATCTTATTCATATTACTTTAAAAATTTATTCATGAATGTATAGGAGTTCAAAGAGTCAAAATGGGGACAACAAAAGTTGGGGCCTGCTTATGAAGCCAAAAAAATTGTTTTAGGAAAAGAATTTTGGCGAAGAGCACGTGACATAACAAAAGTTTATGAGCCTTTGGTAAAGGTATTGTGGCTTGTGGATAGTGATGAGAAACCAACCATGGGCTTTATTTATGAGGCTGTGGATAGAGCTAAACGGGTAATTCAGACAGATTGTCGATACTCTGCTGATTATGAAAAGATTATTGATAACAGATGGATCTTTATGCATTCTGACTTGCATTCTGCTGGTAAGTAGACTAAAAATGTTGATGGTAATTAAAAACATTTTTATGTTTTATCATTATGTTTAAATTAGTTATATATTTATTTTTATTACTTTTAGATAATATTGTTTTGAATTATTTTTAGGTTACTATCTTAATCCTCAATTTCAATTTGGTGTGGAGCATTCTGAAAGTGTGTTAAGAGAAACATTACAAGGGACAAAAGCAGTAATAGAAAGATTAGAACATTATATGGATACTCAAATCAGAATGATTAACCAGGTTAGTGTTTAATATGTTTTATACTCTAAAATTTACTTTGTGTATTAAAAATAGAATTACTTTTTGTATTTATTTATTTGATAAATTATATTTTTTATCAATATAGTTGATATTATTTCGACAAAAAAATGAGACGTTCGGTACACTTCAGGCACAGAGAGCTTGGAAGCAAATGAATCCAGGTAAACAGTTAATTTATTAAAATTTATTTAATATTATTTAATTATTTTGGATGTTAAATTTATTTTAAATAATTTTATATAGCTGAGTGGTGGATGATATATGGCACATGTGTTCCTGAATTACAAAAATTGGCAATTAAAGTGCTTAGTCAAACAACTTCTGCATCAAATTGTGAAAGAAATTGGAGCACATTTAGCTATATACACACTAAGGCCAGAAATAGATTGAAATATGAAAGACTTCAGAAGTTAGTATATACTTATTATAATATGAGGCTAAGGATGAGACATCAAAAAAGAATGAGTCTTGATGAGATAAACGATAGTTTCAATCCTATTAGTTTTGATCATATATTTGAAGACGAAGATCCACTTTCAGAATGGTTGCAAGAGAGAGAAAGACCTTTGTTAGATGGTCAAAATTCTGATTGGTTGCCTGCAGATAATTCTGATGATGAAATGAACTATGAACAGTCACATCAATCGGAAGAAAACGTACATCAGTCAAGTACAAATCCGACAACAACTCAGAATGATGATGACGAGGGTTCAACTCCATCTGATGCTGGTGATAGTGGTGGTGATAGTGGTGGTGATGGTGGTGATCATGGTAGTAGTGCTGATTATAGTGGTGGTGCAAGAGAAAATAGACCTTTCAATCCACTTGGAGGAGAATATGGGCTTGCTGCAACTGGTGGATTATTCATTGATATGTCAGATTATGGAGTAAATCCATCTTTTAGATCTAGTGGGGATGGAAGTCAAGATAGAGCTCGATCAAAGGGAAAAGCCAAGAAGCACCAACATGATACTTCTGGAGGCTCTTCGTCTAGAAGGTCAAGTTCTACTAATGAATCATTTGGTACTCAAGATCATTATCCATCGAGACCATCTTTACATTTTCAACCTCCTTACGGTTATTATCCCCCACCACAAGGTTATTATCCACCTCAACCATTTCCTAATTATCCTATGCCTTATTATCCTCATATGTATCCACCACCACAAATGTATCCACCGCCACAAATGTATCCATCTCAACAAATGTATCCACCTCAAATGTATCCACCCTCGCAAATGTATCAAGAACAAGGATATGGTTTGACTTTGGAATAGAGATCACAAAGACCAAATCAACGTGGCTCTGAAAGTGAAGAGGGAGAACATGATCTTCCTCGTCATTCGACTATGTGGTAATATGTAAGATTTGAAATATATATAATTTTTATAGCGGATTGAATTTAATATGTTTTTATTCTGTTGATTATTATTTTTTGTAGAAATTCATATAGAAGAGAAAAAAAAAAAGAAATGTTGACATAATTAATTTATATTAAAAAAATGACAAAAATTTGGTGAAAGAATTCTTTAATATTTTAGATGAAAAATAGTTATATTAATAAGAATTAATTTAGTAATTATTGATATTCATTTTCTACTTTTGTTATTTTTCAATTATTATAAATAATTTTATTAAATTATAATGTTTTATTATAATCAAAAAATTATGACTAAATTTTTCACAAAAATATTAGATTTAAGATATCATAAATTACTTTAAAAATTATAAATAAGACTAATTATGATTATAATTGCAAATATTGCATTTAGGGATAAGTTGTGCGAAAAGAAAAAAAATCACGACCGTGATAGCCGTTATGACCGCGATGATCTCCGTTATATCCGTAACCGTGACAAACGCAGCCTAACCGAAAACGAGGCCGCGACTGCGTTTTAAATCCCTGGGGAGGGGTATGGGTGTGGTATGAGGTATGGGGTGCAGAAGGTGGGTGTGCAGAGGAGACAATCCTTCCTACCGTGTTTCCTTCCTAATCCCACCGAAAACCATCTCATCACCACCTTCTACACACGTTTTCTGCTTCATTTCCTTACTCCCTTTTACCCACCAAGCACTCACACATTCCCCTCAATCAGCTTCTCTACTTACATACATACACACACACACACACACATATATATATATATAGGTATATAATTATACCATATGTGCAAAAAGGATGGGAAGGGCTCTCAGCCATGCACTGTACAGGTGACTACATATACATATATGTGTATTTTCCTTGCTACATTAATACATGTATATATATATATATATATATATATATATATATATATATATTCTTTGATACACTAATATATATATATATATATACACACACACGTATACATATATATTTGTCTATACCTCCATGTATTATGTATTGATTTAATTTATTTTTTCCAAGTCCCACAATGGATAATACATTTTTAAAAAAAATTAAATCATTGACCAAGGAAAAACACATTTTTAATCCAATAGCTTATGTGTTATTCATGGATAAATTCAAGTACATAAAATTTAGAGTATTTACAAAAGTATTGTAGCGGTCTTTACATTTTTAACTTGTTGATTAAAAACAAAGTCCTCCTTGCCAAGTGGTGGTGAAGGTAAGCAAATGAGCCTAACTCTCTGTGGTGCAAGGTAATCTCTGCCAAATATGGGGAAGGAGAATTATCTTGGTTATCCAACATTAAGAAGGCTAAGAAAATGTCCATCGTATGAAGTGATATTGCTCACCTATTATTTGACCCCGCTATTAAGAATTTTATTGGTGTTGATGAGTGCAAGTACCTGATTGGCAATTGTCAAGATATCTTGTTTTGGCTCGATAAATGTGTTGTGCTTGTCATCTTAATTGAAAATTCTATAGACTATTTTTTCTGACAATGGATAAACAAGCTAAGGTAATGGATTACTCACATTTGTTTTTGTTTGATCATGCAAATTAGTTGTCTTTCTTCTGCATGCCTTTAAGGAATAATGAACTTGTTTGGCTCTTAGACTTAAAAGCTGATATGATCAACTTTTCAATAAATCCTGCTAAGAATATCTACTCATTTGGGAAAATGATGCTAGAGGTATGATCTTAGTCAAAAAGCTATCTAGCTTGCTTATTCAGGCAAATGAACCTATAGTTTCCCTTGATTTCTATAAGTTGTTGAATTTTTAAATTCCTCCATGAGTCCAAGGTTTTATTTGTCTTTTTTCATTAGGAAGGCTACTAACAAAAGCCTTTTTGTTTAGGAAAGGCATCTCATTCTCTCACTTTTAGAGTTTATGGTATAGTTTTAGAAGACACAGAGCTCGTTATTTTCCTATGCCTTTGGTTATATTTGTTCTGGTGTAATTTCTTTCAATTCTGGAGTTTTTATGGCTACTTCCCTAGCTCATTAAATTTCTTTATACTCAATGGTTTTGATCCCCTTCTCTCAAGTGTTCTTAGGTTGTGGTGGTTTGCTTCATTCTCTGCAGCGATTTGGTTTATGTGGCTAGCTAAAAATGAGACAATTTTTTAACATAAAATATGGACAGTAGATGAAATTATGATCCTTGTCAAGTTGATCCCTTTATTGGGTTAAGGCCTTGAAAGATGGAAGTTTGCTGCATGATTCCATATGGTTAGTTAATCCTCTAAACTATGCCCTTACCTCATTTTCTACTCTTTCACTAAGACATCAAGTTATTTGGTTGCCTCCTACCTTTGGTTTTCTGAAGATGAATGTTGATGCCTTCAACATTAGGCAAGCTAGGTCTTGCTGGTTGTGGTGGAGTCTTGAAAGATTTCGACAGTAACGTATGTGCGGTTTTCTTTGACCCCTTGTGTATTTAAGACTTGAATGTTGTAGAAATCGTAGCTATCAAATATGTCTCATCATTGAGTCAGACTCCACCATTGATGTTGCTTGGTGCAAATTTGTCTCTAAACGTCCCTGGAAACTCTGGTCTATCTTTGGCGATATTGACAACCTCCTTTTATCTATTGACAATGTTATATTCTCAAATGTTCTTACAAAAACGAATGATATAGCCGATGCACTTGCAAAAGCTGGTGTCTCGAGGGTCAACTTTTTTCTTTTTTTTTTTTTTGCTTACTGATAGTTTTGTCTTTCCTCTTGGAAGCTCAGTGCCTTCTGTTACTTCATGTTCTTTTGTTTTTGTGTTTTTGATATCCCTATTGTTTTCTATTTTTACGCTTGTTTTCCTCATGATTGGAGAATGTTTTGTCTCCTCCCCTCATCTTTGGAGGTTGTTAGTCTCATTTTCTTTTAGAAATTTGCTTTCATTTCAGATTTCTCTTAATAAAACCTATGGCTTATAAAAAAAAAAAAAAACCCAACAATTAAATTTAAAATATAATCAATTAAAATATAAGACTTGTTGGAAAATAAGTAACAAGAGATTCAATAATATGAATAATGAACATAAATAGATCAATTTAACTAACGGCAGATGGTTGGAAGAGTTTATTGTCAAATGAAATAGAGGAAGATCGTAGTTTAATTTATCTATATAGGTGAGATATTAATCATATTATATTATATAGTATGATATTATTTATAGGCATCTACTTCTTTTTATTTCGCACATGATTATTAAGGGTTTTTGTCTACTTGATAATTCTAAGAAATAACTTGAATTTGAGGTTATAGTCAAATATCAACATAAACCAAATATATATTATCTCAAAGAATTTTTGTGCAGAAGACATCTCAAATGTGACCATGAATCTCTTGAAGTTCACAGTAATTTACTTATTACATGAATGCTAGTAGCTTCACAGTAACATTTGAGATGTTTTCTAAACAAAACTCCTTGAGATAATTTAGATCTACTTTGAATTGATGTTTGGCTATAACCTTAAATCCAAATTACTTTTTACAAAAACCGAGTAAACAAAAAACGTAATAATCATGTGCCAATAGTAGATGCATATAAACAACATCATAATATATAATACAAATATTATTAATACTTCGCTTGCTATAGTTGAATTTAACATCGATCTTCCTCTATCAATTTCACTAGCACCAATTGTGTTATTATATATATCATGAAGTCATTTATGTGCATTTAATTGGTTTTATTTGACAAATGCTTATTATGATCTTTTCTTTGGATCGGATTTTCTAAAAATCTACTTGAATTTATAAACCATGCTTGACCTTCATAAATTTCAAGGTTATCTTGTGTTGCAGACAACTTGAATTCCTCAATGACTCTATTGAATTCATTGTAATTTTTTTTATTACATGAACACCAATAGTTTAATGAGGCATTCAAGATGTTTTTGATACAAGATACCTAAAATATAATGAAGGTCAAGCTTGGATTCATAAATCTAAGTTCCTTTATGAAAAGTCTAATCCAAGCAAAACAGTCATAACTAAGATTTGACAAAGAAAATGAGAAACATACATATAAATAACATCTTAATATATAATGCAACTATGTACAAGCTTTTCGACCATCTGCAAGTTATGATGGATAGTCACAATCGAGATGTGACACTTTTTATGAAAACCAACAACCATAAAGAAATTACCAAAAGCTATTAAAATACAAATAAGTAGACTACCATACTTTAACGTTATCTTAATTTCTCAAAAAAAAAGAAAGATAATATAGTGACATTTTCCACAAATTAAAAAAAAACAACAATAAATTAGGAACGGAGCCTTATTTAAGTGGGAATCGAATGTGGGAGCAAACAAATAGCTTTTTTCTTTAAATCTACAAAAACAAGTAAGAAACTAGATACACACACACAAAATATTAAAAACCTAACAAAAATGAAGTAAAAAAATAGTAGAGAACAAATTCTAGAAATTGGAAACAAAGGGTTCCTTACAAAATGAGGATTTTCTCACACCAAACTTTTTTATGCAGGAACTAGATGAGGTGTGTAAACCCTTTTAGTGGGAACTAGATTTTCTTTAAGTTTTTAGAAAGAAAAGGTAATTCGACCTCAAAGGGTAAGGTAAGTCAAGAAAAAGAGAGGGAAAAAAGAGTTTTGAAGCAAAGCGAGGGTATTTTACACCAAAACTCTTTAGGCAGGAACAAGATAAGGTAAATGAACCTTTTTAGCAGGAATAATAATTCCTTAATTTTTAAGAAAGATAAAGTACTTCGAGCTTAATGAGGAAAGGAAAGTCAAGAAAGAGAGTTTTTTTTGACACCATATGATTTACGCTTAATGATGAAAGGTTAAACGAGGAAGAGGAAAATAACATGGAAAAAAAAAGAGTCAGTGAATGAGTATTGACGTAGAAAAAATAATTTAAATATTCAAATTTGGTGAAATAAAGACTATGGTCTAAGTGAAAACCATAGATAAAACAATAAAATAGAAAACATACACTACATTTATTAAAAGAAACATAAAGAGAAAGAGAACGTGCTCAGTAAATTGATCGATGATGAATGTCTTTTCGAACTTTAAGTATTGCGGCATGCTTGACTGAAACTCTACATTGGTAAATTAACCTTTCCAATATTAGAGGTATGTGAATGTTGGACGATGAAGCATCAAACACAAAAGACTATGTTTTACAACATAAACTAGTCTATTAATAAATCTGAAATCATTTTCAATGTACTTAAATCTTGGAAGACGAAATATCGCCCCTACAAGACTACATTTGAAACAAAAAATCATAATTTATTAATACATAAACTTATGAAAGCCATGATGTCATAAATTTGATAACACAATAAAAATTTTAGTTAAAGATATTTGACTACACTTTATTTCATCAACCGTGACCTATTTTAAAAATGACAGAACATTTTTAAGAAACCCGTAGTCTTTCGATAGAAAGCTTATATTGGATTTATGTAATATAAACTACGATTGAACATTAATCATAGTCTTTGGTTTAAATAAATATCTTATTTTAAATAATAGACTATATTTAGAGACATAAACGTAGTCTATTTACAATAAACTTTTTTTTATTGAGATGTTAAAGTATAAAGGTTGAAGTAGTAATTTTGATCAATAAAAACTATGTTTTTTTATAGCCTTTATTTTTTGTGTTACTCAATTCATTTTTTGTAATGCCTAAAATCTTAAAACTTTTACAATTTAAAAAAACCATAGTTTAAAAATATTAGATTGTGTATGCTTTCAGTAATAGTGGTTAATGTTTTTACTTAACCTATTTTACGCCTTTTTTTTGTCTACAATGAATCTGAATCTAGTGGAAGAACCATTACCAGATAATAGGAATCTAAGGTATCTACCAAGATCATTGGCATGGAGAATTCCTAAATGGTTATTAATAGTATCCTTTCTCTCAATTTCCATATTATGAGAGAAAGTGACATTAGATTTTGCTTAAATAATTTATTGACTTGAAATTCGATAGAATTCATTAAAAACCCTTAGCATAAAATCACATGCAAATATTGTGGCTCTTCTTATAAGAATGAGATCATCAACATAGAAAAAAATGAGAAAGTGAAGGTCCTATTAAAGTTTGATGGGTTCCGATTGACGATTTTTTCAAGCTTCATGAATTTTAAGTGAAAAATACTCTATATGTAGATGAAGATGTAAGGTGATAAAGGATCATCTTGATGTATATCTCTTGAAGGATAAAACCTAAGTCATAGTTCTTCATTAATAAAGACTGTCATTGAAACTGCTGAGATGCAAGACATGATGAACTTGATCCAAGACTAAGGAAACTTTAAGAAATTTAAGACCTCTTGAATAAAGCTCCATTTGATTTTATCATATTCCTTCTTTAGATCGACTTTGCAAGTATGTAGCCTTTCTTGTCTTTTTTCCTTTTGAAGGCATGAATGACTTCATGAGCAATTGTAACATTATCTTGAGCTCTTTTTCTGGCAATAAAGCTCGCTTATAAAGGATGAATCAAATGAGATAGAAGAAGTCTTATTCTATTAACAAGAATTTTCGAGATGATCTTATAAGTATTGTTACACTATCCGATAGACCTAACTTGACCAATAGTTTTGAGATTTTGCATCATAGGGATTAAGCAGATTAAGCTTTCATTAACCAATTCAGGAATTTATTCTGATGCAATGCCTGTTCCACAAATTGAAAAATTAAATGGACTACAATATCCCAATATTTTCGAAAAAAGATAGGGTGAAGACCATCTGGTCTCAAAGCTTTGAGTGACTTTATACTGTTGACAGCCTTAAAATGTTAAAACGAGAGATCGATTTTATAAGAGAGTTTCTTTCTTCTTTGGTGAGTTTGTGTCTAATTTTTTTTGTTGAGGAAAAGTTAAAGCCGTTTTTTCTCCAAGGAGGTTGTATAAAGATACATGAAATGATTAGCTATGCCTGCCCTAATCTCGTTGGCAATAGTTAGAAAGTTGCCACCTGAATTTTAAAAGGAGACATTATCGCTAAACCAATCCACTTTAGATTCTAAATCCCAAAATGCTTATTCTAATTTGAGAACATGGTGGTATTCATATTTCAGTGAATCCTCAAGTTTTTGGAGCTAAGGATTTAGAGAGTTTGTAAGAGCTCTTTGATTCTCATCAAGTTTAGCTCTAATCCTCCTCTTTTTATGGAAAATATTACAAAAGCAATTCTTGTTCAATTTCGATATGCTATCTTTAAAGTTTAGTATGGCTTCAAGAATGGAATCCTTGGCCTATTTCCAAACATTCTCAACCACCCATTTGAACTCCAAATGAGAAAACTGCTTGGTCTCAAAGCAAAAACGTTTTAGACCAAAATGAGGCAACCTCGGGTTAGAGTCAATAAGTAGAGGGTTATGGTCAAATAAAAGCTTAGCAAGACAGAACATAGAAGAGTTTAGAAACATGGTCTTCCAATCTACATTGGCTTAGGCATAATCCCTAATGATTTATCCGAAATGGTTTTTATTGGTCCATGTAAATCGAAACCACATGACCAAGGTCGAGCATCCCATATTTCATACAGTTTTAGAATAGACGAATTCTTCCTTAGTTGATAGGTTTGCCTCTTATTTTCTCAAAGTCATTAATGACTTTTTAAAGTTGCCTACCATGAGCCAAGGTAATGATTGACACAGAGCAAGTTCTGTTAGCTCCTCCCATAATCTTTTTCTTAAAGCCAATTGTGGGCGTGCATAGATAGCCAATAGTAACCGAAAGGAATAAGGGTTAGGGAATTAATGGAAAAAAGAACTAAGAGAGTGAGAGGTTACATGACAGAAGCATGTATGGCTTAAGGGGATGAGTGTAACACATAGATCGAGAATTTCGTCTCATGCCATTGGATCTAAATGCAACTTGCATAACCATCAACATCAACCCTAAAGGAATTTTTAAAACCTAGTAAAACACCATTTTTTTTAAAAAAAATTTGGTTATGTTGGAGCTGAATTCAAACAAATTTGTAGGATTGTAAACGAATAGAACATTTGACAAATCCTTCATGAACCCATTCGGTTATTGTTCATTTACGTTATTTTATTAAGCTTAATAAATGAACACGAACAACATTTTTGTGTTCGTTTATTAAATAAACGAACATGAACAGAGGTGTTGTTCATTCGTTTATATTCGCGAATAGACTCGTTTATATTCGTTTATTGTTTGTTCATTTAAAGTGTGATTTGTTGTTCGTTCGTTTATATTCGTTTATTATTCGTTCATTTATTTTTAATTTACTTAAAAGTGTCACGTTTGTTGTTTATTAAAATACTAAAATAACTCATATACCACTTTAACATAATTACCTAAACCTAAAAAATAAAACCTAATTAAATTAATAAAATAATAAAATAATGTTGACTAAAAAAATTAATGAAATATAATAATAATAATTATGGAATTAAATTAGTTAATTATGATTAAGATAATAAGTTTTTTAAATTTTAAATATTATGATAATTGATCAAATTTAAGGCCAATATCTATTTAATTGTCTAATATTATGATAATTGATCAAATTAATATATATATATATATATATATATATATATATTATAGTACACCATAAGAAATTAAATGTTTGAAATTAGAAGTACAACATTATGTTCAAAACTATGATAATAGATTGACATTGAAAATATTTTTTAAAATAGAAGTTGAATAAAACATAGTTTTAAATCAAATGATCATGTGAAATAGCATATGGATCATTGATATGGTATTATGTTCTTAAAATATTATCAATTATATTTGAGAGTAAAACCTCTTTTAGAAAAAATAAGGAAATATATATTAAAATTAGTTATGAAATTAAATTAGTTAAGTATACTTATGGTAATAAGATTCTTATAAAGATAGGGTACTAAAATTAAATTAATAAGGTAATATACAATTCTTACATTCATATTAAATTAAGAAAACTCCAATTAAAATAGTATGAAAATATTCTATTAAAAAGTAAATTCAAAATATAAAATAATATTTATGTAATTAATTATGCGCATGATCTAACTAAAATATTAATTAATGAAATTAAATTAGTTAATTATAATTATGATAATAAAATTTTTAAATTATGAAGATAAAATTATGAAATTAAGAAAAAAATTATAAGTTAAGATATAATTAACAATTCTTTATATATATATATATATATATATATATATATGATACTATATTGTATAAATGTATATGATATTTTTCTATGAAGTATAAAATATAAATTTCGTTTGTACTGTAAGAGATTGTATAATTAATTAACTAATTACCAAATATCACTAACATTGCATCATTAATAAGAGTTTATACTTTATAGTACATTAAGAGCATGTTTGAGTGAGGGATTTTAAGGAGGAAATTTATTTCAATCAAGATATTTAAAAGTAAAAAATTCGATTTCCTTGTTTGCAAAATATTTTAAAGAATTTCAAAAATTAGAAAAAATTTTCAAGATAAAATTTGAGATGCACAAATTCCCTTTTGAAATTCCATTTGAAGAGGTAGTTATAACTCATTATTAAATATAATAATAAAAAGAAATATATTATTTTAGTTAATAAAATATATATATATATATATTGTTTTTTTATTATTAAATATATGTACACATTCTTACAAATCTAATGATATCCATATTGCATATATATTTTTTTCTTTTTCTTATATATTATAAATATTTTTCTTTTCTAATTATTTTTTATTTTATCAAATTTTAGTATTAAAAAATTCTTTCTAAAAAAATTTATCTAAACAAGAAAATTATAAAATATTAATAATTTAAATTGATGCACTTTGAAATGTTTTACAATTTCAAAATTCTTTATCCAAACTCATCGTAAGAGAGTTTATAATTTATTCTATATCAATTATCACATTATAAGAAATTCAAATAACATAATATTAACATACAAATTATTATGATAAAAACAAAATATACCTACTAATGATATATTTTATATAATTGGTTTTAAATCAAATGAAGATAATTACAAATTAAATCAAATAAACCTAACATAGACAACTTTATTTAAAGTATTAATTATTAATATACTTATTCATGATTTATTTTATATATTTAATCTTAAATTATATGATGACTAGTTAATTGATGATGTATAATAGGAATATGAGATTTTAGCTTAGAGTTAAGGTCATAATTTTGAGATTTATAATAAAATATTTTTTAAAAATTACTTAAATAATGATAATATATATGATTGGTTACCAATTATATTATAAGTTTATAACTTATAAAAAATATTTTAAATAGACAACTAGATATAAATTATTTTAAATAAACATATATAACTATTAGTAATATTATTAAGAAATTTGTAATAACTTTTTAACAATTAATATAAAAGATTAATAAAATTTAATTTAATTAACATTAAAATTAAAAAATTACAAAAAAACACTAATTTAAAATTTAACACGCAGCTCAGCACAATAGTTTACCAAGTGAATCAACCTTAAAATTTAAAATGATTTGTTAAGAAAATTAATTTATATAATAAATCAAATTGTACTTGAAAATTTAATTATTAAGTTGAAGAAAATATTATTAACAAAAAGTAGGATAAAACATAATAATAAAATAAATTAATTATATTTTATTATTTTTAAATTATATTTACCAATTTACCCTTACTCATTACCATTGCCTATTTGCCTTTCAGGGGCATTTTCATTGTCTCTTTTCGTCTCTTCCATCCTCTACCCAGCCACACCTGCCAAGCGCTGCACTCACCAGTGTTTCGGCAGCCCCGGACAACATTCCCTCTCTTCCTCACATTCCAATCGCAGTCCGCAGCAGATCCGACGCACCGAGCCTCTCCCACACCAGATCTGACGCACCTAGCCTCTCCCGGCACCAAACCCAACGCATCTAGCCCTCCTCGCAAAAGATCCGACCAGCCTAGTCCTCCTCCGGCCCAGATCCGCAAGACGCACTCGGAATATTTCTATTTTTCAACAGCTTGTTCTATTTTGTTTTGGTCTTTGTGATTTTTTTTTATATAGTCCTTGATTTAAAGCTGTAGTTAGAGCTTGTTATATTTTGGATATTGATTTCTCTAGAATATTTGGTCAAATGTTTGTAAGGATTATGAAGCAGATGGTGCAAGGAAAGACATTGTCGACCAACTAAAAAAAATGCAGATCTGCATAATTTTGCTATTTTTCCTGCTCTTGTTTTGGCCTAAGATAGTTGAATACTCCTTAAATACTTCAAAGTTGCTGCTTTTACCGGAAGATTTGGCTAAAGATCGAGCATAAAAATAATAAACTAATAAACTGAAGTTTGAAGTTTTTTACTACTTAATTTGTTGTAGTGTCCTCAGATGAGAATAACAAGCTTGAAAAGCAAGATTTTGGTGAGTGTAAATTGACACAGCACAAGGCCATTGATACTTCCATCAGAGAGCTTGAGAAGCTTTGTTTGGACTGAGAACAAATTGAGTACTAGCAGTTAAGGTATAAAAACCCATCTTTTATGTACTATCATCTCTCTATCTGTTTGCAAGTAAGAATATAGGATGCATCTTGTATTTGTAATGCAGGAAAATAGGGAGTTTAAATGATGTTGCCTTGTGAAGTGTGGATAAATTTTGACCAGAAATGAAGGATAATTACTGCAGGGAGTGAATTAAGATTTAACAAGTTTCAATAGTGACTCAAAGATTGGAATTATGTGTAGCATGTAACAGTTTTTGCTGAGAAGTTCTGAATATGATTTGTGAAGACTAAAGTATATACATTCTGTAATCACATATGATGCAAGAACAATTGAATCAATCGTGAACTAATTAGAATCTTTTAGCTGGATCTGAAAATGATTCAAACATAATTACTTTAAGCCAAAGTTTCTGTAGTGGAAACACTTTTTCTTCTTATTAGAATTTTTAGTTTTCTAAAGTCTTGTGTCCTGTAATGTGTTGTTGCCTTCTTATTTTGTTAATCGCTATATATTTCTTTTCTTTTGACTAAAAAAATGACTGAAATCAAATATCTCCCCTGACTGTTGGACTGATTACATATTTCGTGTTTATTATTAATGTTGTTGCATTGTTATTATTATTATTATTTTAAAATATTATATTTTATTAGATTTAATCGATAAAAAATTTTATAATTATTTCAGCATATTTTCAGCATAATGGTAGGCTAGTGTTTGTAGTTATAGTCTTATAGCATGTATTTATCTCAATAATTATACTTATTTGCTTTTTTAATCTTTTATCATAAGCATAATTACTATCTTTGATCATCGATAGTTTAAAGCATTAGCTAAGCAAAATATACAAATATGGTTCATAACTTGTATTTTGTATTTTCTTTTTTTGTTTTTGGATATGAATATTGCTTCTATCATTACTCATCTTATTTTGTCGGATGATTTGGAGGAATGATGGCTGCACCAACTCTTAGTATTTATTTTCGAACCTTTTTTTAAGATATTAATTCTCATACTTGAGTTATGTTGTCTTTAAGTTTTCTTTTGGATGATTTTAATTTGCAAATTGCATATGGGATTTAATTGTACATAGTATTTTTAATTTTAATATTAAGTTTGTATTGTTAAATAAACATGTTCGCGAACATGTGTTTTTGAACATAATTATTTAATGGCTCATGAACATAATGGGTTATTGTTTTAGAACATGGTTGTTTACATGTTCATTAATTGTTCATGAACATTTGTTTGCGAATACGTTATTGAATTTGTTTGCGAATGAGCTCGTTTAAGGGGAACGAGCTTGTTTGTGAACATTTAACGAAAATCTATACAAAACAAACAAACGAGCTCGAATGTGAACCAAAATTTTTAACGAATACGAATCAAACATGAACGGTGAATGCATATATTATTTCTATTGTAATCAGTTTGTTTGCGGTCTTACAAATTTGATAATTTTTTTTTTTTTAATTCAAATCAAGTTTGATTTCTTTAATAACAAGCAAACCGTAAAGGCAAATCGGCAGAATTTTACCGTAGTCTATAATCTAAATTTAAAATTGTATACAGGTAGTTAAGTAATTATTTACAACTCCCAAGATGGAAATGTTTGAACATGTTTAGTATGATCATATATAATTAATAAAGGATTTGGAAATGTTGGTGCGTGGTACTGGCAGCGGTGGTGCAGGGCACGTGGGATTATGCGAATATTGGCCAATCCACCATTTTCTAGCAGCTTGTGTTTGTTGGTAAGTGGCACAATCAAGTTATACTAACAAAGGGTCGTTTGGAAGTGAAGTCAAAAAGTATCAACAAAATGAAAAAAAAGTAGGGTATAAGATGATAGAAAGGCAAAACATGAACTCACGGGTTTTATTTTTTACTCCAAAGAAAGAAAAAAAGAAGAGTAGCTGTGAGTTCACGGGGTTTCCCAACTCATTCCTCTTTTAGTCACAACTTATCCCCATTCCATTCCCACCCAATAATTCAATAACCAAATGATTGACACTCTCCTGTCCAATCCAATACAACACTGACTAACTGACAGAAACTTTAGCTTCATCTTCATCGTCATGTCTCCAGCAGCTTGTAGTTGGATCCATAGCTTGTTTATGGTGGCCTGGTTGTTCAGCTGGAAGTGGGTGTCAAGCATAGATGGAGCCGCAACCCTGAAACCGAGAAACATCTCCAAACTAGAAGATGCCCAGAACTACCATATATATTATGGCCAGACCTTCAAAGTCATTAAGAATGTCATTGATGCCAACAGTTATCTTCTCATTCAGGTATTCTTCTAAAAATCAAAATGCATATAACTTTCTTCGAATTTATTAGTTTTTTCTTTATTTTTTGAAAGTATAATTTCTTTGTTTAAAAAATAGAGTGATTCGAGGATGGCTGGAAGGACAAAATATTGCGCGTCCAGGATTAAATCCTTTGTCATCCCCTTGTCTAACTTCTCTGCCGATACCGACGGCCTTCCGGGTATTATTTTATTTTATTCTATTCTTTTTTTATTTTAGGGATCGAGGGAGGGTAAAATAATAAATACATATGTTGATAATATTGTTACCATTTAATTTTCATTTGGATGTGATTAATATATGTAAGTATCAAAAAAATAATTTAAATATTTTTTAAGAAAATATATATTTATTGTATTGTTTTTTTTCAAATTAATTTGAGAAAAAAATAAAATTAGTTATAATTTTTTAAAATATCATCTTAACCAGTAACATTAAGCACTGATTAATATTTTCATTTAGAAATTGAAAAACTAATTTTTAATGAACAAATTTTTATTGTTGAAATCATTTATTCAAAAAAAATTAAAATACAGTGACCAGAAACCAAAAAAAAAAAAAACTCTTCTTCTATTCCTTTTGTTCTCTTATATCTCTTTCAGTTTGTTTTTGTCAAAATCTTTACTTCGAATGCTTCAATCTTCGAATATCTTTTTCCTCTTTTTATATTTTCTCCTATTTTTTAAGGTTTAATTCTTCAAAAGTTTTAAATAAGACTTTAAATCTGAACTGAACTCTTACCGACGTCACTTGTTCCACTGTCCCCGTCGTCCACCAACCCAATAACCACCATAAATATTTTCCTCCTTTTCTTTCCTACAATAGAGACCCGAAACGAAACCTAAAGATTCCAAAAATTTCCAGAACTTTAAAAAAAAAAAAAAACCACTTACTACAATTTTATTCATCAATTGCTAGCTTTAAATGATCTGGATTATTTTTTTTGAATTGACATTTTTTGTTGATTCCCTGAATGACTTGCTTTTGTTTGATTGATATATATATATATATATATATATATATATATATATATATATATATATATATATATATATATATATATATATATATATATAAAAGAAAATCTTCATCTTCATCAGCTACTAGCAAAACCCAATCCGATCTGGTGAATAGTGATGAAACAATTAATTTTGAAAACATATCTTCGAAAATTGATGATTGAGAAATTTCAAAAGTCCATAGCGATCAAATCTATAAAACTAATAGGTTAAACCTATTTTTCGATTATGTAATCAAAACCCATGACAAAGATATTCAACTCTCAAAACCTTTTGAAACCATTCATTTACTTTCTCAGGAATCTTTAGAAAAGCATTCCAAAAAAGGGTATAGATATATTCATATAGGATTTGTCCAAATCGGTCTTAATCTTTAACCAAGGAATGACTAAATACTTCAATCTTAGCAGCCCCTAGGGATGCAAGATTTAAAAATTTTCATGACTCCCTTCTAAGAACCGTTGAGTCAAGTCTTTGTAAAGGACCAGTTTCTTTTGATTATTATCCAAATTTTACTGTCTCTCTGAAAGACAAAATTAAAACTCATAATTATCACATGTTAGAAGGATCAATCCCCGTAGCTTTAATTTTTAGAGTTCATTACAAAGCTATGATGACAGCCTTCAATACAAAACATAAATTTCAAAGTGAAGAGGGTCAAACACTCCTTTTACAAACGGATTTATCCAAATCTCATGTTGTTATGCCAAAACTCATCCAATGGATAGACATCCCTGATGTTTGGATCCTTAATGGAGCGGTTCAACCAGAAAAAGATCTCATCCCTTCTCCAGAACCAAATATTGCTATAAAAAACATTACCCAATTCTGTGACGGTAAGGTAAAAATCAGTTTTAACAGAGCTTCAAGTTCTAGGTTTTCTGACATTTCTTCTTCAAAATCTGTAGATCTAGTAAGAAGCCAAAAACTCCCATCTGTCATAAATCTTCCATTTACTGAATAGATTTCAGATTTCCATCCAAATCTTCCTCCAGTGATTAATCTTCCCTTTAAACCTAGGTATTCTACTTCAGATTTACCATCTACTACTCTAGAAAACATTGATTTTTCAAAAAATATTTTTCAACCTGTGTATCAACAAACACAAAACCAATCTCCTCCAGAGTCTCCTCCAGCTTCGGTCATAACAGAAAATATGGCGAATGAGCTAAATGTTCTGGAAAAAGAATTTGTCCATGACAAAACTTCTCTGCATAATGACTTTTATTCTGCAGAAAATATCGAAAAAAGACTATAGTTTTTCAAAAACTTCCTTTCTTCAAGAAAAGAAATTCAAAATGATTATTATGACTTTGTTTTACAAAACAAAATTCACATTTTATTCTTTAATTGGTTTAAAATGTATGCCAAAAATCATGATATTTCTTATTCTTTTAAAACACTCAATCCCGTTACCCTTAGAAAAAAACAAGCTCCTATCTGGGAAACTGCTTCTGAAACTATAGAATCAGATCATCCTCCATTTAGGAATATCTCTTTCTCCCATGCAGACCAAAAGGTAGACGCCTGTCCAGTTAAACCTCCACAGGATTTCGATTCCATTAATATTAAAAATATTGTTTTACAAAACAACTTTACTAATGTTTCACTCAAAACCATTAGCAAACAACTTTCTCGTCTCGACTAGACAAAAACTCCAGTCACGACAATCAGTAAAATCACTATTTCAAAACCATCCGTAGACCAACAAAAGGTTAACCCAGTTTTCAAACCTTTCCAGGTCTCAAACTCAGCAAAAATCAAAGTCTCTACAAACAAACTTGAATTCCTTCAAGCTATCCAACAAAAATTAGATTCTTTGGTTACCCTTCTTCCAGCCAAACATCAAAACAAATTGAAGAAACCCAACAAAGTGTCTCGATTTTACAAAAATCCAGCCAAATAACTGGCCAAAGCTCTTCTGATGATGACGAATCCTCATCTCCAAAACTCAATAAAGTCCATTGGTATAATCCAAAACCTCTTACAATCCAGCCAAGGTATCTAGAAATCGAACTCGGAAATCAACCAGGTACAATAGTCCAACCAAGGTATAATGCGACTTCTATCTATGAATGGAATATAGATGGAATGTCAGAATATCAGATCCTCAACCTCGTACAGCAAATGACAATGACGTCAAATGCGTACAAAACCCAGCAAAATACAACTGATAAAACTGTTGCTGAACTTTTCATAGTAGGATTTTCAGGCTAACTCAAAGGATGGTGGGATTACCATCTAAAACCTTCTGATCAATTAGAAATCCTCAATACAATTCAAACCGGTGATGAAGATGATCCAATCTTAGATCACTTAGGAAACCCTATCCAAGATGCGGTGTCAACTCTTATATTCTTTGTTATCAAACATTTTATAAGAGATCCATCACATCTTAAGGATAAAAATGCAGATTTATTATCAAATCTTAAATGTAGAAATCTTAGTGAATTCCAATGGTATAAATCCACTTTCCTCACTAGAGTTATGCTACGAGATGACTCAAACCAACCCTTTTGGAAAGAAAAATTCCTTGCAGGTCTTCCAACTCTCTTAGGAGAAAAGGTCAGAACCAAAATTCGAGAAACTATGGGAACCCATGTAATCCCATATGACCAACTTACTTACGGAGAGCTAATCAGTTTTAGCCAAAACCAAGGCCAATTAATTTGCCAAGACCTCAAACTCAGAAAACGCCTGAAAAATGAGCTTAGGCAATCCAAAATAGAATTAGGATCTTTCTGTAAACAGTTTGATTACTTTGACCATGAAAAACCTTGTCATGGCCAATGTAGCAAAAGATCAGAAAAACCCAAATTCACAAAGCCCAAAAACTCTTTCAGGCATAGTTACAAAAAACCTTTTTTGAAACAAACCCTGAATAAAAACCTGTTTACAAACCCAAAAAAGGCCCAAAACCTTCTTGGCCCAATTCTAAAAATCAGGATATCAAATGTTTTAAGTGCGGTAAAAGAGGCCACATTTTCAAATATTGTCGCATATCTAAAAAAGTCCAACAACTTTAAATTGATTAAGACACTCTTGAAAAAATCCAGGTTCTTTTCATCCAAGAATCTTCTGATTCAGAAACGAGCTCAGACGAAACCTCTGATCCCCAATTAGATGAAATAGCCTCTCAATCCGATTCTAGTATCGAATCAAAAACACTCAATATGCTTTCAAAAGAGCAAAACTTTCTTCTTGATATGATTCAGTATGTTGAAAATCCTGAAATCTAGAAAGATTTTCTTCAACAACTCAAAAAATCTCTTGAAACTATTCCAGAGCATAAAATCACCCGTCCAGATCCCTCGACAAATCTCTATGATCTCAAAACCATCATAGAAAATAAGAAATCTTCAAAATCATCTTCTCTTTCCGTCAACGATATCTACAAAGATATCAAAATCCTCAAAACAGAAGTCAAACAGCTTAAGGAAAAACAGCAGCACGATTCTGAGATCATTTAGTCTCTTCTTGCCAAAACAAACCTAGAATCCAATGATAGTGAACATAGTGACCAGGATTCTAAAATTGACAAAATAGAAAATATTGAAACTATCCCAGAAGATTTCCTCTTTGTTTTAAAAGAAATTACTTCTAGGAAATATTTTATAAAAATTTCATTAGTCTTCTCGAATGATTTTGAAATTGATACTGTTGCCTTATTTGATACAGGAGCAGATTTGAATTGTATCAAAACTGGCTTAGTACCAAAATGTTTCCACCAAACAACCTCTGAAAAACTTACTTCTGCTAACAATTCCAAAATGGATATCAAAGGAAAAACAGAAGCAATTATTTTTAATAATGGATTTTATATCAAAACCTCTTTTGTTTTAGTTAATGATATACATCCTTTTCTTATATTAGGGACACCTTTCATTAATTTGATTACTCCCTATAAAATTACTTATGATGGAATATCTTTCAAAACAAAAAATATCAAATTGAATTTCGATTTTATAGAAAAACCTAAAATAAGGAATCTCAACCTCATAAAAGCTAATTCTATTTATAACAATGAAATAGCTTTATTAATAAAAGGTAAACAAAACGATATTTCATTTTAAAAACAAAATCTTCAATTACAAAAAAATAAAAATCAACTCAAAAATGAATCCTTCCAAAAACAGATTTTCAAAATCAAAACCCAATTTGAAAACGAAGTTTGTTCAGACTTCCTAAATGCTTTTTGGAATAGAAAACAATATGCAGTTGACCTTCCTTATGAATCCAACTTCAATGAAAAAAATTCCTACAAAAGCTAGGCCTATCCAAATGAATGCAGAACTTGAAAAATTCTGTAGAATAGAAATACAGGATCTTTTATCCAAAGGATTAATTTCCAAATCCCGATCCCCTTGGAGTTGTGCAGCCTTCTATGTCAACAAACCTGCTGAGATAGAACGAGGAACCCCTAGGTTAGTAATCAATTACAAACCTCTTAACCAAGCACTAAAATGGATTCGATATCCCATTCCAAACAAAAAAGATTTACTCCAAAAACTCCATTCCTCTTTTGTATTTTCAAAATTTGATATGAAGTCAGGATTCTGGCAAATCCAAATCAAACCAAGCCATAGGTATAAAACAGCCTTCACTGTCCCATTTGGACAATACGAATGGAACGTCATGCCTTTTGGTTTGAAAAATGCTCCTTCAGAATTTCAAAGAATAATGAATGATATTTTCAATCCATATTCTGAATTTTGTATTGTTTATATCGATGATGTTCTAATCTTCTCTAGTTCTATTGAACAACATCTAAAACATCTAAAAACTTTCTTTTATGTCATTAGACAAAATGACTTAGTTGTCTCAGCCAAGAAAATCTCTCTGTTTCAGACAAAAATTCGGTTTCTTAGACATTACATCCATCAAAGAACCATCAGTCCTATTGAAAGAAGTCTAGAATTTGCTTCAAAATTTCCAGACAAAATTCTTGGTAAAACCTAGTTACAACGATTTCTAGGAAGCCTTAACTATGTCCTAGATTTTTGCCCAAACATTAATAGAATGGCAAAACCTCTTCATAATAGATTGAAGAAAAATCCTTCACCTTGGACAAATGACCACACCATTCTCGTCCAAAAAATAAAATCTCAAATTACCAATATACCCTGTCTTCACCTAGCAAATCCTAATCTTCCCAAAATCGTGGAAACTGATGCTAGTGATATAGGATATGGAGGCATTCTTAAACAGGTCCAAGATCAAAGAGAAGCAGTAGTCCAATTCACTTTCGGACATTGGAATGATTGCCAAAAATCTTACTCAACAATTAAAAAGGAAATTTTGTCCATTGTTTTATGCATTACAAAATTTCAAAGTGATTTGTTATATAAAAAATTTTTACTCAGAATTGACTGTAAATCAGCAAAAGAAATTTTGCAAAAATATGTTCAAAACATTGCATCAAAACAGATTTTTGCCAGATGGCAAGCTATACTTAGTATATTTGATATTGATATTAATTATATTTCTGGAGAATCCAATTCCTTATCAGATTTTCTAACAAGAGAATTTCTCCAAAACAGACCACCAAAATGCCTCCCAAAAAGGACAAAGGAAAACAAAAAGCTACACAAAGTAAAACAGTAGTTCCATGGTCACAGATCGTGGAGGACGATGAAGCAACACAAACTTCACAAAAACCTCTGTCTCCAGAAGACAAAACTGACCAAGTCAATGAATGGCTTCAATCAATAGCCAAACATCCAGAATTGGTTATAGCACTTAAAAGCTCACTGAAAATTCCAACTTCAGAAATTTTCAAAACAAAGGAAGCCCCTCAAGTCAGAAAGACAATCCAAAAAATGGTAAAGGACGAGGCAGAAACCGCCATTACAGTCCAAACAGGTAAAAATTCAAAACTTATTTCTAAAACCAGGAAAGGAGATTCTTCTTTTAAAACTCTTTCCAAAACTGCTTTGCAAAATACTTTAGAGCAATCCACCAACTCCTCCCATATTGTTTTATCCCAACAAAAATTATCAAAAAAGTCAACATTTATTGAAAAATCAATTTTTCAAAATGTTATCACCATTGAACAAGCGTTCTTTGACCCAAACCCCATTATCACTGTCCAAAAGGTTTTTGGAAATAGTTGGTTCTTCAAACCATGGGATTTATAAAAAACCCAGGAATATTACCAATTTATTCTCGAAGCCACTGGATCAGCAACCTTCAAACATTTTTCTTATGCTGACTCCAAAACCTCATCCTATTCTACTTGTAAAATCATCAAGTTTCTTACTCCATCTGATTGGAACCAAAATCCTTCCCAGCCAAAAACCCTTTCGCTAAACCTATCGCAAAAATTTTGCAAAACCTTCAATTATTGGGATTATCAACAGGCTTGGTATAACATGCCACTAATCCAAAATTCAAGATTCACTGACACTTGGTTGTTCTATATGAACAATAAAATCAGTATTTCAATCCTGCCATCATGGTTCGTCCATTGGTGGAATCTTTATGGAGCTATTTCTGAAATTATTCCCTCCGAATTACAGGAAAGCTATAACCTTTTTAAAACCCACTGACCTTGAGAAAAGATTCCCCTAATCTGCCATATCACGGTAAAATTCTTTGTTCCTTGGGTACTTGCATGGAACTTTGATTAGCATGTTGAAAATAGTATCACAGTTGTCAGAAGGAGATTCAAAACCAAATGGTGGACCTCTTCAAGATCCCTGATACTCTTTCAAAAGAAGGAATCCAAAAATGACTTAAAACTCAGGGTCTTTTACATCTAGGACCAGAGCATAACCAGTTCTTAGCACAGAAGACACAAATCAGTGCCCTCCTAGCAGCGGCTAAAACAAAAGAAGAATACTTCGCCATCATGAAGGACCTTCTTTGTAATGACGGATCAGAATCCCCGGACAATTCCATTGCTTCAGATGCATCTTCAATGGGTTCAATCAACCTGGCAGATGACAATGAAGATGACTGCTACGGGATACTGCCTCCAGTAAAACATCAAAAGTAGATCGAGGGTAATTGTCGACAGAGTACTATTCATACACAGTGCCCCGCCTACAGACAAGATACTATTCATCTACAGTGTTCACGTGACAAAACAGACAAGATACTATTCACTTACAGTGTCAAAAATTCTCTATAAATGTAACCTCCACTCAGGAGAGAAGAACAAGTTTTTTTCCTTAGAAGTTTTTCTTTGAAAGCTTTTCTCTTACAAGCTTTCACTCTTCGAAAAAACCCTCTCTCTCTCTTCTTAATCCATTTCTCCCTTTTCTCTGGATTAAATTCCAAAAACTATGTAAGTGCTATTTAGATGAATGAAATTTTATTTTTCAATTTATTTCTTTTATTTCTTTTAATGACTGGTTTGGCCGCCTATTGCTTTATTTTTCATGCTTAATGGTCGGCTCTGCCGCCTATTTTATTTCATTTTATTCTTGCATTTTATTTATGTTTTATTTTTAAGTTTTCTTTATTTTAGTTTGAAGTTTTGTTTTTAGTTGTTAATTGTTCTATCACTAACCTCCTACCTGGTCCTTGGCGTCAGTTGGTATCAGAGCCAGCCATTAAAAGAAATAAAAGAAATAAATTGAAAAATAAAATTTCATTCATCTAAATAGTACTTACATAGTTTTTAGAATTTAATCCAGAGAAAAGGGAGAAAGGGATTAAGAAGAGAGAGAGAGGGTTTTTTCGAAGAGTGAAAGCTTGTAAGAGAAAAGCTTTCAAAGAAAAACTTCTAAGAAAAAAAAATTTGTTCTTCTCTCCTGAATGGATGTTACATTTATAGAGAATTTTTGACACTGTAGATGAATAGTATCTTGTCTGTTTTGTCACGCGGACACTGTAAATGAATAGTACTCTGTTGACAATTACCCTTGATCTACTTATATATATATATATAACTCATTCTCTCTCTCTTCTCTTTCAATCCTCTTCTTCTTTTCTCTCTGGATTCATTTTCAAAACTTATGTATGTATTTTAGAAATAAATGTTTTATTTCTTTCATCTTGCATTCTATTTCTTTTAATGGTTGGCTTTGCCGCCTATTGCTTTATTTTATTTATTTTCTGCTTTGTTTAATGGCTGGCTCTGTCGCTTATTGTTTATTTTTCTTTTATTTATTTTAATTATTTTATTTCTGAATTTATTTCTACTTTTCAATTTTAATTGTTCTATCACTAACTTCCTTGTCGATCTTGGTGAGTAGTTGGTATCAGAGCCAAGGAAGGTAGTATATTTTCTGATTAAATCTTTCATTTTAAAAATCTAGTTCTCTATTTCTTGTGTTATCATTTTGTCGTTCCACTAGTGATCCCGGCAGTAAAACCCGGAGAGGCAATGAGGTCGTTGGTTTAGCTGGTGAGTTTGTTTGATAACATCAGAGAGAAAAGATTATCTTTTCAAAATGAAATCTTTGCTCAGGAGAAATACTTCTTCTTCTTCATCTGCTACAAGTAAAACCCAATCCAATTTAGTGAATAGTGATGAAACAATTAATTTTAAAAACTTTGTTTCAAAAATTGATGATGGAGAAATTCCAAAAGTCCATAGAGAACAAGATCGACAAGGATTTCTTGACAAAACTTATCTACATAATGATTTTTACTCTGCAGAAAATACTGAAAAAAGAATGTGATTTTTCAAAAACTTCATTTCTTCAAGAAAAGAAATTCAAAGTCAATTTTATGATTTTGTTTTACAAAACAAAGTTCACATCTTATTCTTCGATTGGTTCGAAATATATGCCGAAAAACATAGTATTTTCTTATTCTTTCAAAACCCTCAATTCAGTTACCCTTAGGAAAAAACAAGCTCCTATATGGGAAACTGCCTCCGGAACTGTTGAATCAGATCATCCTCCACTCAGGAATCTCGCATACAGAACAAAAAATCGACACTTGTCCAGTAAAAAATCCCCAGGATTCTGATTCCATTAATATAAAAAATATTGTTTTACAAAACAACTTTACTAATGTTTCTCTCAAGACCATTAGCAAACAGCTTTATCGTCTCGATCAGACAATACCTCCAGTCACGACGACTAGCAAAACCATTATTTCGAAACCAACCATAAAACACCAAAAGGCTAACCCTATGTTCAAACCCTATCATATTTCAAACTCTGCAAAAACTGAAGTGGCTTTAAACAGACTTGAATTCCTTCAAGCTATCCAACAGAAATTGAATTCTTTAATTATCTCTTCTTCCAGTCAAACATCAAAACAAGCTGAAGAAACCCAGCAAAGTGTCTCTGTTCTACAAAAACCTAGCAAAACATCTGGTCAAAGCTCCTCTGAAGATGAACACTCCTCATCTCCACAAATCCATAAAGTCCATTGGTACAGTCCAAAACCTCTTGCTATACAGCCCAAGTACCCAGAATTTGAACTAGGGAACCAACCGAGTATGCGTCCTCTATCTACGAATGAAACATAGATGGAATGTCCGAATACTAAATCCTAAATCTCTTACAGCAAATGACCATGACATCAAATGCGTATAAAACCCAACAAAATACCACCGATAAACTATTGCTGAACTTCTTATAGCAGGATTTTCAGGCAAGTTCAAAGGATGGTGGGACTACCATCTAAAAACTTCTGATCATCTAGAGATCTTAAATGCTATTCAAACCGGTGATGAAGATGAACCAATCTTAGATCACCTAGGGAATCCTATCAAAGATGCGATGTCAACCCTTATTTTTACGATTATCAAGCATTTCTTAGGAGATCCATCACATCTTAAGGATAAAAATGTCGACTTATTGTCAAATCTCAAATGTAGAAATCTTAGTGAATTCCAGTGGTACAAGTCTACCTTCCTCACTAGGGTTATGCTACGAGACGACTCAAACCAACCTTTTTGGAAAGAAAAATTTCTTGCAGGTTTTCCAATTCTCTTAGGAGAAAAGGTTAGAACCAAAATTAGAGAAATTATGGGAACTTATACAATCCCATATGATCAACTTACCTATGGTGAACTAATCAGTTTCACTCAAAACCAAGGCCAATTGATTTGCCAAGACCTCAAACTCAGGAAACGCATGAAAAAGGAACTCAGGCAATCCAAAAAAGAATTAGGTTCTTTCTACAAACAGTTTGATTACTTTGACCACGAAAAACCTTGTCATAGCCAATGTAGCAAAAGACCAGAAAAGCCCAAATTCACAAAGCCCAAAAATTCTTTCAGACCCAATTATAGAAAACCTTTTTGGAAACAGGCACCTGAAGAAAAACCTGATTACAAACCCAGAAAAGACCCAAGACCTTCTTTTAGGCCCAATCCAAAAAATGGCGACATCGTTTGTTTTAAGTGTGGCAACAAAGGCTATATTTCTAAATATTGTCGGTTATCCAAAAAAGTCCACCAGCTCCAAATCGATCAAGATACTCTTGAAAAAATCCAAGTTCTTTTCATCCAAGAATCTTATGAATCAGAAACTAGTTCAAACGAAACTTCTGATCCTCAATTAGATGAAATAGTCTCTCACTCTGATTCCTCTATCGAATCAAAAATGCTCAATATGCTTACTAAAGAGCAAAGCCTTCCTCTTGATATGGTCCAACATATTAATGACCCAAAATCCAAAAGAAATATCTTGACCAGCTCAAAAAATCTCTTGAAACCATTCTAGAGACTAAAACCACCATTCTAAGTCCCTCGACAAATCTCTATGATTTCAAAACCATCATAGAAAAGAAGAAACCTTAAAAATCATTCTCCATTTCTATCAACGATATATACAAGGATATTAAAGTCCTCAAATCCGAAGTAAAACAACTCAAAGAAAAACAACAACATGATTCTGAAATCATTCAGTCTCTCTTTGCTAAAACAAACCTAGAATCCAGCGATAGTGAAACTAGTGATCAGGATTCTAAAACAAATAAATTAGAAAACCTTGAAAATATCCCAGAAGATTTTCTCTTTGTTTTAAAAGAAATAACTTCTAGAAAATATATTATCAAAATTTATCATTCAGTCTCTCTTTGCTAAAACAAACCTAGAATCCAGCGATAGTGAAACTAGTGATCAGGATTCTAAAACAAATAAATTAGAAAACCTTGAAAATATCCCAGAAGATTTTCTCTTTGTTTTAAAAGAAATAACTTCTAGAAAATATATTATCAAAATTTCATTAGTTTTCTCAAATGATAAAATTTCATTGGGTTTCAATTACAAACCCAGAAAAGACCCAAGACCTTCTTTTAGGCCCAATCCAAAAAATGGCGACATCGTTTGTTTTAAGTGTGGCAACAAAGACCATATTTCTAAATATTGTCGGTTATCCAAAAAGGTCCACCAGCTCCAAATCGATCAAAATACTCTTGAAAAAATTCAGGTTCTTTTCATCCAAGAATCTTTTGGCAGTTGTATCTAATTTAAAATCATTTGAGAAAAAAACCTGGATTTTTTCAAGAGTATCTTGATCGATTTGGAGCTGGTGGACTTTTTTGGATAATCGACAATATTTAGAAATATGGCCTTTGTTGCCACACTTAAAACAAACAATGTCGTCATTTTTTGGATTAGGCCTAAAAGAAGGTCTTGGGTCTTTTATGGGTTTGTAATTGAAAAGCATAAATAAATTCAGAAATAATATATATATATATATATATATATATATATATATATATATATATATAGCTGGCTCTGCTGCCTATTGCTTATTTTTCTTTTATTTATTTTAAGTATTTCTTTTATTTCTGTATTTGTTCTTGCTTTTCAATTTTAATTGTTCTTATATATATATATATATATATTGTTGATTGCTTGTGGCTTTTGCTTTGATTGTTGTGTATCCTTTAAATAAGGATTAATTCTACCATAAATAAAATTAGAAGTTTCAAGTCTAAATCAAATAGGAGTTTTAATTCTAATATAGATAAAAAGTTTAATCTAGGGATGTACACAAAGTGGATATTTGTTAATTTTTAGGTACATAATTTCGAATTCGGTTATGGACTAAAGAATTCGAATCTTATAATTACTCAATTTCATACTATTAGTTTATTATCTAAACTCGTTTAATTATTCGATTATTCAATTAAAATTTTAATAAACAAGTTAATTAACTTTAATCTCAATGTGAACACTTGAAAAAAAATCAATTATTTTAATATTTAATTTTTTATTAATTAAAAATAAATTTTAGTAGTTAACAAATAACTTAAAATACATAAAAATATGTTTATGAAGTTACAAACAAACATAATTTAATAAAAATATAAAACTATTTAATAAAAAACTAATTGAGTATGGGTTTAAGGTACTTTAAGTGCACTAACCAAATCCTACTTGAATTCTACGGGAGTAGTAAAATCACTATCCTAATTCGATTAAAATCTGATTATAAGATACTCGAATCTAATTAAATTTGGGTGGATAATTCTTGATACATGTGTAACTGGTATCCGTTTATGTCCTGAGTTTAATCTCAAGCAAATTTTAAATTCCATTGTTCTTTTTTTTTTTACTTTTTTATATTTTTTTGAAAATAAAAATAAATAAATAATGAATTTTTTTAAAAGAGATAAAAAATATAATAAAAAAATAAAGGAAAAAAAATTCAAAGCTACTATTACCTTTAGGATTCAAACCATGTCGAAAGCCTAATTGGCCAGCAAAACCCAAAAATATGTGACCCAAACTCTAACAGCGAATCCAAATTCTAAATGGAGCAACCTAAAACTCAATTAAAATTTTAATAGCCTAATTCATCAATTAATAGACAAAAAAATCTGATAGCAAATCCTGAAAAAACTAAATTGAAAACTTGATGGTCTGAATCTAAATATATTGAACTTCCAAATAAAATTCAGACATGAACACGATAACTGATTATACTTTGGATCTGGATTCAAATATATATAAATTAACCCCAAAAGCTCTTAAAAACTTAAGAAAAAAAAAAAGGTGTTTACAATAGGCGCCTTAAGAAACAGGTAGAGGTACTAATGGATCGGACAGGGCTGGTTTACGGTCGGGTTACACCGGTTTCGGTTCCTTAATGGGTCTATCCCCAGCCGAGCCACTATAACTTTTTTAGGAACCGATTTGGCTTGATGAGCCCGGGTTTTGGATCCTGGGCCGGCCTCCATTTCTTTTAATTCTTAAAAGTTTTTTTTTAAAATTTATTTATTAAATTTAATAAAAATAAATATTTACTTATTTAGTTATTTAATATATATTTTTATCTTATAAAGTTATTATAATAATATTATTATAAATTATTTAATAAAGTTATTGTAATAAATCGTAAAGTTATTATATGATATTATAAAATTATCATTATAATAAATAATGTTATTATAATGAAGTTATCATAACTTTTTTAATAAAATTATTAGTTTAAAAATATTATAAGAGTTTTAAAATTTTTAATTTCTCTTTGATAAAATTAAACTTATTTATTATATTTGAAATATAATTAAACATATCATTTATCATTCGAAATATAAGTAAACTTGTCATTTTGCATGTGAAATATTTATTCATTTATCATTTACTTCTAAGAAAACATATTTATTTAATCTGCTTATCAAATTTTTATTCATTTTGTATTTTAAAATTTATTCATTTTCTAAATTTATAACTTTAATTTACTTGGAATTTAACAATAAATGAAAAAAATAAAGGAGAAGGAGATCAAAGATTTTTTACGTGGAAAGTTCTCTAAAAAATTAAAAAGGCAAGAGCCACGAAACCGTAGTCCATAAAAAATTTACTATAATTGACCTTATTTAAAATTTTACACACAATTTACAAAAAAGAAAAATAAAACTATTTACCATCCTTATAATTTATAAGGATTAGCTTAGAAATTTCTTCCACCTCCTCCGAAAGATTATCGACGAACTTAATGGTCATTCCAAATTCTTTATTGTGGGATTTTGCTTCAAACCAACCTTTGACGTATGTTAGCATGCATATGAAGCCAAATTAAGACTGTTTTGATGGTCTTCAATGGTTATTCTACATGTCGAGAATGTGGATTCTGAAGCAACCGATGATGTTTGCACCACAAAAATATCTCGAGCCATGGAAGCCAAAATTGGAAATTGTCTTTGGTTTTCTTTTCACTATTGGAGAAGATCAAATTTATTGTCTACTTGAAAATTTTGACTTAAGGAAAATCTTATCTCATTGGAGTTACTTCCACCACCTTCACCGTGACTTCATCGAGTTGTTGATCCAAATCCGTTGATTTTTCCTTTTAACTTCAATATTTTCTTTGCTACTGCTTTTCTTATTAGTTCCACCATCAAATCCTTGTAACTCTTATTTGTTCGTACAATGTCGTTTATGAATTTTTAGGTTTAAAACTAGCATTCTATGTTACGCGATAACACTCTTACTTAGGATAACTTTGCAATTCAGACAATTGCGTCTATCCTTCCTCATAGTCAAAAAGAAATTTATCTAACTTGTGTTTGATCTACTCCTAAAGGTTATAAGATGATGTTCTTTCTTCCTGAACTGTATATTTACCAAGGTTAAGTCATAAAATAAAGTAAAATCTAGGGTAACATTTTCACCTTCATTTCTTATACTGTAACTAAAACTCACATATACGTTTTTAAAACCTCTCTAGGAACACCTACATGACCATTAAAGTTACCACCAATACAAAGGTTTTCTCCTATAGACACTTTTTGTACTATCTTATCTAAATCTTCCCAAAATTGTGTTTTACTAACATTATCAAGTCTTATCTTTGGTGCATATGTGCTAATAACATTCAAAATGTCCCATTCTAAAACTAGTTTAACCAAAATAATTTTACCCTCTTGTTTCTTAACTTGTACAACATTTTTTTGATATTCTTTGTCTGTGATAATACCTATATCATTTTGGTCTCTTTCTTTCCCTGTATACCAAAGTTTATATTGTCAAAGTGTTATTTCCCTAACCTTCTCCCCAACTCATTTGCTCTCCTGGAAACACAAGATATTAACCCTCCTCCAATAGATAACCTCACAAATCTCCACTAACTTACCATTAAGCATATTTATATTTCAAGATCCTAACTTAAGTTTATGATTATGGACTAACTTTTTTACCAACTCCAATCCATTATGGTGTTGGAACCTTTTTCTATTGGGCACCATATCTAGGCATCGATGGGGCGTGTCACTTCTGGGCGACTATCTAGCAACCTTACGCATTTTTCACTACACCCGGGCTCTAGTGCAGCTCGTTGTTGAGTAGGGGACACCCTAACGGATTTCATATAGTAGTTTATTTCATAAAAATTGAATAAGTTTTGAGTTACTGGTTGTCCAAACCTACCACCTACCCTTCTCTTTTATCCGGATTTGAGATCGGCAGTATTAAACATAGATGGAGTTGAAAAAAAAAACATAAAGCCAACAAATATTTAACAATAAAAGAAAAAAATATAGTTTAATTCCTTGAAAATATACAATAAAAAAGCAATAAACTATGAGTTTATAAAAAAAATGGAAAAAATAATAAAAAAACCTAGCAAATTCGATTTAGAACAAGTAGGCGACGTCAACGAAATGCATTAACGACAATAGGATGAGTGGTTAAGATTTGTAGAAACAAAATGAAAGACATATCGAGTTTGGTAATAGCAACGAAACTTTAGGTTTTGTTGTAATTCATTTTAATGATTAAGGGCACATTAGACCCAAAAAAAAAAATTGAATATTAAGCGTACGAGTTGAAAAAAGTAAGATTGGTCTCGGAATAAAAGAATAGTTCTATTTCAACCAACCTTTTCTTTTAATTAAATGGTCAATAAAAAGTCGCGACGAATTATAAAAGATAGATTCAATTCTAAATAATTTCAACTCCTAGAAAAAAATCGTTACGTTGAAGATAGAAATGAGAGTTCTTTCGAAATACAACGTTCCCGTCTGGCATGATGTAATGCAAACCATATATTGACATAACCGAGAGGTGTTGTAAAAGATGGATTCAAATGCAAATAATTAAGAAGGAATAATTAAGTTGAGGATAGAACTGAGATCTCCTTTGAAATACAACATTTCAGTCTGGCATGATTTAATACGAACCATTCATTCACATGACCGAGAATATCTTCACTATTATGAGCAATAATAAATATTCCTTAGATATGTTGGTTTTTGATGATTATTGTTATTGTCATCATCATTATTTTATAATTAATATCATTATTTTAGCTTTTTTTTAATCTAACTATTAAATTTCCTCTTATGGCTCCGACTCTCCAATTTCAGTTTCATTTTTTGAGGTAAGAACTACAACCAATTTAAGTTACTACTTAACATAAAATACAATATATATATTTTTTATATCACATTAATAGGAAAGGAATTATATATATTAGGGATTAAAAGGAAAGTTAATAATTGTATAAATGGTTATGAGTGTAGCTTTTGGGAATAGTCGGAAGCTTGAAAGGGATGACATCAAACTCGGTGGCTTCTGAATGTGTATTAAAATTATTGGAAGAAGGAGAAATAAGTACGATCAACAAAAGTGAGGCACAACAGTTGACACAATTTGCAGCACACTTCGTTAGTAACATTAATCCTCCACAAGCTTGCAATTTTGCAAACTTTGTCCCTACTGGAGAGGAGACGCCTTTACAGGTAATCTTATATTATATTATGTGTTTCAACAGCCAAAACATGGTAAAGGTTCACATAATCAATTTGCAATTAATAATGTGGTTTATGACAGAGAGCAGAATGGATCAAGTTCTTAGGAGCTTTCACAAATTTGGAAAATAGAGCAAACCAGGTCTACAAAGCTGTGAGTATTTTCATTCCTTGCCCTTAATATTAACAGCTTTGCTCCCAAAGAGAAAAGCCTTATTAATAGGAATTAATATTTAACACATTTTTAATAAAGTTTTTTTACTCTACAAGTACGATTCAGATTATGATACATGTTTTTTTAAAATATTAAAAAAATAAATAAAATAAAACATGTGTCATTATTCTAACCCCGTTTGTGGAGTCAAAAAACTTAATAATGATGTATTAGATAATTATCTTATTAATATTAGACTATGTTAATTTACAAAATTTAAACATTGATCATGCATCATTAATAAAAAGTCTTGTAAAGGTAACATGTCATAATTTCAACTATATATACCTAAAACTATATTTTTCATTTTTGGTAAGTTTATACTTCCCATTAAAATTTTAGATTATCACCAAGATTTTTCTTTTTTTGAATAATAATAATACTTCATTTATAATTAGAGCTGGTTACAATCAAAAGTACTACTGTCATGACATTGTATGGACATGATTCAACCCAATACATGCCTTCATTGCCGTTGTAAGCTAAAGTTGACAAGCAGTGTGTGCAACTCTGTCGGCTTCTAGCGTGAGTGGCTTTGTGAAATAAAAAACTCCACTCTTAATATAAGAGATAATAATTCTTAATAAATTACCTCAAACTTTAGATTTTAGAGTGTGTAGAAACTCTTTTTTATTATAGTCGAACACACATGTAAATCTATTATAAAAATAACATATCAAAATTATGTTTTGATTTCGTAAAGTTTAGAAAGATATATATATATATATATATATATATATTAATTATAGGTTTGACTTAAGTGTTAGTAAAAGAAGACGTTCACATAAGACTTCAAGTAAGCAAATTTGATCAAATTGTCTTATGTGTCATTTAAAAACAGATGCTTACATAAGCATATTTTAGATAACTTGGTATTTTATAATATATATATATATATATATTTATATTGAATTGCTTGTACTATAGAGTATAGGGAATAAAATCTCACTCTGTTTGTGGATAAAATATCAATATCTTTATGAGAAGAAATCAAAACAATGGGTAATTTAAAGACAAATTGGACATGTGGGCTTTGATCATTGTGCTCGAGTCTATATTAATTTTAAATGGTCAAAGATGAAGCAATTGGCCACTTGGAACTTTTTAATTAAAACGGTTTTAAATTTTACACTGGTTCAATATTGATTTTAATGTCTGTAAAATGAATGATTATTAATTTGTTTCTAGATTCACTTTGCATTTTCAATTTCCACAAATTTTTTTTAAAGATCTTGGATAACATTTTTACGAAAGAGAAGCAATATTATACATCAAAAATATAATCCTACACACTTCAAAATTATTATTATCGTGTTTTTACCACTGTTTTCTAACAATATATCATAACCATCATCCACTAGAATAAATATAAAATAAAAGTAAATCTTTTTGGTTTTAGTATCTTATATAATAATTAATTAATGATATATATAATAAAGAAAAGTATATAAATAATGATGTAAATAAATATTATTTTGCTAAATTTTTATATATTTAGTTATTATTATTTGACATGAAAATATTCCTTATTAATTTTAATACCAATAAAACTACATAATATATCGATGTTAATCTAATATTTATTATGATCATTTTTTGTTCTCATCCCATTGCTAGGTTGCCTCTCTACCAAGCTAACAATATCCCACCTTTAATTTCAATATCATCACAATTTTTTTTTTTTGAATCATAGAAAGGTACAATGAAATAATAAGGATTCCAGCCTTGACCCTAATTCTTCTTATGAAAGCAATCGTCAGATCAAATCTTGAATGTTATCATCATAATAATTCTCAATTTCACTCTTGGACATCAATTTCTCCATCATCAATGTTTTTAGTTTATCAAAATAAATATCGCATTTGTAACCAAAAAAATAAATAAATATCGCAACTGCACCTAACACGACCTAATTAATTAACTTTAATTGGAAAGGTATTGTTTTGACTTTTAATTTTTGAAGGAAATTTCATTTTTAACATATTTTCATGCAGGTAAAAGACAATTATTTGTGCTTAACTAAAGTTGCGGAGGCCAAGCAAAAAACATTATTCAAACCAATAGTGGCATGGATGGTGTATGACAATGTAGGTATAATTAGAGTACATACATACATACATACATACATACATACATACATGTCTTCAGCTACAATCCTGTAACATATTATTAACTATACATTTATTTTTCTACTCTGGAAATTAGTTTCTCATAATTGATGACACTGCAAGGTCAGAGTAAATTAACTTGAATGAAGAGGAAAGTAATAAGAATATTATGGTTGACGTATAATTTTGTGAATAAACTTGCCTAATTTTGCATGCAGGGCATATGGTCATTCACAAAGGATACATATAAGTTAAAGGTACGTATTAAATAAATTAATTAAAATTTTCGATCATAATTATTTAGGAAAGATGTGACTAAATTGGAAAACAGTACGTAGAAGATGCAGGTGGAGAAAATGTGGATGCCTCCATCAACAAGATAACATACAATATCTCCAACCCTGATGATATCGAAGCTTTGCATGCTATCCTATGTGTGAGTTTTAATTATTATTTACAAACTCGTAATTAATTAATTAATTTTTTTTTATTTTGCAATGAACTCATATTTTATTAATCTAATTTAGACGGTGGACATAGTGGTTGATGAAACATACAGTTGGGATCCAGTTGCATACAATGATTCAACATTCCTCCAAAACATAAATGTTGAAGATCATTCTTGTTTGGGTTTTGTTGCAAACCAAAGCCTATGGAGATATGATAAGAGAATTCAAAATTTAACCATTCTAGGTAACATTCTCAATTATCATTGTTTTATTTTATTTTATTTTATTTTATTTCATTTCATTTGTGATTTTTACATGTAAAAAAGATTGGTTTGATGGTGCGGTGTCTCAACCCCAACTCGTTCTGGCTGATTTTATTGAGATTTTGTTCCCAACTGGAAACTACAACACCACATACTTTAGAAATATTGCAAAGGTAAATTTATTTTATGTATATATATATATATATATATATATATATATATATATAATTTATTTATGAGACTAACATATTATACGTATAGGGAGAAGGAGTTATAAGCATTGAGGCGAACATGTGCGATAGGGACAACTCAACACCAATGGATCCAACAATTCCGGCTTGCGAATGATTGGTTCATTTTATAATTAAATATTTTAACATTCAATATTAGGATTTTAATTTATTGGCTATATTAATTTCTTCACTAAGCCACTTCACTTCAAATTTCATTTCAAAGAGACTGAATTTTATTTATTTTTTTGTAACATCTAAATCTTAGAATTTGATCGCCACATATTAAACTAATGAGCTTTCACTATTTTTTGTTTAATTTAGATGTAATTGATCATATTTTCAAACTTAATCTAAATTTGACTAATACTCATTTACATCTAAAATTTAGATTCGAGATTTCGGTTACGTGTAAAAAAGAATTTTAGCACTCTATAGTTCCTAAAAAGAAACCAATTAATCTTGTGATATCCTAAAGTTTCTTAATTAAATTATCTTTATTCTTTATTAAAATTAAATATTTAAATATTGAAAAAACTTTTAGATCTTCTCCATCGATCTGTGTGGAATTCTTAAAATTTATTTTTACTACAAGAGTATTTAAAAAGATTGATTTTTATTTATCGAATAGACTCCAATTTCGAATACATTAAATTAGTTATCTAAGGTTTTTGAAATGGTCTAATCTTTTTCAATCTACAGTAAAACATTTATAAATTAATAATCTTTGGACCTATCATTGATTATTAAGTTAGAGGAGTTATTAATTTAAAATATTTTATCTTGTAAATTGTTATTATCTTAAAAACGTATTTATTTAATTTTCATATCCTTTAAACTCCTCTAATAATTCTATAACCTTTAATTTTTATAAAAATATTCCTGCAAATATTTAGTAATATATTTATACTTTTTTAGCTCTTGAAACAAAAATTTTAAATATTGTAGTCTTTCACAAATTAACATTTTGATGTGTTTTCTTGTTTTTGAATATTACATAATGTATTTTGTAATTTTTAGGGACTGATATTTTACATTAGGTTTTAAAACAAAATTTAATTATTATGATAAAAAGTTTATTAATTTTTTATGTTAGCCCGACTTGGATCATGATTTTTTATTAATTTAAAGAAGTTATTAATTTAGAGGGGTTCTATTGTAATTTCAATTTTTTATTTTTTCTCTTTATTATATTATTTTCTTTTTCATTTTATTTCATATTTTAATTATTAATTTTTTATTAAAATTATTATTATTATTATTATTATTATTATTATTATTATTAGAAATAAATGTTGATTATTAGAAATGAAAATTTCATCATTCTGGCAACATTTTTTTTTTAAAGATTCTCATTCAAAAACTTTTCAAATGTCATCCATTTGTGAGGTTTTAAAATTCTGTTATCAGAATAATTTCCATTCATTCTCAATTTATTAACAATTTATTATATTTTAAATAATGTACAAATGATTTAAAAAGAATTTTCAAAAGAACTTTAACTTACAAGACATTTTACAACTTTATGTGTAATCCTAATTTAATTTTTAACATATAATTTCATTTTTCTTATGTTTTATGTTTCCAAATTATTAATCATAATGCTAAGATAGAAAAGTAAACAAAATAACAAAAATTAAAGAGTCAAAATAAATATTCAAATTAAGTAACACAGGTAGGAAATTAAAATACTAATAAAAACAATCTAATGTAATTAATTAAATTAATCAATTAATAAACAAATCAAATTAACTAAATAATAAACTACTAAAACTAATCAAACTAAACCTCTAAATAAATTAAAAATTAATTTTAAAATGGAAATAAATGAATAAAACAGAATAAAAATGAAAACAATGAAACGAAATGAAACAAATAAACAAGAGAAACAGAAATCATGACATACAGGTTATGCCAAAGTGAGTTCACACACAAAGGCTCAAGGAAGAAACTTTTAACCCTTCCTTTTTTCAAGGCTTAAGGAAGAAACCTTTACAACCTCTTTTCTCTAGGCTTAAGGAGTAACCTCTAATCACTATCTTATCCTCACTTACAATGAAGCACTCAAGGGTTTCTTTTCTCCTATGCCAAGTATTTGATTCTTGGCTAAGTGTTTGGTAATCAAGAATAACCTCTACAAAAGTTGAGTGATTATAAGATAAGTGCTATAAGGAATTACAAGTATAATACTAAGAGGTTGTACAAGAAATTTTTGCCTCAAAACTAAAGTAATAGCTTGATAGTTGAATGATGGTTGATTTATAATACTAGCTCTTGAGTCTTCAACTCTTTAAGGATTCCTTTTATACTTCTTCTATGAAATATGGCAGTTGGTGTGTTTGAATAAAAAAAAAAATCTTTTAGTTACAAGACACATAAAACTAACCATTGCATTCTGCCAAGCGCGAGGGGTATCGATATTTTAAGAAAGATTCATGCAAAACAATCAAAAAGGTATATAATATAACCATAAAGTATTGATACCTGAATAGAGGATTTATCTTCTATTTGAGGGCAATGGCGGGGGCATCAAAACCATGCATTAAACCTGTAAATATTTTAATAAGCAGTATCAATACCTTGCATAGTTAAAGCATATTTTTTGCATTTTAGAGCATGGAATCACTTAAATTTGACAAACATTAAAACATCAAACATGCATTTATAAAAATAATCCTTTTTTCATGTGCACATTTGAGTCTTAATGAATCCTAAAACACTTAGCATGGTTTCTTTAATTAATTTCACATTCAAGTTAGAAACATGTTAGTGTCATTGAAATTAAATTCTCTTAAGTTTTTAAAGCCATATAAAATCCTAGCTATTTCCAAGCTAGCAATGTAAGACCCGAATTTAATTAAAATATGAAATGAATGAGTAATTGTGAAGGGAAGTCGGGTTAAATTAATCCCGAATATGTGCAAGGGCAAAATGATCAAAAGACCAAAGGTCGGTATAATTTCGATAAGGAAATTTAATTAAAAATATGGATTTAAGAAATCTTGGTCAATAAAAGTGAAATAAAATTATTTTGGGTTAAATTGATCAAGATATTAATTTATTGGAATTAATCGGGATTAATTGGAATTTTTAGTTCGGAAAAATAATCCCGAAAATAATCGAAAAATATACCGAAAAGTCACCCGGGACAATATCCCGAAAATACGGAGAAATTATACCCGAAAAAGAGCCTAAAATATAATAAATAAATTAAATTAAATTAAATTAATTAATTTAGAATAAAAATAATAATTTTTGTAGATATTTGGGTATTTTAATGTATTTTATTGAATAGTAAAATAATTAAAATAAATAATAATAATAATAAAAATAATAAAAATAAAGCAAAAAAAAAGAATCTGAAAAAAAGGGAGGAGAGAGAAACTCGGGAAAAACCCAAGAAAACCAAAATCGAAAACAGTGACCCGAGGTTCTTCACCGTCGATTCTCGCACACCGGCGACCGACGACTTCGACGAAGCTGCCAGGAGGAAGAGGGGAGTCCGACGAGCACGTGGGTACCGGATTCGCGCCGCCAGGTGGCCGGAGCAGGCCGATCGGAGCCGAGGAAGACCGTCGGAAAAACAAGCTGATTCCCGACGAACCGCCGCGTCTGGGTTGAAACGGAGGGCACCGACGCACTCAGGGGAAGAAGCCGGTTCTTTTGAGACCGGACTCGGTCGGTGAGACCTCCGGAAACACCGGCGACGGTAAAAGGCTATAAACGGTGTCGTTCGGCTGGAAGGAAAAGGAAGGAAAAGGGAAAAGAAAAGAAAGGAAAAGGAAGGAAAAGGAAGGAAAAAAGGGGAAAAAGGAAAGAAATTTACCGGGGACGACTCGAGGTTCGGGTAAGTTGACCGAGGGTCGAAATTGACCTACGGGTAAATTCCGGAAATTTAATTTAATATTATTTTAATGAAAAATAATCCGGATTTACCTAATTATGCAGCTTCACGACGAAGATCGAACGAGAGCCGATTGAGCTTTGATTCTCGTACCCCGCACCGTATCGGGTAAGTACAATTTAATTTTGGCAATTAGAGTTATTTAAATACCGAGTTTTAATTATTTTACGAAATTATGGATTAATTTCGCGTAGGAGGGAATATTATTCGGAATTGCAATATAATTGCCGTAAGTGGTATACGGGCTATCCAATGAAATTAGAATGAAGCCCGATAATTATTAGAAAGCTGTATAAGCTCGGTATACCCGAAGAAGGGAATTAATGAATATAAAAGGGCTAAAATGGGCCGAGACCCAATAAGGTAGATAAGGCCCAATAGCTTCAAGTTGATCAGTAAATGCAATATACTGATCGGGATAATTGAATTAACCTCGATTATGTGGTTATATCCAGTTACGTACATTGGTTGGCGTGCACTTGGGCCGAGAGGTTCGGTATCATCGAGACAAGAGTAGTCTGCGCGCGATTCCAGGTAAGGGAATTCTACGGACTGCTAGAGGTAAACTCTACGAAATTTTAAATGCATATGCAGTCTTTAAAATTTATCTGAAGGGTCTAGAGGTCGAATAATAATTTTAGTGCCCCGAATGGGCAAATTACTAAAATACCCTTGTTAAGGGTAAAATCTAAAAATTTAGGAAAAATTGGGAGGAGCAAGGACAAGAGGTTCCTGCTCGTTCTGGAGGTATTTCAACGCATGCATGAGTAGGCTGACTCACTTTTAAAGAAAAATGCATAGCATTGCATATCTTAAACGATGTGATTTCTGTGAAAACTATTTTGAGATAACTGAGCCGCCTACGTGTTTTATTTACATGTGACGTGCTAGAGCTCAGCTCACACGATGTTTGATTTGTGTGATGCATGCATTAGTGCTGGAGCGAGAGCTCGCACTAGAGTTTTACATGCATAGGTGCTGGAGTCCAACTCGCACCAGATTTGTATACATATATATATGATTTTCGTGACAGGGTGCTAGAGTCTAACTCGCACCATATTTTTATGTGTGATTTTGAGACAGGGTGTTGGAGCTTCGCTCGCACCAGCTTTTCATATGGTTTGCATACAGAGTGCTAAAGCTTAGCTCGCACTAGTTTTATTTGATTTACTGACAGTGTTAGAGCATCGCTCGCACTACTTTTCAGAGATCATACGATAAGCCGTGCTTGGAGCATCGGGTAGACTGTGTGTCACCGATTAAATAGGCTCGCACGTGCGTTTTGAGACATGGCACGTTAAAATAACCTGATGAGCCCGAACGAGGGATAAGGGTTAGAGATCCACCTGATGAGCCCGAACGAGGGATAAGGGTTGGAGATCCAGCTGATGAGCCCGAACGAGGGATAAGGCTGTGGGTCCATGGAGTACGATGTACCGTGCAAGTAGCATGGAGTACGATGTACCGTGGGGTATCTTCGGATACGGTATCTTTGTGATACGGGGTATCTTTGTGATACGGTATCTTTGTGATACGGGGTATCTTCGGATACGGCATCTTCGGATGTGTGAGATCGGATAAGACTGACGGGTTGGATTGACCCACCTCCTGGGCGGTTCTCGATCAGGGTGAGACCTCGCACACTGGGATCCGTGAAGCTAGAGGGACTCACGAGGACACATTGGCCAATCCTGGTTATTGCCATTATACAAATATTGCCTCGTCTCGCATGTCGACGATTTCGATGATTTAAACTGGGATTTAAATTAAATATGCATGATGGTTATATTCCATGCTTTTAAAACCCATATGTGATGTTAACGATTTTCATGATTTTGAGTGAGTCAGGATCACCCGAAGGAGGGGTCGAGTCCTGACTTTACTGTGAAATTTTAAACGAGAAAGATATGATTTTGAATATACTTGCATGTTGGATTTTCTCTGCAATGTGTTTTACATAACATCATAATTCATAGCATCTATTTTAAAATGTGTGGAGGAAGGGTGGTTTATGCATGGCACCACGTTCATGTAGGTAGTATGATTACCTACTTGTTCGTAGGATTGCCTTACTGAGCTTGATGTGCTCACCCCTTTCATTTTCTCCCACAGATAATCTCCAGTTGAAGTTGCGACGACTCAGTACTACATTCCGGATATCCGCTGCTGCCCATCAACATAAGGTATATACACTTGTACATATTGTATCTACATAAGCATAGCACAGTAACATGTTTGTAAGTAACTTTAGGGGATGTATAAATATTGTAAACAAATATAAATGACTGGAGAAGAAATAAGTTAGATGGTAATTGAATGGTGGGACTGACATTGACGCACAGCCCAATTATTAGTGGAGTGTTGGTCACGATTCGAGGACAGGTAAGAATTTAAGTAAATAATAAAACGCGAAAAATTAACTCTGATTTTTGGGTAGTTTGGGTCGTGACAATTATTATGGTATCAGAGCAGCAATTGGTCTGATGTGTGTCAGTGTCAATAATTAGGAAATTACATCCCCATGTTACTGTGCTTGGTTAGATACAATAGTGTATATCGAGATGGGTTTTGACTAAGAAATGGTCGAGAATGCAGGAATGCCTAATATGAGTCGCGTTAAATGAGATAGTGCACGAGGCAGAGGTCGTAGAGGTAGACCTGAATCTGCTAAGTCGTGCTGAGTTTGACTATGAGAATCATGATGAAATTGAAATGGAGGCTAATGTTGAGCATGCCCCACAGAGTTTGATAGAGAGATCGGACAGTATTGAGACACGTTTCGAAAGATTGGAGCGGAGTGTGGAGATTATTTTGAGGAGCAAATTGCTCAGATTATGTATGAGATCAGAGGGCGCAGCGGAGCATTGGTAGAAGTCCGCTCGACCCATCTTAAGAGCTGATATGAGAAATATCTTGGATATGTTCCGGTGACAGGATATCCCGGACATGATTTAAAGAAAATTTCAAGGAAAAATTTCTTACACTGCCCAGGAATACTAAATTGATTATGAGTATGAAACTTAGTTATATTCTTTGGCAGATATTACCTCGACATATGAACAAGTGACAATCGAGATGTCTAAAAGTTTATGGAAGGGCTCAGATTGTCAATTCGAGTCTGATTGGCCATGAGATACTACCTATACCGAGGCAGTGCACAGATTTACAGTTGGGTAAATAAGAACATGAATTGCACGCCTCTGAGATTGGGAAAGGTAGTGAGGGCTGAAATAGAGACAGAAAAGAGAATCGAGAAATGACAAAGATGATAAAATGGGAAAATGGTGATTGGTAAAAGATTTAATTGATGAGTTATGGGCTAAGATAATTGGTAAGGCCCCAGTGCATCCAATTTTGGCACTCTTAGGGGGCATTGTGATTGGAGGACCCCGACCTGCTACGAAACAGAGTAGCAGTGTAAGTACTGTAAGCAGTGTGGGATATGTGGTGGATACCACGGAAGGAGGGTCTATACCAACACTGTATTGATGAAGATATCCGTTAAGTGTTGTAAGACGGACCGTTGATTTTGATTGCACAGAGTTGGGCGAGATCGCCCCACAGAAAAGTAAAGAGAGAAAAACTTCGTTGGTATAACTGCAACGAAAAGGGAGGCAATAGCCGAAAAGAAAAGAAAAAGGGGAAAGTAGGCCGTTGGACGAAGGCGAAAGGATGTCTTGGACCAGGACGCTATTGATGTTGCATGGATGTGGTGTAAGATAGCACACTTGTTATGAATAATGAAGTACATATGTTCATTGATCCTGGTGCCACATATTTATTCATACCGCCTTCATTCGCATATAAGTGAGTAAAAGGCATGAATGCCTACATCATTGGGCACAATACCGATAAATGAGTACCCCAATAGAGGAGGATTAATTAACGGAATACTGATATAGAGATTTTAAGTAATAAAAAAGGGGTGCAACAGTTGAAATTAAAGGAGTAAAAGATCGTACTCATGGAATGAATAATGACAAGAGTTTCGTCATGATTGATATACAAAGGAGATAATCTTTGAGATAAGATAGATCCTAAATACAAGATGTATTGGAGTAAGAGTGCATATGTGAAGTAACTGGGATTAAGTGATATGTAGGGAATATAAATTATAACCAAGGATAAAGATGGGTATAACCATAACCAGTAATTGTGGTTAAGTCTGAAGGTTAATAAAGGTATTTCAAAATACCTCCCCGCCTGAAGACTTGACAGCGTCTAAAAGTATATATGTATAACCTATAACGTGAAATCGAGCGTCGTAATAGATAACTTTAGCATTAGGATACCTTTACTAAGACGATAAGAATATTTAAATTCGACAAATCATAAAGACTAACATAGTAAAATTTAATAAGAGCCGTTAAGATAAGAAAAGGAAATGACGCAGGTTAGTACCTAAAAACGTAAGCAATTTTGAAGGATCTTATACGCTTATGCATAAATAAGTCAAGGATTGAAATTGTAATCACCAGTATCGATGATATGTTGGGTGTAGTTAAAGTCTAGGGCGATTTATAAGCAACAATTAGAAATGGCTTTTACAAATGGGTTGCTGCGAGTTCTAAAAGGATATACCTTGTTAACACGTTTAATTATGAAAACGTGGTCTCTGAATGAGATGATAAATAAAATGATGGATGTGACGTAAATTTCGGTGTAGTGAAGTATGAACTGACCACCGAGATTAATTTCACCATACCTAACAGCTCAAGAGGTTCTCAGTGAGTATGGATACCTCAAAATTATGATGGAGCTGTGTATTGATGTATAATGAGAAGATAGTCAATTTTGGAGTCAGACAACTCCTTGATCGTGAAATAAACTATCTGACCCATGATTTAAAGTTGGCAATAGTATTTGTACCGAGGATATGGTACTATTATGTACATGGTGAGAAATTCTGGATATGCACTGACCATAAAGCCCGAGTATCTGTTTTCACAGAAAGAGGTGAACATGAGAATACATAGTGGGTTAGAGCTTCTGAGAGGTTTTGATTTGTGAAAATTGTACCACCCAGGAAAGGCTAATGTGATGGCTGATGCCTTGAGTATAAAGAGCCTCGGGATGGTATTACATATGATGGTCAGGGAGCGTGAGCTGCTAGAGCAGTTATTAGCCTCAGTATTGATGTGATCCCTTCTGATGATGACAGTGATTGTGTGACAGCTAGCCTGATGACTAGAACCGGATGAGAGTGCCCGGGATTTGACAGGCTTAGCGTGACGATCGACAGGATGTCGATAGTTTGGGTCAGATTCAGAAGGGTACAGTGACAGAGTTCACGAAGTATAATAATGAGTTGCTGAGGATTTCGAGACAGTATAAGTGCTCCCCATGACCACAGTTGATGAGATACTAATGTTGTCAGAAGCTCACTTTTCGGGATATACAGTGCATACGGAAAGTAATGATTATATATTGAAATCTCAAAAAGGGTATTGGTGGTCAGATGTGAAAAGAGACATGGTAGAGATTGGAAAAGTGCCTAGTATGTCAGCAGAATAAGGTAGAGTATTAAAAAGTCTGCAGAGTTATTGCAGCCTCTACCTATATCGACACGGCACGGAAAATGAGAGCAAGTCTCCATGAATGTCGTGATGGGTTATAGAGGACCCGGATAAATCAGGAGACTATTTGGATGATAGTCGATAGAGTGACTAAGTCTACCCACCTTCTGGTTATGAACTCCCCAGATACTCAGAGTGTATATGAGGATTTATGTGTAAGAAAGATTGTGGAACATTATGTAGCGTTCCAGTGAGCATGATATCATATAGGGATTCCCGCTTCACTTCCTACGTCAGAGGATATTTTCAGGAAGCTATGGGAACCCGACTGAGTATTAGCACAGCTTTCCATCCTCAAACAAATGGTCAGTCAGAGAGGACTGTACACGTTTGGAGGAGAGGATGAAAGCGTGTGCCATTGATTTTATAAGCTCCTGGAATGATCAGTTAATTTCAAATTGAATTCGCCAATAGTGACAGTTGTCACTTGAGTATTGGGATAACAAGATATGAGACAGTGTATGGCTGTAGAGGTTGTTCCCCAAATTTGGATAAGAAAAAAAAAGTGGGTGATAGGTAGAAATTATTTCTGACTTTGGGTAATAAGTCTCTGAGGATGTTTAGTTAAGGATGAGAGATTAAGAACACCTCAGAGCAGATAGATAAGTATTGGAATTCACCCTTGGTGAATTAATATGATTGAAATGTTTATTGTCCTAAGAGAATAAGGACATAGCGAGCTTTTGGAAGAAGGTAAATTGAGATACGCTGGATTGAATATTTTAAGAGATTGGACAAGTGGGAGATAAGACCTGTAGGTGACATTTCCACTTGAATAAGCAGGCACCCACAATGTGTCCCACCTTTGATGCTTCGGCAATACTATCCAGATCCAGCAGAGATGACAGGATATGAACTCCAAAAGTTCAATTTAATGAAAATATAAGTATATTGATAAGTTGATTCGGGCATTAAATAGGAAAGAGAAAGTATTGAGGTTTAAGACGATCTCCCTAATTAAAGTCCTTTGGTAGTAATACACTCCGGAGAAGATCACATAAGAATTAAAGGAGTATGATACGATCGATGTACCCGGAGTTGTATATGGACTCATATGATTTGGTTCTAATTTGGAGGACCAAATTCCTTAGGTGGGGGAGAGTTGTAAGACCCGAATTTAATTAAAATATGAAATGAATGAGTAATTGTGAAGGGAAGTCGGGTTAAATTAATCCCGAATATGTGCAAGGGCAAAATGGTCAAAAGACCAAAGGTCGGTATAATTTCGATAAGAAAATTTAATTAAAAATATAGATTTAAGAAATCTTGGTCAATAAAAGTGAAATAAAATTATTTTGGGTTAAATTGATCAAGATATTAATTTATTGGAATTAATCGGGATTAATTGGAATTTTTAGTTCGGAAAAATAATCCCGAAAATAATCGAAAAATATACCGAAAAGTCACCCGGGACAATATCCCAAAAATACGGAGAAATTATACCCGAAAAAGAGCCTAAAATATAATAAATAAATTAAATTAAATTAAATTAATTAATTTAGAATAAAAATAATAATTTTTGTAGATATTTGGGTATTTTAATGTATTTTATTGAATAGTAAAATAAATAATAATAATAATAAAAATAATAAAAATAAAACAAAAAAAAGAATCTGAAAAAAAAAGGGAGGAGAGAGAAACTCGGGAAAAACCCGAGAAAATCGAAACCGAAAACAGTGACCCGAGGTTCTTCACCGCCGATTCTCGCACACCGGCGACCGACGACTTCGACGAAGCTGCCAGGAGGAAGAGGGGAGTCCGACGAGCACGTGGGTACCGGATTCGCGCCGCCAGGTGGCCGGAGCAGGCCGATCGGAGCCGAGGAAGACCGCCGGAAAAACAAGCTGATTCCCGACGAACCGCCGCGTCTGGGTTGAAACGGAGGGCATCGACGCACTCAGGGGAAGAAGCCGGTTCTTTTGAGACCGGACTCGGTCGGTGAGACCGTTGGAAACGCCGGCGACGGCAAAAGGCTATAAACGGTGTCGTTCGGCTGGAAGGAAAGGGAAGGAAAAGGAAGGAAAAGGAAGGAAAAGGGAAAAGAAAAGAAAGGAAAAGGAAGGAAAAGGAAGGAAAAAAGGGGAAAAAGGAAAGAAATTTACCGGGGACGACTCGAGGTTCGGGTAAGTTGACCGAGGGTCGAAATTGACCTACGGGTAAATTTCGAAAATTTAATTTAATATTATTTTAATGAAAAATAATCCGGATTTACCTAATTATGCAGCTTCACGACGAAGATCGAACGAGAGCCGATTGAGCTTTGATTCTCGTATCCCGCATCGTATCGGGTAAGTACAATTTAATTTCGGCAATTAGAGTTCTTTAAATACCGAGTTTTAATTATTTTACGAAATTATGGATTAATTTCGCGTAGGAGGGAATATTATTCGGAATTGCAATATAATTGCCGTAAGTGGTATACGGGCTATCCAATGAAATTGGAATGAAGCTCGATAATTATTAGAAAGCTGTATAAGCTCGGTATACCCGAAGAAGGGAATTAATGAATATAAAAAGGGCTAAAATGGGCCGAGACCCAATAAGGTAGATAAGGCCCAATAGCTTCAAGTTGATCAGTAAATGCAATATACTGATCGGGATAATTGAATTAACCTCGATTATGTGGTTATATGCAGTTACATGCATTGGTTGGCGTGCACTTGGGCCGAGAGGTTCGGTATCATCGAGACAAGAGTAGTCTGCGCGCGATTCCAGGTAAGGGAATTCTACGGACTGCTAGAGGTAAACTCTACGAAATTTTAAATTCATATGCAGTCTTTAAAATTTATCTGAAGGGTCTAGAGGTCGAATAATAATTTTAGTGCCCCGAATGGGCAAATTACTAAAATACCCTTGTTAAGGGTAAAATCTAAAAATTTAGGAAAAATTGGGAGGAGCAAGGACAAGAGGTTCCTGCTCGTTTTGGAGGTATTTCAACACATGCATGAGTAGGCTGGCTCACTTTTAAAGAAAAATGCATAGCATTGCATATCTTAAACGATGTGATTTCTGTGAAAACTATTTTGAGATAACTGAGCCGCCTACGTGTTTTATTTACATGTGACGTGCTAGAGCTCAGCTCGCACGATGTTTGATTTGTGTGATGCATGCATTAGTGCTGGAGCGAGAGCTCGCACTAGAGTTTTACATGCATAGGTGCTGGAGTCCAACTCGCACCAGATTTGTATACATATATATATGATTTTCGTGACAGGGTGCTAGAGTCTAACTCGCACCATATTTTTATGTGTGATTTTGAGACAGGGTGTTGGAGCTTCGCTCGCACCAGCTTTTCATATGGTTTGCATACAGAGTGCTAGAGCTTAGCTCGCACTAGTTTTATTTGATTTACTGACAGTGTTAGAGCACCGCTCGCACTACTTTTCAGAGATCATACGATAAGCCGTGCTTGGAGCATCGGGTAGACTGTGTGTCACCGATTAAATAGGCTCGCACGTGCGTTTTGAGACATGGCATGTTAAAATAACCTGATGAGCCCGAACGAGGGATAAGGGTTAGAGATCCACCTGATGAGCCCGAACGAGGGATAAGGGTTGGAGATCCAGCTGATGAGCCCGAACGAGGGATAAGGCTGTGGGTCCATGGAGTACGATGTACCGTGCAAGTAGCATGGAGTACGATGTACCGTGGGGTATCTTCGGATACGGTATCTTTGTGATACGAGGTATCTTTGTGATACGGTATCTTTGTGATACGGGGTATCTTCGGATACGGCATCTTCGGATGCGTGAGATCGGATAAGACTGACGGGTTGGATTGACCCACCTCCCGGGCGGTTCCCGATCAGGGTGAGACCTCGCACACTGGGATCCGTGAAGCTAGAGGGACTCACGAGGACACATTGGCCAGTCCTGGTTATTGCCGTTATACAAATATTGCCTCGTCTCGCATGTCGACGATTTCGATGATTTAAACTGGGATTTAAATTAAATATGCATGATGGTTATATTCCATGCTTTTAAAACCCATATGTGATGTTAACGATTTTCATGATTTTGAGTGAGTCAGGATCACCCGAAGGAGGGGTCGAGTCCTGACTTTACTGTGAAATTTTAAACGAGAAAGATATGATTTTGAATATACTTGCATGTTGGATTTTCCGTGCAATGTGTTTTACATAACATCATAATTCATAGCATCTATTTTAAAATGTGTGGAGGAAGGGTGGTTTATGCATGGCACCACGTTCATGTAGGTAGTATGGTTACCTACTTGTTCGTAGGATTGCCTTACTGAGCTTGATGTGCTCACCCCTTTCATTTTCTCCCACAGATAATCTCCAGTTGAAGTTGCGACGACTCAGTACTGCATTCCGGATATCCGCTGCTGCCCATCAACATAAGGTATATACACTTGTACATATTGTATCTACATAAGGATAGCACAGTAACATGTTTGTAAGTAACTTTAGGGGATGTATAAATATTGTAAACAAATATAAATGACTGGAGAAGAAATAAGTTAGATGGTAATTGAATGGTGGGACTGGCATTGACGCACAGCCCAATTATTAGTGGAGTGTTGGTCACGATTCGAGGACAGGTAAGAATTTAAGTAAATAATAAAACGCGAAAAATTAACTCTGATTTTTGGGTAGTTTGGGTCGTGACAAGTAATCAATTTGATAATCATTTTAAATTGGTGCATAATCATTATCTCCCATTAGATATATGCATTAATATTTTTCCTTTTTTGTCATAACAAAAAGTATAAGTATTTCAAAGCAACAATAACAAGGGGTGCTTAATGATTATGGGTGTGACATGTTGTAATTGAGTACTATCATTAAGAATATAAAGCCAACATAAGGTTAAGGACATTTTCAAGAATGGACCACTATCAAATATTCAACGTCCATAGGCAATCCATGAATAATGTTCAAGAATATCATAACTATAGGCATTCAAATTGTTTGAAAGGATATAATCAATTCCAAATTTATAAATATAATATCCAAAAAATTAAGCTCACACATTAAGAAATTGTGATCAATTACAAATTCTCAAGATACCCAAGAAACTCACAATATCTAACATTATGACAACAATCAATATGTTCATCCAATTAAGTCAATATGCATTAAGAGACAAGTTCACACAATATGTTACGATAAGAAAAATTTTCAAAAAGTGTGGCTACAAGAGTATAAGTATTCCAATATGTCAAAGTCAAAGTTTTAGTAAGTATATCATAGCTACATTGCACAAATTTATCCTCAATCCTCAATGTGTTATCTTCTTATTAATTCATTCATCAATCATCCCATAATAAACATAATAGTATCATCCGTAAGATTTAACATATAAATCTCGATTTAATGGATATAAATATATCAAGAATTATATACAAATGTGCCATGTTTAATTAAAGAAACAAGTAAATAATAAATGAGAGTTAGAGAGCAGGGTTGAGAAAATGTGCAAGAGGATTTATAGAGGTTCAACTTCTCTTGCCTACGCCATTTCCTTAAGCTCCCCTCAAGGTATTGTCAAATTCACTCCTTGAAAATGAACTTTACAACCTTTTTTTTTCTAAAGTTCAAAAGTAACATTTGTACACTCTTTTACAAAACTCAAGAGTAACCTTAACAACGTATTCCTTTTTTCAAAGGCTCAAGAAAGAAACCTTTACAATCTCTTTTTTCAAGGCTTAAGGAGTAACCTCCAATCACTACCTTATCCTTACTTATAATTAAGCACTCAAGGGTTCCTTTCCCCCTTTACCAAGTATTTGATTCTTGGGTAAGTGTTTAGTAATTCAGAATAACCTCCACAAAGGTTGAGTGATTATAAGATAAGTGCTAAAAGGAATTACAAGTATGATATTAAGAGGTTGTATAAGAAATTTTGTCCCAAAACTAAAGTAATAGATTGACAGTTGAATACTAGTTGATTTGGAATATTAGCTTTTAAGACTTCAACTCTTTAAAGATTCCTTTTATACTCACTCTATGAAATATGGCAGTTGTTGTGCTTGAGCCAAAAAATTTCTTCCAATTGCAGGACACACAGAACTAGATGTTGCATTCTGCAAAGCACAAGGGGTATCGATATTTTATGAAAGATTCCTGCAAAACAATCAAAGAGGTATATAACATAACGCTAGAGTATCGATACCTTAATAAAGCATTTATCTTCTATTTGAGGGTAACGATGGGGCATCAAAACCATGCATTAAACCCGCAAATATTTCAATAAGCAGTATCGATACCTTGCATAATTAAAGCATATTTTTCACACTTTAGAGCATGGAATCATTTAAATTAGACATACATTAAAACATCAGACATGCATTTATAAAAATAATCCTTTTTGCATGTGCACATTTGTGTCCTAATGAATCCTAAAACACATAGCATGGTTTCTTTAATTAATTTCACATTCAAGTTAGAAACATGCTAGTGTGATTGAAATTAAATTCTCTTAAGTTCTTAAAGTCATATAAAAATCCTAATTATTTCGAAGCTAACAATCTCCTTCTTTCTGATATGAAAAAAAATCCTAGTCATTTCAAAGCTAACAATCAATTTGATAATCATTTTAAATTGTACACAATCATTATCTCCCATTAGATATATACATTAATATCTCTCCTTTTTTGTCATAGCAAAAAGTATAGGTATTTCAAAGCAACAATAATAAGGGGTGCTTAATGATTGTGGGTGTAACATGTCGTAAATGTGTATTATCATTAAGCATATGATGCCAACATAAGGTTAAGGACATTTTCAAGAATGGAGCACAATCAAATATTCAATGTCCATAGGCAATCCACGAATAATGTTCAAGAATATCATAATTATAGGCATTCAAATTGTTTGGAAGGATATCATCAATTCCAAGTGTATAAATAAATATATCCAGAAAACTAACCTCAAGCATTAAGGAAGTTTTGATCAATTACAAATTCTCAAAATACCCAAGAAAGTCACAATATCCAACATTATGACAACAATCAATATGTTCATCCAATTAACTCAATGTACATTAAGAGACATGTTCACGCAATATGTTACAATAAGCACAAATTTCAAAAAGTGTGACCGCAAGAGTATAAGTATTCCAAGATGTCAAAGTTACAGTTTTGGTAAGTATATCATAGCTACATTGCACAAATTTATCTTCAATCCTCAATATATTATCATCTCATCTTATCCCCAAAAAACATAATAGCATCATCAAAAAATTTAACATATAAATCTCTATTTTATGGACATAAATATATCAAGAGTTACATGCAAATGTGCTAAGAAAATTGCAATAACAAAACATGACACATTTATATGTAACTCTTGAACATGTAAATCTCGATATAATGGACATAAATATATCAAGAATTACATACAAATGTGCCAGGAAAATAGTAATTATAAAACATGACACATTTGTATGTAGCCTTAAACCTGAGACTCAATAAATTGTGCACGTAAACATACAGTGATCTTATACACATCCCATCCTATGTATTAGGAGAAAACTATTTGAAAATAAACTCATACACAATGTAAATGTTTACCAAATGTACGCGGTGAGATCTTTGAAGCTAGAAATTTCGAAGTCAGATATTGTGGTCAACCTAAATGCACCTCACAGCTTAACCTGTGATGGAAAACAGTACGGGAGTGAGCTATAAAGCCCAATAAATAAACCATATAAGTATAGAGGAAATAACATATTTGATACTAAATTCTAATGCTTACTTATACCACTTAATTTCGTATAATGATAAAACATTCGAATGCAATATTCACTTAATATTTCTTATAACAAATTTCAAGTATTCTTGATTTTCAGATTAACGTCCTTTCTAGACGTTGTCAAGGTCATTTAGGGTGTCAATCAGAAGGATACTTTGAAGTACCTCATTTCCTCGTAGACCTGACCACGAAACCACTAATCCAGTAAATATGATTTTCTATTATATATGCATTTTAACATGATAATGCGTTTCATGTTATGAATGCTCGGTGCAGTAAAACCAGGCAGAAAACGGTAGTTTGATGCACATTCATATAAAACGGTGGTTTCTTTCATATCAATGCATATAAAAATGTAACACATGCTGAAAACATATTTCGTATAACTATTCACAAATATGATCATATAGTTCAATAAAATGATTTTCTTTTGATAAATAATATTCGGAAAAACAATGTTCTTTTAAATAGAGTTTGATAAATTATGTTCTTTTAACAAACAAATTTTGGTAAAATAGTATTCTTTCAATAAATATATTTTGTACGGTATTCATTTAATGAACAGATTTCAATATTGAGATTAAGAAAACTCCTCAGAAGCGATCAATAAAGACTTATCCCACTGAAAATCAGCGAGCCGTACCCTTTGGGATAAAGGTCATATAGAGTGGCCACGTGGTTTTCAAAGATAGGAAATTGGTCGACATTTGTGTTGGACCTATAACAAAATTTTAATAGGTCTACGACTATTATTAGACTTAAACAATATAAACGAAAAAGTCATCATGAGTTGTGTTAGCTTTAAAGTGTTACACATATATTGAAATGACAAAACCTAAGTGTGATTATTGAAATAATTCACATTATATTATTTCAAACCAAAATTCAATTTAATTCTAAGTAATTTTCCTATGAATTTATTAAACATATTTTAAAAAATTACTTGAATACTTTCAAGGATTAATTTAATGCACAAAAGTCATTTTATAAACCAATGAAATTGATAACAAATTTAAAAGAAAATTGGACTTCATTTTTGCCTAGAAAATTGTTTTGAAGGCCAGAGGATCGATCCCCTTAAAATCAGCAAGCTTCTGTGGCCTAAAGGATCGATCCCCTAGTAAGTAAGGACCGATCCCCTAAAAGTCAGTAAGCTTTTGGATTTTAAACTGTTAAAGAGGGATCGATCCTCAAGCAAGGAGAATCGATCCCCTCATGTATTTTGGCTTATGTTTACAAGCATCTGAGAAAAAAGACCAATCCCTTTGATAGGGAAGACTGATCCCCTATCGTGCTAAAAGGCTTCAACAGTTATATTTTGAGGGTTTTAACGAGAGTAATTGTATTAAATGCTTCACCAATCCATTGGACATATATATACCCACATTGAAGATGTTTGGATCTAACAAACTTATTTGAATTGATTGAGAAAAGCAAAACCACTCTCTTATGCTCAAAGCTTGAACTTCTCTCATTTTCTCTTAGCCATTCTCATTGATTACAAACACCCACCTTTTAAGTGGCATTGATTATTTACACCAAACCTTTTCACCACACTAAATTTTGAATTCAAGGGGAGTGTTACCCTTGTAAGGATCATTTGTGAGTGTTAGGTAGTCTCTTTGTAAGAGGGATAGAAAGGTTTCTTCCTAAGCCTAGAAAAGGAAGTGTATTGATTTCAAGAATAGTGGAATCAACTTTTTAACAAGAAAGTCAAGAAAAGAGGACGTAGGCAAGAGTTGTGGCCAAACCTCTATACATCTAGTGTTTGCTTCTTTGACCCTTAACTATTTACCTTATTGTGCTTAAATTTCATATTTGTGTATTATGATATTGTGAAATTAGTTTAGAAAAGCCTTTAAGTTAGAGAATTGAGTCTAAACCGATTCACCCCCCCCTCGATTGAGCCAATAAGATGTCTTATGTCCCATATTGCTTTATTGATCTAGTAAACATTATGAGTGTCATTGATCTCTAAAACATTTAAACTATGTCTCTAAACTTTACGGATTCTAAAGCTGACTCACACCATGTAGCATTTAGCCCCATAGGTTTTAAAAGTGACCCTTACAGTGTAGCACTTAACTCCGAGGTTTGAAAAGTAATTGTGTGATGCAAAAGCAATCTGAAAATATGTTTCGAAATCTCGTAATGGTGTGGATAAAAACAAGTATAAGCTTAAATCCATAAACAATAGACATAGGCAAAATAAACCATATGTTTCAAAATTTTCATAACATGTTAAAAATGAGATTTTTAAAGTTTTTCAGTATGCAGATAAAAATTGATACAAGCTTAGAAAACTCATAAACACCATGCCATGCAACATAATGCAATATAAAAAGTAAAGCATAGTTCTGAAAACATATAAAACAATCAGAAAACATGTAGCATGTATGACATGCTTCCTACTATTATCACTTATGATAGCATGGAAATTTCCTGTAATATAAGCAGGCTATACAGGCACAATACCCTGCATGCACTGAAAATCATGTAACATTCCCAATACAATATTTCTTTTCAGTCAATCACATAGATACATACCTATAAATAGATCACATGTAATCCATGGGCTACTATGCCCTGATTAGGCAGTATTTGCATGCTCAATATATATATATATATATATATATAAGTACAACATATAGTTAAATTGTTATTCTATTTATTCACTAACATAACACGAAGCTAACTTGTATTTTACAAATATAACTCACCCTATATGATACTTATTGTATCTAGTGCAATCAATTTATCCTATAAGATACATATACTGTATCTTGTGTGATCCACTACCAAAAGCACTTTGTTTTCGCAATGAACATATGCCTTGGCAAAGAGCTTCACATAGCATAAAGGGGTTCTGAATTCCTATAATATCACACCATTCACTTAAATTTCATAGGAGATTAAATTAGAACTCACTAACTTTACCAAAACACCATGACATTACACTTTCACTTAATTTATCACATTATTACGATTAGTAACAAAGTGCTGGAGGTCACATTTTCTTAATTTATCATCGTTTAAATTACACCAATCATATAACCATTCACATATCACTAACATATCATTAAATTCACATATAAAATAGATTATTTTCCTTATGTCCTTCACTTGGCCAAATTCACCAACATGTCTAACACTTAATTTTCCACAATAACATCATATACATGCTTAATTTTATGAATTACACCATTTACATTAAAGGTGAAAAGGGAATCGAATGCATATTTATTGGTTATACGCAAAATAGTAAGGCATATGGATTTTCGATCATTGAACCAAATGATTCAATTCCTATTTAACACGGTTATTGAATCAAGAGATGCCTTGTTCGATGAAGGAAAAGTCAAAATAGTTTCTCTTCCTAAAGACATTGCTCAAAAAAAGTTAAAAAGAACTTAAGAATAATTCTTCCAAAGTTGTAGAAGAAGAAAACCTTGTTCTTATAATAAGTAAAAGAACAAGAAAAGCTAAAACTTATAGTTCTAATTTTTCACATGTTTATTGTTGAATGAACAAGAGAAAATGTTGATAATCATATTGAATATTGTTTCAATATGGAATCCGATCATAGGACATTTGAAGAGGCTATGAAGTCTTAAGATGTAGCTTTTTGGAAGGAAGCTATAAAATGATGAAATGAATTCAATTATTGGAAATAATACATGGATCCTAGTAGACTTACCTTCAAGTTGCAAACCAAGAGGTTGCAAGTGGATTTTCAAAAAGAAAATGAAATTGGACGGTACTATAGATAAATTTAAGGCTAAACTTGTTGTTAAGGGATTTATAAAAAAGTATGAAATCGATTATTTTGATACATATGCACTAATAGCAAGAATTGCTACAATAAGAATGCTCATTACATTGGTCTCTATATATGAATTGGAAATTCACCAAATAGATCTTAAAACTGCATTCTTAAATGGTAAATTAGATGAGGAGGTGTATATGGAACAACCCAAAAAGTTTGTGATTCCAGGACAAGAAAAAAAGTGTATAAACTAATTAAGTCTTTATATGGACTTAAGCAAGCACCTAAGTCTGATAGATGTGTCTATAGTAAGTTGAAAAATGGTAAAGGTGTCGTCATTTGTTTATATGTGGATGACATGTTGCTTTTTGGTACGAACTTAGAACAAGTAGAAAGTACAAAGAATTTTTTGTCAAATAATTTTTCCATGAAAAATATGGGTGTTGCGAATGTGATTTTGAGGATAAGGATTCATAAAATAAATAATAAATTAATATTATCTCAATCACATTATGTTGAAAAGATTCTCAAAAGGTTCAATCATTTTGATTGTGCAATGATTACAACACCATATGATCCTAATTTGAAATTAATCTCAAATATGGAAATGCCGGTTGCGCAACTTGAATATGCAGGAGTTATAGGTTGTTTGATCTATGCAATGACATGCACAAGACCGAATATAGCTTTTGCAGTTGGCAATTTTAGTAGATATACTAGCAACCCAAGTAACTTCATTGGAATGTCATTTCTAAAGTATTAAAATACTTGAAGAAAACCATTGACTATGGAATTGTTTATAGCGGTAAACCTTCGATTTTAGAAGGATACATCAATGCAAGTTGGATTACTAACATGGAAGATTATTCGTCTACAAGTGGATAAGTATATATGTTTCATGGGGGTGCAGTTTCTTAAGTATCTAAGAAACAAACGTGCATTACAGATTCTACTATGGCTTCGAAATTTGTGGCATTAGCTTCAGCAAGTAAAAACGTTGAATGGTTGAATTTCATACTTTATGAAATTCCTTTATGGCCAAAGCTAATGTCGCCTATCTCAATTCGATGTGATAGTGAAGCAACACTATCAAAGGCTTATAGCCAAGTTTATAATGAGACATATTGGTCCAAGACATAATTATGTTAGACAACTTTTTTTAGATGGGGTTATCACCATGAATTTTGTCAAGTCAAGTAAAAACTTGGCAGATCCATTGACAAAAAGACTTACTAGAGAATTTATGTCTAAGACTTTCAAAAGGATGAGACTCAAGCCCATTAACTTAGTCACACATAATGGAACCTCAACTCAACGCTTAATTGGACATTAAATCTTGAGTTGTAATAAGTCCAAGTACATCATATGATTGTGGTTGCAAGCACTTATTTTAAATAATTATCCCCAAGTGAGAAAGTGCTTAAAACTGTATGATAAGACGAAGGTTGAGCTTTACTCTTAATGGACCCATAACACCTATGTATAATGTTGAAATGCTTATACGATTGCATTTTTGGTGGAGTTCGCCTGTATGAGTGGAAGTGCTGCCACTTCTAGGAGCTAAGGGCTTAGCTCTCAAGCGCTCTTGAATAGATACAAGACACATGGCCGGTAAACATGTCGAGCTTTTGCTAAATAACTCTTGACAAGTTTTGAAGTCTTATGTATGAGTAAATGTATGAGTAATCATTATAGAACCGCTGGTTTAAGACTTTGTTTCACCGTGCCATTCTGATTAACTCAACAACACTTATCCACTAAGGTGAAGATTTTAAATTAGGACTAATACCTTCATTTATGCATAAGGATTCCTTAAGTATCGGATTTACTTTATTTTGAAAATGGTGGGGAATTGTTGTATTATTTTCAAAATAAAGTGAAAGAGATTGATTAAAATGTTGTTTAATCAATAAGTAAAATTAGCGTTTGACATGATTCCAAGTTAATTAAAATCAAGTTAAATTGATTTTAACAAAATATATAGGGCAATCAACTACCCTTGTGTAGCAAACTTTCTGTCCAGAAATTGCACTTGGGCATTTGGATGCCCTACAATGGCAGTTAGATACCCTAGGGGGCAATCAATTGGCTATACAAAGTGCAGTATCAGTTTTTAAGTTGTTCTAAGGTAGCTGACTGCCTTAAGAAGGTAGTTGACCGCTCCACCAGGATGTTATTTACTATTTTAAAAATACACTAAGGCATTTAACTGCCTTTTTTCGGGCATTCAAATGCCCTAGTGTAAAATGTATACAACGGCTAGTTTTTTTGTCTAAAGAGTCCAACCTTTTCTTGAAGTTACTCTTTCACTTTAGAATGATTAATAAATATAACCATTGACTTCCAAAAATTATGATCTTATTGAATAATTATGTTTGTTGAATCAAACAACATAATCGAATAATTGTCACTTGATTCAAAAGTCACATAACTTGGAACTAATCTCTATAAATAGAGATGTTAGGTTTAGACTTGGGACCTATGAAAAATTTCTAAATTTTTTTCTTCCCTCTCATTCTCAAAATATAATTAAATCTCGTAAGCATTATTTGCTGAAAAAAATAATGATTAAGATAAGATACTTTTGTATTTGTCAATAGTATTTAGCAGTTTAATTTCATTAGTGAAAAGTGATTTTAAACAAAAGTTTTTTTATATCCTAAGAATATTCGATAAATTCTTTTTGCATATCGTAATTGATAAGGACAAAATAATCCTAAAAACAATGACACTTCAGTAACACATCTAAACGCTATTTATACCATTGTTCGTACTTACCAAAAAAGTCTAATCTAAGGTGTTCAAATAAATGCAAGTTATCTTCATATCCACCAAAGAAATTCAACCACAAGGTTTTGGCGGTATCTTTATTTTCTTGCAAGAGGTGGGGGGTTGAACATTTATACCTTGTCAATTCGTAAAATTAGATCAGTAACAAAATGAAAGAAACAAGAATTTGACTAAATTTTGAGTGCATAGATAGAAAGACCAATAATACATATAAACAAATAGGAACTGTAGAAAGACTAATAAGAGAGATACACACATAGTAAATGTTATATTAATTTATTTTTCTTAAATTTTGAGTTGATGCCTTGATGGCGACTATTGCCAAAGGAAACGCAATACTTGGAGTTGACCAAGAAAATTTTGGTTTTTTATTTTTATTTTTTTTAATTTTAGCGTTAAGAATCATGTTTGGTGTGTTTTCTGGAAAATAAAAATAAAAATGAGGTGGAAACACGGCAAAACGTTCAACAACCCAAAAGTTTATTATTCAAAGACAGTCAAACAACGGAGCCGTCAAATCATTATGTTTCAGTATTTTCAAAAATGAAGTTCTGTACATCTCAATACTTAGCTCATAAAATTTTAATAAGTAAAGAAATATACATTTATCAAAAATTATATTAAATATCATATTTGGTAAAATTTTTAAATTTTGTAACAAAAAAAATTTAAATCTCGTCAACAGAATTAGCTAATTTTAATTTTTTTTAACAATTTGTAAGATTTTCATCAAAAGGAAATAGAGTAAAAGTGAAAATAATGAAGAATTTTCTTCAAATTTTCAATGTATTGATATACATAGATTTTATGCCTCGTTTTAAACAAGAAAATATTAACAAAAAAATCCGTCTTGTAGCATGAGATAATGTTTCTAGTACTATATAGCTTGGTCTTGCAATACAATATTGAAGTGTTATTCTAATTTTAATTTCTTAGATTTTATATCTAACTTGTAACTTATCTTAATAAATATATTTGAAATTATTATTTAATACAATACTAATAAAGTTTTAAAATTTTATGAGTCCAATTAAAATGATAATATATATTTTTAAAAAATATTAAAAAAATAAATAAAATAATATATATATATATATATCATAATCTTAATTTTGATTGTGAAATTAAGTTATTAAAACATTTTAAAAACGAAATGCAATAGCTGAATTTTAACATAAACAAATTAAATGCATAAGAAAATAAAAAAAGGAAGAATAGTTGTTTGTGTAATGTAAATCCAAGGTCGAGTAGAAATGTGTTCCACGGACAGTGAAGGACCTTTTTCTTTAAAAATTGGCATTCAAGCCTTGAAGAACGGAGGATAACAAGCAAAACCAAACAAAACCATGCGTTACACACCATTTGATGGCGACTCCTTGCCAAAGGAAACATAATAAATTAGAGTTGACCCATTTGGCCATCTTTTTCTTTTCATTCTTGCCCCGACGAATGCTCATGCCTCGTGCAGACTTATTTATTGACAATATATAAATATTTATTTATAACAAGTGAAAGTGGAAACGAATATTCATGCCTCGTGCAGGCTCATTTATTGACAATATATAAATATTTATTTATAACAAGTGAAAGTGGAAACGAATCTCACCAACCCAATCGCAAGCAGGATTTGATTTAGACTTAATTAAGACACAGCCATCGAATCATTGCATTCAAAGATTACGAATTTTTTTTTATAATTTTATGAGCATGGCCAATTACATATCTTTAACTTGTCTATGTAACTTTATATCAACTTATATATTGAAGTTGAGTTATCAAAATTGAAAAAAAAAATATTTTTTTTTCTTATGGTGACACTCATTAATTTTAATTTCAATTTTGCTTTTAATTTATCGATTTTACCTTCAATTTAATGTTTTTTTTTAATTTTTTTAATTTGTTAACTATTTCATTTTTTTTAATAAATGATGGGTATTTTATTTTTCAGAGTCATGCAACCAGTTAAGTAGGTTTGGGAGGTTAATCTTGACAATAGTCCCTTTTTTTTCCTTTGCAAACTAACACGTCATCTCCCGAATTTTTCAACCTCTTTACCCTTGTGTCCTTCTCTTCTGTCTCTCCGCTTCACTTCTCCTGAATGTTCTCAACCCAAATGTTCTCACGTTTCTCGGTTCCTGCCATTTTCTTTCTCCTTTTATGTTTAAACGTATCTTTCTCCTTTTTCTTTTCTTTTTTTCATTTTTTCATTTTTGTCTTTTAAATGGATTGTGAAAAGGGTTGGACGGATTTTTGTTTTTTTTTTTCTCACTTCCATACCTTTAGGTCTTCTCTCTACCATTGTCTTACTGCACTCCCAACATCAGAATAACAAACAAACACAAAGCAAGAAGCCCAAAGTTCTTCCTACTTGCCCCTTCGTACATGGCTGCAACTCACACTGAATTGGAGCAACACTGAAAGAAAGAGAGACGCATAGAGGAAATGAAAGATGGTAGAGCAGAGCACCAACATTAGATGTGGTTGCTAGGCACGAGGAGTGGTGGTCATCTGCAGCGTGGCAAGAGAGCTCCGCGAAGAAGGAAGAGGGGGGAGAAAGTTCCCTTAATCTTCTTCGGCAAAGTCATTATCAACTTATTTTTTCGACCACAAATCTCATATAACAATTCCCTATCATAAACAACAACACAAACCCTTGAACAAGATGAAATCTTTGTAGCTCTATCTCTTTCTTCTTTCATTTTGACCCGTGAGGTCTTTCTGGAATTTGGGTAGATCGTTTGGGAAGATACTAAAAAAGATGAAGATCGTATAAGAAAAACATGTAAAAGAAATTATGGAGTGTTTCGTACGGGTGAGAGAGACATTTCCTTAATATTTTACTGTTGCTCTATTGGTAGTTAATGTTAGTTAGGCTTAATAACCGTTATGTTAGTTATAACAGTTAAGTTAGTTATAACAGTTAAGTTAGTTATAACTAACATAAAATCTCTGTTGAAGTAATCTTGATCCTTCCCTTTATAAACTGATATATAAATGTACATTCATTAGTCAAGATTAGTTAACGAAGATTCAATATTGTTTGAAATACATCTCTCTCAACTCTTTCTACTGCATCTACTGCATCTTCCTTTATTCTTCTATTTTATCTTCAGTTCTTTCAATCTTTTCTCACAATTCTTACATGGTATTAAAGCTCACTTAAACTCTCTGCTAATGAAGGCTCTCCTATAAAAGATGTGCAACAATATAGGACTACAGTTGGTGCTTTGCAGTGTGTTATAATTACTAGGCCTAAAATTTCATACAATGTCAGTGAGGTATCTCAGTTCATGCATCAGCCTTTTGATACACGCTACAAAGCAGTTAAAAGGATCTCCAGATATCTTCGTGGAACTATAGACCATGGTATTCTTGTTCAACTTTCTCCAGTTCTTACATTGACTGGCTACACCAATGCAGATTGGGCCAAAGATCCTATTGACAGGAGATCAGCCTCAAGTTATTATTTTGCTTAAGATCAAACATCATTTCCTAAAGCTCCAAGAAATAGTCTACTTTTTCTAGGTCTAGTACTGAGGTTGAATTTAGGAGTTTAGCAAATCTTACTGCTGAAATTCTCTGGATTCAATCCCTTTTTTTTTTTCTTTTCTAAAATTAGTTTGGTGCTTCCTTATAGGCCTCATATCTGGTGTGATAATTTGTCCACAGTTTCTCTCTCAGCTAATCTACCACAGCATACTAGGACAAAACACATGAGCTCGATATGTTTTTTTGTCAGAGAGAGTCTTGCAGAAGCAGCTTACTATTAGTGATGTTCCTGCCTATGATCAAGTTCTGATATATTCACCAAACCTTTGTCTTTATCCAGCTTTTCTACATTAAGATCAAACTTACAGTCCAAGGCCCAGTTTTGAATAAAAAAGGAACCTGACCTTGGCAATTTCCGACATTGGTTTGCAGATGGCAGCTTGATCAATTTTGGATGGTCTAGAGAAGTTTGGTTTACAGGGGAATATTGGCAGTAGCAGCTTAACAATTGGATAGTTTGGTTTGCAGGGGATATTGACAGTTAATATTAGTTAGGCTTAGTAGCTGTTCTGTTATGCTAGTTATAACAGTTATGTTAGTTATAACTAACATAACAGCTCTGTTGAAGTAACTCTCGATTCTTCCCTTTGTAAACTGATATATAAATGTACATTCATTAGTCAACATTGTTTGAAAATACATCTCTCTCAACTTTTTCTTCTCCTTTGCTATCTGTTATAGCTGTCTACTGCATCATCTTTTATTCTTCTTATTTCTCTTCAGTTCTTTTCAATCTTTCCTCACAATTCTCACATGCTTTGACCAAGAGCTTGGAAAAATCACTATCTAATTCTAATTCACTGTGCTTCAAAGTATTAAACGTCAATGTCTTCAACTCCATCGGAAAAGTTGTGATGTTCTTATTGCTCTTTATGCCCATTTATATTAATAAAAAATATATATTATACATCTTTTTCTCCTAGTAGAGAGATTTTTGCCTTTGCTTGATGTCTAATTTTTTTCTTTTCAAATCTACCTTATTATTTAAAATATTAAATATGATTGAGAAATTATTATATCAAAATATTAATGAAACGTATCATAAATTTTTTATTTTATTTATGAAATTAAAACTTTCCAAGATAATAAATACAAACTTTTTAAAATCTACGTATAACTGTATATTAAAGTTGAGTTTTCAAAATTGAAGCAAAAATTGATTTTCATTTATGGGGTCAAACATCAATAATTTTCACAATTCATGAAATCAAGCTTTTGTTGATTTGACATTGTTATCAGTGTGAAAAATATAGATGTTAGACTTGGTTATCCATCTTCATATCATACTTTGCCATTATTGTCATTCAGTGCTGTGGCATCGCGCAAGTGATGTGTTTAGTAATTTTGAAATCAATTCTTTGATAACAAAAATTAAAAAATTAAAACTAAAATATTTAAATTAAAATGATCAAAACTTGAAATGATTCAAACATATCATATTTTGAATTCAAATTCAACTTAAACACAAAAAAAAAAATGTTGAAAATATTACATTTTTCACATAAATATTTATAAAAATGGCTCAAACTTGAAATAATTCGAACAAAAAAAATATTCGAATCCTAATAATCCAAAATCTTATTTGCTTGCAAAACCAATGAGCTGCCCAATATATTCTACAATAAGATCATGAAATATCAATTTTACTGTAAAATCATAAAATGACATAAGATATTGAATATGTAATGAGAAATTGAATAAATAATAAAATATAAAAATTATGTGAATAGTGATAATGGTTAAGCCAGTTAACAAGTAAACTTCATGTTAATAAAAAGTAAATTAATTACATTTTTTTCCATTAAAAAAGAAATAAAATAATTAAATTATATTTTTATCCTTTTAAAGTATGAAAACAAATTATCTCCTATTAAATTTCATAGTATTTTACATTAGATTATTCAATAGAATAAAAGAGTCAACTTCTATTTTAGTGTAGTCGGCTGGCCTTTATTATTTTTACTTCATAATATAAAAAAAGGTAGTCAACTCATTTTTTGTAATAGTTGATTGCCCAAGGAAATATATACTTTTTAATTTCTGGCAGTCGACTACCTATTAAACAATTAAAGTATTTTATTAATAGTAAACTAGGAATCGATTGTTTCCTTAAAGCAGTCCAATACGCACTTAAAGCAGTCCAATACGCACTATGTGTCTAGTCAATTTGATGGAGGTTTAGTAATAATACCTTTATGATAAATATTATAAATTTTATAATATTATCATAATTTTATATTTATTCTAATATTTTTATATTTTTTATTATCAGTTTTAAGATTAATTATTATAGTTTTATACTTATTATAATGTTTTTACGTTTATTATCATTAATTTTATGATTATTTATCTTAATTTTATTTTTTTTATATTTTTACGTTTATTCTCATTCATTTTACGATAAATGTCATTAATTTTACAATTTATTATTATATTTTTATGATTATTCTAATGTTTTATGTTTATTCCAATGTTTTTACGCCTATTGTCATCAATTTTACGTTAAATGTCATAACTTTACAATTATTTATCATTTTTTTATACTTATTATAATGTTTTGACATTTATTCACATTCATTTTACTATAATTATAATCAATTTTTACGATAAGCTTGATAGCAATAATTCTTGCAATTGATTGTCCTATTCCCCAGAAAAAAAATTGCTCTTTTAAAATTTAACACAGACACCGTTTTTTTTTTTTTAAATAATAATAATAATAATAAGTATTTGAAGCATGTGAATGCTGCAAGGTTTTCACTTGAGCAAAAAGTAGCAAGCGCTTCATTTTTGTGGAACTTTATAGAAAACATGGCAGGAAAAGTTTCGATTAAGTTCGTACAGCGTTTCAGTATAAAGAAGACAGCCACAAACGTTACATACTGCAAGAAAGGCCATGGTGTAATCAAGACTAGTGGCTATCCCATCGAACTTGTTGAGCCGGAGATCTTCGGTTTCAAGGCCGTGGAGCTAATCCACCAAAGCTCTATCGCACCAAATTAACCTATTTATCGAAGAATTCAATCGGTAAATATCTAAAGCTTGTATGCACGACTAGCTAGAGTTGTTGGCATCGGGAAGAAAGGAGTTCTTTGGGGTGTCCTTTCTGCTGCTCATACTATTGGTTACTCGTACATCTCTTTCTTTAACAATTAATTCTTTTACTATTATTATTTTTTATTTCTTTAATCATTTCTCATTTGTGGTGCGTGTTTTTTTACTATAATTGTGTCTTCTATATTTATTATAAAAAAAATTAAGAATTAGTTTAATAAGTTATCAAGTTTAAGTTTTTGTTTATTTTTAAAATTTAATCAATTATTTAGATTAAATATTACTAATTTAAAAGTTGTTGTTCACTAATGTAAAATTAGCCTATGAGCATGGATACAATTAAATATTTTAAAATGATTTTTGAAAAACTAATTCTTTAATTAAAAAATTTGAAATCAAAATATTCAAATCAAAATGATCAAAACTTAAAATGATTCAAACTTAACATGTTTTAAATCCAAATTCAACTCAAACACAAGAAAAAAAAATGTAGAAATCGTTACATCTTTCACAAAATAATTTCTAAAAATGGCTCGAACTTAGAATAATTCCAATCCAAAAAGATCCAATCCCTAAAAACCTAGGACTTTATTCGCTTGCAAAACTAAGGGGCTGCCTTGCATATTGATAGATCTACTTCGGAATATATATAGATATATATATATAAATACATATACATATATTCTTTTGTTTCCTTAAATGCAAATATTTAGTAGGTATTGCATAAAATGTAATTTTGTTCCAGTTCATAAATCTTCTTCCTCTCATGACAATAAAGAGCTTTAGGAAAAGTTGAAAAATATTATTATGGCTTGTATAAATCTTTCATAATAGAACACATCAATATATACATGAAGCTGCAGAAAAAAAACAGAAAAGGAATAAATCTTTTATTACCTAGTTACGGGAATTGCCTAGAGTTAATGATTACAACTAAATATGGATAGAGCAAGGAGATCGTTGACTGAGAATCTTCCTTAATATGCCCTCTTAAGATGGTGGTCGGTGAAAGAACACCAATCTTGATACTAAGAGGATGTAACCATTGCTGGTTGAGTGGCTTCGTGAGTGCATCCACACGTTGATCTGCTAAGGAGACATGAGACACTCTAAGTTTACCCCTTTGGACTTTGTCGCCAACAAAATGAAAATCAATGGAAATATGCTTTATTCTAGAACGGAGGACTAGATTTGCACAGAGATGGTAGCACCAATACAGAATACTATCACACTAGATGGCAGGGGTAGTAGGTAGTGGTACTCCTATTTCACGAAGAAGAGATTCAACAGTGCTGGAGGTAACAGCACGATACTCAGCTTCGGTGGATGAGTGAGCAATGGAGCATTGCTTCTTTTGAGCTCCAAAATATAACCAAGAAACACGAAATGTTCAGTTGTTGACGTTCAATCATCAGGACTTCCAGCCCAGTCAGCATCAAAGTAACCATGTAAAAGAATAGAAGAATGACGACGAAGAAACAAACCACGATAATAGTTCCACAAAGGTAGCGAAGAAGATGTTTGGTAGCAGATAGATAAGAAGAGGTGAGTAAATGCATGAATTGAGAGAGCTTGTTGACGGTCAAAGCAACGTTAGGTCGAGTAAGGGATATGTACTGTAAGGCGCCAACAGTGGACCTAAATTCACTGGCATCAGTGAGAGAGATGCCACGATCAAGCTTTGGAGTGTTTGTTGCCATGGGTGTACGAGTGTCATTAGCATTAAGCATTTTTGTCTTCTCTAGAAGATCATGAATGTATTTTTCTGAGATAAGAGAATGCCAGGGGAAGTGGAAATAACTTCCACACCGAAGAAGTAGGATAGAAAAGCAAGATCTTTAATGGAGTACTCGTCATTAAGAGCTGAAGTGAAGTGACAGAGAAGAGCATCATTATTCCTGTATGGATCAAATCATCGACATACAGTCCAAGATACATGATTAACTTACTTTGTTGAAATATAATCCTAGCATGACATTACAAGTTTCATAAAGACCTCATGATCTTTATTTTGGTGTGACTACGTTAGTGAAGAAAAAAGATAAAAGCAAATCTATGGGACTTAAGCATGCTTTAAAATTTTTGTTTATTTTATATTTGCATAATCTCAACAAAATTGTGTATAATGAAATGAGAAAAGATGTTAACAAACATACACAAAAATTCCAATGGGAAATGAAGCTTGCTCTTGAATCATTTTTATTATTGAGCCACTATTTGTATTCTTTCTTTGAGATATGATTATCATTCAATTTTTGAGCAATTTAAGGATTATTTTTGGTTAGTTTTGCTAGAGGAGAAGCAAAATATTAAGTTTGGGGTGTGATAATTCTAAAATATATAGAATTATCATAATGATTAATTGGATGATTTTGCTTAGTATTGGAATATTTATCTAAATTTCCATAACTAATTAATCCATTTTTCTCATGTCCAGGTGTTAAAAGAAGAAAAGAAAAAAAATAAAAAAATTGGTCAAAGCACAAGAATCCACGTGAAAGTAAACTAAGTTGGGTCAACATGCAAAGAATAAAATCATTGGAGATAAAGCAAAGGATAAATCCAAGCAAGAGATATTAGCTAAGAAAGATTTCTTTGGAGATGAAGATAATGACATCTATCAAGCATTATTAGTCAAGATTTTGATATAATCTCAACACATTTTGGCTCTATAAATACCAAGCTTCAGCAATATGGAATAGCATCCCAATCCCACAAGAGATATAGAAGTAGTAACTCTGTTTTAAATTTCAATTGTTCTTAGTTTCCATAATATTTTTATTTTATTTTATTTTGCAAATTTATGCTCTTACGAAAGATTTATAATATTTTAAAAGTTTCAAATAAAAGAAGTTTTCTTTTCTTCATAATCCCTTATAAGATCTTTTATTTCCCTTAGTAGTTTACTCTCGTTCAGATTTCAGATTTCAGATTTCAGATTTCAGATTTCAAATTTCAAATTTCAAATTTTAAATTTCAAATTCTAATTTAAAATTTTGCTTTTTATTTTTTAAAATTACATATAAAAATTTTAATTATTTGATAAAATTAGAATGTTCAAATTTTAGTACTTAGCAACACAATTCACACATTCAATCCTCGAAATCGACACTCTTTTGAATTATATTATTTGCTATAATACGTGCACTTGCAATACACTCTTTAAAGTTGATATCAAACATGTCAACGTTTGATTGGCCAAAAGTTAGGTGATGTAAAATTACAAAATGGGGTACATGCAAATTAATAATTACAAAATGGTGCAAGTTGCTAATTTCCTCTCAATTTAATTTAGTCTCAATTTTTCATTAAATTTAGTTCATACTTCACAAATTAACTTTATTAATTGATTAATCTCTAATTATGCATTCAATTATAATCTCACCTTAATAAATAACTTGAATTTCCTACTTAATTTAATAATTCCAAAATTCATTTTTAATTAAATCCTTTATTTCTCCAAAATCACATGAATAAGTTAATCTCTCATAAATTATAGCTTAAATCTCCATCATTCATCCACAATTTATCTTATTTCTAATATATCCATAATTTAATATCATAATTATATGTTAAGAATTTTTGGATCTTACAAAACAAAAAGCTAAGGAATCACCATTTTCCTTCTTTGATGATTCCACTTTTGTCACGACCCAAAACTACCCAAAAATCAGAGTAAATTTTTCATTTGTATTTCATACTTATTTATCCTTCGAATCGTGACCACACTCCACTAATAATTGGGCTGTGCGTCAATGTCAGTCCCACCATTTAATCATCATATAACTTAATTTCTTATTTCAGAAAAAGGTAAACACATTCGTTTTTCATTTATTCTTTTCCATTTATTTACAAGTGTTTACATTATCTATACATCCCTGATAGTTACTTACAAACATGTTACTGCGCTATACTTATTTAGATACAATATGTACAAGTGTATATACCTTAACATGATGGGTAGCAGCGGATATCAGGAATGCAGTATTCAGTCGCCTCAATGTCTACTGGAGGGAATCTGTGTTGGAAAATGAAAGGGGTGAGCACATCAAATTCAGTAAGGCAATCCTACGAACAAGTAGGTAACTATACTACCTACATGAACGTGGTGCCATACATAAACCACCCTTTCTCCACATATTTCAAAACAGATGTTCATGTAAAACAAGTTCATATATGGATTCAAAAGCATGAAAAACTCGACATGCATATCCATTTAAAACATTTCATCATCGTTAAAATTTTACAACACAGTCAAGACTCAACCCTTCCCTCGGGTGTTCCTGACTCACACAAAACCATGAAATCAAATACTTTTTAAAGCAACAGTACCATGCGATATACTGAATGTCATGTAAAACCAATTGACATCATTCATGGGTTTAAATAGCATGGAAAATAACATCATGCAAGTTTTCGTTTAAAACTCAGTTTAATTTCCATCAAAATCATGTCTCAGTCAAGATCCAACCCCTCCCTCGGGTGGTCCAGACTCACATAAAAATTCAAAAATGAGTTTCTCAAAACATCAACAGACGAGACTAGGCAATATATGTATATCTCAGGGAAATAACCAAGACTATGGCCATGTGTCCTCGTGAGCCCCCTGCTACACGGATCCTAGTGTGCAGGGTCTCACCACGATAGGGAACCGCCCGAGAGGTGGGTTAGTCCAACCCGTCAGTCTTATCCGATCCCACGCATCCGAGGATGCCACTCGTATCCAAAGATACCACGTATCCGAAAATACCACACAGTACAACGTACTCCATGCTACTTGCACGGTACAACGTACTCCGTGGACCCATATCATATCTCCATACTCATGCCCTGTCTCAAAACGCACGTACAAGCCTATTTAATCGGTGTGACACACAGTCTACCCGACGCTCCAAGCACGGCTCATCGCATGATTTCAGAAAACCAGTGCGAGCAATGCTCCAGCACTCTCATAAAAATCAAGTAAAACTAGTGCGAGCTAAGCTCTAGCACTCTGTACACATTTCATGTGAAAATCTGGTGCGAGTTAGACTCCAGCACCGTATTATGAAAATTATATAAAAAGCTGGTGCGAGTTAGATTTCAGCACCGTGTCACGAAAATCATATAAATATCTGCTACAAGTTGGACTCCAGCACCAATACATGTAAAACTCTAGTGCGAGCTCTTGCTCCAGCACTAAGGTATGCATCACACAAATCAAAACTCGTGAGAGCTGAGCTCTAGCACGTCACATTTTCATAAAATCACGTAAGCGACTACATTTCTCAAATCATTTTCAGATAAAATCAACATCTGTTGAAATTATGCAATGTTGTGCATTTTTATTTAAAAGTTAGCCAACCTACTCATGCATGTGTTTAAACACCTCAAGAAATGAGCAGGAATCTCTTGTCCTTGCTCCTCCCACATTTTTCCTAAAGTTGAAAATTTTACCCTTAACAAGGGTATTTTGGTAATTTGCCCATTCAGGGCACTAAAAAATTTATCTGAAATCTAGACCCTTCAGACCATTTAAAAGACTGTAAATGGTGTCAAAATTTTGTAAAGCTACCTCTAGCAGTTCATAAAATTTCCTTACCTGGAATCACGCGCGAGCTTATCCTGTTTCGCCTGTACCAGGTCTCTCAGTCCAATTTGCTCCAAACCAAGTCTACGGAGCTGCATATAACCACATATTTGGATTAATTCAATTATACTTATCAATATTTCACTTATACTGCTCGAATCTAAAACACTAGGCCCGTTTTACTTTATTGAGCCCGATTGCGTCTTAATGGGCCTCGACCCATTTTCAGCTCGTTTCCATTTATTTAATCCCTTCATCGAGCCTATTGGGCTCTCAATACCCATTGGGCTTCGTTCCAAACTCTTTGGATAGCCTGTATATCATTTACGACAGTTTACTTAAAATTCCAATATTATCTACTAAATGTGGAATTAAATTCGTAATGCGTAAAAATACATTTCTAATACGCAAATAATTATATAAATTGTCGTAAATGAGCTTTACTTACCCGAGATCATGCGATGGTGCGTAAATCGAAGTTCAATCGGTTCACGTTCGAAATTTATCATTGAACTGCACAATTTATAATTAATTCTGAGTTATTTTTTCAATCGAATATAATTTAAATAAATTTTTTGAAAATCAAATCGGTCAATTTTGACTGCTTATCGACTTACCCGAAGTTCGGTGTATCCCCAAAAATTCTTTTCCTTTTTCCTTTTTCTCTTTTTCTCCCTTTTCCTCTCTTTCTTGGCTGAACCGGTTCGATCCGGTTCAACCCGATTTTGACTGCCGGTTCAATCTGGTTCGGCCAGTTCGGTGCCTTACCGGTCGGTTCTTCGTCGGTTTTCGTCGTCAGCATCTCCACTGGGTTGTTCGATTCTCGGATCTAGCCTCCTTTTCGTCCAAGACCACCGAAAAGTGGCCGGTCCGGCTGTTCCCCCTCGACCGTCGGTACCCATTTCCTTTTCTGCCGTTTTCGACGCCATCCGTTGGTTTCTCCGACTGTTTTCGGCACCCATCGGTGCACCATCGAATGGGGAAGCTTCGATGGACAGTGGTTATAGCCGAATCGACGCCGGTGGCAACCAATTTCGCTTCTCTCCCTCGTCGGCTTCTTTTTCCTTTTCCTCACTCGCCGACCGCCTTTCCTTGTCGGATTTCACTTGGGTCGGGTCGGCATCGGCGTCGGTGTGAGGCTCTCCCATCTCGGCCTCTCGTTCTCTTCCCGGTGGCCTCCGTCTGGTGGAGGCAGAGGGGTCCGACTCCCTTGGTGGTTTGCGTTTTCAGAATCGCAATTCTGCGATTCCTTTTTTTTAATTAATTTATTAATTTATTTTATTATATTTTAATCATTAAAATTCATTAAAATAATCAAAATATCTCCAAAAATTATTATTTAATTCATTTAATCTATAATTGAATTTATCGGTCTTATTTCGTCTCTCCCGGTATATTTTTCGATTATTTTTCGAAGTAAAAATTTTAATTTATTTAAATAAATTCTTATCTTGATCAATTTAACCCGTAATTTAATTATTTCTTCGTTATTGATCAAGATTCTCAAATCCATATTTTTAATTAAATTTTTCTTATTGAAATTATACCAGCTTTCGATCTTTTGACCATTTTGCCCTTCAACGTGTTCGGGATTAATTTAACTCAACTTCCCTTGACGAATACTTACTCATTTCATATTTTAAATCCTTATCTTCCAATCCGAATCCCATTGGTTTAAATTTGTGACCATTTTCATCCCTCATAAAAATTTACGATTTAATTTTAGGTCTTACAACTTTATCATTTCATCTTTTGAAAACCCCTTAATAGATAGGAATTTTCAAAATTAAGCTATCGCACTTCTATTCCTTTTCCATAACCAATGTACTGTTAAAAAAATGGTGGTGTTTGTCTTTGTCAACAATATCCCTCATCAAGTTCATTGGAGGTGGCTGGGGAAGATTTTTGCAAGATTTTGGAGAGTTGTGGACATTTTCATCTCGAAAAAACACAGCAATAGAGGAAGAAGAATAGGTTTTGTAAGGTTTGTAATAGGTCGTGATGCCAGAATAGCAGTTGAACGTCTTAATAGGGCATGGTTCCTGGATAACAGGATTGGTGTTAATATGGCAAGATTTGTCCCTAGGTCAAAGTTTTGGAAGAAGAAGGGTGAAACTGTGCAAAGTGACAAGGTTTCTGGGGGAAGTATGGACGGCGATATGTGGATCGGGGGAGGGCATGAGCGGTTGATTAAGAACGATGAGGTGAAGATGTATATGCAAGTGCTTACTGAATCTTGTAGTAAGGATTATACCGATAAGGTGTCTCTCGAAACTAATGGGGATCCTGTTAAGGTGTCAATGGATAATAGTACAAAGAGTAATGAGATAATTTATATGGGAATGGTTGATAATGAGAAGCTACGGTGGTTGGAGAGTTACGATATTGCAGTGTGCCGGGAGGATATAGCTATCAATCTTGATGAAGTACATAAGCAGTTTCTTAATGAGGAAGATTTATCAGTGGTGATAAAGAACTTATTCGAGAATTATTTTGTTATGGCCTTTAAGAGTTGGTCGGATATGGATAAAGTTATTAAGAAGGAGAATCCTGTTTTAAGGCGGTGGTTTGAGAAGGCAGAAGCATGGAAAGAAGGTTTTACGGTCCCCTGTAGGAGGACATGGGTTTCATGTTATGGCGTTCCTCTTCACGTTTGGAACAAAATTACTTTCCAAAACATTGCAAATTGGTTCGGAGAATTTGTTAGCCTGGATGATGAAACCGCAAATATGGAGGACCTCAGTAGAGTTTGTGTTCAGATTGACATAAATCGATCCTTTATTAATGAGGTTATTAAACTGAAGGCTGGGGAATTTTCACATAACATTACTGTTACTAAGGTGAACGTCAATTTTATTTTGAATGATTGTTCTGGGTCTGTTAGCAGTCAGTTGAGTGGGGAGGAAAAAGAAGATAATGTTGTTCAAGTCTATCATGTCAGCGGTGGCGCTCAGAGTAGTGCAGGGTCGGAGTTTAGCCATACGAAGGGTCAGATTAGTATCAATGAGGAAGAAGTCGATTCGTATAGTTTGGGACAAAAGCTGGTGAAAGATGTTGAAGAAGTCGGTGGGGCCTCAATAGGGGTGCAAAAGGGATCAGATAAACAGGTTGATAATAGTCAATGCATTGAAGAGGGTATTAATGATGAGTGCATGGGTGATTGTCCAAATATGGTGCACGAGGAGCAGAGGCTGGTGAATGAGGATTGCATTGTGATAGCTGCAATTGATCAGGCCTGTAGTGATGGGCTAGTACCGGTGAGTGTTAATAGTTGTGAGGTGGGCCTTAGTGATGGGCTGGGGCCAATGGCAGTTGAAGAGGGCTTGGAAACAATAAGGATTAGAGTGGGCCTGGGTAATGGGTTGGAGTTAGTGGCAGCAGAGGAACTACCTGAAAGAATCGGGGTTAAATCTGTGGGGGTAGTTAGACCCGACATTGGGGGAAAATCTGGAAAAGGGGGTATCGAAAGAGTTAGGTCTAGAGAAGAGGTTGGAAACTCGGTTGCGACCTCCTTTGAACCCGATCGAAACAGAAGGGACACAGGGTCGTCAGTTCCTAAGGCCAAGATAATTCGATGGAAAAGGTATGAAGAAATTGAGGAGGAACTTTTAAGGAAGGTCTCTAGTAGAGGAAGGAAAACGGGAAAGAAAACCAGAGCGAGGAACCTATGATCCGCGGAGCTGAGCAAGGAGAGTCCAATTGCTAATGGGTTTCTGTCCGATGGAGACATTCTGGGGGCATGGAGAAAGGAATGTTCCAAAGAGGCAGCTGCTGTTTGGCAATTAGGGAATGACCTCGGCTTAACACAGGGGGCGACGAACTAGTTTTTTGTAAAAAGGTGATGCAAAAGGAAGGTGCTAGACGGTTCAATTAATATCGATGATGATTTGTGTACTCATTGAAGATGCTCGATGAGATGAGATTTTATGGTGTTGTGTGTTGATTTTGTTGCTAGACGGTTTTAATTACTATCGTTGATGCTCTGTTTCCTCATTTAAGATGCTCGATAAGGTGAGACATTTGTGGTGTTGTGGATTGATTTTGCGTAGAATTGGTGTTTAGATGTTAATGCGTTTTTGCGTAGGGTTGTAGCAGGGGTGGGAGATACTCTGTCTAGAATCAGTGCTTTTCCAATTGAAAGGATTCTGTTTAGCTTTATCAATGCATTTGTTATCTTGGAATGCCCGAGGGCTATCGTTCGATCTTAAGAAAAATATTTTGCAAAAGAAGATAAGGGAAGTTAAAGCAGATATGGTACTAGTTCAGAAAACAAAAATTGAATATTGGGAAGTTAGAGATGTTGAGAAGATTTGGCTATCCTCAAATTATGATTGGGTTTTCAGTCCTATAAGTGGGAATTCTGCTGGGTTGGTGATGATCTGGGATAGTAGCTGCTTTTATTGAAGTGAGACGGTTGTCAATGATAGAATTATTGTTGTGAAGGGTAGATGGATGATGCACAACTTTGACTGTGTGGTGGGGAATGTATATGCGCCGAGTGGGGGTGATGATAAAATTTTGCAATGGCAGTTAATCTTAGTGTTAAAAACCACTTTAGAAGGAAACTGGTGTTTGGCAGGTGACTTCAATACTGTCAGGGGATCTTTTGAGAGAAAAGGGTGTGTGACTGATGGGGTTGGTGTTGAGGACTTTAATAATTTTATCGCCACTGGGGAGTTCATCGATCTACCCTCAAGTGGTAAAAAATTCAAATGGTTTGGCTCCGGGTTAGCTGGTTGCTGTTTAGAATTTATGCTAAAGCGGACTTAAAAGATCTTTATCTGATCACTGTCAAATTCTGCTTTCGTCAGAATCTGTCGATTGGGGGCTGAGACTGTTCAAGTTTCTAGATTGTTGGTATGATGATCCTACTTTTATGAAAGTGGTTGCTGAAAAATGGAACTCTTTAAAATTGTCGAGAAGCCGGGGTTCAGATTAACGGTTAAGCTTAATAAACTGAAAGGGTTTTCTAAGCAGTGGAATAAGGAGGTGTTTGGTTCCCTTGATCGAAGGGTTCTTGAGATGGAAGAAAAAATCGATCGATTGGATTGTATTGCTAATGAGAGGGATTTGACTGAGGATGAGTCGCATTTAAAACGGGTGGCTGTTCAAGATCTGTGGAAAGCTATTAAAAGCAGGGAGTCTCTTTGGAGGCAAAAGGCGAGAAGCAAGTGGGTGAAAGAAGGGGAGAGAAATACGAGGTTTTTTCATTGTCAGGCAAAGGTTAGAGCTAGGAGGAACTATATTAGAGGCCTTTTCATTAATGGAGTATGGGTTGCAGATCCGGTTAGAGTGAAGACTGGAGTGGTTGATTACTTTTAAAATGTTTTCAACATTGAATGTTGGAAGAAACCAGTAATGAATGATTTGGGGTTTAGTCAGTTGAACTGTGAGGAGATTGGAATGTTGGAAGCATCTTTTTCCCTTCAGGAAATCAGAGATGCGATCTGGAGTTGTGATAGGTCTAAGGCATCGGGTCCTGATGGGTTTAATATTAATTTCTTCAAGAGATCATGTGGAGTGGTGAAGGAGCAAATTGTGGACTTCCTTGGTGATTTCTGTCAAAGCTCCAAATTAGAAAAAGGTGTGAACTCTTCCTTAATTACTCTTATTTCGAAAGTGCCTAATCCTACTTTTTTAAATGAGTATAGACCCATTAGCTTAGTTAGTTCGATGTATAAAATTATAATTAAGATCTTAGCCAATAGGGTGAAGTTGGTAGTGAGGAAACTAGATAGTGATGTGCAAAGTGCTTTTATTGGGGATAGATAAATCCTTGATAGCGTATTATTAGCTAACGAGGTTGTCGACAGTATGAAAAAGAATTGGAGAAGGGGTGGGATTGTTTTTAAGTTAGATTTTGAAAAAGCTTATGATTGCTTGGAGTGGGATTTTCTGATGATGGTGTTAAGGAGGATGGGGTTTCGGAATAGATGGAGGAAGTGGATTTATGAGTGTATTTCAACTGCTAGGGTCGTTGTCTTAGTTAATGGGTCTCCATCCTCAGAGTTTCCTATGAAGAGGGGTTTACGTCAAGGTGATCCCCTATCACCTTTCTTGTTTATCTTAGCTGTGGAAGCGCTGCATCTATTTTTGGTTAAAGCTGAACAAGCTGGCAAGTTTATGGGGGTGGTAGTGTCTAAGTCAAGGTTGAGAATCTCGCATCTACAATTTGCTGATGATACCATTATCTTCATGGAAGCCAATACTGATTTTACGCTTAATGTTAGGAGATTGTTAGCTTTTTTCGAGGTTGTGTCGGGGTTAAAAATTAATTTATCAAAATCAAAGGTTTATTCAGTTGGTGTAGAGGAAAAGTTGTTTCGTAATATTGCCAATATTTTGGGGTGTGAAAAAGATTTTTTGTCGTTTACATATTTAGGGATTCCATTAGGAGCAAATCCTAGGAGGTTTAGCACTTGGGCTCCGGTGATTGATAAGGTTAAGGAGAGATTAGCATTATGGCAGCGAAAATATTTATCTTTCGGGGGAAGAGTCACACTTATTAATTCAATCCTTAGTGCTCTACCTGTCTGTTACTTGTCGATTTTTAAAGCTTCAAAGAGTGTCATTAGGAAAATTGACCAAATGAGAAGGGATTTTTTATGGGGAGGTAGAAATTATAGGAGGAAGATTGCTAAGGTAAGATGGGAGGTTGTGTGTAAACTAAGATTGTTTGGGGGTTTAGGGATCCAGAATTTATTTTACAAAAATATAGCTCTTTTGGGCAAATGGTGGTGGAGATATGGGGTTGAAAAGGATGCATTATGGAGGAAGATAGTTGTTGATAAGTATGGGGCTGGCAGAGTTGATGTGGAACCTACATGTAAACGTTTAGGCACTATGTCTAGATTATGGAAAGATGTGATCTCAATTAAAGCAGTTGAAGGGGTTAGCTCTTTGGTGGGGATGAGAGGATGTAGGTGGATTTTAGGGAATGGAAAAAATATTTTCTTTTGGTTGGATAAGTGGGTAGGTGATAGGCCTTTGAATGAATCTTTTCCTAGAATTTTTGCTATTTTGGAGGACAAGGACTTAAAGGTTGCAGATATGTTTAAAAGTGTTGGGGAATGGAATTTTAGATTTAGGAGAGGACTATTTGAGTGGGAAAGAGTAGGATTCGAGAGCTTAGTTAAGTTATTGGATAATATTGTTTTGATAAATGAAAAGGATGATAAATTGGTGTGGGAATGCGATAGGTCTGGAGCTTTCTCCTCAAAGAGTTTTGCTACTAAATTGGATAGGGCTGGTGATGATAATCTGAGGTCTGCTAACTGTTCCTTTATTTGGAAATTTAGCATCCCCCCAAGGTTCAAGTGTTTTTATGGCTGGCTGTATTAAATGCTATCCCCACCAAGGTTTTCCTAAGATCAAGAGGCGTGACATTTAATGAGGGGTGTTTGTGTGCATGGTGTAGGATGCAAGAGGAAGACTACTATCATGTCTTGGTGGGCTGTTATTTTTCTTGGCAGTCTTGGTACAGTGTCTTTAAATGGTGGAATCTAAGTTTGGTTGTCCCTGATTCAGTTGAAGGTTTGTTATATCATTGATAATTTTTGTTCTGCGACTCAATCAAAAGGGAGGTCTGGATGGTTGTGTGTGCCTCTGTTTTTTGGTATCTCTGGTTAGCAAGAAATGAGTGTATTTTTAATGGAAAAAGTGTGGACTATGAGGATCTTTTGTTTAATATTAAATTGAGGTCATTGGTTTGGGTTAAAACGGTTAAAAATATAGATTGGATGAATGAATCCAAGTGGTGGAATGAGCCATCATCTTTGAACCATGGGCGGGTGAGATCAATGGTTCAAGGGCATGTTTCATCGGTATGTCCTGGAGTTAACTGCCTAAAATTCAATGTCGATGGGTCAGCAAGGGGTAAGCCGGGTCCAGCAGGTTGTAGGGGAGTCTTGAGGGATTCCAATGGTTCTGTTCTAGGTTTGTTCTTTGGTCCCCTTGGCGTGATGGATTCTAACATTGCTGAGGTAATTGCTATCAAAGTTGCATTGGAGCTGTTTTCCTCTTCAGTTTATTTTAAGTCGAAATCTCTTGTTATTGAATCTGATTCTCTAATTGTCGTTTCATGGATCAAGTTTAAACTTAAAAGACAATGGAAAGAATGGCGTTTATTTAATGAAATCGATAGACTGTGGATGTCAGTTGGGTTGGTGGATATTGTTCATTGCTTTTGGGAAGCCAATTTCTTCGCAGACTCTTTGACTAAAATGGGTATTGATAAATCAAGCATGTTTTCTGCGTTTTAGGAATAGTTGCGTTTCTAGATTGAAACTTTTCTCAACTGCGTGTTGCCTAGATTGTGGTGGTCGATTATGTTACTTTTTAGATGTGTTCTTATGTTCTATTCTATTGCTGATGTTGAAGGTGTCACACCCCGCTTCCGGGTGCCCTTTTTTTTTCCATACATACATTACTACGGTTGGGCTGTGAGACGATGCGATTTCTAAAATTCATACATTTACAGCGAAAAATTTTAAAACTTTTATTGACACTCCCAGGTGTGTGTAGATATACAAAATCAATTGTATAAATACAATGTACTTACATATCATCCCCATAAAGTTGTTTACAATTCCAAGGTATAACTGTGCGATACGACAAGATAGATACAAAATACGCTTATGTATACAATTCTTATACCTTTACGACTGGCGGGAGCCGTCCAACTCAAAAAGGAATCTAGAGACCACCGCTCTCCTACTTCTCAGTACCTCGAGGGAGAAAATAGTGGGATGAGCAAATCACAACTCAGTAAGGAAATGAATGTTAGCAGGTAGATATCGTACTACCAACATAGCTCATGCATATATAAACCAAAACCATGTTTTCATTATAAATGGAAATATTATACAAAAATGCTTTTAAACATACATTTCTCATTGGCATTTTCATGTAAATTAAATATGTTATGCTTTCATTCTAAAACATGATTCATGAAACAGTGCCATCACGGCACAAGTGTTTAAATCAGAGATTTATCAAAACACAAAATCTCTTTACTTTCTCAATCATATCTTTTCCTCAAATCTCTTTCTTTTCCGAGTAGTATCTATTTCCCGAATCTCTAAGACAGGTGTGAAATTTTTGGCAATCAAATATCCACGATATATGGCCATAGTCAGTGATCCCAGGCCTCACTGATCAGGTGTGCACAGGACATTACTTCGCCTGAAGGGGGATGGGTCAGTCATACCCTCCGGCTCATTTCAATCAACCTCATCTCCTCATATACTGTAAGACCCAAGTTTAATTAAAATACAAAAATTAAATAAGAAAAGATGGGGGATGTATGAAGGAAGGTCAGGTAAAATTGATTTCCGAAACAAGAGCAGGGGTAAATGGTAAAAATACCAAAACCCGGTATTAAGGCGATAAGAAAATTTTAATTTAAAATAAGGATGTAAGATATCTTGATCGATAATGAGGAAATTATACAATTTGGGTCAATTGATCAAGATTCAAAAATTTTAAAAATACCGAAAAATTATCGGAACAATATCTCGAAAAGCGCGAAGGAATAATATCAAAAACTTTGGAGAAAAATATATTTAATAAATTAAATTTAAATTAAATAAATTAAATTAGAATAAAAATAATATAAGTGTAGATATTTTAGATTTTATGGAGTATTTTAATGAATAGTAAAATAATTAAATAAATAATAATAATAATAAAAAAAAAGAATCTGAAACAAAAAAAAAAAAGAGAAACGAGTCGGGGAGAGAGAAAGAGAAGCGGAGACGAAAACGGAGCCCGACGAACCCAAGGGAGACCGGCGAGCCGTCCGGCGGCCAACGGCCAAGGGCCGAAAAAGGAAGAGGAGCTTCAGGCGATCTCCCTGGCACCGACAGCACGACCAACCGACGCCGGAGTCCGACGAATCGGGGAGAGAAAGGCCGACGGGATTGAGGGGCTCGGTCCCGGCGAACGGCGGCGTCTTGGCTCCAATCCGACCCCGTAAAACGATCCCCAGGCCGAGACGGTTCTGTTGAGGCCATTGGATGCCGACGAGACGGCCGAAATCGTCGGCGACGGCCAAGAGGAGAAATGGGTCCCGACGGCCGGAGGAGAACAGGCCGGACCGGCCATTTTTCGGCGAGCTCGAGGCGAACCAAGCCCAGATTCGTGATGCGAACGACCCAACGGAGATGCTGGCGGTGGAAGCCGACGGAGAACCGGCCGGCAAGGCGGTGAACCGACCGAACCGGAGTGAACCGGGGTGAATCGGCGGGTCTGAACCGGTCCGAACCAGACTGAACCGGTTCAGCCAAAAAGAGAGGAAAAAAGGAAGAAAAAGAGAAAAAGAAAAAGAGAAAAAAATTGAGAAAAATTTCAGCGATGCAATCGAGCTTCGGGTAAGTCGATAAGAGGTCAAATTGACCGATTTAAATTTTGGAATATTTTATTTAATTATTATTGGACTGAAAACTTATCCGAAAAATTGTGGAATTGTGTAGCTCGACAATTGGCATCCAACGAGAGCTCGAGATAGCCTCAATTTGCGTACTAACATGGAATCTCGGGTAAGTGACCCTTATTTACAACAATTTAAATCGTTATGCGTGATATGAATTTAAATTTCGCATAAATTGAATTAAATTATGGAAATTTAGATAAATTGTCGTAAATAATCGATTTAGTTATTCAAGAATTAGAACGAGGCCCAATAAATTATTAGTGGGCCCAATGAGCCCAATAGGCCTCGATAAAGCGAAAAATAAGTGGAAAACGGGCTTAAGGCCGATTAAGGCCCATTAAGGTGCAATCGGGCCCAATAGGGGTAAATGGGCCCAATGATTTAAATTAAGCCCAGAAAATAGGAAATACAATTAAATTGTATAATATCTGACCTGAGGAATATTGATACGCAGTTTCGGGCATTTGATTGGGAGCATAACGGACTGCGCGACGTGACAACAGTGAAAAAGAAAAGGTCAGACTCGACAGGAAAATAAGGTAAGGGAATTCTGCGGACTACTAGAGGAAACTTTACGCAATTTTAAGTTCATTGCAGTCTTTAAAAATTATCTGAAGGGTCTAGAGGTCAAATAATAATTTTAGTGCCCCGAATGGGCAAATTACCAAAATACCCTTGTTAAGGGTAAAATTTACAAATTTAGGAAAAAATTGGGAGGAGCAAGAACAAGAGGTTTCTGCTCGTTCTGGAGACATTTTAATGCATTCATGAGTAGGCTGGCTAACCTTGAAAGAAAATGCACAGCATTGCATACTTTCAACGATGAAATTGTTTTGAAAACTGTTTTGAGGAAACAGAGCCGCCTACGTGTTTTTATTTACATGTGACGTGCTAGAGCTCAGCTCGCACGATGTTTGATTTGTGTGATGCATGCATTAGTGCTGGAGCGAGAGCTCGCACTAGAGTTTTACATGCATGGGTGCTAGAGTCTAACTCGCACCAGATTTTACATGATTTTCGTGACAGGGTGCTAGAGTCTAACTCGCACCATATTTTTACATGATTTTCGAGATAGGGTGCTGGAGTTTAACTCGCACCAGATTTTATAAGATTTTCATGTGATTCACATATAGAGTGCTAGAGCCTAGCTCGTACTAGTTTTACTGGATTTATTGAGAGTAGCGTTGTCTGCCCTTGGAGTCAGCGAAAAGGCCCAACAGGCTCAAAAGACCTCTTAAGTGGGGGGTGAGAGTGAGGGATGAGGTTGGTGGCCTTGTGGGGATGTAAAGCGGGCTCTGCCGATTTTACTTGATTTGATGAGAGTGCTGAGCATCGCTCGCACTGATTTTATGAGAACATGCGATGAACCGTGCTTGGAGCATCGGGTAGACTGCGTGTCACCGATTTAATAGGCTCGCACGTGCGTTTTGAGACATGGCATGAGTATTGAGAAACAAAACCTCTTTGTGGGAAGCAGGCCATTTGGGCTGGAGTACCTAGAGTGATATGGGTCCATGGAGTACGATGTACCGTGCAAGTAGCATGGAGTACGATGTACCGTGGGGTATCTTCGGATACGGGGTATCTTCGGATACGGTATCTTGTGATATGGGTATCTTCGGATACGGCATCTTCGGATGCGTGAGATCGGATAAGACTGACGGGTTGGATTGACCCACCTCCCGGGCGGTTCCCGATCAGGGTGAGACCTCGCACACTGGGATCCGTGAAGCTAGAGGGACTCACGAGGACACATATGGCCAGTCCTGGTTATTGCCGTTATACAGATATTGCCTCGTCTCTCATGTCGACGATTTCAATGATTTAAACTGGGTTTTTAATTAAATGTGCATGATGGTTATTTCCATGCTTTTTAAATCCATGTGTGATGTATACCGATTTTCATGGTTTTGTGTGAATCAGGATCACCCGAATGAGGGGTTGAGTCCTGACTTTATTGTGAAAATTTTAATTGAGAAAGAAATGATTTGAAATAATTGCATGTTGAATTTTCTGTGCAAACTCGATTTACGTAACATCATAACTTTCATATCATCTGTTTTAAATGTGTGGAGAAAGGGTGGTTTATGTATGGCACCACGTTCATGTAGGTAGTATGGTTACCTACTTGTTCGTAGGATTGCCTTACTGAGCTTGATGTGCTCACCCCTTTCATTTTCTCCCATAGATAATCTCCAGTTGAAGTTGAGGCGACTCAGTACTGCATTCCGGGTATCCGCTGCTGCCCATCATTTAAGGTATATACAATTGTATGTATTGTATCTAAATAAGCATAGCACAGTAACATGTTTGTAAGTAACTTTAGGGGATGTATAAATAATGTAAACAATTATAAATGACTGGAGAAGAAATAAGTTAGATGGAAATTGAATGGTGGGATTGGCATTGACGCACAGCCTAATTTGCAAGAGGAGTGTGGTCACGATCAGAAGACAGGTAAGAAATCAGGATTTATGTGTAAGGAAGATTGTGGAACATTAAGTAGCGTTCCAGTGAGCATGGTATTATATAGGGATTCCCGCTTCACTTCCCACCTCTGAGGATATTTTTAGGAAGCTATGGGAACCCGACTGAGTATTAGCACAGCTTTTCGTCCTCAGACAGATGGTCAGTCAGAGAGGACTGTACAGGTTCTGGAGGATCCGATGAAAGCGTGTGCCATTGATTTTATAAGCTCCTGAAAATGATCAGTTGATTTCTAATTGAATTCGCCAATAGCGACAGTTATCACTTGAGTATCGGGATAACAAGATACGAGGCAGTGTATGGCTGTAGGGGTTGTTCCCCAAATTGGATGAGAAAAAGTGGGTGACAGATAGAATTATTTTCGACTATGGATAATAAGTCTCTGAGGATGTTTTAGTTAAGAGTGAGAGATTAAGAACACCTCAGAGCAGGTAGAAAAGTATTGGAATTCACCCTTGGTGAATTAGTATGGTTGAAAGTTACTCGTCCTAAGAGAATAAGGACATAGCGAACTTTTGGAAGAAGGTAAATTGAGTTGCGCTGGATGGAATATTTTGAGAGATTGGACAAGTGAGAGATAAGACCTGTAAGTTGGTGTTATCACCTGAATTAACAGGCACCCACAATGTATTTCAGTTTTTGATGCTTCGGCAATACTATCCAGATCCAGCATAGGTAATCGAATATGAACTCCAAAAGTTCAGTTTAATGAAAATATAAGTATATTGATAAGTTGATTCGGGCATTAAACAGGAAAGAGAAAGTATTGAGGTTTAAGATGATCTCCCTAATTAAAGTCCTTTGGTAGTAATACACTTCGAAAAAAGGTCACATGAGAATTAAAGAAGTATGATGCAATTGATGTAACCGGAGTAGTTTATCGACTCATATGAATTGGTTCTAATTTGGAGGACCAAATTCCTTAAGTGGGGGAGAGTTGTAAGACCCGAGTTTAATTAAAATACAAAAATTAAATAAGAAAATATGGGGGATGTATGAAGGAAGGTCAGGTAAAATTGATTTCCGAAACAAGAGCAGGGGTAAATGGTAAAAATACCAAAACCCGGTATTAAGGCGATAAGAAAATTTTAATTTAAAATAAGGATGTAAGATATCTTGATCGATAATGAGGAAATTATACAATTTGGGTCAATTGATCAAGATTCGAAAATTTTAAAAATATCGAAAAATTATCGGAACAATATCTCGAAAAGCGCGAAGGAATAATATCAAAAAATTTGGAAAAAAATATATTTAATAAATTAAATTTAAATTAAATAAATTAAATTAGAATAAAAATAATATAAGTGTAGATATTTTGGATTTTATGGAGTATTTTAATGAATAGTGAAATAATTAAATAAATAATAATAATAATAATTAAAAAAAAGAATCTGAAACAAAAAAAGAAGAAGAGAGAAACGGGTCGGGGAGAGAGAAAGAGAAGCGGAGAAGAAAACGGAGCCCGACGAACTCGAGGGAGACCGACGAGTCGTCCGGCGGCCAACGGCCAGGCCAAGGGCCTGAAAAGGAAAAGGAGCTTCAGGCGATCTCCCTGGCACCAGCAGCACGACCAACCGACGCCGGAGTCCGGCGAATCGGGGAGAGAAAGGCCGATGGGATTGAGGGGCTCGGTCCCGACGAACGGCGGCGTCTTGGCTCCGATCCGACCCCGCAAAACGATCCCCAGGCTGAGACGATTCTGTTGAGGCCATTGGATGCCGACGAGACGGCCGGAATCGCCGGCGACGGCCAAGAGGAGAAATGGGTCCCGACGGCTGGAGGAGAACAGGCCGGACCAGCCATGAGGCGAACCAAGCCCAGATTCGTGATGCGGATGACCCAACGGAGATGCTGGCTGTGGAAGCCGGCGGAGAACCGACCGAACCGGAGTGAACCGGGGTGAACCGGTGGGTCTGAACCGGTCCAAACCGGACTGAACCGGTTCAGCCAAAAAGAGAGGAAAAAAGGAAGAAAAAGGGAAAAAGAAAAAGAGAAAAAAATTGGAAAAAATTCCAGCGATGCAATCGAGTTTTGGGTAAGTCGATAAGAGGTCAAATTGACCGATTTAAATTTTGGAATATTTTATTTAATTATTATTGGACTGAAAACTTATCCGAAAAATTGTGAAATTGTGTAGCTCGACAATTGGCATCCAACGAGAGCTCGAGATAGCCTCGATTTGCGTACTAGCATGGAATCTCGGGTAAGTGACCCTTATTTACGACAATTTACATCGTTATGCGTTATATGAATTTAAATTTCGCATAAATTGAATTTAATTATGGAAATTTAGATAAATTGTCATAAATAATCGATTTAGTTATTCAAGTATTAGAACGAGGCCCAATAAATTATTAGTGGGCCCAATGAGCCCAATAGGCCTCGATAAAGCGAAAATTAAGTGGAAAACGGGCTTAAGGCCGATTAAGGCCCATTAAGGTGCAATCGGGCCCAATAGGGGTAAATGAGCCCAATGATTTAAATTAAGCCCAGAAAATAGGAAATACAATTAAATTGTATAATATCTGACCTGAGAAATATTGATACGCAGTTTCGAGCATTTGATTGGGAGCATAACGGACTGCGCGACGTGACAACAGTGGAAAAGAAAAGGTCAGACTCGACAGGAAAATAAGGTAAGGGAATTCTGCGGACTACTAGAGGAAACTTTACGCAATTTTAAGTTCATTGCAGTCTTTAAAAATTATCTGAAGGGTCTAGAGGTCAAATAATAATTTTAGTGCCCCGAATGGGCAAATTACCAAAATACCCTTGTTAAGGGTAAAATTTACAAATTTAGGAAAATTTTGGGAGGAGCAAGAACAAGAGGTTTCTGCTCGTTCTGGAGACATTTTAATGCATGCATGAGTAGGCTGGCTAACCTTGAAAGAAAATGCACAGCATTGCATACTTTCAACGATGAAATTGTTTTGAAAACTGTTTTGAGGAAACAGAGCCGCCTACGTGTTTTTATTTACATGTGACGTGCTAGAGCTCAGCTCGCACGATGTTTGATTTGTGTGATGCATGCATTAGTGCTGGAGCGAGAGCTCGCACTAGAGTTTTACATGCATGGGTGCTAGAGTCTAACTCGCACCAGATTTTACATGATTTTCGTGACAGGGTGCTAGAGTCTAACTCGCACCATATTTTTACATGATTTTCAAGATAGGGTGCTGGAGTTTAACTCGCACCAGATTTTATAAGATTTTCATGTGATTCATATATAGAGTGCTAGAGCCTAGCTCGCACTAGTTTTACTGGATTTATTGAGAGTAGCGCTGTCTGCCCTTGGAGTCAGCGAAAAGGCCCAACAGGCTCAAAAGACCTCTTAAGTGGGGGGTGAGAGTGAGGGATGAGGTTGGCGGCCTTGTGGGGATGTAAAGTGGGCTCTACCGATTTTACTTGATTTGATGAGAGTGCTGAGCATCGCTCGCACTGATTTTATGAGAACATGCGATGAGCCGTGTTTGGAGCATCGGGTAGACTGCGTGTCACCGATTTAATAGGCTCGCACGTGCGTTTTGAGACATGGCATGAGTATTGAGAAACAAAACCTCTCTGTGGGAAGCAGGCCATTTGGGCTGGAGTACCTAGAGTGATATGGGTCCATGGAGTACGATGTACCGTGCAAGTAGCATGGAGTACGATGTACCGTGGGGTATCTTCGGATACGGTATCTTTGTGATACAGGATATCTTCGGATACGGTATCTTATGATACGGGGTATCTTCAGATACGGCATCTTTGGATGCGTGAGATCGGATAAGACTGACGGGTTGGATTGACCCACCTCCCGGGCGGTTCCCGATCAGGGTGAGACCTCGCACACTGGGATCCGTGAAGCTAGAGGGACTCACGATGACACATATGGCCAGTCCTGGTTATTGCCGTTATACAGATATTGCCTCGTCTCGCATGTCGACGATTTCGATGATTTAAACTGAGTTTTTAATTAAATGTGCATGATGTTTATTTCCATGCTTTTTAAACCCATGTGTTATGTATACCGATTTTCATGGTTTTGTGTGAGTCAGGATCACCCGAAGGAGGGGTCGAGTCCTGACTTTATTGTGAAAATTTTAATTGAGAAAGAAATGATTTGAAATAATTGCATGTTGAATTTTCTGTGCAAACTCGATTTACATAACATCATAACTTTCATATCATCTGTTTTAAATATGTGGAGAAAGGGTGGTTTATGCATGGCACCACGTTCATGTAGGTAGTATGGTTACCTACTTGTTCGTAGGATTGCCTTACTGAGCTTGATGTGCTCACCCCTTTCATTTTCTCCCACAGATAATCTCCAGTTGAAGTTGAGGCGACTCAGTACTGCATTCCGGGTATCCGCTGCTGCCCATCATTTAAGGTATATACACTTGTATGTATTGTATCTAAATAAACATAGCACAGTAACATGTTTGTAAGTAACTTTAGGGGATGTATAAATAATGTAAACAATTATAAATGACTGGAGAAGAAATAAGTTAGATGGAAATTGAATAGTGGGACTGGCATTGACGCACAGCCCAATTTGTTAGAGGAGTGTGGTCACGATCAGAAGACAAGTAAGAATTTAAGTAATAAAAATAACAAAGCGCAAAAAATTAACTCTGATTTTTGGGTAGTTTGGGTCGTGACATATACTCATGGTATAAGGTACGCCATGTGTCATCTACGCGATACTCGTACTCATGTGCACCCGGAACGGTACATAGTATACTGTGAGATCTAAGAATTTCATATATATATTTTAGTTATGTAATATGAACTTGAAGTGTAATTTATTGAGCTGAGTGAAATGTATAAGTAATGAATGAGAAATAATCAAAGTAGTGAATTGTGGAAATTATATTTGGAGATTTATGTGTAAGTGTCTAACCAAAGTGAGAAACTATGAGGTCAAATCGATCTTAGAGAAGAAAAATCGATCTGGTGGGCTAAAAATGACAAGGAATGAGGAATATAAGTGAACAGATCAATCTCCAATGGAAGAGGATCGATCTCCTTATGATTCTGTATTGAAGAGATCGATCTCATGAGAAAGGAATCGATCTCAGAATGTTTCTGTTTGGGAGAAGATCGATCTCTCAAGGAACAGATCGATCTCATGAAGCATTCTGTAAACTAGAGATCGATCTCATAAATGGAGCAGATTGATCTCATTAAGCAATTAAGAGATCGATCTTACCCCACGACAAATTGATCTCCTAGGTATAAAATTACCCCAAATTGTCCCCAAATTCAAATGCAGATCGATCTCATCAAGAGCCAAATCGATCTCCTACACTCCGTCTATAAAAGGACCCCTGTGTTTTCCTGCATTTCATCTTTTCTCTCTCTTCCAAACCTCCATTTCAACCAAGCCCTAGCTTTCTTTCTCTTCTAAATCGCCCATTTTCGTCCAAATCAAGAGTTGTGGCAAGAAGGAAAGTTGTTCCTCATCCAAAGGAGAACAACATACTTGGAAATCGAAAAACGAATCGAATCGAGGTGTGAGTTGAGCACTCCACAAGTTTAGGTAATTCTCGAAACCTCGATCCTTGATTTTTAAGTAATCTTTGGTGATTATGAGCATGGGCATTGTGAGGAAATAGTTGGAAAATGATTAGGGATTGATAAAACTATGATTTTGTTGGAGTAGGGATGTTATTATGCAATTATGGTAATTTTGAGAATTATGGCTATAAATTGGAATTGAGACAATGTGGTGAATTTAGCGTGGAATATAGTACGAGAAATGTAGAATTTTGAGATGTAGTGGGTGAGATTATGAGTTGTGATAGAATTGTGAAGATTTAAGTTAATTAAGGTGTTAATGAGAAAATGAGCAAATGTGTGCTCAATAATGCAATTGAGTTGGGTTATTGATGTTTTTAACATCATTTGGACATCTCGGGAGTTCCAGAGTGAAATGCGAGGCTAGTCCATGATACGGGGGAACGATTGCACTATTCGAGGCGCAAAGAGGTAAGGGAAAACTAAACCATTTGTGTATGTGTTTTGATGAACTGTTTGTAGCATGAACCATGATTTGAGAATACAAGCATGTTTAGTGTTGTGTTGTGAGAAGATTGCACATGATTTTTATAGCCGGTTGGAGCCCATTGTTTTACGAGTTTTATAAGCTAAGTGTGAAATTGCTTTATAAACCGTTGAGTTTGCGTGAAAGTAATTTGGGCTCTACGTTAAGGCAATGTTGAGATTTGAGAAAATGTGTGCGTGTTTTACTGGTTGGAACTCGGTTTTAATATATTTTGTGTTGAGTACACAAATGTTTTAAATGAGTTTTATGAGAGAAAACCATTATGAGTTCTACGTGAAGGCAAAACGTTTTATAAGATAATGGCTAATGATTGAGACTTAGGCATGTCATGTTGAACACACATCGGGCCTTGCTTGATAGCATGTAAGATCGATATAGTGGGATGCCTAGGAACCGAGCCAAGGACCACGGGCATTGCTCTGGTAGCATGTAAGTCCGATATTCCTCCATTCTGGTAACGAGAGATGCCTCAGTTTTGGTAACGTGAGATGACCCCCGTTCTGGTAACGCTGGGTGGCTTTGATTTGGTAGCATGTAAGTCTGGGCCTTGTTCTGATAACATGTAAGTCCGATTATTCCTCATCACGAGGATGCCTGGGATGCTCACTCAGAGGAGATTATATATTTGATGTGTCATGACGAGTTTTATATGAGTTTTATTGCCTAGTCTCGTTTTACACATAAGTTGTGTTTTGTGACCTTGTCACGTGCTATTTACTGAGGTGGTTTTTATCACATATTTTGAGAAAAGCCATTATCGCGTATATTTACACATGCTTGTGAATGCTCTAGATTGAGCCTTTTTACCTTCATGTTTTCACATGATTTATGAGCTATGAGATGATGATGTTTTGAGAACTTTTATGCTACGTTTTCAAATGAGTATACTGAGTTTCATATACAAAGACATATTTGTGATGTGTGATATGGTTTATATAACTGAGTCCCCTTACCCCCTTTACTGAGCAATTTAGAAGTTCATCCTGTTTTCTTTCCCCTCCAGATTTCTTCAAGTAAAATGAGTTCCCTGCGGCGTACAGATTAGAGGCTAGTGGAGAACTTGAGCTCCAGGCCGTATTTTGTGTATTGAGGTAGAGATTTAATATTCATGTATCCAGACGAGATTTATAATTACAGACACTTCTTGTACAATGATGTATGAGATGTATTAGGATTAATTAACTTGGAATTGAGTAATGTATATGATATGTTATATACTAATTGATGATGAGATCCCGAGGCATGATAAGTATGATGATGTATCACACTGCACAGGAATGCACCCTTAATTGTGATTTGATGAGTAAAAAGTTTTAAATTTACCCTATTTTTCGTGTTTTTGGGGCGTCACATATACCAACAGACAACTACATAGTACTACGTACAACCGTGGATCCAAGTTCATACTCCAACTCCGACGGACTTTCATCCTGAATCATGTCTCATATACCAGGTGAGCAATCAGCATGACACACAGTCATCGCAAGGCTCCAGCGCGGTACGATTTATCATTAAGGCCCCGCCCATTTCAAGGCCGTCGATTGGCATCCCCTTGGGTCCCAAACCCCCAGGTTTACCTCAACTCAGTAAAAATAGGTGCGAGCAAAGCTCCAGCACTTTTCTCAAAACCATCGTGCGAGTTAAACTCCAGCACGACACATCAAAAGGATAGAAACATGTGCGAGCTAACACTCCAGCATATAGTCAAAGTCATTAAAACGGGTGTGAGCTAGAGCTTCAACACCAAATCTCATCTCAAATCTGATAGGTAGTTATTTTCTCTTTTTTAAACTCAAAACATGTTTATTTATGCAGCATGTCTCTCTATGCTAAAACATGTAAAATTAGCCAACCTATCATTATCATTTCTCAATCACCAATATCAATACAAAATTGAGAAAAACATTGAAAACATGCATATCATGCTATTTCCTTACCCTATCTCATTTCTCAATACATATATATCATAGTACATTTAATGCTTCCATATCATTTCATAGAATCGTAGTATCGTACTAATTCTAGCATTATATCTACGAAATTGCCGTAAAATATGCATGAACATCTCTATAGCTAATACACAGTTCCTTACCTCGATTTACTTGAGTGCGACTCTCCTCCTTTATGCTTCTCGCGTTCTTATCTCGACTTGCTCCGGTGTATCGTCGAGAACTACAATTTATCCATCAAGCACTTGAGTTAACATTTCTAACTCTTGTTCAACTAAGCATTTATCCAATGCCTAAAATATACATTTTACCCATTGTGGTAAATCTCACGATTTATCCCAATATCAGCACATCCAAATCATACCCGCAACACAATCATCCTCTTAAGATAACTCATTCATCATTAATACTTCTACATTCCACTTTCTCACACTAGACCATTTCTAGGTTATGGTGGATTCTTTACTCTCTAGGTAATTTCTATCATTTCTATGCACACTAATAATTTCCCACATCAATATCTAAACAAATATATTTGGGTATTTACATTAGAAACTCACCTAGCTTGATTTCCTCCTTGCTCCAATAGAAATGCACTTTGTTGCTTAAATCCAACAAATGGGGAAAATGCCTCCCAACTATGTTGTTCTTCTCTTTGATGTGAACAATTTTGTCTCTAATAGCTTTCCCTCAAATCTTACTGAAAATGGTTGGATTTAGGAGTGAGAAAGCTAGGTTTTTGAGTTGAAATGAAAAGGGTGAAGTGTTTTTTCGAAATCTGCAGATTCACTGCTCCTATTTATAGAATTGGTTTGATGAGATCGATCTGCTCTAGGAAGAGATCGATTTGATCCCTTCAAATCCCTATTTTTCATGGCATTTTAAGCATGAGATCGATCTGTCGAAACTTGAGATCGATCTGCTCCAAACAGAGAGCTAAGGAAATCGATCTGTTCCATTAAAGATCGATCTACATTTTACAGAATGTTTAGGAGATCGATCTGGCTCCATTGGAGATCGATCTGCCCTATCCCATTGCTCAAATAAGAGCATTCAGGCTCTTCTAGATTGATCTCTCATCCTATGAGATCGATCTGACCTTCATATTTTCAGATTTTCTGCAGTTTTTCTGCAGCATCACTTTCCAAACTTCATACATTTTGTTGTCATGATCAATTTCTCATCCAATCATTTTTTAGATTTGAAAATAGCATCCATTTATACTTTATATCTATTAAAACTTGTGTGAAATCTTTGTATATCCAAAGGTACTTAATATAAACCAAATGGAAGTACACAACTTGTGTAAATCTTCCTTCCATTTTACCACACTACTCATATTCCATTTCACTCACATTCTTCCCATGTTTAAGTCCATTTCTTCATATTCATATATAATGTAACTTGTACGTACAATCACAACTCCTATTACATGTGTGTACCTTAAACTTATGGACTTACATTACATATAATTCACATTACAAGTATATCACCATACTTATGAATTCATTCACATATATATATATATATATATATATAAGGTTAAACCTATACGGGGTCTCACAGAAGGTTGCTTTTATGTTTCATATTCTGGTATCTTTGGGTGAACTGGTGGTGTTAAGCTTGCTTTTCCTAACTATCTATAAAGTTTTTCTGATTGAGCAAAAAAAAAAAAAAGCTATCGTTCTTCTCAACTACCATAAGGGTAGTGATTAGATTATGCAAAAAAAAAAAGTAAGCTAAGAAGATAAAATTTTATTTAACAAAGATCGACATATGAAAGAAGCTGAGTTGTTAAAAAAGGGGAGAATTCGCTTTACTCTATACTGTTTATGGACGAGAATGTGACCTTTGATAGACAAATTACCTAGCAAAGTTCAATATCGATCCTTATTTGCTAAAAAAAGCATGGCCTTTGATAAGGTACCAATTGAAAAGTCCATAGTAAGTATTGGAGTACCACGATCAGACATGTCATCACGTTGTCCAATGGCCAAACTTCACCTATTTGCCCTAAGAGTTTGCTGATAAGAATTCAATAAGCGAAAGTCCTCAAGGAGGAAAAAGGCACAAGTCATAAGCATATGTGTTATCTATAAAAAATGGAATTGAAAGGCTGTCTAAATCTTTCCTTTTATCTTTCCTTGTGTGATTTTTGCTTCCTTTAGCTGCAGCCTATGATTTCAAAGAGGGAGGTACATTAATGGGATCTCGTTTCCCTTTAGTTTTAGGAGTAGTTTGAGCTGACTTTGGAGGAGTAAGAGAAGGCAATGAAGTCTTCTTAAAAAGCTCCTTAGCAAGAGACTTCTTCATAACAAAAGACGGACCTGCAAAAGTGAAACAAATGAAGGCAGGTCAATCAAGAGAAATATGAAAGAAAAAGAAAATAAGAACAAAGCATGTGCCAAGAGAGTGATTAGACATCAACTTGGCGACAAAGTCGCTAAAAACAAGCTTCCGTATGTCCAATGAATCAAACGAACAAAGAGTGTTGAATAATATGTTCTCATAAGTAGAAAGTGAATAAGGGTGAACAAGAGCATAATTCCCCATGAAGTGCGCACAAGCCAACCACTCGTCTTGAATAAAGGAGTGAAAACGACAAAGCCACACTTTTATTACTTCCAATAAGTTAGATAGTTGTCAAACAAACATAAACCTTGCCTGGTATACAAAGGATGTAGTGGAAATATAAGTCTGACCCTAAAGACAACAATATGAATAAATAAGTCGTTTGTGTGTGTGTGACAGTCCGAAAGCGCGGAAAATAGTTAATTTAATTTTTTTATTAGATTAAACTTCTTACTCGGGTTGCATTCCTGCACAGTGTCAGTTAATTTATTTATATCTCATCAATCAATATCTTAAGGATCTCTCAACATCCACTTAATCATATATCCTAACATCAAAAGAAGTTTACTTCTCCATTCATTTACTAATACCAATCTGATTACATCCTAATATTACTCAAATACAAGTGTCTACATTACACAACTGTCTGGATGCAAAATGAATTGAATTATACTTCTCGTGTGTACAAGCAATAGCCTGGGGAGAGTTTCGCCCACCAGCCTATGTCACGTACGCAGTAGGTACTATCACTCATTGTAAGTAATCTGTGGGGGGAGGAAAAGAGGGAGGTGAGCTTTCAACTTCGCTCAGTAAGAAATGCATGAGTTTTAAAAATCAACATTAAAGCATAAGTGTAATAATGGCATAATTCGCATGATTATAAATACGTGATCAAAATCACAGTTCGTCAAACATCTTTATCTCATTTCATAAACACATCATATCTCAAAATAATTGTGGAGACTAGGAAAATATAAAAGTCATGAAGGAAATCATCACATCACATCATCCTCAGCGAGGGCATCCTCAAATACTAGGGAATCATCTGCCTACGGTAAGACCCGGGCCTAGTAAAGCCTCGACGTCGACCAAAGAGGAGATGTCTCAACGCTACCAAAACGGACATGCATCTCACGTTACCAAAACGAAAGCATCTCACGTTACCAAAACGGAGGCATCTCTCGTTATCAAAACAGAGGCATCTCACGTTACCAAAACGAAGGCATGGTATGACCCGGGCCTAGCAAAGCATCGGCGTCAACCGGAGTGGAGGTATCCACTGATGTGCAAGTTTCATGACAAGCCTTTAGTATCAAAAATCACATGTCATTACTATGCAAAAAATAGTTTCGCCTTCACTGTAGAGCTCATGATAGTTTTGCTTGTAAATCTCATTTAAATACAAGAATATATTTATTCACCACAACTCAAATCACAAAACTAAACTCAAATCGGCAAAACATGCACTCAAGTAATAAATCTCAAATCAAGCATTTTTCTCAATAAGTATGCTCATTTGTAAACTCATTTTATGCTACCAAAGCATTTTCATCAGTAAAGAAATACATATGCACAAAAGGTTACATCCCTTACCTCTTGCACCTTGGGTGGTGCAATATTCCTGTCTCACGGACTAGCTCCGACTCACGAGTCAAATTCTCGAGCGGTCTAAATAACGTTAAAACACCAATGATTACTCATTATACCACTACTTCATACTTTTACTCATTCAACTCAAAAATGGGGTCACTCGGACCCTTACTCGATTACTTCCTCTATTTTTTTCTCGGATTTTAACTTATCCGGTTATAAACTGAGTTCCTTTGATATCAAACAAACATCCATAAGTCTTAATTTAATTCATTTCATTCTCTATGGCATTTTATCGAACACTTCTTTACCCATTTTCAATCATCATCTAATCCAACCTATGGATTTCACAAAAATGTTTTAAAATCATCTATACATGCTTATCAACATCGCTATATACTCAAATCATCATTAACTCCAAGTTATTTCAACATTCTCTAACTAAACTCATTCTAGGTCATGGTTACTTAAGCCTGTATATGAACATTCAAGCCAACAATGTATATACCAAATCAACTCATCTAAATGTTTAGATTATCATACTAGAAGTTGGTGCATTGAAATCTTACATATCTTGACTTTTCTCCTTTTTGCCAAATGTGAAGAGAGATTCTTTTTCTCCTTTAATCCTTTGATCCAACCTCTAGTCTTCAACTATATTGCTCTCCTCATCTTAAGCAACAACTTTGCTGTAATACATTTTTCTCAAATCTCTTTAGAAAAGGTGGTATTCTAGAGTAAGAAACTAGATTTTCTTGTCAAAAATGGAAGAGTTGTGAAGGCCTGAGGAAGAAGGCACAGATTATCTGGCTTTTTATAGATTTTACATTATGAGATCGATCTCCAAGGGGTGGAGATCGATCTCCCCTTGCTTAAAATCCTCAAAATCTGAACAATTGCATGCAGGAGATCGATAGCATGAGATCGATCTACTCAAAGAGATAGGATCGATCTGTCATAGGGATGAAATCGATCTGCTCTAGGCCGAGACAAATTGAGATCGATCTGCCATAGGAATGAGATCGATCTCTTCCAGGCAGAGCTACTTTAGGACCGATCTTCTTGGAGTGGAGATCGATTTGCTTGAGTGAGAAATCGATCTCCCTCTTGCAAAATGTCTTGGCATTGCAATTCAAAGCTATGAGATCGATCTCCCCTTGCAATGAGATCGATATACCCTACATTCTGTAGCATTCCAGTTGTAGTTTTCTCAAATTTCCAACGTTAAACTCCCATTCATTTGCTTCTATACTCATTTTACATTCTATCCATACTTAGCACTTAAAAACATTCATTTCTTAAGAGTCATATGTAATGTCACTTGTCTGTACATTCCAAAATAATAAACATTACATAGAAATTTATAGGTCCTACATTCCTCCCCTCCTTAAAATAATTTAGTCCTCCAAATTTGCAGAACCAAGTCATTCCTCAAAAAGTTGGGGATACTTCTCTTTCATCAATCTCTCAATCTCATAATTTGCCTCTTCTGTTTAGTGGTGCTTCCAGAAAACCTTTACCAACAGAATTCCCTTTGTTCGAAGTATCTTTTCTCTCTTGTCGAGGATCCGGACAGGTTCTTCTACATAACTTATGTCTCCTTGAATGTCTAATGCTTCATACTCGATGACATGAGAGGGATCTGGATTATACTTCCTCAACATCGAGACGTGGAAGACATTTTAAATCGCAGAAAGCTGTGGGGGAAAAGCTAACTGGTAGGCGACATCTCCCACTCTCCCTAATACCTCAAACGGACCAATAAAACGAAAACTCAGCTTCCCCTTCTTCCCAAAGTGCATGATACCTTTACTGGGAGAAACTTTAAGGAGCACGAAATCTCCAATTTGAAACTCAAGTGGCCGTCTACGTATATCAGCGTAACTCTTCTGTCGACTCTGAGCAGCCCGTAATCTATCACAAATAATCTTTACACTCTGAACTGCCTGCACAACGATGTCGAGAGCAATTACTTTTCTGTCACCCACTTCTTCCTAAGCTATGGGGGATCTACACCTCCTACCATATAGAGCATCATTAGGTGTCATACCAATACTCGCATGATAGCTATTGTTATATGCAAACTCAGCAAGGGGCAGGTGATCATCCCACGATCCCTTAAAGTCCATCGTACATGCCTGCAACATATCCTCTAAGGTTTATATAGTCCGCTCGAACTGACCATCAGTCTGAGGATGATAGGCGGTACTAAAATTCAATAGAGATCCTATGACTTCCTAAAAATGAGTCCAAAATCTGGAGGTAAACCTGAAATCTCTATCAGATGTTATACTCACTAGGGCCCAATACAGTCTAGCTATCTCTCTAAAATATAGCTCAGCTAAGGCACTCAATGTATCTGTGCTCTTGATGACAAGGAAGTGGGCACTCTTAGTTAATCTGTCTACTATCACCCAAATCGCATCATAGCCTCTCCGGATCCTCGGTAATCTCATGATAAAGTCCATGGTGATATACTCTCATTTCCACTTGGGCACTGGCAAGGACTTAAGTAATCCTCCAACCTTTTGATGCTCAGCCTTTACTTATTGACACACCAAACACTTGGCCACAAATTCTACCACTTCCCATATCATACCACTCCACCAATACACCATATGCAGATCTTGATACATATTGGTACTACCTGGGTGCATGGTGCAATGGGAACAGTAAGACTCCTTTAATATTTGCTGCTTCAAGGTATCATTGCTCGGAATACAAATACGACCCTTAAACCTCAACAATCTTTCATCACTGACCGTAAAATCTGACTGTAGGGTCTTCTCAGCTTGGCTAACTAAATCCAGTAGCTTCTGATCCCTTCTCTGTCCAGTCCTAATCTGATCCAAAATACTGGGTTCTATCTATAGGCTAGCCATAAATCCGACCTATGCTTCCTCAACTTTTATCCTGAGTCCGACGAACTATTCCAATAGATCTCATTCCCTGATCATCATAACAGAAACCAAGCTCTTTCTGCTCAAGGCATCCGTAACTACTTTCACCTTCCCCAGATGATACAAAATCTCACAGTTATAGTCTTTAAGGAGCTTCATTCATCGTCTTTGTCTCATATTAAGCTCATTTTGGTTGAAGATATACTTTAGACTCTTATGGTCAGTGAAAATCTGAAATTTTTCCCCATACAAGTAATGTCGTCATATTTTCAATGCAAACACCACTGCAGCTAACTCAATATCATGCGTGGGGTAGTTCCGCTCATGGTCTTTCAGTTGTTGTGATCCATAAGCGACTACTCTTCCGTGTTGCAAGAGTACGCACCCCAAACCCAGATGGAAAGCATCACTGTACACTGCGAAGCCTCTAGATCTACTCGGAATCATTAAAATGAGTGTTGTAGTCAATCGTCATTTAAGTTATTGGAAACTTTGCTCACACTGCTCTGACCATATAAACAGAACGTCTTTGTGTGTAAGCTTAGTCAGTGGAACTGCAATCTTAGAGAATCCCTCAACAAACCTTCTGTAATATCCTGCAAGTCTTAGAAAACTCTGAATCTCTTCAACTGTCCTCGGTCTCTCCCAATTAAGTATAACTTCTACTTTGAAGGGATCAACTGATACCCCGTCCTTGGATACAATATGACCAAGGAAAGATATCATATCTAGCCAAAACTCACTTTTACTGAGCTTTCCATACAACTGTTTGTCTCAGAGTATCTGAAGCACAATCCTCAAATGCTGTACGTATTCCTCTTGGGATCGAGAATATATAAGGATATCATCAATGAAGACTATCACAAACTGATCTAGATAGTCTCGAAATACCTCATTCATCAAACTCATGAAAGCAACAAGGGCATTCGTCAGACTAAAGGGCATTACTAAAAAATCATAGTGGCCATACTTAATTCTGAAAGTCGTTTTCGGAATATCCTCTTTACTGATCCTTAATTGGTGATAGCCCGATCTTAAGTCGATCTTAGAAAAGACAGAAGTCCCTCTCAGCTGATCAAACAAATCGTTTATTCTTAATAGGGGGTATTTCTTCTTCATCGTAGCCTTATTCAGTAATCTGCAGTCTATACACAATCTGAGGCTACCATCCTTCTTCCTCACAAATAACATCGAAACTCCCCAAGGTGACACACTAGGTTTAATAAAACCCTGGTCAAGCAGCTCTTGCAACTGTTTCTTTAACTCTTTCAACTTAATCAATGCCATCTTATAGGGAGGTTTAGAGATTGGCTGGGTATTTGGCACTAAATCGATAATGAACTCCAGCTCTCTCTCCGGTGGTAAACCCGGTAACTCATCTGGGAACACATCCAAAAACTCGCATACTATCGGTATGTCTTCTATCCTCTAAGGTTCCCGACTCATATCAGAGATGAGTGCGATGTAACCTTCATATCAATGATTTAATCAGTGTTTTCATGGTAACATAATTATATCTTGAAATTTCTCATAATAAACTTCACACATTTTCATTCCTTAACATTTAAACATACATGAAATTTTTCAAGTAGGGAGAAAGTTATAGTTTTAGTGTAGCAGTCTAGACTCACACGATTGGCCGCTAACCAATCCATCCGTAGAATCACATCAAAACCACACATATTTAGTAAAGCTGGATCTAATAACATCACTTTATCTCCCATAGGTGTACTTACATGTAAAATATGAGCTAGGGGTTTAGGCTCTAAATTTAATTTACATGCAAAGTGTACTGAAATAAAGGATTGCGTGGACCCTGGGTCAAACAACACATGAGCCTCATGATTACAGACAAGAAGTGTACTTCGTATAGCCTTGGACGAAGTGTTTGCAGTCTCCTTATCTAAAGCAAACACACGCCCCTCAGTGACGGGCTTATTTCCCTTATCAACAGTCGTGTCCCATCTCTGAGGAATCACCCTCTAAGGCTGCTGTTGAGGAGGCTCTTGAGGATATGGCCTCTATGGCTGCGGGCAATCCTTCACCCTGCGACCCATATCCCCGCACCTGAAACATCCCCGCAGAAATCGAAAATAGGTACCCTCATGCAGCCGACCACAGTTTCTACAGATCTTAGTGCCGGGTTGGCACCTCGAGGGGTCTCTATAGTAATGGGAGGAACTTTGGGTCTATCAACTCTCCCTTTAGGTCCCTCGACCATTTGTCTCTTAAAAGTACCTCTCCTGAAGTCGGTGTAGGGAGCTATAGGTCTCTTACCCTTATCCCTAGTTATCACTCGGGACTCAAACTAGGACTGTATCAACTCTAATCCCCTCTCAACCTCCTATGCCAGTCTCCGAGCATCATTAAACTTCGTAATGCAGAGCCCCATCAACCTATCTCGAATAGCTGATCTCAGCCCATAAACAAACCGCTATGTTCGGCGCTCCTCATCCTTGACAGTCTCTGGATCATATCTCAACAAAGTAATGAACCGGTTCTCATATTCATCGACTTTCATGCTACCCTGTACTAGATTCAGAAATTCTGCTTGCATCTTCCTCTGGGCAGCATGAGGGATGTACTAGGTTCTAAAGGCCGATTGAAAAGTCTCCCAGCTGATCACTGGATGGATGGCAGTCAATATATTTTGGGTGGTATTCCACCAACATCGTGCTTGTTCCTTAAGCATGTAGGTACTCATACTAACCCTCTTCGCATAAGTGCATCCCAAAAAGTCAAAGATCTCGATCAACCACTCCTTCGCATCTGCTGAACCCTTCACCCTTTTAAATACCGACAGATTCATCTTAAGAAAGTCCTTCAACCGGCCCTTACCCTTATCATCGGGCCTGGTTTGTGCCAAAGGCTGAACGACGGGTGGCACGGGGTCAATCTGTATAGGAGGTGGGGGCGTATCCTGTGGTGGTGTAGAAGTTGGGGTAGGTGTGGTACCTGAGGCATTAGCCCCGAAATGTTGCGCAAATAGTGCGACTATCTGCTCAAACCCCTGTTGTACATCTTGCTCTAGCCGATTAATTCATGAGTTAGGACTCTCCGACTGTGGTTCAGGGGGTGGAGATGGCTGTGCCTACCTCCGGGGACGGCTTCGTTTTCCCCTCATAATTTTTCTCTTACGTACCTGCGCATACGCATTAAACATCGGTTACAATGTTAACCGTTAAATTCAATTCATAACCAGACAATTACAGACACTTGGGATGTAATCTATTTCCTCTTAATCGACACTGATAGTACTAGACAACCTTTGCTCTGATACCACCAAATCTGTGACAACCCGAAAGTGCAGAAAATATGGCTAATTTAATTTTTTTCTTAGATTAAACTTCTTACTCGGGTTGCATTCTTGTACAGTATCAGTTAATTTATTTCTATCTCATCAATCAATATCCCAAGGATCTCTCAACATCCACTTAATCAAATATCCTAACATCAAAAGAAGTCTACTTCTCCATCCATTTACTAATATCAATCTGATTACATCCCAATATTACTCAAATACAAGTGTCTGCATTACACAACTGTCTAGATACAAAATGAATTGAATTATACCTCTCGTGTGTACAAACAATAGCCTGGGAGAGTCTCGTCCACCAGCCTATGTCACGTACGCAGCATGTACTATCACTCACTGTAAGTAATCTGTGGGGGAGGAAAAGAGAGGGGTGAGCTTTCAATTTCGCTCACTAAGGAGTGCATATGAGTTTTAAAAATCAACATTAAAGCATAAGTGTAATAATGACATAATTCACATGATTATAAATACGTGATCAAAATCACAATTCGTCAAACGTCTTTAACTCATTTCAAAAACACGTCATATCTCAAAATAATTATGGAGACTAAGCAAATATAAAAGTCATGAAGGAAATCATCACATCACATCATCCTCAGCGAGGGCATCCTCAAATACGAGGGAATCATCTGCTTGCGGTAAGACTTGGGCCTAGCAAAGCCTCGGCATCGACCAAAGCGGAGATATCTCAACGCTACCAAAACGGAGGCATCTCTCATTACCAAAACGGATGCATCTCTCGTTACCAAAACAGAGGCATCTCACGTTACCAAAATGGAGGCATCTCACATTACCAAAACGGAGGCATGGTATGACCCGGGCCTAGCAAAGCGTCGACGTCAACCGGAGTGGAGGTATCCACCGATGTGTAAGTTTCATGACAAGCCTTTAGTCTCAAAAATCACATGTCATTATTATGCAGAAAATAATTTCGCCTTCACTTAGAGCTCATGATAGTTTTTCTTGTAAATATCATTTAAATACTAGAATATATGTATTCACCACAACTCAAATCACAAAACTAGGCTCAAACCGGCAAAACATGCACTCATGTAATAAATCTCAAATCAAGCACTTTTCTCAATAAGTATGCTCATTTGTAAACTCATTTTATCTACCAAAGCATTTTCATCAGTAAGGAAATACATATGCACAAAAGGTTGCATCCCTTACCTCTTGCACCTTGGGTGGTGCAATATTCCCGTCTCATGGACTAACTCCGACTCACGAGTCAAATTCCTGAGCTGTCCAAATAACGTCAAAACATCAATGATTACTCATTATACCACTACTTCATACTTTTACTCATTCAACTTAAAATTTTAAAATTTAAATAATTTAACATTCTTAAAAATATGCAAATTAAATACTAAAATTATCTAAACTACAATAACACTAAACTAATACTAATGAATAAAATAAATCAAATAACATTAACATATTATGATATTATAGTTCATATTATTTAAGCTTAATAGTCAAAAAATCCCCCAACCTTTTATATAAAATGGATATAAACCATCAACTTTTAATCTATAAGCTTTTATTTTACAATAAAATAAGTCATCAATCTTTCAAAATAATTCAGTTAAGTAAAATAAATAAAATGTTAAGGTTTTATAAGTCCTCAACATTTTATTTTACTGTAAAAATTTATAACTGGTTTGGACTTAATTGCAGTATTTTAAAACATTAGGGGTTTATACAATAAAATTAAAGGTTGAAAGTTTATTTCCATTTTATACAAAAGATTGAAGGTATATTTGGCTATTAAGTTTATAATTTATATTAAATTGCCCTTTACATTTTTCAACTTTTCTACATCAAAGTAAATATATTAATTTAATACTATTTTTAATTAAATAATATTTTATATTAAATTTTAATATTATGTTTATTTAAAAAATTCATTAATTTTATTTTATATTTTTATTATGAAAATATATTAATATTTATTAATATATAGATATTATTTACTTATAAATAGTAGAAGAAATAAAAACATATTTTCGAAAAGAATCGAAACATGAAATTCATGTTTCCAACAATTTTGAAAATTCTTATTTCTGTTTTCATTTTTGAAAACTGATACGCATAATCAAACATATTATCTACTATTGATTTAAAAAAATTGAAAATAAAAACAGAAAATAAGATACAAAAACGATGTCAAATAACACCTAGTTAGCTAGCAATTTAATATTAAAATTTGAAAATTTTCAAACTAAAAAAGATCCTCAACTTGAGTTCTTACCCAACTTTCATTCGCGAAAGTTAATATAGACTCTACTTAACCACAATTAAAAAAAAATATTTAAAATTATATTTGTTTTAATTCAAATGGCTACCAACTTTTTATTAGATGCTCTCTCTTTTTTCTCTCTCTGAACAATTATAAATTTATAAATAAATTTAGAATCCAACTACTGTGTAAGTTTATACAATATATTGTTAAAAATTAAATAATCTTATTGAAAGTAAAAGAATATCATGTGGATATATAAGTTAGAATTAATATCCTATACATCGTCAGTAGAGTTTTTTAATTCCGCAAGTAGAGTTAGGTTGATAACAGATGTCTTATTTTTTTAAAGGACATGTGTTATCATTCTAACCCCACTTGTGAAGTCAAAGCATTCACTAGTAGTGGATAGGATAATTATCCTATAAGTCATTCTTTTAAAAGTTGATATAGCACAAGTTTTCAGAGAAATAAATGAAAAAAAAATTGTTTAAAAGAAGTTAATTAGGTTACTTAATTTTTTTAAAAATGAATTAGTTTAGAAAAAAAAATATAATTGAATTTTACTAACAATAAATGTAAAAAAAAAAGGTTTCTTCCATGCAACTTACAAATTAAAGATTCTAGTTTTTTATAGTCTAATGAGTTACTTGACTACATCATTTTGGGTGGAAGTAGTTAGAAGTTTTCTAGGAGATTTACAAATTATATATTTTTAATTTATGTTTATTTTAGTCTCAAGTCAAACTAGTGGCCGGCCAATAAAATATTAGGGATTTATATAATGATTAAATGTTGAAAGCTTATTTCCATTTTATACAAAAGATTTAAGGTATATTTGATTATTAAACCTATAATTTATATTAAATTGCCCTTTAAATTTTTCAAATTTTCTATATTAAAATAAATATATTAATTTTATACTATTTTATATTAAATTTTAATACTATGTTTATTTAAAAAATTAATTAATTTTATTTTTTATATTTTTATTATGAAAATATATTAATATTATATTAATATATAGATATTATTCACTTATAAATAGTAGAAAAAATAAGAACATATTTTCGAAAACAATCAAAAAATGATATTTTTGTTTCCAACAATTTTGAAAATTCTTATTTCCGTTTTCGTTTTTGAAAACTGATACGCATAACAGAACATATTTTCTACTATTGATTTCAAAAAAATTGAAAACAAAAACAAAAAATAAGATACAAAAACGATATCAAACAACACCTAATTTTCTGACAATTTAATATTAAAATTTGAAAATTTTCAAACAAAAAAAGATCCTCAACTTGAGTTTTTACCGAACTTTCATCTACGAGAGTTAATATAGATTCGACTTAACCACAATTAAAAAAATATTTAAAATTATATTTGTTTTAATTCAAATGGCTACCAATTTTTTATTAGCTGCTCTCTCTCTTTTTTCTCTCTCTGAACAATTATAAATTTATAAATAAATTTAGAATCCAACTACTGTGTAAGTTTATACAATATATTGTTAAAAATTAAATAATCTTATTGAAAGTAAAAGAATATCATGCGGATATATAAGTTAGAATTAATATCTTATACACCGCCAGTAAAGTTTTTTAATTTCGCAAGTAGAATTAGGTTAATGACATATGTCTTATTTTATTTTTTAAAGGACATGTATTATCATCCTAACCTTACTTGTGGAGTCAAAACATTCACTAGTGATGGATAGGATAATTATCCTATAAGTCATTCTTTTAAAAGTTGATACATACATACATACATACATACATACATACATACATACATACATACATACATACATACCACAAGTTTTCAAAGAAATAAATGAAAAAAAAATGTTTAAAAGAAGTTAATTATGTTACTTAATTTTTTTTAAATGAATTAGTTTAGAAAAAAAATATATAATTGAATTTTACTAACAAGAAATGTCAAAAAAAGGTCTCTTCCACGCAACTTACAAATTAAAGATTCTAGTTTCTTATAGTCTAAGGAGTTACTTGACTACATCATTTTGGGTGGAAGTAGTTAGAAGTTTTCTAGGAGATTTACAAATTATATATTTTTAATTTATGTTTATTTTAGTCTCAAATCAAACTAGTTGCGGACCAATAAAACATTAGGGTTTTATATAATAAAATTAAACGTTAAAAGCTTATTTTCATTTTATACAAAAGATTGAGGGTATATTTGACTATTAAACCTATAATTTATATTAAATTGCCCTTTACATTTTTCAACTTTTCTATATTAAAATAAATATATTAATTTTATACTATTTTTACTTAAATAATATTTTATATTTAAATTTTAATATTATGTTTATTTAAAAAATTAATTACTTTTATTTTTTATATTTTTATTATGAAAATATATTAATATTATATTAATATATAGACATTATTCACTTATAAATAGTAGAAAAAATAAAAACATATTTTCTAAAACAATCAATAAATGAAATTTTTGTTTTCAACAATTTTGAGAATTTTTATTTCCGTTTTCGTTTTTGAAAACTGATATGCATAATTGAACATATTTTTTACTATTGATTTCAAAAAAATTAAAAACAAAAATAGAAAATAAGATACAAAAAGGCTCTCAAACAACACCTAATTTACTGGTAATTTAATTTTAAAATTTGAAAATTTTCAGACAAAGAATGATCCTCAACTTGAGTTCTTAAGTAACTTTCATTCACGAAAGTTAATATCGACTACCACAATTAAAAAAAATTATTTAAAATTATATTTGTTTTAATTCAAATGGCTACCAATTTTTTATTAACTACTCTCTCTCTTTTTTCTCTCTCTGAGTAATTATAAATTTATAAATAAATTTATAATCCAACTACTGTGTAAGTTTATACAATATATTGTTAAAAATTAAATAATCCTATTAAAAGTAAAAGAATATCATGTGGATATATAAGTTAGAGTTAATATCTTATAACCCGTCAATAGATTTTTTTTATTTTGTAAGTAGAGTTAGGTTGATTACAGATGACTTATTTTATTTTTTAAAGGATATGTGTTATCATCTTAATTCCGTTTGTGGAGTCAAAACATTTATTAGTGGTGGATATAATAATTATCCTATAAGTCATTCTTTTAAAAGTTGATACATACTTGTGGAGTCAAAACATTCACTAGTAGTGGATATGATAATTATCGTGGTGGATATGATAATTATCCTATAAGTCATTCTTTTAAAAGTTGATTCATACATACAAACCTACCACAAATTTTCAGAGAAATAAATGAAAAAAATGTTTAAAAGAAGTTAATTAGGTTACTTAATTTTTTTTAAAAATGAATTAGTCTAGAAAAAATATATAATTGAATTTTACTAACAAGAAATGTCAAAAAAAGGCTTCTTCCATGCAACTTACAAATTAAAGATTCTCGTTTCTTATAGTCTAAGGAGTTACTTGACTACATCACTTTGGGTGGAAGTAGTTAGAAGTTTTCTAGGAGATTTACAAATTATATATTTTTAATTTATATTTATTTTAGTCTCAAGCCAAACTAGTGGCCGACCATGATTTTCGGAATCACTGGAAAATGCTAATGGAAAAAGTCCAGCTTGTGCCTCTGCCTCAGCTTGTCTTTGACAAAGAATTCAAACTTGGAAAGACAGAGAAAGTGACAGTGAAGGTGTAGTTTTCTCCATGGAAGAATAATTTTTAGTGAAAAATCTACCTAAAAGCCCTTGGAAGTTCACAGTGCCAAGGTGGCTTTTATTAAATTCTTCTGTTAAAAAAGTTGGAAGATGAGACTTCGGATTGTCGGATATGCTTTTCCGAAACTGTAGTAAGAGACAATAACTGTTAAACTTGTTTCCACATTACTCTTGGTGGTCTGGCCACCGGGCCCATTACAAGACCAAATCAAAACAAAACAGCAAGATAATGCTTCTCGTCATCTAATCTGCTTTTATTAAATTCTTCTGTTAAAAAATTTGGAAGATGAGGCGTTGTTGGGATTCCGAACCACTCGTAAGAGGCAATAACTGTTCAACTTTTTCCACATAACTTTGAGTGGTCAGGCCACCGGGCCCATTACAAAATCAAATCAAATCGAATCAAAACAAAACAACCAATGTTTCCTGTCATCTAGTCTGAATTCAACAGGACTTGATTCCATGTCCGAATTCACTGCGAACTTCTCTTCATACCAAAAAAGATATATATATCCTTTAAAATTTTATCGATATCTTTGCTAAGCCATTGTCAATGATTATCAAAGCCAGCAGCCACATGACTAATTTTTATTTAAATAATAAAGTTTTTTTTGTTGACAATGGTGTCCAAGGACCGGACTTAGGGTGGCTAAATATCCAGACCAAGGGTGGCTAAGGATCCGGACCCTTCGCCTATAGTCATTAGTAATGGTTTCCAGAAGGAATTTTGAGTCCTGCATCCATTGTCTACGGAAGTTGGATTAAGCAGTCAAGTTTTTAGACCACGTTCAACTTATAAAGATTTTTTTTTTTATGGATAAGATTACTAGGCCGATTAAGTTCAAAAAAATAATATTTTATAGATTTATATTTAATATACTCTTATACAATGTTAATTACGAAATATCAATAAACTTAAAAATATATAAATTTTTAAAAATAAATATTATAAAAAAATTTATTTATTTTTATAGACATGGATATTTTTTTAACTTTAATTATTAATGAGGTGATTGACAATTATATTATTATTACTAAACTTTAATTATTAATGGGGTGATAGTTTGTAGTTAACCTTTGTCCTAGACTTTTTTCTTATGAATGAATATTTTCGAGTTTTTCCTTACTAAATTTTAGAATCAATCTCTCTTTTTTGTTGTTAAGTGTGTATCTTTAAATGTCTATATGTTGGCTTGGGTTCATCTTTAACGGTCAATGCATGAATTAGTTCAAAACAATAAGGTTTTCAAACTTTAGGGTATGAATTATGAAGTGGGTGAAACTTTATGCAAAACCAGATGAACGTTGGTTGCTCTAGTCATCTAATAAAATGTTTTAATATATGAGAACAGCATCCAAACCACAATTAATTACTAAATTTAGTAATAAAATTGGCCACATACTTATAATAAGGCTTATAACCCCTCTTCCCCCATGAGTCCCTCTAGCATTTAGCTTTCTATTTCAACTCTCTCATTTTAGGTGAATGGTGATAAGGGTGTTAAAAGAAAGGTCAACATTGGGTTTAATGCTTTCTCTATATATAAAACTTGATCGTTTCTATATACATAGATCATCAAGACTTTGCTATATAACTTGATCATTTCTTCATACATAAAACTTTTAAGACTTTACTATGTATCTTAATAGGCAATGGCACTTCAAGTAATTAATCACGAACTGCCTGCAAACAATAAAAGAACACAACAATTAACACAACAGTTATAGGTAACAAGATAATCAATTCAATTTAGTCCAATAAATTACATAAAAAAATTATTCAAAAATAATATTACATAAATAACAATAAAAAAATAAAAATCGACTATAAATCCACTATCAAAATCGATGATATAATATTCTTGTTTTAGGTTTTAGCAAACTTGTGACCCTCAATATTTTTGAACAAAATAAAGAAAATAAGTGTAGGTAATAAACTACAAGATCTTACCACAAGGAGACTGAGCACACTAGTACTCCACAATTAATGCATTCTTGAATAGCCCCAAAAGTGGTCCTCTAAATTTTTAATTGTTGCACTTCAAAAATATCGATCTACTTATTTTTCTCTTTGAGGCCAACGACTGATCTTAGATTTGTCCACTTTACTCTTCATATCATCCACTATATACATGCGTATTTCTGGATTAGCAGCATTTCATTAAATAAACTCATCGTATTGTGCTTACAAACTATGGCCTAAGCATCATTACTATTAACAGTCCTACCAGAGGAGGGTCCTAAAGGATAGAAACTCAAAACTTCTATGTCCTAAGCAAACAACTTTCGGCTCTTAATACTTAGTTTTTCGCCGTATAGTAAGCCTTTAACATGGAACAATTAATGTTCACAACTACCTTACCCATTGTAGGAAAGAGTTTAATATAAAACAGGTTTTTTTCTCCAAAAAGTTTCCAATAAATGAGGTTAAAATGCCTCAACATGCATTCCTCGAGATTAAGCACAAGGATAAATGGAAGCTTTTCTCCCGGTTTCTGACTGAAAATGAAAAGTAACAGTTAGATCATAAACTATCCTTAGTTTCCCTAAGAAGATTAAGGTGTTCGACAGAAAAAATAAAAGAAGGAAACAATTTAGTGACTTGTTTTCAATTTGTAGCCATAAATTTAAGTCCATGAAGCATATATCTAACCTAAATAGATGAGGCAGCACGAGACCCAAAAATAGGAGGAGGCCGGGGTGAGCGAGACAAAGGTTAAGGAAGCGCACAAGAGAGAAAGCCGATAGAAGAAGAACCAACAAAGCTTAGGCTAATTGCTGGTTGAGGGAATGACGGCTAGGCAATGAAAGGACGGATAAGAAAGAGAGTGTGTGAAGGAGAAGAAAATGGAGAAAGAAGCTTTAATAATAATGATAAAACCACAGCATTACCAGAGTTAAACACCCAAAACCACGAAACACAATTTGTAAAATCCCTAAACTCAAAACCTTGATCCCCAAATTTGTTAAACAAGTCAAAATTAACATTTACCCTTATGTTTGAGAGTAAGCAAGTTATGGTTGCTGCAGTTCTTTTGGGATAAGAGAAAAAGGTTATTTAGGCTGAAAACGTTCAAAGCATAGAATCGATGAGAAGAACCTAGTTTTGGCTTGTAATTTTAGCAAATGTGTAAGGATAGTGTTAGAACAAAATTATCATTAAATGCAGAAAACGGATTCAGCGCCCAGTGCTCAGATTTTCTGTTCCTAGATTACGCGAAATGACGTGATTCCATGGAAGCCTAATTTCGACCAAATTGATGACCCAAAACTTGGAAAGGGCGGGACCATCCGAAATGAAAGATAAGAATCATGTCTTCTTTCATGCAAATATTGAGAGTGCGTTTGGTTTGGAAAAAAAAAAATCTTGAAAAAAAAATAATTTTTATTTAAGAAAAAAATTTTAAGGAGTAAATTTTAGAGAAAAAAATTATTTTAGATTAAAAAAATTTTGACTCAGGTAATCTAAAAATATTTCAAGATCCAAAAATAATCATTTTACCTCAAATTTTTCTAAAATTGAGTACTGTAGATAAAATAAAATAACTGACAAAAAAAATAATCAAATCAAATGAAAAAATCAAAAGACGAAAAAAAATACAAAAAAATTTAAAATTCCTTCCAACCAAACGCACTCTTACAGTATACAAATTGGCTTCGAACTGGAATTGATTTGATAGCCACCACTTATTAGCTATTAGGGCACGTAACGATATGGCATGATTTAAATTTAGTAGAAGTTGCTAATTTTGGAAAGTTAGTGGAAGCATCCCTTCCACCCTTATTTTTTATTTTTTTATCATTTTATCAAAAAGCATAAATCTTCAATAGTAATTTTTTTATTTTTAATCTTATAAGATTTAATTTCATTGTCCATTAAAACTACTCATAAATCAATCGCTAAATTATCAAATAAAATATTTTTTTATAATTAAAAATTGAGATTGAGATTATTTGAGTATGAATTAAAACTTTACAATATGTTATAACATTTTTTAAATTATTTGATGAACAATTTATTGGCAAAATTTATTTATTAATGTAAAAATGAATCAAATCTGTAAAATTATTGAATTTATTATTAAATCTATTTCTTCGCGGAACAGAATCCAAAAAAAAAAAAGAGTTTTTAATCACGCATAGTAAAAATCACTTCAATTATCAAAATAAATAATTAGACACATGATCATATCAGATATTGGTGTTACAAACAAGTTCACTCTATCCTTTTTTATACTATTTATTTTATTGCAAGCGTAACCTCGTACCTTAAACATGTTTTTTTTTATTTCCTTTGATTGTTTTTCATCCTTTTATTATTCATTTTTTATTTTTGTAAATATTAAAAAATGACTTTTATAAAAAATTTAAAACCTTAATAGAAATTACATTAAAATCAAAATCTCTTTCCTTAATTTCATAAATGTCAAAGTAAACAAAAAGAATATGATAGGAAAGAAATTTTTTTTAAAAAAAAAAAAAAAAGCAACACTCTCCTTTAATTTGATTAATCAATTTACTAAGAAAAATTATTATACCAAAAAAATGATTGTACCTCTAAAATTTTAAAGAGTTTGTGTAATTATCTAAATTTTATTTATAAAATTTAAAAATTTCATTGTTAATGTATTAAATAATAATTTTTTATTCAATAATTTTTTATTAAAAAAATAACATTCTCCGCTAAATTGATTTATCAATTTACTAAAAATAAAAAGTAATGAGGATTGAAGAAAATTTTTAAAAATTAATTGTAATTATTTGTATCTTGTTTGATAAATTTAAATTTAAAATTTTCCCTGTAGATGACGTGCCGGGAGTACATGGATTATATGTACAAATAAGCAGATAAAAAAGGTGTGGTGTTCCACGTGACAACCATGACAGAGAGGAAGTATTAGGATTTCCAGGCCAAAGAATGTACCAACAACAATAGCGGATGATGCCTTTTTTTTTTTTTTAATTAAATTATTTAAGGAAAATCCGTAGAAATTAAAAAAATTGCATGATTTTTTAATTTTTTTTTGAAAAATTATATGACCCAAAAAGAAATCTCTTATAATATTATTTTAATTTCGTTGACAATAAATAAAATAATAATCTATTACACATAATCAAGATATATTACAAAAGCAGAGATTTAATTTTTTTTTTCTTTTAAAAATTCTGATGGACTGATTGTGATTGTAATTGGCAGTTTCCTTTTTTATTAAAACAATTGGTTTTGAAATCATTTTTTTGGAAGGTTTTTGACAGGCTTGTGTCTTTTATTGTTTTGGAAAATTAGAAGAAAAAAAAAAGGGTGGATTGCGTAATTAAATCTGAGACAGTTAGTTAAACAAAAAGAAATTAAAAAGAAAAAAAAGTAAATAAATAAAGAAGATCTAATGGGTGGTGGTGAAGTCACGCAGCCCCACTTGGAAAACAAAAAAAATCCAATGAACATGGTACGAGCAAGCGCAGGCCAATGTGTGAACGTGCCGATAGTTGTTGTTGTACGATCGAATGCAGTGAAGGGCAATGTGTGAAAGTCCAGGTCAACTCAACAATCTTCATTTCGAAAAGCCAATTAACTGAAATTCCATGTTACGTTGCAATATCTCGGCAATTTCCTTGTCAACTTCCCCTCGAGCTAGTCCTGTTTTGTTTTAAGATTATCATTTACTATTTCTAATTCTGAGTCAAAATTTCAACATACCAATTTCTATTCCACCCGATCAACGTGTCTCTCACTCCCTTCCCCTTCTATCTTCACTATATAAACCTCTTACACCATCCTAATTTCTCCTCAATTACATCCTCATCTCTCATCTCCCATCTCCCATCTCCCATCTCCCATCTCCCATCTCCCTCCCTCTTACCTGCAAATCAAACCACACTCTCCCTAATTCAATTTTCAATGGACCAACTTCTAAAATGCCAAGCAAATTATGTGCCACTTACTCCCTTGACTTTCCTTAAAAGGGCTAGCTCCGTTTATGCTAACCGTACTTCCATCATCTACGAGAACACCCGTTTCACCTGGCGTCAAACCTACGAGCGTTGCTGTCGCCTCGCTTCCTCTCTCCTCTCTCTCAACATCCTCAAAAACGATGTTGTAAGTGAAATTTCATTTGATTCGTTTATACTAGTAGTATTATTTTTCATAACGTTAATTAAAAGCTTCCATTTGCAGGTATCCGTTCTGGCTCCTAATGTTCCAGCTATGTACGAAATGCATTTTGCTGTTCCCATGGCTGGAGCTGTGCTCAACACCATAAATACTAGGCTTGATGCTAAGAACGTCGCCACCATTCTTCGCCACTCCGAGGCCAAGGTGTTTTTCGTGGACTATCAGTTCGTGCCGCTGGCAAGCGAGGCTCTCCGGATTTTGATGGGAGACTCACGTGAACCTCAGTCCTTGGTTCCACTGGTGATTGTCATAGATGACATAGACTCGCCCACAGGAGTTCGCCTGGGTGAGCTGGAATATGAGCAGTTAGTCCGCGTGGGCAATCCAAAATTTGTTCCCACAGAAATCCAAGATGAGTGGGATCCTATTTCGCTCAATTACACATCCGGGACCACGTCAGAACCCAAAGGAGTTGTTTACAGCCACCGTGGCGCATATCTCAGCAGTTTGAGCTTGATCTTGTGTTGGGAAATGGAGAATGAGCCTGTCTTTCTCTGGTCTCTCCCAATGTTCCACTGCAACGGGTGGACCTTCACCTGGGGAAGCGCAGCTCGTGGTGCGACCAACATCTGTCTCCGCAACACCACTGCGTATGACATGTATCGAAACATAGCCTCCCATAAAGTGACGCACATGTGTTGCGCACCCATCGTTTTCAACATCATTCTCGACGCCAAACCGCATGAGCGCCGGGAGATCACCTCTCCCGTCCAAATACTTACAGGCGGTGCACCCCCTCCGGCCTCGCTGCTCGAGAAAATGGAACTCCTCGGATTCCATTTAACACATGCATATGGCCTGACGGAGGCCACCGGCCCTGCCCTGGTGTGCGAGTGGCAGGCAAAGTGGAGCAATCTTCCGCAGGATCAGCAGGCAAGACTCAAGGCACGTCAAGGTATCAGCATATTGACACTGGCGGATGTAGATGTGAAGAATATGGACACCATGACAAGTGTGCCGCATGATGGAAAGACAATGGGGGAGATTGTGTTGCGCGGAAGTAGCATCATGAAAGGGTATTTAAAGGACCCAGAGGCTACATCCAAGGCCTTCGTGAACGGGTGGTTCATTACCGGAGATGTGGGTGTGATTCATCCTGATGGGTACCTTGAAATCAAGGATAGATCGAAGGATGTGATCATATCTGGAGGTGAGAACATCAGCAGTATTGAGTTGGAGTCGGTTCTGTACAGGCATCCAAGAGTTCTCGAGGCAGCAGTTGTCGCAGTGCCGCACCCACGCTGGGGGGAGAGCCCATGTGCTTTTATAGCGGTGAGAGAGAATGCATGTGGGCAAACAGATGATGTGAAGGAAGCCGATATCATTTCCTACTGCCGTAAAAACCTTCCTCATTTCATGGTTCCGAAGAAGGTGGAATTCCTACCTCAGCTGCCCAAAACTGCAACGGGGAAAATACAGAAATTCCAATTAAGAGCTTTGGCCAAAAGTTTCCAGCTTACCGAGAAGTCTCCCGCAGTCAACAAGGAAGATGCTCAATACCATTCTCAGTCTCATGATCATATTCTTGCTTTGTCCCGCCTTTGAATACGCCAATTTTTTACTAATTACTCCAAGTAAATTACCCTTGTACATGTAGGAAGACCCGCCGTTGAGTTTTGCTTTCCATCTGCTGGCTGCTGGTTAACGTCTACGTCCGAGACATATGGTGAATAATTATTATGAATAAAAAACTAATTATTTAGATATTGAGGATAATGTTGCTTTCATCTTTAACTCCTTGAAAAAAAAAGACAAAAAAAGAGTAAACTCCGTTGTCTGACCAAATATAAGATAAAATAAAATTGGGTTCAACGAGACTTTTTTTTTTCTTTTTTTTTTAATTTTTTTTACAACCAAGTTTTAATTGTCGTTTTAGTAATTTGAAAATTTTGAGTTCATAAACCGAAAATAATACACAGTTTGATTTATGAGAATGGAGGATATTAGCTTTTAATAAACAAAAATTAGTTACACACAAGGAAATTAAATTACTTAAAAATCATAGAAGTTAATTAAATAAATTCAAGGAAAAATCTTTTCGACTATCAATAATAATTATTTTGAAGAAGGTATTAAATGAAAATCTAAATATAGTTTTGTTTTTTTTTTTAATAACAATAAAAATGTTTTTGAACTTGACCATATTATTTAGATTAGATTTCATATTTTTACTGGGCAATCATGGAATGTACTTGAAGAGAAATGATAAATGTACTCTGTATGATTAAAAAAGAAAGGAATGTACTTGGAATAATCTTTATATTTCTTGGTTGTGGAATATAATAATTATTTTAAGTTTTTTTCTTTTAGTTTGATTTGTAAAAATACGATTTACAATGACTATAATACTCTTAATTTTAAATTCGTTATATTTTGACTTATATTTTTACTCACATTTTGTGGATTACCAAATTACTCCCTCCTTGTGTATTTAATTACCAAAATACCTTCTTCTCTTTTATTTATCAGAATGCTATCCCAACCATAATTATCAAACTATCCCTTACTTTTGTATATAATTATCAAAATACCTTATTCACTCTTATTTATCAAAAAATCGTCTAGTATTATAATTACCAACATGCCCTCCCTTCTATCATCTTAATTACCCAAATACCTTTTATTTATTTTAATTGCCAAAATAACTTTAATCTTCTACCTTAATTACAAAATTACACTCTCTTCCCATGAGTATCCTTCTCCAATTATCAAAGTATCCTCTCCTACATTAGTTTAGTTACCAAAATACCCTTTCCTTTTTCTATCACCGCATAACTCTCTGATTTTCCAATTACCAATATATCTTCTTTCACACATTCTTACCAAAATAGTATTTCAAAAAAAAAAAAATTTAAGGAATTCAAACGCCTCATATGATATAATCAATAAAAAATAAAAAATAAAAATAAAATAACAATTTGAATTGATCACTTTGTTTTCGCGAAAGTTTTCTAACAAATCAAACAAAATCTTTTTTTTTTTAAATTTACTCTTAAAAAAATATTTGATATGTTATTAGTAAAAATTTTAAATTATGTTAACAGAAGTTAATGGTACATCTTAAGATATATTAAAAAATTTAAAAATAACAGACAATAAAATATGTGATGGTTGTTTAATCTCATATATGAATCCACACATTCTTACCAAATTATATATATTTCAAGAAAATAAAAAAGAATTTTTCAGGGCATTCGAATGCCTCATATGGGGCATTTCTCAAACATAATGCCTTACAAACTGGGCATTCGAACGCCTTCTTTTCAAAGGCATTTGTAAGTCACAGCTTTATTGATGCAAAATCGCTTTCATTTTAGAAAACTTGATAAGGTACTACATCTCTCTTTCAAACTAATATTCACTAATAAGAAAGCATGCTCCAACATCCCAAGGGAACGTGTTGTTGTCTGTAATTTAGTTTCTCCAGAGACCATCCAATTTAATTCCTTAAACACCTATTAATTCAATAGTTTATCAACAGCCAAGAATGCGCTTATTCTACCAAGATACTCAAGAATCATTGCGTAAACACAAAGCTATGAAGGGATTCTCAGCCCCATAAATATAGGTGGCTCAACCATTTCAAGACTATAGAAAAATTCCAAACTTCATAACTTTAAAATACTTCAGGTTATAGAAATATATCGTCTCATGGTACAAAACATTTTCCAACATCAAATTAGCTGGAGAATGCTATCAATAATAGGAAAGGGGAATTTAAGAAATAATACATTCCCAGAAATTATATGTGGATGCAAATAACTGACCTTGGTACAAACATTTCTTAGTGAACACACTAGCTAAGAAATCACTAGGTCAGGTGAATGTCTTGACTCCAACCATGCCTTGGCTGCAACCTTTGTTGTTAAAACCCAGCCACCCTTGTTTGGGGCTTTGTGCAATGGAGCATTTAGTTCTTTTAAATGTGACCCATAGATAGTCGCCAAATCTTTCTCTAAATATTTGTGTTTCCCATGTCATGTCTAGCATTGATTCTAAGCAATGGGGGAAGCTCTTCCCCATACTCCAGTACTTTTTTCAAATCATTGATCCAAACATACAATGCAGTCAGAACTGCCCTAAAAGACAGACTATTCAGATTCAAGGACCATTATACTAGAAACATATCAATTTCATGACGTTATCCCATAATAATTTCCATCCCTTGTACAACTATTCTGTACTGTATCATGGACCTTGTCAATAGGGTAAATTCAACAGTGGCCAAAGATTAACCAAACAAAAGTTGTCATTAACTTAGTATCGAGGTAACCCTTTATTTTGAAATAAAACTCTTCTTGATTTTTAATAGATTTGTCATTGGTTTCATGATCTAGAACAACAAAACTTATCAGGAAATATATATCTTCTAAAGCCAAGAAAAATTTCAAAGTACATAATAAGCATCAAATGAACTCATTCAATGTGGTTTTAATGGAAAAATTGCATCTAAAGTGGTGAAGGCATTCAATGTATCAGTCAGAATAAACAAATTTTTTATTAAAAGAAATCAAATTAATATTTCAGACCTTTTTCCTTTTGGAGTTTCATTTACCCCAAGCCTCAAGCCATCACTTCTCACAAGTATATACACAAGGATGACCAAGTCCAACTGAACCACAATATTTGGCTGCTAGCATATATGATTCCTATTAATTGGAGTCAAGTTCCCGAGACCAAGATCAAAGCATAAATATCAAGTGAAAATTTGTTCATTGTGATGTTACTCCATCATCATCCAAAGACTCTTCCTTCTTATTTCTTCTCCTTTAGCACTTGATTTCATCTTCTTTTCTTTTTCCTTTACTCTTTCTTTTGGCGTTTCAAGCCTTTTTTTTTTTTTTGGGTAGTCTGCTCCACAATAACTTTTAATCTTTCTTCCCTCCTCCTGCTAAACTTAGCTAACTTCTTCTGTTTTTTGGTAGTCAAGATCCATTCTAGCAAGCTTATCTTGCTTTTTTCATCTTATTTGTGGAAATTGTTGTAACAGACATAAAACTTACCGTGAGAGTAAAGTAAATGAAGATTCAAAAGGCTGGTAAGTAACCTAATTTTACATATCCAAATTTTCCATACAACTATCGGCAATCAAAATTCTACAATGTATACTTAGTACTAACTCAAAAAAACGCTTATACTTTAATGCATCATATGCTGCACCAATCTAAAAGAAACAAAGATAAGATTCCATTAAAAATTGAGATAGGTTATGTGTCATGTAAGCTAGAAGAAACCTTTAAGAAAAGAATTTATTGGGGGAAATCTAACATAAATTTACCGCCACGGTTGAATAAATTTGATGCCTAATCAACAATCTACAATCAAATTTTCCATAAAACGTAAAGACAACCAACACAAGCTGATTGACAATCTCCAAATTTCTGCACATGTAAATATCAGTTTCACCAACCAATCTACAAACAGAGCAAGCAATAGTTAAGACTTAGTAGGCAAGCCATGAAACACAACCATAAAAACAACCAATAGATAGAGTAATAATATACCCGGTGGAAATCACAATACTCGAAACTAGCAGAACTTCCAGAAGTATAGCTAATGCAGACAGGGACATTCTCTATAATGCAGCAGAGTTTCACCTTTAGGTCTTCTTCGTCCTCCTTGAATATTGGCTTATCGTACTCTACGATCGTCATTGATGCTGTCGAAGAAGGTCGTGGTGGGAGCCCCGATTTCTGCTTCGCCAGCGGTAATTGAGTGTCGCCATCCTTTGGCCTGCCTGTCGACGTTTCATGGCAAAACCCTAAGGATTTTACAATTTTGGGTTTCTTGACAGATGAAAGTTGTGAAAGTCGTCGACAGAGACAAAAAAGGGAAGGAAAGAGAAGAAATAAAAGTTGTTGTAGAGAAGACCAAACTGGATTGTAATTTTCAGAATTGGCTTAGAAATAAAAGTTCATTTAACCAAGTTTACACCACTGGAATTGAAAATCCTGGCACTCTGCATAGAATTGGAAACCCTCTCACGGTGGAATTAAGGCATTCTGCAGAATTCAATTCTACGCTTCAAAACTGAAGCAAACGACAAAAACGATGGACCATGCAGAAAAGAGCCGGAAAGAAATGGGTTTTCCCTTAAACCAAACGTGCTCCTTTTGCATTCAAATAAGTAGTAACCTTTAATTTCCGCTCGAGTATGTCCTTAACATTTTTCTAAAGGTGTTAACCCATTTAAATATTAGCCTAGGTTTATTTTGTTATGCTAGCTAACACATTTTTAATGAATCGTGATGGCATGAAGCATGATACTAAAGGTATGGTCTAGCATAACACATGATTTATGACTTTCATGGGACATTTCAATCTAGACACCACATTGTTTTCTGTGCTAGGTTTTATGATAATGTTATTTCCTTTGGTTTTATCTATAATTATGTTTTTCATCCTTGTTCATCACTTTGGTTGCATGTTACAAATATATATTAAAATAAATAAAGCATAACATATTGTACATTAACAAAAACACTTAAATGTCAATGTACAACAATATTTAATAAAATTTCATGGTTCATCTATGTTGGTTTCTTAGTGGTAACATCCAAGCTCGATAACAAATATTTGAAATCCGTGAGGGGAGATACGTATGGAAACTCTCACTCATGAGCTCAATTATATTGATACCTATGCTAATAGCATGCAATTGGAAGTATTGGTGCAAACGACTCCATAAATATTCAAAAAAGATTGTTAAATGAATATAAAAATTTTGAAAAATAAAACGTTTGACATACAATATTATTATCAATACCTGCACAAAATAAGAGTCTTTAACAAATTCAATTGCAATGAACCTATGTTGTAGTGTTAGAGGAGGTTTAAATCTAAGCAGAATATATGTTAGGAATTGACTCACAGGTAAATGGACTAGCACGACGTTATACCATGATGCTATCAAATGACCCTTATCGAGTAACGTCATCCATTTATTATAAGGAGCTAGTGTGTCGAAATACGATAACACTTGTATTAAATCGTCAACATGTTCAACGAATCCATGCAAACTAATATAATAAGCTTAGAACATACATATCTCCTCAATCAAATCTTATTGCACTAAGGACCATGCATCTACATCCATATCATGCAAAACAACAATAACTTGAAAACCACAATGTCTATCTAACTTAACATCCACAATACAGTGTATGTGTTGACGTATCTCTAATCGAAAAGACTCAATAAATTGAACTTTTTGTTTCCGATAAATAGGTGGCTTCTTTCTATTCATCACTGAAATGACTGAAATTGGTGTTGAGGCGCTATCATATACAAATTCAATAATCTTGAAGTATGAAGGATCACGTTGAGTTGATTTGTCTATTTTTAATCATGGACAACCTTTGGTATTAGCCTTTTCATGTGAAGTAACAAGGAATGTAGTTATTGAATCACCTAATTCTCTCAACTTTTTTTTTTCAAGGCTAATTTACCCAAGAGATCACACACATTGAAGCGTCTCAAATTAATCGCCTTCAATTTCAAACTTGTCATCAACATTGGTCCTTATCAAGTCCAACTTTGACCAATAAGAAGGCACAACAAATAAGGGAAATGGTTGTCCATCCCATATGAATTCAGCAATCTCGTGCGCACAGAGTAAGTCATGTATCTTCTAATGATGCAACTATAGGCAAGATGATCAATCTCAATTTCACTTGCTCACTATACCTCCTTCAAAATCACATTCAATGCTTTTCTAAACACTAAACTGAGCAACTCCTTAAACAATGTTGGGTGGTAATTATGTTCCACAGTTTTAAGATTTCTTTCAAATGAAACCTTTATCTCTATACGTTACAGATCAATCAAGGAGTTAATAATATTCTAAGATGTCTCAAAACCTCCTTAAGACCATTCAAGATGTCTCTTTAACTTCGCATGTGCACTTTTCGCCTTTCATAACATTAGAAAATATATATTATAATGATTACATTGCATAAATTGTGAAAATTAATATAATCTTTAAGCAAACAAACCAACATACCTATTTCTTGCAACATTACCAAAGTGCTTTATTTTATTCATCCAAGCCTTAACAAAATCTCTCCTGACATTGATTTAACAATGTATCTCTCAAGCATTGAAGCACTCTAAGATAAACATGGTAATAATTTACCATTAAACTTAAATTTCTTTTGTAGTCATACTCATTTGAAGAAAATACTAGAATGTTCCAAGCCAACATGATTGCCTCTCACTCCTCCTTATGCTAAAATAACTTCTTACAATTAGCAAGTACATTCTTTGATATATGTCATTTGCATAAGATATTAGCCCGGAATACTGTCAGTATTGCTTTCATCAATGTCAATCCCTATCAATTGCATGACAAAAGGTGTTGTTTTAAGATCATAAGTATATTTCTTAGTCTTACCATATTCTTTGTCATATCAGTTACTATACCTTTTATTCACTATCAATTGACTTGCAAAGGAATAACCTCTAATGGTTTTGCGACCAAGTGATTGTGCATCCCATATATTATTTTAACTCCCCAAGCATTATTCCTTCTTAATCTTGTACCTCAAATGGACAATCCCACTTATTTGTTTATGTTCTTATACAATGAAATTCCTCTATATTTGATGTACTTAAATATTGCCAGTATATTCCATTTCATTCACATACGAGTTGAGTTCTAGGTTTTCTTTCGGGAACTCTAACTTCAGAGGATCATAAGAACAATGTTTAAGTATTTTCCAATTTCTCTAGCCAATGTAATCAAGACTCATAGACTATTAGAAACCTACATTATATAAATTTCTTCAATTTTCTATCATTATTTTGTATCAAAACATGATATTAGTTTTAAATTTACCTACATTGACAGTAGTAAATGCATCCATACAATCAAATATTTTTTTATCCACACTCTTTTATTCATCATTGTAAAGTACTATTCTTGTATCACTTTACAAATATTAAACACTAATTAATTATAATTATTATAATAAAATTATAGCCCAGCCAAGCAGTGTACCAGTTTGGGGTTATGTTCCTTGTGCAGGGCAGGGAACATATCCAAGCTTGCATGAGGATATCCCAGCGCAAGCATTTAACTTCGCACAAGCAATTACTGGCGCTAAGAAAAAATCCCAATGCAAACTTGCCTGCACGGGTAGCGAGGAAATTCTCTAACTTAATTTTTTTATTCTTAAATCTTACAGTATCTTCTTTTGTTTATTTGTTATTAAATTCTTTAATAACTATTTTCATTCAAATTACAAAAGATTTTCAATTTTTTCTTTGATTTGTAAAGTTTATGAAAAATAAAAATTAAAAAGAAGTTATGGCATAGGGAGTAGAAAGACGAAGGAAAAGGAATATATTTTTTTATTAATATAGAAATTTTATTAAGCTCAAAATTATCTTTTGATTTAAGAATAATTTTTTGTGCTCAAAATATTTTTAAGGTAAGGATATGGATTAATAATTAAGGTGTACATATTTGTAACCAAAAAAAGGTTTATGTGTATTTATCGGCTAAATTTGGACGCATAAGAAAAAGTTTTGTGATTTTCTAATTATTTTATTAAAATAAAAAAAAATTAGTGATAAATTAGGATTTTGTAATTATTTGCGGCAAGTTCTAATGACAAAGATGAATCCCTCGAAATCGGAAGCAGAAGTGGAAGCAAGAGAACGGAGCCAGGAGGAAGAAGAGAAAGGAAGGCTTAAGGGACTCCTCGAATGGGCGGCGGAGCTTGGCGTTTCAGATTCTGATAATCCGGAGTCATGTTCAAGTCTGGGCAACTCTCTCGCTGTCTCTTACTTCCCTGACTCTGGCGGAAGAGGTCTCTCTGCTGTGCGTCCTATTTCGAGGGGAGAATTGATTCTTAAAGTTCCAAAATCTGCCTTAATCACCACTCACTCTCTTTCCGAAGATGAAACCTTGTCTATTGCACTCAAAGCCCACCCTTCCCTTTCTCCTGCCCAGGTATGAGTTTTACACTTTCATACATGTTTGTTTGCAGTTCAACCAAACAGCGGGAATAAGCTAGTGCTTATTTTATTTTCATTGCAACGCAGGTATTGACTGTCAGTTTGTTATATGAAGTGAGTAAAGGAAAGGCTTCACCCTGGCATCCTTACTTGCTGAACTTGCCTCGGAGTTATGCTATACTCGCGGCCTTCGGTGAATTTGAGATGCAAGCCTTGCAAGTTCTGCATCTGATTTTAGCTGTTTTGCTTTTGCTTTCTTACATCAGTTGTATTTTATGTTTTCCTAACCTTGCAAAGTATCTCAGGTGGATTATGCTATCTGGGCTGCACAGAAAGCTGTCTCTAAAGCTGAATATGAGTGGAAAAAAGCCTCTACTCTCATGAACGAACTTAAACTTAAGCCTCAACTTCTTACTTTCAGAGCTTGGATTTGGGCTACTGGAACTGTAAGAATGTTCAGCTTTCTACGGGTTTTTATTGTTATTTGTGTTGGAGAACGTCAGCTTAAACTCTTTATGCAGATTTGCACACAAGCATACAAAGCATGTCTTTACATAACATTTTGCTACATACAATGCATAAATTTGTGTTGTCTCGTGCTAACCACTTAGTACATTGATGGAGTTTATTAAAGTTACATTCCATCAGTTTTGTTTCTCTTTGGCCTTTTTTCTTTCCCATATCTTTATACTAAAATAATAGCAAGCTTTTACATCTGTTTCATGTTGAAGATTTCCTCTAGGACATTACACGTACCTTGGGATGAAGCTGGCTGCTTATGTCCTATAGGAGACTTATTCAATTATGCTGCACCTGATGAAGATCTGAATGGCTTTGAAAATGTAGATGATTTGCAAAATGAATATGCTAAAGATGACTTGGATACAAATCATTCGCAGAGATTAACTGATGGTGCATATCAGGAAGATGCAGCGGCATATTGCTTCTATGCTAAAAAAAACTATAAATTGGGGGAGCAGGTACATGAAATTCTGTTATATTACTCACAAACAATTAAATTATCGTTTGTTCAATTAATTGCATTCTTGTTCATCTTTAGTTTCATTATTCTTTTTCTGTAGTAATCTTTATCTTAGGAAAACTATTTTGAGGCATCTTTTTATAGTTTTTTTTTTTTATTAAATCATGTTTCAATTCTCATAACAAAATGACATAGGTATGATTAGGCTAACATTGATATGAAAAATTTAGACAGACCTTGCTTTTGTCCATACGGGTCCTGCCACCTCCAACTATGTGGCCTAGGAAGGTTCCTCTCGTTGGGCAAATGAGCACTTCTCCTGCTACACATAGAGCTCATTCTCCCTTAGGACCTTGAACATCTGCCTCAGACGCTCCAAATGTTCCTCCAAAGACTTAATGTAGATCACAATATTGTTAAGGTAAACAAAAAAACGATCTAGGAACAGTTGTAATACCTTGTTCATTAATGTGCATAATTTAGTCAGGCTGTTCGTCACTTTTGAACAGCATCACCAAGAAGTTAAGAGCCATACCACGTCAGACATGTTGTCTTTGCCTTGTCCCCCTTAGCTATATGGAACTGGTAATACCCCAATTTTAGGTCTAGCTTGGTAAACCATCTAACCCCTCCAAGGTGAACAAGTCTGCAATGTGCGGGATTGAATACTTGTTCTTCATTGAGAGTTTGTTGAGTGCCCGGTAGTCGATGCACATGCGCGAGGACCCAGCGTGCTTGCATCGGAACAAAATTGGTGCCAAATTGGCTTCAATCTGAACTTAAATGCCAAATTGGCAAAACTGGTAGATTCCAATAATCGGAGTAATTGGTACAATGAACCTGGTTAGGGTCAATATAACATGCATGATTCATTGTTAACTCAAAGGTAAAAACATGATGACCAAGTATATGATGACAAATAAACATAACAACAGTTTCATAATAGGATTCAAGAATGATCTCAAATTTTAAAGACAAAAAAGAACATCAAGATACTTCAATAGAACACTTAACTAGGGCCGGAGCAAACAAATCTTAAGGAATCAACTATTATCAACCGCTCACCTGAAATTCAAAGCTTTGACTTTCCAAAATTTCCCCAAAACACCAATTAGCATTAAAGCTGCATATTTGGGCTTAAAACATGGAATCAGCTTCAAAATGCCTCCATCTCCAAAAACTACATGTTTTATCACCATTTCTTTCAATTGGCATCTGTTCAATCATCTTCGAAAGTGATTCAATAACTAACGAAACTCCAAATATCAACAAATCAGTGCTATGCACGATTCTGACCTTAAAACAATCAAACAATAAAACTAAGTAGTTAATCCATTATTCTTAGGCTTCTAACTTATTGAAACCTCAAAATGATCAGAAACCTAAGAAAACTTATCATAAATCAAAGGTCATAGCTTAAACCACTGAAATCAACTTTAAAAAGGGAAAACTAGGGTTTAAAAACCCAAAATTCAGCATTCAAATGCTACTTGGAGAAGCAATAACGAGCTTTGCTCTTTCTTATTTTAGACTAGCTTGGCTCTAGTTTAAACACTTAGGAACTGAATTTGTTGTGCATGTAATATTTCAATGTCTTGCTTCAACAATGTACTTACTTCCTCTAAAAGAACACTCAGCCAAATTTGTTGTGGATGCAATATTTCAAATGTCTTGCTTCAACAATGTGCTTACCATCGTCTAAAAGAACACTTGGCTAAACTTGTTGTGCAATAAACATTTCAATGTCTTTCTTCAACAATTTACTTTCAAGTAGGATGTTTTGTTATGATGCAAGTATTTCCTAAGCCGTAAAGGCTGCTAGGTGTCGGAGCCACTTGCCTTTTATGTGTGAGTGAAGGTTTGTTTCATAATCATCAGAGCTTTTATCCCAATATTGGAGTAGGCTATATGAACCAATATATGATCTTAAGCTCAGTCATCAGTATGAACTCTCCTCCTCCACTCATTCCTATCTAATGAAGGTTTGTTTCATCATGAAAAGAAAAAACAATTGCCAAAATTTCATTATTTTCTTTATTACGTGAAAGCCTTTAATAGTGCTTGGCGGTTTTTATTGGTTGGCTAAGTAATTGAACTGCCAATTATTTCATGTAGGTTCTTTTGAGTTATGGAACATATACAAATTTGGAGCTTCTTGAACACTATGGGTTTGTTTTAGAGGATAATCCAAATGAGAAGGTTTTTATTCCATTGGAGATTGACATACAATGCTGTAGTTCTTGGCCAAAAGATTCGCTATACATCCATCAAAATGGGAGACCATCTTTTGCTTTGATGTGTGCTTTGCGTTTGTGGGCAACTCCACCACATCGGCGGAAATCTAGAGGACACCTAGCTTATTCAGGATCTCAGCTCTCACAAGGCAATGAAATATCTGTCATGAAATGGATAGCTAAGAAATGCCATTCTATATTGAAGGATATGCCAACATCAATTGAAGAAGACAACTCGTTGCTTTCTTTCATTGACAAAATCGAGGACTTTGATAACCTGTGGGAGTGGGGAAGGGCGGCGCCTGCCCTTGAAGGTGAGTTTTGCAATTTTTTGATAGCATCTGGTTTGAAAAGAGACGCCAAGTTAATATCATCTGGAAGGACTAAAATGTTGATAGATAGGTGGAAATTAGCAGTCCAGTGGAGGCTTATTTATAAAAAAGTTCTTGTTGATTGCATTTCACATTGTACCGACATAATGAATTCTCTATCTGCCTAGAATGGATAAAATTTGTTAGCTAACTCCCTTTCCCAGCCAGAAACTCTCCTCTCAACATGAATATTTTGTTTATTGGGGTATGTTCTTCCTCCACATACACAGGCCACACTACTCACCGAATCCTCCGTTCGAATTAGTGATTAGCTTTGCATTGGAAAGGCCAGTAAGGGTGACTGACCAAAGATGTTCTAAAATAAGTGCTTGGGTCGACCTTGACCAGGTCTAATCAATAAAGTCGGTCTTATGATTGGTCCTATGAGTTCAGAGATCGAATCCACAGGAAAAAAAAATATTATGAAATGACCTTGAGAGTTGGTTTATGGCCTTCGTTCTAGCACAGGGATCACTCACCCGAGCCATGCTGGCTCATGACTTCCTAAACTCAAAAATTAAGAAATTGCGTTGTGGGTTGTTGAACTTTTGTATGTAAAATCTAATCCTTACCTGTAATCACAAATCGAAAACCAGAAAGAGGGTACTAACATAAAAAAGAAAAAGGGAAAATAGGAAGCCAGTTCGCCGAAAAATGAAAATGAAAAGTAAAAATAATCCTCCCGGAGACAACCAGCAAAGCTAACAAATAGCACAGGGTTGGTCTGGTACTAGCCAATGTGACAAGATGCTACTAAAGCTTTACAAAAGTACCAGGTGAAGACATCTCAATTTGTGTTGAACAAGTTAGGAAGGAAACTTGGTGTCAAAGCATACCACTTTTTCAGCAATGGATGCATTTCAACCAATGGGTACATAAAATTGAGGTTTTAAACAAACAAATAAAGGCCCCAACAAGATCTCAAGGCATTCAACCGAATAAAATTCAAAGCTATATAAATCTGAATTTCTTTCCAAATAGCTCTGACTAAAAGTTTAAAATCACCTCGAGATTCATTAAGGATACATGACATGTATGTTTATAAACAAGGGCAATACAAATGAGTCTCACCACTGCATATCTGTCTACCTATGACATTTCACGGAACCTAGCAAGTGCTTTCTTATGAATGACAGTTTTGTAACTATCCCCGGCTTGCACCTCAAGGCTAGGGTCCAACTTCTTCTGCTGACTTCCAAGTCCTGCTCTACTATCCATGGCCTTTGCTTGAACTGGTTCTATCATTCCACTTCCATCCTTCCCCAATCCCTATTTATCATATCAAATGCACCAAAACAAGAAAAAACAATCCCCCAGATTTAAAATTGTTAGAAAGTTTCTGCTTCAACTCAAATTTACCTACAATTGCTTTCTCAAGGGAGAAGAAAACAACTATGAAAGAGCACTGATGCTAAATATATTTACAGTGTTTGATTAGACAGTCACAGTGTGATTAAGTAGTAGTGCTAAAACTTTTGTAATGTCAATTATCAGGATTTTTTTTTTTTTTTTTGAAGGAAGCAGCAGTTACTAACAAAATGTTAGCAAAAGAAGATAAACTATGCATTACATTCTCTTGTTATGCTTATCGTGTTTTAGCTTACATAACTGGAGCATGAGAAAATTGGAATTAACCAGTCTTGTAGAGAGAGAGAGAGGACTAAGACCAGGCTACATGGCGAGACAAGAAGCAATTCAAAGCACTTGAAAAACACAAATCAACAGCTAAAAGTGCAGGAGAGAAATGATACCAATCCTTCATGCCAACCCATACTGCGGAGCATTCGGTTGCCCACATTGTTCTCATCAATAGCTTTTTCTGCTGTGATCACCTCAAAGCTCTGAACATCATCTGATACAGCCCCACGTCCACCACCAACACCAGGTGGGAAAGGCATTGGATCTAAGGAGAATTTTTTGAATGCCAAATCTCGATCTTGAAAGTACAAAAATTCAGAATTTCTCATATGTTAATAGAAAATTTTGAGGATAAAACAATGGACCTTCAAGTTACACAACCAATGCCTTTAAACAACCAATATTTAAAAGAAATCAGAGGGCCATATTTGGGAGATAATTCTGACAATATCAAACACAATGATTGAAAAAAATATGAATAAATAACATCTAATACTTTTAAACAAGCTTACTTGAATTCCGTAACTCATGGTCAGGCAGATCATCTCCAGTGGAAGATGACGAACCGTACAAGTTTCTCCTTTCAGCCGCACGGTCCCTATAAGCGGTTTGAGACTGCTCCTTGTTGGTAGTAGAAGACACTGGTGTTTCAGAAAACCTTCTTTTACCACTCCCAGTTACATTCGAAGGTGCATAAGAACCCAATGCAGATGCATCTGTCCTAAAGGGAGTCATAACTGTGGGTATATCTGAATTTGTTGATGAAAGCGAACCTTCAGTACTGGCAACAGCTGACGAGGTGGAAACTCCAACGGATGATCCAGAGTATGGATTATCAGACTTCACCAGGCCCCTTACAGAGCCTCTTATTACTCCCATTAAAGTTCCCCCTGAGCTGTTGCTTACGGGCCTTGGCTTGACCGGAGACTCCAAACCCCCAGTCAATGCAGCTTGGGCAGTTGTATTGACTCCTGAACATGATATATTACTCTCCTTCAGGCCCACCACATCAAATTTAACCTTGCTCTTTGCATGTTGTCCAACTGATAGAGGTCTATCCTCAGATGAAGCAGACAGCGCATTGTCATCGAGAGCCAAACGGGTTGTCTGACCTTCATGACTCCTCTGTTTCCACATTGTCAACACATTATTCATTTTCTTCTTATTAGCCAGTATACTGCTTTTTGAAGCAAGTTTTATCTCTTTAGATTTCTCCTTCTCTTTCTTCTCTGCAGCTAGTGCTGCTGTTGCAGCAGCTTGAACCACATCCGGTAATGAGGCTGCCTTCTCAACAGAGGTGACAGTAGCAGCTGGTGCAGATATTACTACTTTCCTATTACCGGAACCATCAGGTCCCTTGGAAGGCTCAGATTGTTTACTAGATGTTTTGCTGTCATTCTGATCACTGCAAGGGATATACTGCTGAGATTGGTTATCATAGGAATACCAAATCCCGCTGTTACCGTCATAATAAAGGCCTGCAAGTTGAAGTAACCAAAAGGAAATTAGGTCTAAAATGGTCATTCTAGAACATTATAATAAACTGAACTCCAAAAATGAATAACTTAAATAAAAATTTGCCTTTATGATTGCATTGACATCGAAACATTTCGCTAAAAAGTATCATCTTTTATTGTTTCATTTGATCCTCAACCCTAACTCTATTGCTGAACTTTTCATAATCTAAAAAGCTACATATTTTCTAACTCCTTTCTCCTTATATCTCACCCAAAATAAATTGCAAACTTCTACATAACTGCTCACATAAATATGTAGCACCATCCACCACATGTTCTAGCCACTGATGTGAGCACATACCAATTAAATCAACCATAATTCACACCAAAATCCTAATCCTGCTTTCTATCAAACATATAAATCTTAAAACATTTCCAGACTCAACCACCGAACCACGAAGGCAAATTCATCTGCTAAATAACTATTACAACATGCTCATAGATTACTTTTGATCATAATTAGTTATGCATGAGCATATGCATGCAAATGTGTGTATCTGCGAGAGAGAGATCATAAAAATAGATCATTTGGCAACAACGAAGAGACAATTCCATGTTTTATTCAGAATTTACCATCGATCCTTCTTGGTAAGGATTAAAGCTATGACCAAACCTAACTCGCCCCACCAATGACAACTTGAGCTAGGACCATTCTCTACAAAAAAGTTTTGAACAAGACAGCAATTGGAAGCAAAAGACAGACCCCCAATTAATGCAACTCCTACCAAAATAACATTTTCATTCTGCTACTAGGAAATATTTAAGTTCTTTAGGAATTAGTGATGCTGCTATTACTAGATAATTAAAGAAAAATCAATATCCTAATATTTTGACTTCTGACGTGGGCAAAAAAATACGATGTCAGTTAGCTTAAAGAAAACAAAAAACAAAACCTGAATTTCCATCGTAGTAAAACCCAGAAGCAGCATCGAAGTAGTAACCAGAGGCTTCATCCCACACAAATCCAGAATGCAAAGCCGAACCATCTTGTTGAACTGCAACAGAACCAACAGCTTGCTCCGGCCAGCTAGTTGACTGTTTGTCATCCGGATTATATTCCTTTGGTGTCCATCCAACAGCATCATACTAAAAGGATAAATTAAAATACTGAGTCCAAAAAGCATTTTGAACTAAGACAGCAACTAGGATGCAAGAAATAAGCAACAGCTTTGTCTACAGTATAACTATATAAATATTACAAGAGCTTAAAAAAGAAGGAAAGGAGAACCTGCATGGAATCATCACTAGATGCATTATAATTATATATAAATTAAACGAGAAAGATAAATGAAAATACTGAGTCCAAAAGCACTTGGAACTAAGATAGCAACTAGGATGCAGGAAATAAGCAACAGCATTGTGTACAGTGTAATACATAAATATTACAAAAGCTTAAAAAAAGAAGAAAAAGAGGACCTGCATGGAATCATCATTAGGCACATTATATATTATATATAAATAAAAAAAATATGCACATTATTGAACAAACAAATTGGGAAAATCTCAGGGAGTTCACTTTCTGGCTGTAAGGGCTAATAGTAGGTTTTGTCACCATCATTAGCTACACAGTACAGGACTAAAATATTGAAAGACAATACCAAAAAAAAAAAAAAAAAAAAAAAAAGGCACCATGTCTGACGGCAACATTAATCAAACTTTGAGATAATAATTATAGTTGCAATGGAAGAAATCCACAGAAACCCTTTCAGATTATGTCCCAAATGCATTCAGCTAGAAACTCTTACTCCAGTGAGTTTACATGCCGAACCTTTGCAATCTTGCTAAATTGTAACACCAAGAAAGTGCATCAGAATAAACCCACCATATCAAAAACATGGATTTTAATAAATTAAAATACACAACTAATCAACCATCCATGTTTCAATGGCCTTGCCACATCTTGAAAAGAGAAAAGAAACATGAAAGCAGCGTAGTGAAAATATAATGCAACATGAAAACACACATTCCGAACACATCATCTAATATAGAGCTTTCTTGGAGCACCAGGTGAGCAAATGCTACTGCATTAACTTAAATCATAGTTTCCAAAACAGCAATACTATGTTTAACATTTATGGGACTAAAAATAATTTTTTCAACAGTAAAAACATCTTATAGCTGAGATCCTCATTAAAACTAAAGATATCTTCAAATACCTGTTGAGAAAACGCTGCTGCCTCAATTGCAGCAGCTGCAAGGCTGCTTGACTGTGAAGGTCCCAATGTCCCTGATCCTGGACCAAGAATACTCTTTGCATATGCTACTCTTAAGATTTGTCCATTCTTCTCAAGGGTTGTCCCATTTGTAGCTTCAAGAGCTTTCGTCGCATCACCCACCTACATGACATCAAACATGCTCAGCTATAGTTATATGCAGGAATTTCAACTGTGGTCATGGCCACAATCACGTTTTTAATCCCGTCACATTTATCGTAGTTACACACATACAAAGACTATCACGGTCGCAATGGTCATCGCGGTCATGAATTTTTTTTATTTTTTTCACAACTTATTATAAAATGCAGTAACTATAATTATAATCATAAAAATTCTTATCTTATGATTTTTTAAGTAGTTAATGACACCTCATGTCTTTTATTTATTTGAAAAAAAAAGAAATTATTCATATTTTTTTAGATTCAAATAATGCATTCATATTTAAAAAATTACCCACGATAATTAGAAAATAACAAAAATGTCAAGACAAATAATTCTTATATGGAGGTAGATAATAAAATCAATATTTTAATTATTTAACATTAATTATTTTTCGTGTAAATTATTAAAAAAAAAATTCTCTCAAAATTTCCTCAAATCCTTTCCTCAAAAGGTTCTCTAACTAAATTATACAAAAAAAGATTCTCAAAGTTTTGAATTTTAACTAATAATATATGTCATCTAAACCTTCTCCTATATTTTAAGCTTAAAAAGATAAAAAAATACTCCTACAATTTAATTGGATCTTCAGACCCAACCCCACAAATGACTCCACTCTACATCCAAAGATCTTGAAAACATCCTCACTTTTATCTCAATCAAAACCCATTACCTCTCAGTCTCAGAAAACCTCACTTTCCGCTCAATTAAACAACACCCTTCTCTCTCTACTTTCACTCAAAAATGAAATCAAGTCTTCTTTGCATCCTACCATCAAATCTTTCCCTATTTCAAGATACCCCCAGCCTATGCCTCCTTTGTTCTCTTCCCTAATCCAAGAGACTACCAACAGCAACAGTAGCAAAGCAACAAAAACAACACCTCTCACCCTCCCATCTTTAAAGTTAAAAAGGATATTTTGTTTACTCCCAATTCTTTAAGATTAGATGGTGGAATGGTCATGAATGACTGTTTAATTTTGGAGTTTGACGAAACATCACTTTCTTCAAAGTTCTCCCAAATACTTGCTGAATTAAACCATGGAAAAAGATGTAATTTTAACCTTTTTATTTTTATTTAAAACAAAATATCTTATTGATCAGGATTGAAGCTGACATTTTATTGATTCGTTGTTTCTTTTTTGTTTTGGCTTATAAATGCTGATTTTGCTAAATATTTGTAAAGAAAAATAGTTTTATATTAAATTTTGAAAAAAAGGGGTCTTTAGCATCACTATTGGCTGTTTTTCTGTGCGGCCGCAATGACCACTATAATTGTGAATTTTTATTCACATGAATTTCAGTAATATAGGGGTGGCAGCAGGTGCCGAAACCACGAAATAGTAGCCACAACACTGCTATACCACCGCTTTCTAAATCTCTGGTTATATGTTAAAATATTTTGCCAACGAAGCATGCTAAAATATATTTTTTTTCTTTTCTAGCACTTCTACTGGCCATCAATTCTAATGATACCCAAAAATCCTACAGACAAAATAATAAAAGTAGAAAAATATAAGTTAAAGAATAAAGCCTGTAAGAGAGCACAGAGTTCTAAGAGCATCATATAGTACCAACAGCCCCACGATATGGGGTCAGTAGTATGATTCAGATTATGCTGTTGTTCGTCTCAAGTTAGAAGTAGTGTTAATGAAACAATTGACAAAAAGATCAGTTGAAGCGATTACAGTTGCAAAAATTTTCTCTTCATTGCCTACAGAGAAGCCGCTCTTTGCACAAGAAAACAGAGAGTTTGTGGCATTCTTTATATGTCAGATGGAATAAGTTAAATAATAGTAGAAAACATACCACTACACTTTTACTTAAATAGAATAGTCTCATCTATTATTTATGATCTTTAAAGTGAACTAAAAATAAATGTACAGAAATAAAAATTTTAATAATTAGTTGTAAAAAAAGAAAAGAGCTTTTCCAATAAATGTACCAATGTTTATACCCACGTGCGTAACAGAGAGGCTAAATACTAAATTTTAGCAACAAATTTGACAAGTATTTGCACTGGAGAGATGCACTGCACAGAAAGGGAAAAAAAAAAAAAAGAAGATGGGAATAGCGTCCTTAAACTTCTTTTTATGCATCTGATCTAAGTGTGTTATAGCAAGACCAGATAATTATCAGAATCAATGGCATATAATCATATTAATTATTAGAGTCAAGTTTGTTTAGAACTCATTAATATTTACAGTTTTATAGTTCTACTTTAAATATCGAGAGGGCATCTCAATTGCCATAAAGAAGTAAAACGTACCGAATGGAAATGTACAAAAGCAAATCCCCTTGAAACATGGGTAAACTTGTCTCTAACAAGACGAAGATCCTGCAGATTAAGTCCATAAGATTTGTAGAAGCTAGAAAAGAGAGTTTTCATCAAAGAGAGTATCATGATAAAAATGTTTACCTTAATTGGAGCATGTTTAGAGAACTCATAACGAAGCATTTCCTCGTCAGCATTTTCATCCAACCCTCGAACAACCAATACATGAGTAGGACCTAATACATATCAACTTAATAAGTTGTTGTAATTACGACATGATACAAGCCTGCTCAAAATAACAACTGATACCAACCTGACTCAGTACCTTTCTTTCCTAACATGGTTGAATTTGATAAAGATATGTCAGCAGCTGGAGAATCATCAGTACGTGGCTCGTTACACTGCATAGAAAGTCCAGAGAAAGGACATTCAGTTGGCAAAATCTTTAGACATGATCATTAGCAAAACTGCAGACTTACACTAAATCTAATGCACTACCCAATAAAAGAAACAGAACAACAATAATAGGATTCAACAGTCAAAAATTGGGCACACAAATCATATCAGGTATTCAACGCAAAGTGCATTGCCACTTTTGATGCCTGGTATCCATTTACATCCCTAGCCTAGCTCCTAGCATCACTTTCTGGTATGCCTTCATCCAATGGCACATTAAGCTAGCCAATTGTAATTACTTATTTATGGGCCTAGATATGGGATAGAAGGAATGTGATCTAAAGACGTACTACTGAGACCACTTTAAACAATTGATTTTATAAAAGCAATATCAGAAAGAGTGGAAGAGAAAAACTGACCTGAAAGCATGAAGTTCGGCGTGCAAAGTTGACACATCCACAAATTGTGCACATCCAATCAGAAGGTATTCCGATGCTCTTATGATTTGAATGGCCCGATTTCACAGCATTATCATGACCAAAAGGTCCACCAGCGCCCCCAGTTGGCTTACTACTGTAACGAAAGAGTAGCAATAGTTTGTAGGCAAACACGTAAGAAAACCAAATATTTTACATATAACAGAGAACTTTTTTTTTTCCCTTTATCATCAGAAATTATGATAAAAACAGACATAGAGGGAAAAAATGTTTCAATAAATTTAATTTGTACTGATTTCAACCATATTAATTCCTCAAGGTAAAGAATCCTTAGATGATATTACAATCAATCAATAAGCATATAGTAACAGAAGCGATCCAGGTTTATAAAAAGGTGTCTAATACATTTAAGGTTTACCATGGGGAAAAAATACTTGTATTTTAAGATTCCCATGGAATGGGACCTCATATCAATCAATCAAAATTTTTTACTTTGAAGCAACTCATTCTCTCAAATCGAAAATTCAAAATTCTATTTTATTAAAACCTTATAAACCAGTTTTCTACTATCAAAGAAACAAAAGAAACAGAAAAAAGACGATAAAATTTTTTCCCTAAAAGCTAGGATCACAAAGCAACATAAGATTAATAAAGCTGCCACGTGAACAACTCCAATGATAATTGTAGCAAGAAAATTTACCTGTACTCAAAGAAAAGCTTCCTACCATCAACAACAAGACCATCATCACCAATCTTATCCATCATTGTGCGAGCCGCCCCCTGTTAAAGAAGAAATTCCCTCATGACATTCAACAAAACGGAACAGAAAGCATTGACTTCTTAGACCGGAGAGGTACCACAGAAGGAAAATCAATAAAAGCAAATCCGCGAGAAATGCCAGAATTTCTCTCTTTGATCACACGGACATGGCGAAGTGGCCCCCATTCAGCCTGATGGCCACATAAAAACGGAGAAATGTTACTTAAGTTATACTTAGTGACATAATAATATTCAACACAAAAGCAAACAACAAAATGTTACAAGAATCTGGTATAGATCTTCTTCTGTTGTTTTCTGTGAGAGACCCTTCACAACAACAGTTGCAGATGGTGCCTGCAAGAAAGCAAAATCTTGACCTTTACCCAAATTCACATCTTAAAACAAATTCTGTAGAAAAAATACAGGGAACATAGAAAATGAAGCACACCACAGAATAATGATCACGCTGATATTTCTCTTCACGGTCCCTTCGCTTCTCAGTTTTCTCATTTCGATCATCATCATAGCTGTCCTCTCGATGGCTTTGTCCATGGTTTCGAACTCGAGGTGACCTTGATCTAGGATGATCATAACGTCCACGGGATCGTGATCGAGACCTCTCATGCCTTCCCTGTGGACTCTGATCTCTCTCTCTACTCAAGCGATCTCGATCACGTGATTCACGCCTCCTCCAATTGCCATCTCTCCAACTGCCTCTTTCATAGTCGGAATCATAACTGTGTCGACCGTATTCATAATCCCTCTCACGGCTCTTGTCCCTGCTCTGATTGGCAATGTGGGGCCTATTGTCATAATCATCATATGAGTAGTCATCTCGTTCTCTTCCCCCATACCTAGAGGGCCTGTCAAATTCATGATCACGAAAGTTGTCAACACCACGATAGCTATCCCGAAATTTATTAAAATCTCCAAATGAAGAGATCTCATGATCACGAAATGTATCCATGTCACTAAATGAGTCAACATAAGGCTTCTGGTGACGCCTAGAATCCCGATCATGAGGATATTCTTCCTCATAACTTCTCCTCCTTGATTGAGACCAAATACCAGCAGCTGCAGGAGGAGGGGGGTGGTTATCCCTCTCTAGAAATTCTCGGTGGTAGGAACTTCTTGGATAGACATTGTCCCTTGAGTATCTTTCATCTAGAAATCTCCTCTCATCATATGAACCACCGACCCTGCCACAATAAGAAAGAGATTGGAAGAGAAAAGACATATTGTGATATAATGAAGCCAAATGTTGGTATAAATAAGCACTTGAATAGCAAATGAAATGAGAAAATTGACATGACAGCATTAAAGCAAAAGGATAACAGCTAATAATTTGTGAACCATGTACCTGTATTGTGAAGCACAAAAATACTAATTTCAAAGTAAAATTTTACCCATGGAGACGATGATAAGCAGTGGCGAGCACTCACCGGAAATTGGGATCATGAACAGCGGAAAACCCCTCAACAGCCTGTGGATTCAAGAGATAAGCTATGTCAATGTGAGGAAGAAATATGAATTAGGCAAAGGGGAGAGTCCAAATCCTGAGTGCCCCACGGCTTTGTTTCATATTTGTATAAGGGATGAGAGAATGATCCCATATAGGTGATTATAAAGGAGGAAACCGCAATTACGCTGTTATTATCCCATCCTTGATGAAGAGGGTAGCGAGCAGGAGCAGGATCCATTTTCTTTCTGTTGGGTTGGGTTGGGTTGGGGCGGAGAATTTGTCTAACTTCCTGTAATATAATGCACAAGAAAAGAAACAGAGACGGTTATGCCATTTATGAACCAAGGAAGCAGCAGAATTCCCAACGACTTTGGCCTCGAAATCCCCTTTCCATCTTCCAGATTGATTGAGCTAAAATCAGGCAAAGAAATCAAACAACAAAACCCACTAACCTAATCTAAAATCCTAATCTAATCGATGTTGCCCATTTACAATCTGCATTCGATTTGTTTACCTGCCTGGGGTCGGGTTGAAACTCGAATCAAATCAAGCCAGCTTCCGCACCTCCGCTTTGTCGCCCTCCCTACGATTCCACAATCCGCTTTTCTCTCTAACTTCAAATCTAAGATCTTTTCACAGTTTTATACTTTTGATCTTTCTATTATTTACTGAATAGAATTGAATTGAAGGGCCAAACCACAAACACCATTACCATATAAATACAAATACCATACCACATCTGCCTGCGTTGGCAGTGCCACAAAAATCACAATTTCTCAAAACCCTAGAAGTATTTTCGAAATTACCAAAAAGCCCACCTTCAATGTCAATTGAGGGTTACTCGGCATCGTTTTTATTTCATGTTTTTTTTATTTTTTATTTTTAAAACAGCATCATAAAACATGGTTAATAACATGTTATTTTAAAAAAAAAAATTAAAACAAGAATTTTAAAAATTTTTGAAAATAAAAATTTTTTGTTTTCATTGTTTTTAAAAATATATTTTCATTTCTGATAATGTTTGTAACTAAGTGATAAGTGTCTTCATCTTCAACAAGCTCAAATGAAAATGTGTACCTTGTTTTGGGTACTTTATTATTTTTCTTTGCACATGTACATATCTAGGTGACCTTGGTATCCATTTATATATTTCAAGCTCATCTTATTTCTTAATATTGTCTATGATGTATCTTGTTATTGTATTCTTGAGCATTTTGATGATCTTATGGAATTTGTGGCTATTGTGGTTGAATAAACATTCCTACATATGACTAATTTTTTAGGAATGTTGGATGTAACAACTTGATCATTTAATGCTAATTGGATATGCACATGTGAGGATTTATTGGTTTTAATGTCCTTGTGCCTTTTGACAATTTGATGATGTTCTTGATGATTGCAAGTTTTTTAGCTACAAAGTATGTGTATTGCTAATTGTGAATATTGCTTATGTTCATGGACTTCATTACTTTGACCATTGCTTCTTTCCACTTTGAAATTACCTATTGATAATTTTAGACATTATGTCTAAGGCATTTGTTTATGGTCCACATTAATCATATTTCATATGTACATTGACCATGTTGGCATTCAATTGATAATGCGCATATTGCTTATGGATACACTATATGTTGACAATAAACATGTACTTAATGATGATATCCTTGTTTTTGTCATGCATATAGTGCTCTGTTGAGCTCCCTTTATCATTTTTTTTCTTTGAACTATATACAATTTGCTATGACGAAAAGTGGAGAAATAATGATGAATTGTTATATTGTTATATGCTTAAAGCATTTCATCATACAAAATCAAAATTGAAATTTGACGCATACATTTGAGGGGAACATGATTTTGCAAGATAAATGATTACTACATTAAGGGGAAGAATTTTAAAATTAATTCATCTTAAGTTCTGTCATATGAAAAAGAGAGAGATGGTTAGCTTTGAATTATAGAGGATTTTGATATGACCTAATTAAACTTAAATAATTTAAATTTGAATTTCACTTTTAGTTAGACTAAATTAATAAATTAAATATAAAAAATATTGCTAAATAAGTTGAAAATTAATTAAAATCAAACATGCATGTTCTTGAGTTTTAAATGTTGTTAAAGCATGTTTGGCGATCTTAAAATAGCCTTGGAAGATTGAATGCATGCTTAAAATTGCTAAAATTGTGTTTCATGCCTAAAGTATGAATACCTTTGGTAAAGGTATCGATATATCATCATCATCATCTTCATCAGAGCCTTTATTCCAATACTGGGGTAGTGTTGACCCAAAATACTTGACTTGGCACCCAGTTCGCAAAGGTTTGATTGGGGGTGCTGTGACGAGTGCGGGGCGCAGGAAAAGCCTTGCATGGTGCGCACACCAAACAAGTAAGACAGGTAGTTGGCCTGGGCGGCTTACCAGGCTTGACACTGAAACACTAACGAACGATGATTGTGAATTGCAGGTTGCGGGTGAACATGCTTAACACCAAGAGACGTGAACCATGTGAGTGGGTAACGGTCACAGCGAGAATTGTGCAGTCGTTGGAGACGTGCACAAAAGTTAAGTAGCCCGAACCTTATAAAGCGGAGATAAGGAGGATTGCGGGTCATGATAAGTCTTGGCAAAAAATATCATTGGAGAATATTAAAGACCCTAACTCTTAAGGGCACTGAGGTGGCGATCATTCGGAGAGTCCTAAGTCTAGTGAAAATTAATCTTAGAGAGTTTATGTTGTAATCAAACTCTAGTACCTATGTGAGAGGGGTGTCTTCACTTGCCTATATAAACCTCATTTGAGGGGTTATGAAAGATAACCTAGAGATTCAAGAGAGCTAGAGAGAAAAGTAGAGAGCGGTCTTCTCTACAAGTTATATTCCTTTTTGTTGCGGATTAATAAAAAGGCTCTTCTCTTGAAAGCTTGAGTGTTCTTTACTGTTTGAGTATTCTTTGGTTAGTCGTTTTCTTGTTCAAGTGTAATATCGCTGCATATTAGCCCGTATTTGGGTTAGGCGCGGAGATTGACTGACTAAGTTGCAGAGAATTTAGGTCATCATTGGGAACTGTTCTATAGGAGAGAACGACCTTGTGAGAATTTGGTATCAGAGCGGAGTTTTCTGATCATGACACACGAGTTGGCTGACCGAGTTGCTGTCCTTGAGGCGATTGTGGGCGTACCGCAAGAGGAAGCGGGTACAATGGTGGAACAGATTCAGGTCATGGCGTGCAGTGTCCAGGAGTTGACACAGCTAGCCTTCGACATGCAGAAGGAGCATGATAATTGCTATACTAGCGTTATAGAACAAGTTCATGATCTTTTGGACAAATTTGAGGTACAATTGAATTCCCTAAAGGCTAATGTTTTACTGATGAAATGGGCAATGATTGCTACAAAACATGCGGAGGCGTCTAGTAGCAGTATAGGGGGTGAAAGTAGCGATCTTCTAAAAAAAGGTCAAGGTACCTGAACCTAAGGAGTTCGCAACGCCAATGAGCTTGAGAATTTCTTGTGGAACATGGAGCAGTACTTTAAGGCTGCTAGAATACCGGAGCAGGACCAAGTTACTATCACTAGCATGTACCTCACGAGTGATGCTAACCTATGGTGGCGAAGCAGATTGGTCGGTGACGATAGTGCTGGTCATCCGAGGATTGAAACATGAGACGCACTGAAGAAGGAGTTGTGGGATCAATTCCTTCCCTTGAACGCGGCATGGGTCGTGAGAGAGGCGCTCAAGAAACTTAAGCATACGGGTTCTGTGCGAGATTATGTCAAGGAGTTTAGCTCTTTGATGTTGGACGTGAAGAATATGTCAGAGGAAGATAAGTTATTTAACTTTTTCTCAAGACTTCAGCCATAAGCTCAGGCTGAGTTACATAGGCAGAATGTGAAGGACCTACCTCAGGCAATTGCGGCTGCAGACAGTTTGACGGATTACAAACTGAGTTTTTCTTCGTTAAATATTGAGGAAAGGAAGAAGAACAATCCTGATAGAAATATGGGGAAAGGCAAGAAGGATTGGAAGAAGCATCAGGGAAACAAGGAAAAGGCTGAGTCTTCTAAGTAGAAGGGACCAGATCCACCCCAAAGCAAAGAAGATTGGAGCTGTTTTTTGTGTAATGGGAACTATAAAGCCTGAGATTGCCCTAGACGGACCAAGTTAGCTGCCCTCATGAGTAAGGAGGATTCTGACGATGAGTGTCCACGAGTTGCCCATATACAGTTGCTCAATGCAATTTGGACTGAATAACAAGCTCCTCAGAAGGAATTGATGTATGTGAAAACCGTCACGACCCATGTTTACCAAAAATCGCTACAAATTTTTCGTTTTTTCATTTCTTTTCCTGATCGTGAACATTCTCACCACTAAACAGTTGGACTATGAGTCAGTATTAATTACCCTTTACCATCTACCATGACATCTATCCTTAATTTATTTAAATGCACACAAGTATACTTTATAATTGAGACTCTATACTTGTACGTGTTTACTAATATTTACATCCCAATATTATATTCCAAAATGATTACTGTGCTATTACATGTTTAGATACAAAATAATACCAGGTGTATACCTTTCGATGATGGGAAGCAGCGGATACCAAGAATGTAAGTCCTCAACCGCTCACTAACTACTGCGAGTGCTCTGAAAAGAGGGGAAAATAAGGGGAATGAGCAAACCACGCGCTCAGTAAGGCAATCATGCAAGCAAGTAGATAACCACACTATCTACATGATCATGATGTCATGCATTAAATCATTCTCTTTCGAAATCATACTTAAATACGAATTTCATGCATACTTTTATGCCAGATAAAATCATTCGTATAGAGCAGTTTATTTCGTGAAATGACAGATAAAGTATAGAATTATACTGGATGCTATTTAAGTAATGCACATTATGTCAAAACATGCCATTTATTTCAAATCGTCAATTCATTTTGTGAAATGGCAGATAAAATATGAAATTATACGTCATGCTTTTTAAATAATGCACATTATATCAAAACATGCCATTTATTTCGAAATCCACATCCACCCCAAAATCATCATGACTAAATCCCGAAACCATAAAATTCAGGAAATCACAAAATCAAGTCATAAGTAATATGTGATTTCACAAAGCAAATAATATGCGATTTCGCAAAGTAAAATGACATGCAATTTCATAAAGTAAGTGACATGTGAGACTAGGCAAGAATCAGGGTAATAACTCTAGGACTATGGCCATATCCTGTGATCCCAGGCTACACTGATCATGTGTGCGGGGTATCACATCACATTTGAGGCTGCCCCAGAAGGTGGGTACCAAACCGTCCCGTTAGCCAATCAGATCACTAGTTCGAAGACTACACATCATATATCATAGTACGGTACAACGTACTCCATGCTGTAAGCACGGTACAACATACACCTCATGCCCATGTCATCTCAATATCCAAAGCCATGTCTCGAAATGCACGTGCAAGCCTATTTAATCGATGTGGCACACAGCCTACCCGAAGCTCCCAGCACGACCTTATGCATGTCATATAAAAATCTAGTGCGAGCAAAGCTCCTGGCACAATGTCATGTATAAAATCATGTAAAATCGAGTGCAAGCCAAGCTTCCAGCACTCTGTCACATGCACAAATCATGTCAAATCTCGTGCGAGTAATGCTCTCAGCACGTTTTGTTTCCACATAATCATGTAAGTGGCTCAGTTTCATAGAATGGTTTTCAAAACCAAAATCAACACCTGCCACGTGCTATTTTATGTAAATTGATAAAATATCAGTCAGCCTACCCATATCCTTGTTAAAAAGCATTAAAATTCATCAAGAACACTCAGTTCTTGCTTTTCATGACTTTTTCCAAAAGTGAAAATATTTACCCTTCACAGGGGTAAAATCATCATTTACCCTCTCAGGTTGAAATAAATATTATTTAATGTGCTAAAAAGCAGTATTTCATAGTGAAAACACTCAAAACATGCTATTTATGCATATTTCAATCCAATCCTAACTTTTTCAAAATTTCCCTTATTAGGGGCAAAACACTAATTTTTCTATGTCGGGTCTCTACCGATATTTCCCATATTCAGAAATTATATACAATTTTAATTATTCTAAAATCTACCCGAAAATACGTTTAGCTACCTCTAGCTACTCACACAATTCCCTTACCTCAATTTCTCTGATCATTCTACCTTTTTCGTTGTTACCGATCACCCGATCTATTTAACTCCCAGTATGTTCTCTGGAGCTACAAAAAATTATTTATCGGGTTAAATACAGTACATTTTACTTGCATTTCACTTTTACTGGGCTTAATTTACAGCATTGGGCCCGTTTACTCTTATTGGGCCCGATTGCACCTTAATCAGCCTTAATCCCATTTTTCACTTACTATTCACATCATCGAGGCCTATTGGGCTCATTGGGCCCACCAACAATTATTAGGCCTCGTTCTAAACTCTTTGATAGCTCAATTAATTATTAACGACAATTTATCTCCAATTTCAAAATATAATTCATTTTATACTGAATTAAATCCGTAATTTATGCGGTAAATTTTTAACACGCATAACGATGTAATTTATCGTAAATAAATGGTCTCGTAAAGGTCTGGTATAGAAATACGATAACCCTTTTGAAATTGTGAAGCGAGTAGGCGCGATGACTTATCAGCTGAAACTGCCTGAGAGGATGAAGCTACATCCTACTTTCCATGTGAGCTTTTTGAAGCCTTACCATAAAGATGCTGATCCAAGAAGACAACAGGTGAGAAAGGCTCCACCCACTACGAGAAGCCATTTCGAGAAGAAGGTGGCTAAGATACTTGACAATAAGGTTGAAGAAGCTAGTAGCAAGAATCAGAGAACCTACTACTTGGTGCAGCGGGAATACGAAGGTGAGGCAGATGCTACTTATGAGAAAGATACTTCTTTGTGGCAATTCGAGGATGATATTAAGGCATATTTGGAGCTCATTCTGATAAGGGCATCAACTTCCTCAGATTGGGGGAGGGTTTGTTAGACCCAAAATACTTGACTTGGCGCCCAGCTAGCAAAGGTTAGGTTGGGGGCACTGTGACGAGTGCAGGGCGTGGGAAAAGTCTTGCACGGTGCGCAACGGGGCACGCACTAAACATGCAAGACAGGTACTTGGCCTGGGCGGCTTACCGGGCTTGACACTGAGACACTAATGGACGATGATCGTGAATTGTGGGTTGCGAGTGAACTTGCTTAACACCAAGAGACGTGAACCATGTGAGTGGATAACGACCACAACGAGAATTGTGCAGTCGTTTGAGACGTGCGCGAAAGCTAAGCAGCCTGAACCATATAAAGCGGAGATAAGGAAGATTGCGGGCCACGAGCCGAGATAAGCGAATAAGTCTTGGCAGACCATATCACTGAAGAATATTAAGGACTCGAACTCTTAAGGGCACTGAGGTGGCGATCATCCGGAGAGTCCTAAGTCTAGTGGGAATTAATCTTAAAGAGTTTATGTTGTAATCAAACTCTAGTACCTATGTGAGAGGGGTATCCTCACTTGCCTATATAAACCCCATTTGAGGGGCTAGGAAAGATAACCTAGAGATTCAAGAGAGCTAGAGAGAAAAGTAGAGAGCGGTCTTCTCTGCAAGTTGTATTCCTTTTTATTGCGGATTAATAAAAAGACTCTTCTCTTGAAAGCTTAAGTGTTCTTTACTGTTTGAGTATTCTTTGGTTAGTCGTTTTCTTGCTCGAGTGTAATATGGCTGCGTATTATCCCATATTTGGGTTAGTTGTGGAGATTGATAAACTAAGTTGCGAAGAATTTAGGCCATCACCGGAAACTGTTCTATAGGAGAGAACGACCCTGTGACAGGTAGGCTATATGAACCAATATACAAATTCATGTTAAGTCGTTAGCATGAATTCTTCTTCTTACTCATTCTTATCTAATGCAATGTATTATTCTAACTCTTGTTTCGCCATATCTTTCCGGATTACTTCTTTCCAAGTTTTTTTCGGTCTTCTCTTAGCCTTTACCCTTTTTACATCATTAATAACCTCCACTCTTCTAACTAGAGCGTCCACAGATCTACATCGTATGTGTCCAAACCAATGTAAATGATTTTCACTCATTTTGTTTTCGATAGTTGCCACTCCAACTTTTTTGCGAATATCCTTATTTCTCATTCTAACTTTTCTCGTATATCTACACATCCATCGTAGTATTTGCATTTTCGCTACACTCATCTTCTATGTATGCACTCCTTTAGTTGACTAACATTCACAACCATAGAGTAATATAGGTCTAACAATTGTCTTGTAAAACTTGTCTTTCAACCTTATAAGAATTCCTTTGTCACACAACACACTTGTAGCGTTCTCCACTTGCTCTAACCAGCTTGTATCCTATGGGTCACATCACCATCAATCTCTCCATCCATCTAAATAATTGACTCCAAATATCTAAAATGATCACGTTTCGGGATCGCCACCCTATCTAGCATCACTATGTTTCTATCTTCCTCTCTGTTTGGACTGAATTTACAGTCCATGTATTCAGTCTTTGCTCTGCTTAATTTGAATCCTTTTGACTCTAACGTCTGTCTCCACAGTTCTAACTTAGTATTAACTTTCACTCTAGTATCAGCACACAAGATAGTTTTATCTGCAAACATCATACACCAAGGTACATTTTCCTAGATGGATTTTATCAGCTTATTTATTACTGTAGTAACAAAAACAAGCTTAACGACGACCCTTGATGTAGCCTTACTATGACAAAAAATTCACTTGTTTGCCCTCCACACGTCTTCATATATGTTCTTCCATCGATACACTTATTTAAAATTTTGGTACTTAAATCCAAGGTATCGATACCACTATCGTTACCATTGGATAGAAGGAAATCCTCTGTTTTGGTATTGATAACTAGGATTTATGTATTGATACCCCATACTTTGAATTGTTGTATTTCTTCACAAGGCATCGATACTTCAAGGTAAGATATCAATAGCCTTGTGCTTGGTAAGAAAAAAAAACATATAGTTTTTCTTTGTGTTATAAAGGGAAGATATGCAATTAATGCACACCAAAAACCTAATCTCATAGAAGGGATATAAAAGGAAGCATTTAAAGCCTTAAAGTTAGAGCTTTCAATCCCTACACCTTCTATTCTTCAACATTGAGGTGACGTTTGGTAACTTGCAAGGAAAGTGATGTAGTGCAAAGTGATTGTAGGGAATGTAATTGCTGAAAAAGTAACTTTGCAGTGTTTGGTATGACAATATAAAATTTTGTTTAAATTGTAGGAAAAGTAACTTTGCAGCGTTTGGCATGCAGTTACTTTGCTGGGAAAGTGTGACAAATTTCAAAAATACCCCTGACTATAAAAACAATTTTCCAATGAAAATTAATTAAAATAAAAGTTGTATTATTAATATTACTCATCATTTGTAATTTTAAATTGTCATGTATTATTATTAATTTAAATTTTAATTAGTATAATATTAATAATTCATATATTATTAATGTAATTCGAAATTTTAATGTATCAATTGTAAATTTTCAATTATCATGACATCAACATAGTACCTATAACATCCATGAAAGTTATAATAATTCATACAAATCCATGTAAAATATTTTTCATACATGATAACACCCTATAAACATTCATAAAAGTCATAATAATTCATACAAGTCCTAATAAGATATTTTTCATACATAATTCATAATGTCATGCCATTCATCAAGTCATAAAATACAATATGTCCTACTAGAATATCCTCATACATAATAATTTATACCTACCCATAATCATCCATCAAATCATAATAATTCAACGAAGTCCCACTACCATAACCCTATGCATAATAATCCAAAATACGTTATAATAATCCAAGTTACAATAAGTCATAAACATCTAAGTCAACCATCCAAAGCTCAAACTCCTATATATCAGATGCAGCACGAAGTTGACGAAGATACTTCTTCACATAAAGCATTCTCCTTTCATAAGAACATGAGAAGAAAACGTCAACCTTGGTTGGGCTACTGAGGATGATTTCTGTAATCTCAACTATATCATTTTTTTCAGTCCTTCTACATCATTCTTTAGCTCTGAAATTGAATCCATTACCCTCATCCTTCTAGCAGCATCATCAGCCATAAATTTGAAGCAATCAGCCAACTTACCAACTTGTTCACTTGCGTTCTCACATATGCTATAAAGGCCATTCATATTCTGGACTAAAGCATCTGCAACTGCCTCCATACCATGATCTCCAGATTTCTTTTTCTTGTTTATATTGCGAGTGACATTGTCAGCATTACAAACTGAACGTCTTTGAGTACCAACGGATGAATCACTGAATGGTGTGAAGGCATCATTGTCACCAACATCAGCTTCAAGATTCATGTCCTCAAGCTCGGTTTCAGCATTTGCATTTGCAGTTTCGATATTATCAATAGCTTCTCCAGGAGTTTCTGCTGTCAAACCAGTTGCCCTATCTTTGCCAAAAAAGAGAGCCAACTTCCAAAGTGAGGGAAAGGCTTGTTCCGTAGTCCCGCTGCTCCGGGATGGCCCTGCAATTAAATTCAAAATCATGCACATTCTTTAATTAAACAATATTATATCAGAAATATATATGAAGTAGAATAAGTTATAATGTATAATACCTTTAACCAACCATTCCAAACATCAAGCTCACATGTTATACAGTTTTTCTCTTCATCCCACCCAAATCCAGATGCAGCATTACCTAACATATCTACAACCTCTCTATATTGTGACTTGAGCATTCTCATCTTAGAGTTGATGTGAGGGTTACCTTTGATTTCACAATTCGAGATTTTTTCGGCCATCCATTTCTCAAGTTGGGTCAAGTATCCAGCCTTGAATGTGCCATTGTCTTTACTTCAGCCACCCTGGTCGACAAGCTCAATACAACAATTAATTAAGATGGCATCTTCAGTTGATGTCCACTGGTGAGTGGACCTTCTGTTTGAAGCATATTGGGATGAATCACCCTCCATTAACCTGTTATAGAAGCAAACTAGACAAACAAATTGTTGGAAGCAATTAAATAGTTCAAAAAAATGTACATTAAAATAAGACATTGAAATAATACATTGAAATAAACAACCGTTACAAGTGTCTAGTTTAAGTAGTTCGAATGCAAAGAAATATCATAAACAAGTACAACCATTTATGATAAATCGCACAAATCAAACACATTTAGATTGTTCAAATTGAAATAAACAACACATTACGACATAGGTTAATTCTGGTTCCTAGAAGTAAGCCATTCATTCCATATCTCTTGTGCTAAGTTGTCTCTCCAATTTGTCCATTCAGGAGAAGACTCGATGAATGCGATGGTGTCAATATCTTGATTAGATTCAACAACTCCCTCTGTTAATTCAGCCTCAAGTGGATCAACTGACATCTCTCTCTTTATATGGTTGTGTAACAAAACATATGCAGAAATTATTCTAACATTTGTTTTCACTGGATACCACGACCTCTCTCGAAGGATTGCCCATCTCATCTTTAGTAACCCAAAACATCTCTCGATAACATTTCTAGCACTAGAGTGTCTAAAATTAAACAACTCTTCTTTTGATCGAGGGGTATGATTCTGTCTCCAATCACTTAAATGATACCTTTGACCTCGATATGGAGTTAAAAATCCTTCTCCATTAGTACACCTAGCATCACACAAGTAACAAAAACCTATGGTAATCAAAAAATTTTAAATCTTAAGTCAACCCTTCTGATAAGAAAGAAATATTGATCTGCTTATAATGATTTCATACCTTTAGGCACTTTCAACCCATCCTTTCTAGATATTGCATCTCGAAGAACCTTAGAGTCTGCGGCAGAACCTTCCCATCCAGGTAAGATATATATGAACTGCATATCTTGTGAACAGACCCCTAAGACATTTATGGCAATTTCATTCTTTCTTGTCCTGTATCTAGGCTTATCAATCTCCAATGCGTTAACTTTAATATAAGTCCCATCTAATGCACCTAAACAGTTTTATTGTTTCCAATTAAGAATTGACACAAACATTTTGTCGATTAGTTTCATTCATACATTTGTCTAAATGAACGTAAAAACTATTACAAATTGATGCATTGCCTTAAACCATTTCCATCTAAGGTCATTGGAATTCTCATGAACATGCTCTGGCTTCTTTAACAATATCGAATGCAGCCTTAGTACTGAATGTAATACCAACGTAAATTGCCTACTGACAGTCTCGCCACTCCTAACGAATTCTCGCTTAATAACCCTATTTTTCGCATGATGAGAAATGATATACAAGAATATAACAACCATTTCTTCAACATTCATATTTTTTGTTGGTGCAAGTCTACCAATAGTTTGAAGCATATTACATAGTTTATAGAAGCAATGCCTGTCCATTCTAATGTTTTCAACACATGTCAAATCAGAATCAAACACCATCCTTCTAAAATTCAACTGCCTAATGACATGTCTCTCATAACTAGTATCACTCCCCCGTTTACGCTTTCTCATATTCAATAACAAAACACCACAATCTTGAAAAGAAACATTAATCAAGTTAATAATGTTTAAAAGCTTTAGACATAAAGCTATGACAGTGGCCACTATTGCATATTGCTGTTGGGAGAATCCTTCCATTCTGTGATTAACAAAAGTTTCAATAAAAAAGTAATTTAACATAATGAGTTCACATATCATTTAACTAACAACATACATATATATTGTCTAGCACATTGTCATATTAAACCCTAAAATCCATATGAGAATTCAAATTACAAGACCATCAAAACAATTACACTAACCATTACGAACACAAATCAAAGTTAAAATAACACCAATACAGAATGCAACTACTAAATGACACCAATAAATAGTGGAAGGTTGATGTTGAATAATATGACGTTGTTGATCATTTAACTGTCTATCTTGGTGCCTAATAGCATCGACACTTGGCATTTCAGTATTAGAATAATCATTCAATCCCCAATAATCCAGAAAAACTTGTTCAGCTTGGGCTCTAGTAGGAAATGATTGATAAGTTGCTCCCCTAAACTCATGGACTTGTCTTTGAGCTTCCGGCCAACTGTTATAGATGCCCGGTCTGTATCCAACATACACTACGTATGTCTTTGCCATATCTAATTACCAAAATTGTAGAAATGATTAAATATTTGTTTATGGACATTTTTTATGCAAATACAAACAATTAATTTGCCTTGAGTGAGTTATTTTCATTATTCAAAGCATAACTGTAAGACCCGAAATTAAATCGTAAATTTTATGAGGTAGAAAAATGTTCACAAATTTAAAGGAATGGGATTTGGACTGAAAATAAGGATTCAAATCATAAAATGAATGAGTGTTCGTGAAGGAAAGTTTGACTGAATTAATCCCGAACACGTACAAGGGCAAAACGGTCAAAAGATCGAAAGCCGGTATAATTTAACAAGAAATAATTATTAAAAATAATGGATTGAGGAAGTTCGATCAATAACGAAGAATTACATATGTTTTGGGTTAAAATTGATCAAAATATTAATTTTTAAAATTAACCGAAATTTTTGCTGCGAAAAACAATCCCGAAAAATAATCAAAAATTATACCGGGAAGCCAAAATAATACCGAGAAATTAATTTATAGACTAAATGAATAAAATATAATTTTTTTAAAGATATTTTGAATATTTTAGACTAATTTAATCAATTAAATAATATTAAAATAAATTATAAATATAAATAAATAAATTAAAAAAAAAGAAAAAGAAGTGAAACAGAAATGAAAACGCGAAAGGAAAACGAAGGAAACGAAGCCGAGCAACCGAGGAAGGCCGGCGTGACCACCGGCGGCCAGGGACCCAGGTGAGGGCCGGCGAAGGAAGCCCGACGCCAGGTGAATCGTCTGCCACTGGTGACGTGCGCCAAGGACGCCGGAGAACGCCGAAAAATGGAGGAGAAGACCGCGGGAAAGAAATGGTCACCGGCGACGAACGGCAGCGATTCGGGCAGAACTAAGGCCCGATTCTAAAAGCCCAGGCGACGGCGGTTCTTTCTGCACCAGTAGCAGCCAACGAAACGGCGGGAATCGCCGGCGACGGCTAAGGGAAGAAATGGGTTCCGACGGCCGAGGGAGAAGAGTCGGACCGACGACCTTCCGACGACCTCGACCGAAGCTGAGGCCAGATTCGAGCTGCGGACGACCTTACGGAGCCACTGGCGACGGAAGCCGGCAGAGAACCGGTCGGCAAGGTGGTGAACCAGAGTGAACCGGTCTGAACCGGACCGAACCGGTTCAGCCAAGAAAGAGAGGAAAAAAAAAGGAGAAAAAGGAAAAAAGAAAAAGAGAAAAAATTGAAAAAAATTCCAGTGATGCAATCGAGCTTCGGGTAAGTCGGTAAGAGTTCGAATTGATCAATTTAAATTTTGGAATATTTAATTTGATAAATAATCGACTGAAAGTTTACTCGAAAATATATTTAATTGTGTAGCTCGACGATTGGCATCGACCGAGAGCTCGAGACAGCCTCAAATTTCGTACTATCATGGAATCTTGGGTTACGATAATTTACATCGCTATGCGTGATATGAATTTAAATTTCGCATAAATTGAATTAAATTATGGAAAGTCGGATAAATTGTCGTAAATAATAAATTTAGCTATTCGAGAGTTAGAATGAGGCCCAAGGAATTGTTAGTGGGCCCAATGAGCCCAATAGGCCTCGATAGTGTAAAAAATTAAGTGAAAAACGGGCTTAAGGCCGATTAAGGTCCATTAAGGTGCAATCGGGCCCAATAGGGGTAAATGGGCCCAATGATTTAAATTAAGCCCAAAAAGTATTAAATACAATTAAATTGTATAATATCTGACCTGAGGAATATTTATACGCAGTTTCGGAGGTTTGATTTGGGAGCATATTGGACTGCGCGACGAGACAACAGTGAAAAAGGAAAGGTCAGACTCTACAGAAAAATGAGGTAAGGGAATTTTGTAGGTACATAGAGATGCCTATACGTATTTTGAGGGTATTTACAGGGCTTAGAAATTTCTTACAGCATCTAGAAATGAAATAATAATTTTTACGAAAATCGGGGCTTAGGTGAATAAAGAAAAAGACGATTTTGCCCCTGAGAGTAAAAATTTACAAAAGGGGTAGTAAGGCAGATAAGTTGCATGATTTCATATTTTTATTGCTTTATATGAATATATTGCTTTGATTTAAGCAAATATGCATATAGGTTGGCTGTTGATTTCGTGAAATATACGAAAGGGTACCGGTTTGTACCGGTTACTATTTTAAAAGATGTTTTGTCAAGATTTAGCCACCTATCATATTTATACAAGTAAAAAGAGTGCTAGAGTCTTTCTCGCACTCAAGTTTACTGATTTATTTCTCATGAAAAGCTGTACTGGAGCATTGCTCGTACGAGAAATTTGTGTGTGCACAAAACCGTGCTGGAGCTTCGCTCGCACGAGATTTTAGATATCATGATATGCATAGCGTGGTGCTGGAGCTTCGCTCGCACTAGACGTGAGTTGACATGCATATAGTCGTGCGGAAGCCTCGTGTAGACTGTGTGTCACAGAGAGTTGAGATGCTCGCACATATACTTTGAGACATGGGTTGGTTATCGACATAGTATTGGGGTGGATAAGACCTACGGCAGGCACCCCCAGACTATGATATGGGTCCACGAAGTACGATGTACCGTGTATGTCACACGGAGTACGCTGTACCGTGCAGTCATGATGACTCTATGATGTTACTTGATATTCTGGCGGGTAGGACTTGACCCCACCTCCCGTTGCAGTTGTGATAACCCGCACACCGGGATCCGTGTAGCCTGGGATCACAGGGACAAAGTATGGCCATAGTCCTCGATTTTCATACAGTAACCTACATGCCTCACATGATATCATACGGTCTGGATAGACCAGGACAAACCCGATGGAGGGGTAATCCCGATTTATGTTTTTAAAAGAGATGCGATTTAATGAATCAAGGTATTTCCGAGAGATGGGTTTGACCTTGATGAAGTTGTTTTATGATGAAACAAATGAGTTTTAAAGTGATGAGTTTTGTGATTAAATGAATAAGTTTTAAAGTAAAGAGTTTATGATGAAACTAATAAGTTTTTAATGTGACGAGCATGAGATGTCATACATGATGATTTTTCCATGTTTGATTTATATGTCGATTTCATGATTTCCCTTATATGATATATACATACATGTGGCATCGTTTTAGTCATTCCTCATGCTCAAAATATAAAGGATTTTATATCATGACATTATCAGCACGTAGATAGTATAGTTATCTACCTGTTTACATTATTGCCTTACTGAGCTGTTTATGCTCACCCTTTCATTTTCCAACCCACAGGGTATATTCAGTAGAAGAGAGCGACAATAGTTTCGCATTTCGATTATCCGCTACTTCTTATTAAGATCAGGTATACACATTTATATAATTTTTGTATCTGAACATATAGATGCACAGTACTGTATATGGATTTAATATTGGGGATGTATTTTGTTTAAATAAATTGATATGTGAATGTGAATATGAAAATGGAATGGTAAATAGGTGAGAGGTTACTAACACCGAATCATAGCCCAACTGTTTAGTAGTGTAACTGTTCACGACGAGTGAGGAAATTAAAAAAAGCGAAAAATTTACTCTGATTTTAGGTAATTTGGGTCGTGACAATAACATCTTTACATTAATTCTCGTGTATTTATACTAGTAATATCTGAATGGATTAGAGTCAATTTTAAGATTTGGTAGTTAGGGTAGTTATGTTTATTATGACAAGTATAACTAACATAATGATCATAACAGATAACTACCATAGCTGTCAATACTCTTGCAAGTTGATCTGCAACAAATGAAAGAATGAACACGTGTAATATAACATTTCTTATACAGAAGAACCAAGAAAAGCATTTATTTTATTTTTGCTAATTGTTTCTTGTAGGAATATTCATCCATAAATTTATTTGCATCTGCCCTGACACCTATTGATGGAATAGAGCATGGATGCCTACAATCTACCTACTTACTACTTATTGAAATATATGCAGAACGCCTATCATAACAAATTTATAATTCTGCAGCGGTACAACATGAGTTCAGGTAACAGGAGAACTTAACCATTTGCATATAAAAAAGGAACATAAAATAGTACGAAAATCAGGACTTACATTAGGAGGAAAGTGAAACAAAAATGCAATAAAGCATCAGAAGTAATTTCCAAAGTAGTAATCTCTTTGTTCAATCAACAGCCTCAGAACATACAGATATCAGAGAACATGTTATCTATAAACATTCTTTAAAGATAGAACACAAAAGAATAACAACTAAGCCTGTTCATCTTCATTTCAATCTACACTCTAAAGTTCCATAAATTTCATATAGCTAAGATAACAACTAAGTCAACCATGCCCTCTAATCAACAATTTCCATACACATGAGCTATTGGGAAAGTCAACCATGCCCTCTAATCAACAATTTCCATACTCATGAGCTATTGGGAAACTGTAATCACCAATGATTTTCTACTCAATCTGCATAACAAACTTGTTCAACTTCATTTCAATCTACTTAAATTGAAACTCAAAAATGGAGCAACCCATTTTAGTTTCATATTCCAATCACAAAATTGCCACATGATTGCAAAAGAAAAAAGAAACCCGAATACATGAATAAAACTCAATTAATTTTCTTTTACTTTATATTGAATCATATTAAATATCACATTTTTTTTGTACACCACAAAGGAGAACCCCTAAAAGGCAATGAAGAATTACAACAAACCTCCAATCTGTTATGAAGCTCAACTTCACTTGTTTTTAATAAAACAGGCAAAGGAAAACAAACCCCTTTTTCAACACAACATTGGTGCCTTGGCTTTATCCTATTTTCCAAGCTAAACGAAAAATACTGAGGATAAACATAAGTGCGAATCAGGTAAGAAAGAGTTCTACAACAAACCAGGTAAGAAAGATTTCCACTGAGATAACAATACTTGATATGACCTACAATCTACCTGTTATAAACATAAGTGCGAATCAGGTAAGAAAGAGTTCTACAGCAAATGAAGAAAGAATTTACAAGATTTCATAGCGTGATCTCTTTGACTATTTTCTCTCAAAAGACAGCAGAAAACATCAAAAGTGCTGGCCACATTAAGGCAAGATAACAAAATATAGACCAACATAAAAGGTAACTTTCAGAGTTGATATGAGAAAAGGAAAAAACTCATTAGCTTGACCAAAGGATCTTGCTCTATTCTCTTTGAAACTAACGTTTCAACTCGATCACACTGGTTTCTGGCTCTCATACAGATACAAATGGTAAGTGGTAAGCAAGCCTTTTTGGCTTCTAGGGCATCAAAGGCACTAAGAAAGCCTACGGTGCTGAGGTTCACAGCCTTCACAAAATCAAAGCCAATCTATCCTACCACAGAGAATAGCATGTGCTCTACCTATTGATTGAACCAATCTCAAATCTCAACTTACTATACACTAATCACAAGCTTGAATGGATTACACATAACATGGCCTATTTCAGGTTGATGTATGAAGTTTAGCAAACCTTCACAAAATGTCAGGAAGCAAATAGAAGAAAGATAATGCTGCCAGAATACTAAGCGACAACTTATAACAAACCTCAAGAAACAACTCTAGCCAATTAACGTGAAATGACTCATCAAGCAGGGAGGAAACAAAACCATACAATAAATAACATGGTTGCTGACTCGATAACTTCCAAAAAAAGTATTTACATATATTAAATTTACTCTATAGAATCATTAACAATCACATTGTTGTGAAAGCATACATGTTCCAACAGCAAAATGCAAACCACTAACAGAGAATCACATCAACAACTTGTTTTTCAACACATTTATTTGAAAATCTACCTCATTGAACAAGATTACAGAGAAAATATAGGAGTCATAGTTGGAAATATGTCGTATACTCTATATGTTTTAATTTTAAGAAATGAAATCACAGAATCATTAACAATCAATAAACAGATGATATAAACAAAAAATGGGGTTAAATCTATTTGATAGGACTCAACATTAATTGGATGGATCATGAATCTATTAAATTAGCATACCTCGGTGTCGGTGTCCTCGCTAGTGGCTAGCACACAAACGGAGGGGGAAAAGGTTTCTCAGTTTTCTGGTTTCCTAGGTGAAGGGGAAATGGAGAAAAAGAGAAACAGGGGAAGAGGAAAGAGGGTTGTCGGTCAGCGGTGAAGGGGAGGAATGACAGGCGAACGAAACAGAGGGAGAGAGAGGGTTTGCAAGGCGAACGGAACAGAGGAAGGGGTCTGGTCGGCGAACAGAAAAAGAAGAAGAGAAGGGAAAAACTGAGGGGGGGAGGACAAGGGATTGGGCGATCCTGGATCCTCAGTTTCTTTTTTTTTTGTGGTAAAAGGGTAATTGGGGTAAAATGAGTAAAATTAACTTTGCAGCCAAGGCTACAAAGTGATTACAGCCTATTTGGACTGCAATCACTTTGCAATTTTTGGATGTAAAGTGATTGCAGTTGCAATCACTTTACATCTAACTTTCTTGATAACAAACGTTGTGTTGGCTCTACCGAGAGGGGGGTGAATCGGTTTTCTAATATTAATGGAAAATTTAAACTAAATTAAATCTAATTAGCAGATAATGAGTAATCAATATAATGTAATGAAATAAATTGAAGGAAGATAAGGGAGAGAAATATCAAACACAATAGTTTATATAGGTTCGGCCAATCTCTTGCCTACGTCCTCTCTTCTTGACCTCCTTGTCAAGAGCTTTCTTTCACTCTATCTCCGAATGTTACACACTCCCTTTTTTAGGTTAAGGAATAACCTCTCTACCCTTTTTACACAAATAAATATTCACCATTTTACAAAGTTTTTCTCACCGAGGAACACTCCTCTTCTCTCTTGAAATAAGGGTGATTACAAGATGAAGCTTTTTTTATGTGGGTAGGATAAATGTAGCTTTTTCACAAAGGCTTATACAACAGTATCAATAAATGAGGATTGAAGACAAATGGAATGAGAAATAAATTCTTGAGAATGTACAGAATGTTCAGCAATGGTGTCTCTCTTTCCAGTGTCTTCAATGCTTGATTTTATACTGAAGGGTTGGTAGTTGGAGCATTTAATACTGTTATTCCCGTTGAGATTTTTGCAGAAAGAGCCGTTGGGAACCTCCAGTAGAATGCCAGATCGATATCCAATCTTGACCAGATCGATCTCTTAGTTTAAATTCCTACAATGACAAAGCAAATTGAAGCAAGGAGATCGATCTCATATATGTAGAGATCGATCTTACAATTTGAAAATGTTAGAGAAGATCGATCTGTCGAACAAGCAGATCGATCTTCTAATCTCTCTGTTTGAGGCAAGATCGATCTACCAAGTATTCTCGTAGTGAGGAGATCGATCTCTAATCAACCCAGATCGATCTCCTTAGCTCTCTGACTTTAAGGAGATAGATCTCTTCCTATATCAGATCGATCTCATGAACTCTCTGTTTGAGCATAGATCGATCTACAGATCGATCTACTGCCTTTACCCTTTGTTTTAGAGGAGATCGATCTCTTTCTAGACCAGATCGATCTCATAAGCATCTTGTATTTAGACATATCGATCTTATAACCCTTATAGATCGATCTCTGCTTCCTCAATACTCTGTACATATCCTTTGAGGATTCAATCCTTTAGCAGATCGATCTCATATCCTTATGAGATCGATTTCTCATACTAGAAAACCCAGGAGATCGATCTCTCATATCGCCAGATCGATCTCTCATCCTCAAGGACTTAGTTTCTGGTACTGATAACCTCTAAACATGTTTTTACATCATCTCTATATTATTGAATTTACTTGTTTTATCATTTCAAAATATATTAACTCAACAATCTCCCCCTTTTTGATATGACAAAACTTATTCAATAAACATGTTTAGTTACCCATTTGCATTATGCACAAACTCCCCCTTTTTTTGTAAGCCCCCTTTAATTTAGCCTCTTAACTCCCCCTTAATTTAATCATTCCTTTAAACCATTTAAAGCATGTTTTCTTATTCTTCTCCCCCCTTTTTGTCATATCAATGGCAATAAAGGTTAAAAAGGACATTTTAACTTTCAACACACATGTCATTTCAAAATAGTAATTCATTATAACACATTTCAAAGGTACTTTCAAGTCATTTCACAAATGAAGCATTCAAGCAAATGATGTTTCAAATAACAAACATTAATAATAAAACACAGCTAAAATATTCCTAACAAACATGTCCTAAGGCTGAGAAGGGAAGCGCTCCAGGAGTTCCTCGACTCGAGTGCGAGTAACCTGCAGCTCATCGAACATGGCCTCCTGTGTGGCATGAAGGTTTGCAAATCCTTCATCCATCTTTTGGTTAAGCTCCATGATCATCGTCACAATCGATGCCATTCCATCGGGTGATGGTGCAGGTGCAGTGGGCTGAGCAGTCGAGGAAGAGGGACCCTCAATAGGTGCAGTGGGTGGATCAGTAGGCTCAGCTGATGGGTCTTCTTCCATAGCTGCCTCAGGCTGCTGGTCTCGCTTCTTCTTCCAATCCCCTCAGAAATCTTTATAATACCCCATGTGGTGAAGTATGCCAATGTTTAAGATGCTCTTTGGGGAGGGCACTTCACCCGTTTCACAGCTACAATCGATCCCGAGTCGTTGTAGAAGGTACACCAGCGGTTGTGGAAAGACTATCGTGGAGGCCTGGCCGCATACGATCTTCAACCAATCTTCATAAATCAAGTGGACCAAATTTGGTTTTTGACTTGTGGAGTGGATGTGGTGGAGCCAGAATCGATCTAACCTCCTAACTGTGGAGTGACGGGTACCAAATGGCCGGAGATTCCATGAGATGATAAGGTGGAGTAACCTTGGATGCATCGGTAGATCACTCGCCTTATCCCGGGGAAGGTCAAATTCTAAGGGGACTTCTTCTTCTTCGTCGGTCAACCCCTCATCTCTTATCTCAAATACTCAGGCTAGAATGGATGTGTTTATTGACAATGTTTTAGACGTTACAATGTTTTAAATTCGAGGATTTTGCAAGTATCATCAGGGTCGTAGATGAGTTCGGCATTAGAAAAGAATGCCCTGATGATGTTTGGAGGTACGGGAGTATTGATTTTAAGAAATGGAAGCCAACCAAATTCTTCCATTTTGGATAGATAAGGAAAATCAATGCGGTTTAAAAATGAGAAATCAATTGTACGCCAATGTTTAATTGGCATGGTCGAGAAATACTCTTCATATCTTTTCCTTTTTGCAGGTGTTTGAAAACACCTGTTAAAGGTAGTGACAGAAGAGGGAGGGGCTGATTGGGAAGATGACCCTTGATCAGTATTTGGTCTAGAGGGTTTTTGGCCAACTCTCTTAAGTCGAGGCATTTCTCTAGACACAAGAACCTCTCTAGACATACCTAATCACTAGTTCTCTAAAACCTAACCAATTGAACAGTGTTAGAATTGACTTAGTGAAAAATTCAGCACAAAACTAAGAATTTTTTAGAAAAATTCAGTAATGTAGATTACTAGAACACTAAACGATGAAGAGATTTGACAAAGACCTTACCGAGATCGATCTGGGAGGGAGAATCGACGGAAGAGGCGCGACAGGAGTTAGAGATTTTGAAGATTTGAGATTTTAGAAATTTGGGGATTTTGAGCAGTTTTTATAGTCCAGGGCACAGGAGATTGATCTGTCGCTGTGATAGATTGATCTGTCATTTCTAGAGACTTGAGGAGATCGATCTGCCTAAACAAAGGATCGATCTTCAAAACACAGAAGCTCAAGGAGATCGATCTGCTGTTTTACAGAGGCTTAATGAGATCGATCTGCCAAATGCATAGATCGATCTGCTGGTTTACAGAGGCTTAAGGAGATCGATCTTATAGTTGAGAAGATCGATCTGCCTAGCTTAACCTTTCTGCTTTAGGCCCATATGAAGTATGGAGATCGATCTGTAGTGATTGGAGATCGATCTCTCATACTTTTTGCCCAGAAAAATCATTGTAAAATTTCGTTTAAAATTACTTTAAAATCAAGGTTTTGAAGTAGATAAATCTTAAGGCACATTCATGAGTCCTAATTCACCTCTAAGAACACAAAACCTATCTCTATCAAGAGGTTTGGTGAATATATCAGCTATTTGATGTAAAGTGTCAATATATTCTAAAATTATATCTCCCTTTTGAACATGGTCTCTAAGAAAATGGTGCTTAATCTCAATATGTTTAGTTCTAGAGTGTTGAATAGGATTCTTATATATGTTTATGGTACTGGTATTATCACATTTGATTGAGACTTCCTTCATGTTAATACCATAGTCTTCCATTTGTTGTTTAATCCACAACACTTGAGCACTACAACTTCCTTCTGCTATATATTCTGCTTCAGTTGTGGATTGAGCTACACTGTTTTGTTTCTTAGAGAACCATCATATCAATCTATTCCCTAGGAATTGACATGTACCTGAAGTGCTCTTCCTATCTATTTTACAGCCCCCAAAGTCTGCATCAAAAAATGCATGAAAAGTAAAGGTGGAGTCCTTGGGGTACCAAAGTCCTAGAGATGGAGTGTCATTAAGGTATCTAAAGATCCTTTTAGTGGCTAATAAGTGTGACTCTCTAGGAGAAGATTGAAATCTAGCACAAAGGCATACACTAAACAGAATATCTGGTCTACTTGCAGTAAGGTAAAGTAATGAACCAATCATAGACCTATAAAGTTTAGTGTCTACACACTTACCACTTTCATCTTTATCAAGCTTGATGTTGGTGCCCATTGGAGTTGCTTGAGGTTTGCAATTATCCATTCCAAATCGTTTGAGCAATTCCTTAGTATATTTTGCTTGATTGATGAAGGTTCAATCCTTTGTTTGTTTCACTTGAAGTCCCAAGAAGAAAGTGAGCTCTCCCATCATGCTCATTTCAAATTTACCTTGCATGATCTTAGCAAACTCTTGGCACAAAGATTCATTAGTTGATCCAAAAATAATATCATCTACATACACTTGGACAACTAGTAAATCTTTATTTTTATTTTTGATAAACAAGGTAGTATCTACTTTTCCTCTTGAAAATCCTTTTTCTATTAAGAATTTTGACAATCTTTCATACCATGCTCTAGGAGCTTGTTTCAAACCATAGAGTGCCTTAGATAGTTTGAAGACATGTTCAGGAAATTCATGATTTTCAAAACCAGGAGGTTGCTCAACATAAACTTCTTCATTAATGAAACCATTTAAGAATGCACTCTTCACATCCATTTGATATAATTTGAAGTTTTTATAACATGCAAAGGCAAGTAGCATTCTTATTGCTTCTAATCTAGCTACCGGTGCATAAGTTTCATCATAGTCTATTCCTTCTTCTTGTCTATAGCCTTGTGCAACTAACCTAGCCTTGTTTCTTATGATCACACTATTTTCATCCATCTTGTTCTTGAAGATCCATTTAGTTTCAATTATAGAGTGATTACTAGGTCTAGGAACTAGTTTCCATACTTTGCTTCTCTCAAATTGATTTAATTCTTATTGCATTGCTAAAAACCAATTATTGTCATCTAAGGCTTCATTGACATTTCTAGGTTCAATTTGAGATATAAAGGCTATATATTGACACACATTCCTTAGAGATGATCTAGTTCTAACTCCAAGAGTTGGATCTCTTACTATTTCACAATCTTTTACGTTCCTAATTCTCTTGGTGCTCTAGACTCTCTTTCTAATATTTCTATTTCTTCTTCATCTTCTTTATTTATGTCAAACTTTTCTAATAGATCATTTTCTATGGTTGAGATTTCTTTCAAATTTTCATCAAATATTTCAATATCCTCATCATTGGTTGAATCTTTAGATAAATCTTTTGACTCATTAAATATTACATGAATTGATTCTTCAATCATCAATGTTCTTTTATTATAAACTCTATATGCCTTTGAATTCAAAGAATACCCTAAAAAGATTCCCTCATCACTTTTAGCATCAAATTTTTCTAAATTATCTTTTCTATTATTTAAGACAAAGCATTTACAACCAAATGGGTGAAAATAGCTAATATTAGGCTTCTTACCTTTGTAAAGCTCATAAGGGGTTTTCTTTAAAATTGGTCTAATCATAGCTCTATTAATGATATAGCAAGATGTATTTATAGCTTCAGCCCAAAAATATTTAGGTAAATTATTTTCACACAACATGGTTCTAGCCATTTCTTCTAATGTTCTATTTTTTCTCTCAACTACCCCATTTTGTTGTGGTGTCCTAGGGGCTGAAAAGTTATGACTAATTCCTTGATCATTGCAATATTCATCAAATCCAATATTTTCAAACTCGTTGCCATGATCACTTCTAATACTAGTTATAGTGTATCCTTTTTCATTTTGAGTCACTTTTGTATAAGCAATGAATTTTTCTAAAGCTTCATTTTTCATTCTCAAAAAGAACACCCAAGTGAATCTAGTGTAATCATCAACAATTACAAACCCATAATGTTTCCCACCTAGGCTTGTTGTTCTAGTTGGTCCAAATAGATCTAAATGAAGTAATTGAAGAGGCCTAGTGGTTGATACACTATGTTTATGTTTAAATGTTGTTCTTTTATGTTTTCCTTTAACACAAGCTTCACATATTTTGTCATAGTCAAAGGACAACTTAGGCAATCCTATAACTAGGTCTTTTCTAGCTAACTTAAATAACACATGCATGCTAGCATGACCTAATCTTCTATACCACAACCAAGGTTCTTTTTCCTTGTCTACCATTAGGCATATGTTTTCATTTTTAAGTTCATTTAGATAGACGATGTAAATATTACCTTGCCTATGGCCTAGGAAAAGAACTTTATTAAATTTAGGATCTATAACATGACATTTCAAGCAATCAAAAACTACTTTATAACCTTTGTCACAAAATTGACTAATACTTAGTAAGTTATGTTTTAGACCCCTAACAAGCAACACTTTGTCTAATGAAAAGTAGTTATTACCTATTGAACCACTTCCTTCAACTTGGCCTTTGGAGTTGTCCCCAAATGTGACTTCTCCACCAACTTTCGATTTAAATGAGTTGAAGTGGCTTCTATCACCGGTCATGTGCCTTGAGCATTCACTGTCAAAGTACCAAACTTCATTTGTTTTAGCTTTGTGGCAATGCTCAATCACCTACAATCAAAATTCAAGCTCATGTCTTAGGTACCCAAATTCTCTTAGGTCCTTTGAGGTTAGTGAATGCAATTCTTGATCCCTTTGGGATCCATTTTACTAATGCATTAATATCTTTTGAATTAATTATTTCTTTTGGAACCCAAATTCTTTTTACTATTTTTCCTCTAAGAGTGGTCATCTTCATATTGCAATTATATGATGCATGTCCCTTCTTATTACAATGTGAACAAATAGTTGAGGGTTTATGCATGTTCTTTCTAACTATGAAACTTTTGAGATGAGTCTCTCTGCTTTTTCCATGATATCCTAATCCATTTTTATCAAAAGGCCATTTGAGTTTCTAGCATGTTATCTAACTTTTGTTGACCCATATAAAATCTATTAAAAGAATTATGTAAGTTACTATTTTTTTCTTTTAGGTCACAAATTTCAAGATTTGTGATTTCTAGTTTCTTTTCACATTCTAACTTATCCTCTAGCATTAACTCATTTTCTTTCTTCAATTTAGATATTAACTTTTTGTACTTCATACTCATGCATTCATATTCCAATGCAAGATCATCAAAGGCATCTTGCAATTCATCAAAAGAGTATTCAATGAGGTTTGGAGTTACCTTTTCATCCTCAATAGTCATGAAGCATAGGTTGGCATTGTCCTCATTCGAATCATCATCGGAGCTATCACTGTCGCTCCATGTTGCCATCATTGCCTTCTTTTTGTGGAACCTATCATTGGATCTTTTAAGAAGATGGCAGTTAAATTTAATATGTCTAGGTTTTTTACATTCATAGCACACAATGGTATCCTTTCTACCTAACTCTTCTTGATCTTTCTTGTGATTTCTCCTACCACTACTACTTGCTCTCATTCTCATGAATTTGTTAAATCTTTTGGCAAACATTGCCATCTCAAGATCTTCTTCACTACCACTCTCATTTTTACTTTCCTCTTGAGTGGTGGATTTAAGAGCTACTCCCACTTTCTTGGGTGGCTCTTCATTTCTTCTTAACTTCATCTTATATGTGAGTAGTGATCCTATTAATTTATCTAGTGACAGTGTGTGAGGGTCCTTAGATTCCTCAATTACAGTCACTTTAGCTTCCCATGATTTTGGTAGGCTATTTAATATTTTCTTGACCATTTCTATATTAGAGTAGATTTTTCCTAAGGATTTTAACCCATTAATTACATCAGTGAATCTAGTGAACATATCACTAATTGATTCTCCTTCTTTCATCCTAAATAGCTCATAGTCATGTGTGAGCATTCCTACCTTAGTCTCCTTTACTTGGGTTGTACCTTCATGAGTTATTGCCAATTTGTCCCAAATTTGTTTGGCATTATCACAACCGGAGACTCTATTGTATTCATTTGGCCCTAAAGCACAAAATAGGGTGTGCATGGCCTTAGCATTTAGCTGAGCACATTTAACATCATTTGAATCCCACTCATCTTCTTCTTTAGGGATATCTCTTCTCTCTATTCTTTTAGTAGGGATTTGAGGTCATTTAGTTATAATCCTCCATACCTCATAATCATTTGCTTGAATGAAGAGCATCATTCTAGTTTTCCAATAAGTATAATGTTCACCATTGAACATTGGAGGCCTAACTATAGAATGCCCTTCTCCTACTAGATTGGTTGCTACATTGTTGTGAGCCATTAGATCGTTTCTAACTCTTAGGAAGTTATTCCTCTAGAATCAAAGAGTCTTAGCTCTGAGACCAATTGTTGGCTCTACCGAGAAGGGGTTAATTGGTTTTCTAATGTTAATGGCAAATTTAAACTAAATTAAATCTAATTAGCAGATAATGAGTAATCAATATAATGTAATGAAATAAATTGAAGATAAGGGAGAGAAATATCAAACACAGTAGTTTATAGAGGTTCGGTCAATCTCTTGCCTACGTCCTCTCTTCACCATTGAACGTTGAGGTTTTACATCTTCTATTGTGCTAAAGAGATTGTATTCACCATCATTCTCACTTGTATCATTTTTAAGCCTAAATTTTTATAAACACCCACCTTTTAGAGGTTTAATTTGTTTACTAAATATTTACCCAACTTCAGTTCTTGTGTACAAGGGGAGAGTTACCTTTGAGAGATTAAAATTGTGAGTTTTGGGTAGCCACATCTATTGAGATGTAAAAGGTATACCCAAGCCTTTGAAAAAAAATTATAGAAGGTTATTCTTGAGCCTTCAAAAAGAAAGTGCAAAAAGTTATTTCTAAGCTTTTGAAAATAAAGTTTAAAAAGTTATTCCTTAGTCTTCGAAAAGAAAAGTGTAAGTGAAAATTTCACTAGTGGAACTCTTTAACAGGAAGTTTCAAGAAGAGGACATAGACAGAAAGAATGTTGAACCTTTATAAATTGCTTTGTTTGCATTCCTCTATCACTTTCTAGCTTATTTGATTTAATTTGATTAAATTTTGATTCTGGTATGATTTTAGAGTTTATTGAAATTAGATTAGTAAAATCGATTCAACCCTCTCTGGGTTTGTTAGTGCCAACGAACTTCTTACTATAAGATTTACATAAATTGTAGCACGACTGAGTATGACATGAACTTAATGAGTCTATTGCAGTATGTTATTCTTGATATCAATATCATTTATTTCTCAACTTTTGCACGGTTAACTTGATTACTGAATAGCAAATTATTCATTAAATCAACGTTAAACGTAATTATTCATTAAATCATAACAAAAAAAGTGTGATGATCATTGTTTCCATTTCAGGTTCTAAATTGGTAGTTGATAGTTGATTGCTACATGTGCTGAACAAATATGTACAAGTAACCATTGTAGACGATATATGTCTATTTGATTTATTTTTTCAGATAATTATTCAACAATGACCTAGAAATCAGTGTGTATTAGGCTAGGCCTAATTCAATATTTTTTCCTATTGTTGGACAAGAATCCTAATTCGATTGCTGTCATTTCTATAACGAAGTGTTCCATTATAAACCATGTATTATTATAAACCATGTATTATTCTTATTCTTTTCTCATTTCCTAATACTCCATTTTGATAAAAAAAAAAGGAAAAAAAATCTAATATAATGGTTGAATTGAGTAATATATGTTATTTTATTGTTTAATAATTAAATTAAATATTTTTTTCCTTATTTTTTTCTACCAAACTTTGGATGAAGATTTAAAGAGTGGTAAAACTGGATTTTTTTCTTCTAGAATTAGCTTTAGAGTAAATTACAAAACAATTTAAGGCACATTCTATTACATTAAAGGGATTTGTTATAGCATACTCAGTGTCAACAACAAAAATATAATAATAATAAAAAAAATAACCAACGCCAATGAGAGGGCCAAAATCCAGTGAATAGTAAAAAAGTTATTATAATATAAAATTTACTAACTTGTTGCACTTGCAATGCAAAAATTAATTTTTTTTATTATTTAAATTTGTGTCTAAATATATTAACTAAAATTATTTAAACACTTACATATCAAAAGCATATATAAAATACATATATTCACGACATCAAATCTTAAAAAAATTTAAATTAAAAAAGAAGGTTTGACCAAATTTGAAACATATGATAAATTACTATTAAGAAAAAAATCTAAATATATAATAAACAATATTACTGTGCAAGAAAAAATGGGTCAAATAGAAAATAAAAGTTTCACTGTCACTTCAAATTAGATTTAATCATTTGTGTTTATAATTCGTATTTGTATCATGTAAAATCGTGTTCGTTTCATGTAAAAAACAAAATTGCATCAAAATTCAGACACAAAAAACACAAAATTAATTTTAACTTTTATCATATTTATATACAAATAGAAAATAAAAGATAACACTAGTTAAAATAAAATAAAAAATGTATATGAATATGATAAATATTAAAAATAAAGTTTTGTGCTTTTTGTGTCAATACAAATTTAATACAAAATTTTCATGTATTACATGACACTAACACAATTTTACTTGATATGAACGTAAATTATAAACACAAATTACCAGATTTACCTTCAAGTAACTCTCAATGAATAGATACCAAGGCCATACAGAAGTGAAAAGAAGACTTAAACCCTAATTACTGCTCATAGATAGAGCTTTAAGCCCTACACAACCCCCACTACATTGACCCAACAACATATGCAAAACTCATACCTTATATGATCACAATAAATTAAATCGAGTTGATTTGTATGTTTCATTCCCAGAGTGAAATTATTGGCCTGTTTTATTAAACCATAAAATTACTAATTAATAACAACAAATATAGCTCAATACCACTGATATCTCACAATAAAGTGATAGATCTTACATATATTATCATCTAAACCAAAATAATCTATTACTAATTTATTTTTGAAGAATTTATCCAACCTATTCTTCTTCCATTCTTCCCTTGAGAGTGAATTTTGAAGTTCACAGCAGAGCAGATGCAAGCCAAGGCAAAATCAATCTGCACTGCACTGCAGTGCACTCACCCCTTCAGGGGAATCTCTTAGTTGAATAACAATGTCAATACACCTTTCCCAGCAGCACTGATCGTTTTATAAAAGTTCTTGAGATATTGCTTCAACTTCTCCATCCACACAACCAATTCCATTACCCCTGAAAATATGCAACCATTCAAAATCATTCTGCTTTATTACCCAACACGTCTAATAATCAAAACATGTTCAAAGAAAAAAGCACTTACCCACAGCAAGCCTTAGATGAATGTATTCTATATTTCCTATCAATCTGGTACATATGACCACTAATTTGAAATCTGAAAACACAAGAAGAAAAGTAATTTTATTCGTTATATTGCTAACTAAAACAATATATCATACCACATGATCAAAGCCTTCCAAGCTTCGCGATGTTAACAATGTTAACTGTTCGTGAATAAAAATCCCTCCCTCTCACCATATGCTCAGAAATGTACAAACACACAAAAGGACAGACATATGGAGACCTATCCATTAGAAAAATTTTCCCTGCTTAGCAAGATTAAGACTGATTTAAAAATTGCAATAAACATTTACCAGAACAAGGATTCGACTTCAGAGAGAGACCAAGCGAGGCATATTTGCCATAGGTTAGCAACCTCAACCGTTTTGAAGCACCAAGCTTGCTAATTACAGATCTCAGTAATTCACTGAAAAAGAAAACACAAACAAAGTTTAGGAGCTGTTGAACTCCAAATAAGCTATTGAATTTATCTTACTCTGTACGCAATATTAAGAGAAAGTTAGAAGGCAGAGATTCCATAAACGAAGATATGTCCTCCATCTTTAGAGCCTTCAACTCTTGTTTCAGCTTCTTTTGCTCCTCAACCAACATTTCCTTCCCAAGGCCAGATTTACTGCCAATCAGTTGCAAAATTGGCAATCAAATTGGTATCAATAATTGTTAATATATCATAAAGGGTCACTAAATTGAACCTCTCAGTCTCTCTTTAGTCCACTCCTCTTCTAAAAGGATAACACAGAAAATGAAGAATGAAAAGATGCATCAACGTGTTGAGGGAAATGCTTCTACAACATAGAAACCAACAGACAGATTTATGCTTCTAATTAGAGGCATCAAATCGATCGTGCTGCACCGATAAAACCCATTTAAATATTAACACGTGTTAATGAGTCTTGCTGGTCCAACACTATTTTTAACCGGCCATATGGCCCATGAATGCTAAGGGCATGCCCAGCACATCACATGACCCATAACCTTCATGGCTGGTGCCAACCTAAGAGCAACAATATTTTTTGTGTTCAATTGAGCCAAGCATGGGCAATTAACAAATTTTAGATTTTTTTTTATTATTTGTTAAAAGTTTTTTCCATTTATTATTGAAAAAAGCACCATAAATAAAAGTAATATAAAAAAAACATAATATACATAGTTCGGCAGATGAATACATCAACAGGGAAAGGGAATACAATCTACTAAAAAAAAAAAAATGAAATTAACAATTTTAATATTTCAAAACACACACACACAAACACTATAAAGACTATAGGACACAAGATTCTATTTCTCATTCTCATCGTAAGATATTTACTTATATCTTAGTTATTTTTATTTTTACTATTACCATCATCAGAGCCTTTATCCCTTTATTGGGGTTGGCTACATAAACCAGTATATGAGCTCACGCTAATTCGTCAACATGAACTCTCCTCATCTACTCATTCCTATCTAAAGCAATTTGTTCTTTCAACTCTCGTTCTGCTATATCTTTCAGAATAAATTCCTCCCAAGTCTTCTTCGGTCTTCTCCTAGCCTTGACCCTACTTTCATCATTCATAATCTCTACTCTCCTAACTGGAATGTCTCAGGTCTATGTTATATGTGTCCAAATCAACATAAACAACTTTCATTCATCTTTTCTTAGATAGGTGCCACTCCAACCTTCTTGCTAATGTCCGTATTTCTCATTCTATCTTTTCCTGTATATCTACACATCCATCGTAGCATTCACATTTCTGCTACTCTCATATTCTATGTAAGTAGCCTTTTAGTCGCTCAACATTCACTACCAGAGAGCAATGTTGGTCTAACAATCGTCATGTAAAACTTGCCTTTCAACCATATAGGAATTCCTTTATCGCACAACACACTTATAATGCTTCTCCACTTACTCCAGTCAGCCTGGATCCTATGAGTCACAGTGCAATGAATCTTTATCCGTCAATATAATCGACTCAAAATATCTGAAATGATCTCACTTAAAGATTACCTCCCCATCTAACATCACTATGTTTCGATCTCCTCTTTGTTCAAGCTGAATTTACATTCCATGTATTTAGTCCTTCTTTTACTATTACTAGATTTGTTAGCATTTTTTTTTAATCTTAATAGTTCTACGTTGATAACTTCGCCTGTGTTGCATGTTATACGACAATGCAGCCAATCCCAAGCCTAGATAGAGGAGGACTATCGATAGGCGAGGACAACCAGCTAGTAAACTCATCCAATTCAAATGAAATAAACCAATTAAAGAACTTCGTTGAGGTATCCCCTACATAGTGACGTGCTACGCCGAAACTCGAGTGTAGTTAAAAGTATGAAGGGTTGCTAGGTTGTTGTCTAAAAGTGATGCGCCACATCGACATTTGGATGTGGTGTCAAATAAGCAAGTGTTCTCATACCACAATAGATAGGGGTGAATAAAGAAGTTAGTTCATAACCATAAGCATAATCATAAGCTTAGGTTAGGATCTTGGAATATAAATACGATTAATGATAAGTTAGCTAAGATTTGTGAGGATATGAGTAGGAGGGTTAGCATCTTGTGTCTCTAGGTTTCAAAAGTCTTAGGTTTCAAAAGTCTCATGAACATGCTTTCAAAATTTTAATCTAACCTAAGCACAAAAAATTACCTTCCAGAATATTGGTTGTGTCCTTTGTCTATGTTTAGAGCCAAAACAAGGGAAAACTAGATCCAAGTTCTATCTAGAGTATATTTGTGGGGTATTCTTCAATACAAAAGGAATATAAGTGTTATCATCTACCATCCAAGAAATTCCGTCACAGCAGATGTCACCTTCAATGAGAAGAAACCTTACTTCACCACCCCTTAGCAGCATGAAGAGAGTTTGGTCAGGGAAGATAAGGATCTCCCTCATAAAAAGATCTTCCTTCCAAACAATCAGTATCAACCTAGTCAGTGTCACCTAAAACACAAAACAATGAACCCGTGCCCATGGTTGCTCTTGATGATAGGATGACATGTCAAGTATACTCAAGGAGGTAAGTCTCTGTTTTTAAAGCTATGCAAGCCCAAGAATTTGATCCAAGTTTTGAGAATGAGGTGACAATTCCTAACTTTTCTTAACAAAATGAGTTAGAACTTAACACTCCTATTGCCACTAGGAAAGGAACTAGAGAATGCACCAAACGAGTATTATATCCACACTCTGATGTTGTTTCACTTGAAAAGTTTTCACCAGTTCATAGGAGTTTCCTTGTAAGCTTGAATAGCATGAATGCAGAAATTGAGGCCCTAGAGACAGATAACACATGGGAGTCGATAAACTTGCCCATAGAAAAGAAATATGCAGGATATAAATGGGTTTATATTGTGAAGTATATAGTAGATGCATCACTGGAGATGTAGAAGGCAAGATTGGTTACTCAAATGTATAGAGTGGGTTACCAGGAGACATTCACCCCAGTTTCCAAAATAAACACAGCCAATTATGACTGGGATCTTTAAGAGTTTGATTTTAAAAATGCATTTCTATATGGAAACCCCAAAGAAGAAATCTATATAGAGATCCCACTTGGATCTCGAAGCAACAAAGCCAACAACAAGGTTTGTAAGCTTAAGAAAGCCTTGTATGGGCTTAAGCAGTCTCCAAGGGCATGGTTTGGAAAGTTTGACAAAGTAATGATAGGTATGGGATAGGTATAAAGGGAGGTCACAGCTCTTTTAGTGTACGTTGATAACATCATCATGATAGGAAATGATGAGAAGAGACAGTGTCTAAAACAAAGCTTGGCCGAAGGAATTTGAGATTAAAGAGCTGAAAAACTTGAAGGACTTTCTAAGAATTGAGGTTGCTTGCTCCAGTATTTCTTAACAGAAGTAATTTATAGATATTCTCAAAGAAACGAGGAAGTTGGCCTGTAAACCAACAAGCATACCGATCGATCCCAACCATAAGCTCGAAGATGCAAAGGAGGATAGTAATGTAGATAGAGAAATGTATCAACACCTAGTGGGAATACCCATTTACTTGTCTCATACTAGACCTAACATAGCTTATGTTGTTGGAGTGATTAGTCAATTCACGCATATACCAAAAGTCCACTTACAGGAAGTCAAACGAGAATTGCAATATGTTAAAGGAACTCAAAGGAAAAGGATCTTGTTTAAAAGAAACATAGGGCTAGAACTTGAGATTTACACAGATGCAGACTATGCAAAGTTGATAATTGAAGGAAGATCCATTTCTAGGTATTATTCCTTTCTTGGAGGAAATCTTGTGATATAGAGAAGCAAGGAACAAAATGTGGTGGTAAGGTTTAGTGCAAAGGAAAATTTTCAACCAATGGCTCAAGAAATATATGAACTATTATGGGCAAAGATCATTCTAGAAGAGTTAAAGATCCGGTGGCATGGACCAATGAGACTATACTGGGACAATAACTCTGCATTCAACATAGAACATGATCCCGTACAGCATGATCGAACAAAACACATAGAGATTGTGGAAAAATCAACTGTATTAAATTTAGAAAATATGTAAATATCTGTATCCCTAGAATTAAGGCTAGACAATTCCTAAATCACAAAGATTAGATTTAGGCAGATTTTTAGTTTACTATTTACCGCTTACAACAGTTGTATATAATCTCAAGGGGTTTTGCATCATTAATAAGTTTTTCTCAATACAATATTCTGATTTTCACATGGTATTAGAGCTTTAGGTTTTTCTTGAAAATCAACCAGCTTTTTCTTGGAAATCTATTACTTTTTCAACTTTCATTGCTGACTTTTTTTTTTTTTTTTGCAGTTTCTTTTTCAACCTTCATTGTTGAGTTTTTCTACAGTTTGTTTTTCAGCCTTAATTGCTGATTTTTTTCTTCCTTAAGCCTTCATCGCCGATTTTTGTTAAGGCCTTCATAGCCATTTGTTTTTATTCCCAAATCTATGTCAGAGATAACAGAGGCTGCCACTACAATGGGATTCAATTCCAAATAACATTGAGAAGTTAAGAGCTCTTTTGAGATCCCTAGAGAAACCCTTAGGTACATGCTTATTGGCGCATTTAGGTGAGTTTCATATTTCCATTAGATTAAATGTCTCGGATGGAACCTCTGCCAATTCTTGGGTTGTGGATTCAGGAACAACTGATCACGACCCATATGTCACAAAAATTTAAAACTACACTCCCTTTCCAAGCAATAATAAAATTGACATAGCTTATGGTTCACTAACTATTATTGCTGGCATAGGAGATGTCCAAATCAGTTCTTCACTCATATTGAAAGAAGTGCTTCATGTCCCTAAATTGTCTACCGATCTTCTCTCTATACAAAAACTTACTCGATTCAAGTTGCAATGTAATTTTTTACCCCACTTACTGTGTATTTCAGGACCAAGATTCAAGGAAGAAGATTTGACGCGCTAAAGAACGGGATAGACTATACTACCTTGAGATGCCTAACAATTCGAATATTGTCAAGAGTAAATCACCTTTGTCCTTCCTTTCTGAACACTATCAATTCAAAAAGGGAAAGGTTTGGCTTCATCATCATAGACTTGGACATCCATCCTTTCAAACTCTCAAAACATTATTTCCATCCTTGTTTATAGATCTAGATATTGGAAGTTTTCATTGTAATGTGTTAGTTAGCAAAACACAAACATGTAACTTTTCTCATTAGCAAGAAAAGAAGCTCAATTCCTTTCTATTTAGTTCATAGTGATATTTGGGGTCCTTCAAATTTCCTAATGCTTTTGGAGCAAGGTCGTTTGTGTCATTTATTGATGACTGCACTAGATTTTTTTTGGATCTTTCTGCTCAAACACAAATCTGATGTCAGTACAGTTCTCCTAAATTTTCATACCATGGTACAACATCAATTTGGTGTTAAAATAAAAAGGTTTAGAACAGATAATACTAGGGGCTATTTCAATCATGTTTTGAACTCATATTTTCAAAAGGAAGGGACAATTAATGTGCCATCTTGTGTTCAAACTCCACAACAAAATGAGGTTGCTGAAAGAAAGAATTGTCACCTACTTGACACAACCCAAGCTTTTCCGTTTCAAAACAATGTACCTAAATCTTATTGGGGGGAAACCGTTCTCACAACCACACATCTCATAAACTGACTACCATCCAAAGTTTTTAGGTTTTAAAAGTCCTATGGACATGGTCTCAAAATTTTATCCTAACCTAAGCACTGCGAATCGCCTTACTCCAAGAATATTTGGTTGTGTGTCCTTTGTTTATGTTCAGAATAAAAACCGGGAAAACTAGATCCAAGAGTTGTCAAGTGTATGTTTGTGGGGTATTCATCAACACATAAAGGGTATAAGTGTTATCATCCACCATCCAAGAAATTTTGTCACAACAGATGTCACCTTTAATGAGAATGAACCTTACTTCACCACTCCTTATCTTCAGGGGGAGAATTCAGTTAGGGAAGATAAGGATTTCTTTCTCATAGATCTTCCTTCCAAACAATTAGTGTCAACTCCGTCAGTGTCACCTAAGTCGTAGAACAGTGAACCTGTGCCCCAATCAGTGTCACCTAAGTCACAAAACAGTGCACCCGTGCCCCAATCAATGCCACCTGTGTCACAAAACAGTGAAATCATGCCTATGGTTGCTCTTGATGATAGGATGACAGGTCAAGTGTACTCAAGGAGGAAAGTCTCAGCTTCTGAACCTGTGCAAGCCCAAGAATCTAATCCAAGTCCTGAGAATGAGGTAACAATTTCTAACTTCTCTTCAAAATCTGATCCAAGTCTTGTGAATGAGGTAACAATTTCCAACTTCTCTTCAAAATCTGATCCAAATCTTGTGAATGAGGTAACAATTTCTAACTCTTCATAAAATGAGTCAGAACTTAACATTCCCATTGCCCTTAGGAAAGGAACTAGGAAATGCACCAAAAGACCATTATATCCACTCTCTCATGTTATTTCACTTGACAAGTTCTCACCATCTCATAAGATTTTCCTTGTAAGCTTGAATAGTGTCTCTATTCCTAGTACTCTATTTGAGGCATTATCTAATAAAAATTGGAAACAAGCTATGAATGCAAAAATGGAGGCTTTAGAGAAGAATAAGACCTGGGTGTTGGTAAACTTGCCAGCGGGAAAAAAACCTGTGGGATGTAAGTGGATTTATACGGTGAAATATAGAGCAGATGGGTCACTGGAGAGGTACAGGGCAAGATTGGTAGCTAAGGAATATACTCATATGTATGGAGTGGATTACCAGGAGACATTCGCACCAGTTGCAAAAATGAATACTATCAAAATTTTGTTATCATTAGCAACAAACTATGACTGGGATCTATAGCAGTTTGATGTAAGAAATGTCTTTCTACATGGAGATCTTGAACAAGAAATATATATGGAGATGATTTGGAAGCAACACAGCCAACAACAAGGTGTGTAAGCTTAGGAAAGCACCATGTGGGCTTAAGCAGTCTCCAAGAGCATGGTTTGGAAGGTTTTTCAAAGTGATGATAGGTATGGGATATAGAAAAAGTCAGGGAGATCATACATTGTTTATCAAGCATTCGGATTCAGGGGGAGTCACAGCTCTTTTAGTGTACGTTGATGATATCATTATGATAGGAAATGATGAAAAGGAGAAATAGTGTCTAAAATAATGCTTGGCCAAGGAGTTTGAGATTAAAGAACTGGGAAAGTTGAAGTACTTTCTAGGAATTGAAGTTGCCCACTCTTGGAAAGGTATCTCCATCTCTCAACAGAAGTATATCATAGATCTTCTCAAAGAGACGGAGAAGCTGGCATGTAGACCGGCAAGCACACTAATAGATCCCAACCATAAGCTCTGAGAGGCAAAGGAGGATATTGGTGTAGATAGAGAAATGTATCAACGCCTAGTAGGAAGACTCGTCTACTTGTCTCATACTAGACCTGATATCACTTATGCTGTTGGAATGATTAGTCAATTCATGCATAGACCAAAAAATTTTCACTTACAAGCAGCCAACAGAGTATTGCAGTATCTTAAAGGAACTCCAGGAAAGGGGATCTTGTTTAAAAGAAACACAGGGTTAGTAGTTGAGGCCTACATAGATGCAGACAATGCAGGGTTGGTAATTGATAGGAAGATCCACTTCTTGGTATTGTACCTTTCTTGGAGGAAATCTTGTGACATAGAGAAGCAAAAGACAAAATGTGGTGGCAAGATCTAGTGCAGAGGCAGAATTTCGAGCAATGGCTCAAGGAATATGTGAACTATTGTGGGTGAAGATCATTTTAGAAGACCTAAAGATCCAGTGGCATGGACCAATGTGATTGTATTGCGACAATAAATCTGCAATCAGCATAGCACATAATCCCGAGCGACATGATCGAACAAAACACATGGAGATAGACAAGCATTTCATTAAGGAGAAGTTAGATAGTGGATTAATTTGCACACCTTATGTGACTCCTAGCTGTCAACTCATAGATGTACTTACCAAAGGACTAAGTAATGTAGCATTTCAAACCATTGTGTCCAAGCTGGGAATGGAAAATATTTATTCACTAGCTTGAGGGGGATTGTTGAAAAGTCAACTGTATTAAATTTAGGAAATATATAAATATTTGTATCCCTAGAATTAATGTTAGACAATCCTTATATCATAGGGATTAGATTTAGGCAGATTTTTAGTTTCCTATTTACTACTTACAGCAGTTGTATATAATCCCAAGGAGCTTTGTATCATTGATAAGTTCTCAATACAATATTCTGATTTTTTACAGGGATAGCTAGGCATTTTATTAAGAAGTTGGACAGTGGATTGACATACTTTATGTGACTACTAACTGTCAACTCGTAGATGTACTTACCAAGGGACTAAGTAGTGTAGCATTTCAAACAACTGTATCCGAGCTGGAAACAGAGAATATCTATTCACCAGCTTGAGAGGAGTAAGGGAAAGTCAACCATATTAAATTTAAGAACTATGTAAATATCCTAGATTCAGAGTTAGAAAATCCATCAATCATAGGGATTAGATTTAGGCAAATTTAGTTTCCTATTTACTTATTAACAGCAGCTTTATATACTCCTACAGGTCCAGCATCATTCATGAAAGGTTCTGAATACAATATTCTGATTTTCCACAATTACTATCAATGAAGAGAATACCATGCTTAAGAAGTTAAGCAAAACTATAAACTTCTTCCAGTATTGATTTTACTGCAAATTCTTAATGGAACACCTTTAGCAGCATTCTTCTTAATGTCCCTGTAACTAACAATCCCTTGAAAGATTTAAGAACAAAAATTAGAAAAAGAAAGAAAAGAAAGTAGATCACCTATCAATAGTTCTTCCAGTGAAAATGATGGGAAAGTATCTGGAGTACTTCCCAACACCAAACCGTTCACTTAAATGCTGTATCATTTTTGAGTCTAAAAGAATCAAAGCCTTCCAAAGCTGACAATATTCCTGCCTAAACTCTTCATCCAATTTTTTGCAGATTCCATGGTCCAGAAGAACTGCATGTTTAATCATCTCATCATAAAGGTGATTTCCACATATGCACCTTAGCATGATTAATAACATTTATCTTAGATAGGAATTAATAGAACTTAGGTGAACAATCAAGACATACCCAAAGAAAAGCCATCCTGACCTTCTGGAGAAACCAATATGTTACCAGGGTGTGGATCTCCATGCAAGAAACCATGAATGAATATCATTTCTGCAAACACTTCCACCAACACCTTTGCAACCTTCAAAACAATGAAGACAACCAGAGTAAGTGGATTTACTTCAGCGCAAAAAGAATGAAACATGCAGACAACCATTAAGATACCCCGGTTTGGACATGTTACACACTCAACAAAGAATTGGTAAACTAGGTTTACTTATCTACGTCATATGACAATATTATCCAGAATGTAAGACAATGTGAACACATAATTGCAACAGCAGAAAACTCATCATTTGTCATAACAAGAATTTAGTAACATTTCTTGAGTAAACAAACCTTCTCTGGATTTATTTTCATTCTCTTCATGAATTCAACATCATCAACCTGAAAGATATGGAACCTCCTGTTACTGGTACAGGATTGTCAAGTCAAAAGCATAATAATGCATACATGATACACAGGCAACATGAGCAAAAGTACAATAGTTAGCTGTATGCATGAGGAAAACATATTCACCAATCAGCAAGCCATGCCAGAAGTATTTTCTAAAATTAGCAACCTGACATTTGAAATCATTCAAAGGTATCCCAATAGTTTTAAAGCTCATTATTTGAAGAGATACAAATTGCGCCTAGTGCCAAATTTTCATTTTTCCTCTCCTTGTCAAGGATCGAAGAGTAAAAAAGGGCAAACCCAATGCACACGGTTCCCACATTATGAGGTCAGAGAGGATCATATGTATGCAGCCTTCCCTTCACATTAACGGAGAGGTGGTTTCCGTGACTTAAACCTGTGACCTCCACGTCACAAAGGAGCTACCTGTACTGTGGCACCAAGGCTTACCCTCAAGGATCACAGAGTAATTTATTCAATTACCATCAAACCAGTTATAATAAACAGGCCATAATCACTATCTAAATTGATATGGCACGCACAGGTATTCAATTCAACAAATATTTTCGTTCTACCTACCCCCACCCCCACAAACAAAGTAATTAGAATAGGACTGTTTATCTTCTTTGACTATTCAATTAGTGATGCTATCTTGGGAAGGTTGAGAGAAGAGTATAGTAAAATTGGTTCTCTTTCAAGAGCTACTGGCATGATTTCTTGATCAATTTGCTTGAAGTATGTACTACAATATTTAAGAGAATATTCTAGTTTGCTCAAGATTTATAGTAAAAGATGTTGCTAAACTAAATATCATACAGTTTATAGTCAAGGGATCGTGTTGTTTTGCTTTGGACATGTCAGCATGCTAATGGCAGCCTTTTTGACTGATTTCAATGCTCTTTAGATCAGAGTAGTGACTACAACTTACAACCTCCTTTTCAGAAAAGAGTTATGGCTATTGTTCAGGCTATAGCAAAGCCACAATTGATCAAACTCTTAATAATTAAGCCTTATTTGCACAATCGATCTAGTCTATATAGGCCATGTATATGGAATACACTACAGATCTAAAACTACTTTTCCAACCGCTTACCCAAAATCATGTTCCAAACCACGAGGTTTCAATAGCAGGAAGTTCACAAATTGAACTCTACTAAGCAGAGATCTGGTTTGAAGATGAGGTAGAGAAACAAAAGAGCTTATTTTCAAAAAGGAGTTCAATGAAAAGACTTGCAAGTCTTAAAGCCTTTCCAAATCACATTGGAGAATGGGATCCAACACAATGTTTGGTCGACTACAAGTTTATAATGCATTTAAAACCACTTCGTTTTTTAGCACTTCCTTTTTCAAATAGATACTGTACATTAGTGCTTGGAATTTAAATAAGTCTGCATCAAACTAACCAAAGCAAACACTCAAATGTAACACAACATCCAATAGCAGGCACAAATTGATCAATAATTGCATATGATTGTACATCTCAAACCTACATTGTATAAGAACCACTGAAGATTCCACTTGTTAATTATAACCTTTAACAAAATTAATATCCTACGAGATAAGAAGCCATGATTAAATAAGGTGAGGGATAGGATGGACAAAGAAATCACATATGATTGCCATATTGCAGGCTTAAGTGGTATTAGGTTTACTTAATACCTCCAGTTGTTACTCGTATAGCCTTTTAGGATGAACTTGATTCAATCACCCCACAATTCCACATGAAAGTCAAGGAATTGTAATGTACCTGTGTGCATACTGCAAACCATAACGTAAAAGCTTTGCAACATTTTTTGAAGTTAACTAAAGAAAGCTGATATCTCAGCCGTCATGGTGATTGCGTACCGTAATAGAATCCTTCAATATTTGATGTATGCCTCTGAGATTTCATGCTTAGTAACTCTAGATTGATTCTAGTAATTTCTATTTCATTTGATTTTGTCCTCCAGCAAACAGTTCTTTCACAAGTTGAACATAGCTTAATCTTTCCTTAGCAAACTAATCTAAGTTGCATTTCTAAACCAACCTCTAAGTATTACTTGTCTCATTGCCATAAAGCCACAAGCTGTATCCTACATCAGAGCCAACAGTTTTAGTTCAAGTTGCCTTAACAGGGATATTTATAGTCGTACTGCACCACAATGTAAAAGCTTTGCAACATTTTTGGAAGTTAACTAAATAAAGATGATATCCCAGCCATCATGGTGCTTGTGTACCATAAGAGAATCCTTCCACGCATGCCTCTGAGATTTCTTGCTTAGAAACTCTGATGGATGCTAGCAGTTTCGATTTCCACTTGATTTACCTCCAGCAAGAAGTTCTTTCTCAAGTTGAGCATAGCTTAATCTTTCCTTGGCATACAAATCTAAGCTGCTTTTCTAAACCAACCTCTAATTATTACTCTCCTTGTCTCATTACCATAAGACTACAATCTGTATCCAACAGCAGGGCCAACAGTTTTACTTCAAGTTGACTTAAGAGGGATATGTATAGTCACACAATATGCAGGTAAACCCGTAAAAGTAATAAAAAGAATACTTAACATTAGGGATAGTTAGAAAACAAGCACTTTTATGTTATGATTTTGATTGATTGGCTCCAATAAGCAATTGATGAGTTTAGTTACAACTCAGGTTGGCTCACAGAAAGAAAATTAATCCAAGAGGGGGAGCATATATTATTTCACGTGATATAATTTCAATTTCATTAATTCAAATATAATTTCATATTATTATTATTATTATTATTATTATTATTATTATTATTATTTATTATTTATCATATCAACTTAAAGAAAAACAATCAATGTTCTAGCAAAAAAGAAAAAAAAGAAAAAATGTACAAATTTGCTAAAAGAAATTAATAGACTAGAATATATAGCACCAGTTACCAACCATCTCACTTCAAAGACTTGGAGACATTGCAATGGTAAGGAGTTATAAGAAACCTTATAAATTTGACAGCAACATGTTAAGAAATATAAAACAGATTAATGAGCAATATTCCCTTACCTTCTGGCCACTGCAATACTGCATTGTGAGAACTTGGTTTGTTGTCAAATCCTGAAGAGTTGATGTAAATCTTATTTAATCCCAGAATTTTACATGTTCCCACCAAGTTTAGAAACAAGAAATACTCAACACAATTTATTCAATAAATGGTGAACTAGAACAAGATTAACTATCTTATACCCAAAATATATGAGGTACTCTAACAATTTTGTTGTTTTTAAAGTTGTTGGCCATTCCCTCAGAGTTTCTTGCCTCTTGAATAAAATCTGTGGACAAATACGGGGAAAAGCCAATAAAAGTGCAGCCATTAACATAAGCAACTTAAAGACTACTTCTCCATTGCTTGAGTTTCTAAAGTTGAAAAATAAAATTAAAGATGGATATCAGCTGATATCCTGATCTGTCAATTCCAAAATCAAACTTTGAATAAATTACACAATAAGTCCACGAGGCTTTACCATGAGTCAGCATTGAAACACTAGTTCGGGAAATAAAAAAAAAAAAACTCTAAAATACCCTTGCAGGTGTTATCTTATGATATTTCAAAGTAAGTTAATTGCCAAATGAAATTATACCACTAATTCCTTCCAAAAAAATGAACTAACAATAACTAGAATAAATTTTAGCAAATCATTCATTTCTGAAAGAATACTGCACCCTAGGTGATCTTAGTCACTGCCATCATCATTTTCGCCTTATCTTTATCTCTAATCAAATCATCCCATTTATTGAAAATATAAATCAAGAAAAAAAAATCATATTATTCCATTTTCTATAACTTTGTGTCAAACGTCACCACGTTTTATTTTTTGGTTTTTGTTGAAGCACAAATAATATATCCAAGCAATGCATCAAGAAGTAGCAATTCTGCTAAAGAGTTGCTTTCAGAAGCTTAATGATAAAAAGCTTTTCTCCTAGGCAATTATTGTGTAATTGGGTCTTCTTTTTTTCTTTTGTGGAAAACACACACATGCACACACAAACTCAATCATATAGAGAAGGAAAAAGACCACAAAATACAGGGATTGATCACACAAGATCTCATTTTCACACATATTGAATAAAGCCAAGCCAATTACAAATAGAAGTTTCAAGCCAAAAAGTAAATTGCCAAAAGAATTTTGACAGCTAAAATTGATACCACAAAACAACAACATTCTTATTACATTATAAGGATAAACCAAAACCTGTCCTGCTGCCTTAATAAGAGGGGAGGATCTTAATATTGAAATTTTCTGAGAATAATTCATCTATTCACATAATGAGTATGTGGATTTAAATAGAGGTTTTAGAAGATCCTATAATTTTAGGAAACTAATAACACAGATCCCATTTAATAGGGAGACTAACAAATAGGAAACAAATCAGGAAAATGATAACACTACTCTAATTGGGTAACTAAATCCCTAATCTAAAGAAACAAAATAAGGAAACCTAATAATTTTAAACCTTAAAATATTTCAACACTCCCCCTCAGGTTAGGTTAAAGATATCAATCATGCCAAGCTTGGAGTTGAATGAATCAAAGACCCGACTCGACAAGGCTTCAGTGAGAATAACAGCAACTTGGAGACTTCTAGGTGTGTACTACACTTCTATGATTCCTGCTTCAATCTTCTCTTTGATGAAGTGTCGATTAATCTCAACATGTTTCGTCCTGTGGTGATGTACAGGATTCTTTGCAATGCTTATGGTGGATTGATTATCACAATATAACTTCATAGGTTCTTCACTAGTGATGTGAAGTTCACTAAGAAGCCTTCTCAACCATATCCCTTCACTAGTTACTTGGAGAAGCAAGAAGCAAACTGTAGCATCTAAAAGCAGGTAAAAGGCTGAGTTTCGAGCAATGGCTCTGGATATTTGTGAAGGTATATGGTTAAGAAGACTTCTTAGTGAACTTCACATCACTAGTGAAGAACCTATAAAGATACACAGTGACAATCAATCCACCATAAGCATTGCAAAGAATCTGTTACAGCTGTATATTACCATAATTAACAGATTGTATATAGCTTAATTATAGGCTGAAATATCTAGGTTTAGTTAATAATCTTCCTAATTTAGGTTTTACAATTCTGTATATATACATATCTTGTACTCATTTCTATGATATGAAAAATTAATCTTACAAAAGGTGAAGAATTATTTGAGAATCCTGAAAGATATAGGCGATTGGTTGGAAAACTGAATTATCTTACAGTAACTCATCCTGATATCGCTTATTCTATTAGCATTGTCAGTCAGTTCATGTCTTCTCCAACAGTTCATCATTGGGCAGCTTTAGAACAAATTCTATGCTATTTAAAGGGAGCTCCAGGATGAGGAATATTATACAAAAATCATGGAAATAATCATATTGAATATTTTTCTGATGCAGATTGGGCAGGTTTCAAAATTGATCGGAGATTTACCACGGGTTATTGTGTGTTTGTTGGTGGAAATTTAATCTCTTGGAAGAGTAAGAAACAGAATGTTGTTTCCAAATCTAGTGCGGAAGCAGAGTACAGAGCCATGGCTCAATCTGCATGTGAGATATTGTGGTTATGTCAGCTTTTAACTGAAGTTGGTCTTAAAGTTTCAAGACCAGCAAAATTATGGTGTGATAATCAAGCTGCTCTTCATATTGCTTGCAATCCTGTGTTCCGTGAAAAAATACAGCAAAAGTTGATCTCTACAGAACATGTGAAGACTAGAGAACAGCTAGGGGATATTACAAAGGCACTCAATGGACCTCGAGTTGATTATATTTGTAACAAGTTGGGCATGATTAACATCTATGCTCCAGCTTGAGGGGGAGTGTTACAGTAACAGATTGTATATAGCTTAATTATAGGCTGAAATATCTAGGTTTAGTTAATAACCTTCCTAATTTAGGTTTTACAATTCTGCATATATACATATCTTATACTCCTTTCTATGATATGAAGAATTAATCTTTTCATCTTAACAGAATCCAGTACATCACAACAGGACGAAACATGTTGAGATTGATCAACACTTCATCTAAGCGAATAGAAGTGCAATACACACCTACAAGTCTCCAAGTTTATATTCTCAACAAAGCCTTGCCGATAGGGGTCTTTGGTTCATTAAATTCCATGCTTGGCAAGATTGATATCTTTAGCCTAGCATGAGTGCGAGTGTTGAAATATTTGAAGATTTAGAATTATGTTTACTTAGATTAGGGATTTGATTACCCAATTTAAGTAGTTTTATCTTTTCCTGCTTGTTAGTCCCCTTATTTATGGGATTCTATGTTATTAGTTTCCTAAAAATTATGATCTTCTAAAACCTCTATTTAAATCCCTGTTCATTTTTTTTGTTACAAGGGAAATATCTAATAATTGGAGATGGGGGTGGCGTTGCTTGGATTTGAACCCAAGCATTACAACATGCCACAATTCTTTCTTAACCACTCAATTAAGCGGTTGTTGGCATTTAAATCCCTGTACATACTCATTATGTGAATATATAAATTATACTAATTCAAAAAATTACAGTTTCTTTACAAACATAACCACGATATCCATTCCCACAACATTATCAAACGCTTTAAACTATGAAAATTGGAAGAATGCTATGAATGTTGAACTGTAGGCCTTGGAGAAGAACAATCCTTGGGATATTTTGGACCTGCTAAAAGAAAGAAATCTGTGGGAGACTTGACAATGATCTCATTTGCACACCCTATGTTCCGACCGAATCACAATTAGCAAATGTTATAACCAAGGTACTTAACAATCCACTCTTTCACAAGATTGTGGTGAAGCTGGGAATGGACTGCTTATTCACCAACTTCAGAGGGAGCGTCAAGAATTGTATTTGGTTATTTCCTTATTCGGATTGTTTGACAGCATTTATTGGGTCAAGCTTTAATTATGAATTTCTCTATTTATAGAAATACTCAAATCAGGAGATTTGATTACAAGGAAGTCAAAGTTTCCATCTTTGGGTAAATCATCAATTGTATACATTCCTATTGATTCAATGAGTAAATATCAAATATTTTACCCCAATTTTCCACAAGTTCTTGGAGAGGTACAAGGGGGAAAGGGGGATTCAAACCTTAGACAAGTATGTAATTTATCTTTAAAAGCATTTAGTGAGTAATGAATATTTCCTTTTGATTTTCACCATGTATTCTTTATTTTTTAAATATATATATATAGAAAAGTTAATATCCAGACATTTCTTTTTCTATTCTTCATTTTTGGTCAAGGGTTCTACCTTGTAATTCAAGGAAAACAGCTCCAACAACATCCATAAAACCCTGTGATGAAGGAAAGAAGCTGTTTGTGGAACTAAATTATGTAATTATTTCGCTAATTTGTTATATTTTGTGGGGCTCAATTCTAATTTTTACATGAATGGACGGTATCTTAGCTCATTTAGGGTATTTTATTAGTGAGCATTTAGCTTATTTTCAAACGGAGTGGTTTTCAATTTATATTTCACATTTTGCATTTCTACTGAGGGTTTAGTTATATATACCTAGGTTATTTAATTTTCTATGAGACTTTGATTGATAAAATATTAATGTATTGGTACTTTAAATTGTTGAGATTTTGGAGAATTAGACTGATACATTTAGATTATTGTTTCAAGTTTTATTGTCTGAGAATGCTTGTTCTACATCACTCTGCCTAGCACTGAACCCCAGTCATAAAAAATAGTATTCTGCATGTATTATTATTTAAAATATATTCTTGTTCTATTAAATGTTTTGACCATATTTATTAATAGGATAATGAAGGACAAAAAACACAAAATATGTAAGGGGCAAGAATATAATTTTGAGAATCTTAAATTTTATGGACAATGTGAGTACTTACGTAAATCTACCAAACTAAGAAACCTCGAGACTATGGGAACACAATACATGCTCAACTTGATTGATGATTATACAGACCATGAAATATTAAATTGAAGCAGTCATCCACAGCAGGCATAATATAACTGTCAAAGACAACTGATAACTCACCAAGCTCCAGAGAAACTGCCTCAGTGAATTCTGAGACCAGTGACCAAAACCTATATTCAGGAAAAAACTGAACAGGCAGAGAGAGAGAGAGAAGATTAGGCAATCTAACATAACCATAATATATTAAAATTTTAAAAAGAAACACATAAGGTGAAGAGGAAAACAAACAAAGACATCTAAGTAAGATCAGCTTAGCATTGAAGAAACTACATTTGGAATAAAGAAGACAGTCACAACTCCCAACTGGTACACACTGCAAGGATCATTTTTGAGCAAAGCTATTGATAAGATTAATTCATGAATTGCTTGTCAGACCCTACCCTTTTACTAGATATTTAGAGAGCCATAAGTCTGGTCAGCTCAGCTAAAACCCAACAAGGACTCCAATATCTTCCTTATTTTTCACATGCATACAAATTCCACCAGTGGCTTTTTCCATTGCTTAACACTTCTAACCACTAGCTTCTCAATATATATATATATATATATATATATATATATATATATATATATATATATATATATATTTATGAGTCCAACCAGTTTCCTTAATTGTTTATAACATGTCAAGCAAACATTATTTGGTTGAAGACCAACCATTCCACCTCAATATTCTTCATTTAAGGAATATAAAATTGTTAGTACTTTTTTAATTCTCTCACCACTTTCTGTTGCTACAGTGTCCAACTGCATCAGAATTACTATTTCACTCTATGGGAACGTCTATTCAAAGACAACTATATTAATTTGTTATTTTAGGAAAGCTTAATACCCAAATATATCATCAACTTTTTTGTACAAAATGATATAAGCACTCAACATTTATGTATGCAAACAAGTATATAAACTTTTATTTTACTATAACTCAAACAACAAACTTTCAAAATCAAAAAATTAAAAAAAGAAAAAGGTTGAGAGCTTATTTGAATGCAATAAAACGTTCAGGTGTTATATCTATTTTGTACAAAAGGTTGATGACATTTTTTGCTATTAAGCCTATTTATTTTATTTTTCACTTTTTATTTTTTTCAGAAAAAATAAAAAATTAAAAAAAAAAAAAACTGACAAATTAGGCCACATGAACGTAATATTTCAGCTCAACATGCCACCTCTGCAAACAAACCTCCGTTAGTGTCATTTAACGAGTTTAGACTTAATCACGTGATTTTGAAAGTTTGTGCTTTAATTTACAATAAAATAAAACTTCGTGAACTGATTTACATGCAATAAAATATGAAGGGTTTATATCCATTTAGTGCAAAAGGTGGAAGGTGTATTAGTTGATAAGCCTTCCAAGATATCTGTAAATATTTTTAGTCCTAGAATTAATGATATAGTATCCCTAGAATTAAGGACTGACAATCCGTCAATCACAGGAATTAGTTTTAGGTGGATTTAGGTTGATTTATTTTCATATTTAGCTATTAACAATAGGTGTATATAACTCTTAGGGCTTTGTATCATTCAAGCATGTTTTCTTCAATAAAATAATCTGATTTTCCACTGGTATAAGAGCCTTAGGCTTTTCTTGGAAAAAATTTCTTTTTCAGCCTTCATTGCAGATTTTTTGCCTTAGGCATTCATAGCCAATTTTTGTTAAGGCCTTTATAGCAGTTTTGTCACGTGGCCTTACTTGCCAAAATTTTTTTCTATCTACTCAGCCTTTTATTCATCCTTGACTATTGTTTTAATCCCTAGAAAATTAACTATTTCAAAAATAACAAAGGATGACACTATTGCCAGATTCAAGGAGGTGACAACCAGTCAAATCACATGAGAATCAAACAATATTCAAGCTGCTTACAGATTAAATGGAAAGAAATACTTGGAGTGATCTAAGTTGGTTCAAACCTTTCTCAAGGAAATAGGAAAGCTTAGTCATCTTCTTGTTCCAAACATAGAGGAGCAAACCTAGATTTGAGGCTTGGGATGAAGAGGATTCCATGGTTATTTCATGGTTGTGGATTATGGTAACAGTAATGGTGGTAAACAGGTGGGTTCAAGTTAGCTCAACTTCAGCTTTAGGTAATCTAACTAATGATGAACTCCAAGCAAGTAAATTATGGTATTGATGATGGTGGCAAAGAGGTGGGTTCAAGTTGGCTCAACTTGGGCTTCAGGTAATCCCAAGTTTGGACCTTCCATGCTTTGGATCATTTACAGCCTATTCCACCTATTTCAGCCTCTATTGTGCATGCAAACAACTTCTTGATCAAAAACCAATTTTAATATGCCACTGGGACCCTTATGTAAATTCTATTACGTTCACCACGTAGAGTAAAGCCTTCATAGTTCTTTAACATTTTTGGGAAATAAAAAGCAAGATTCTTACAGATAATGTGGCAACATAAAAGAAAACATAGTGAAAGCATGATATTATCAACCAGTTGCAAGAAAGTGGTTAAAGTACCTTGGAGGTTCTTGTACTAATCAAAAAGTGTACTTCAATCCCTTTATTCAAATGTTAAGTAATTTAATCCTTATACTTTGGTAATTGTTAGCAATTGAGGGCAATTGATAACACCATAAAAGAGGATTTGTTATCTATGCTGATGCAGAAATGAGATATGACTAATGTGTAACTTTTAACTCACAAATTGATGATGTGAAATGTTGTCGACATGGAAAATTTCTTCTTTTCTTAATTTTATTTAAAATTTCATGTCAGCAGAAAAATATTTCTAGATTCCACAACATCAATTTGTCAGAGAAAAGTTACATTTCATGATCAAATTACTGAAAATCTGGGTAGAGGGATTCCAATACACTTTTGATCATACTACAGAGACCTCCTAAGTATGTTAACCACAGAAAAAATCCCAGTAGCATCAATAATGATGAAAAAGAATGACACAACTACATTGCAAGAAATTGCAAGAAGTCATCAAATAGCTTAACTAAAACCAACATAAATGACAACATGACATCAACATTTCAAGTCATAGAAAAATAAAATATTATTTGACAAAAGTTATAACAACTGTTAAGAAATTCAGGGTGTACCCATGCACCAAATTCTGAGAGGAAATACATAATTCTTGTGTCTAACTTCATTTTCTTCTCTAATCCAGGGTACTGAACCTATTCTCCATCATAGAAAAAACATTTTGTAGTCAAAAACTACTAACCATATGAAAAACCTTTAATGAATCAAATGCTATTCAACAAGCATCATAGTGAAAGATAAAAAGAAGCAAAAATAAAGGGAAAAATTATTAAAAATAAAATTAATAAAATAAAATAAAACACAATGGTTTCTTTCCTTTTGTTTTTGATGCATGAACAAATATAAGTAATAAATGACATGATGAAGAAAATGGCAATATATTTGTCATACAGACTTCTATGCAAGTTTATATTGTGTAGGATTTCATGAGTTAGTACTAGTTAGATACCAAAAAAGGTTTGCAGGAAAAAAATTCCTTTTTTTTTCTTTTAATCTTAGATAGCAATGTAGTCAAAAAAGGATTGAAACGCTTGCTTCCAAAAAAACCTTTTCCTTTTGAATGTAGCATATTTATGAATAGAGGCGGCAAATGGGTGGGTTAGATTGGGGTTGCGTTGGGTTATTTTGGGTAGGATCATTTTGGGTTAATGAAAAATCAAATCATTTCAGGTTCAGATCAAATTGGGTTCAGGACACGATCAGATAGGATTCAGGACAATGAAAAAACAAGTCATTTCAGGTTCGGATTAGATCAGGTTCGGGTCAAGGAAAAAAACAAGCCATTTCAAATTCGGATCATTTCGGGTTTGGATCAAGTGCAGTCCAAGTCAAGAAAAAATCGAATCCTTTTAAATTCAAATCATTCCCGGTTCAACTCAAGTGGGTTCAGGTAGAGGAAGAATCAAGTTATTTTGGATTCGAATCATTTCGATTTCGAGTCATGTCGAATTTGGCACAAATCGAGTCAATTCGGGTTGAGGTCAAGTCGATTTTTTGTTGTTGATTTCTTTAGTCAAGTCGAGTAAGTAGGGTTAGGATTTGGGCGGATATTTTGAATTGAACCAACTTTTGCCACATCCAGTAAAGGAGCATTAGATAATTAAGAATTAGTAGCAAACCTAAGAGAGGACATGGTCCCTCCATACTTTCTTGGCAATCTTTTCCAAAACCAAACAACAATATTTTAAATCCATCAACCACATTCCTTTTAATATAGCTAGTAATGTTTTAAAAACCAAACTACCTCAAGACCTAAAAATCTTTTTTTAATTCAATTAACATTATAAATACAATTTTTACATTTTAAATAGTTCTCTAGTAGCTTTTGCAAAAAATATTTTAAGGGACCGAAATTACGAAAGTACAAATAAGATCCTCTATGGCTATGGAATTCATCACCATCAGAGCCTTTATCCCAATACCAGGGTATGCTATATGAACCAAATTGAGTCTAAGTTGTACGCATGAATTCTCATCGTTCACTCATTCTATCTAATGCGATGTGTTCTTCCAACTCCCGTTTCGCCATATCTTTTCGTATAACTTCCTTCCAAGTCTTTTTCGATCTTCCCCTAGCCTTGACCCTTTTTACATCATTCATAGCCTCCACTCTTCAAACTAGAGCATCCATAGGTCTACGTTATATGTGTCCAAACCAACGTAAACGACTTTCACTCATCTTGTCTTCGATAGGTGTCACTCCAACCTTTTTACAAATGTCATCATTTCTCATTCTATCTTTTCTCGTATATCTACACATCCATCACGGCATTCGCATTTTCGCTACACTCATCTTCTATGTATGCACTCCTTTAGTTGCCCAACATTCACTCCTATAGAGTAATGTCAGTCTAACAACTGTCCCGTAAAACTTACCATTCAACCGTATAGGAATTCCTTTATCACACAACACACCTGTAGTGCTTCTCCACTTGCTCCAACCAGCCTGTATCCTATGGGTCACATCACCATCAATCTCTCCATCCATTTGAACGATCAACTCCAAATATCTAAAATTATCCCGCTTAGAGATCATCATCCCATCTAGCATCACTATGTTTCTAAAAAAAATAATTTCGGTAGAGCCATACATTTATAAGTTTCTCCAATTTTCTACACAACCTTCTCATGTCTTCTTCTCCCTTTATGTCATGGTATCATAGCCACCAAACTACACAATTGCCGATGCATCTTATGCTTGATAAAAATTTTCTTTTCTAGTCATGATGGGAAACTAACATCATCCATTTGGCAAGGGAAAGTAATAATATTAATAATCTTCAATACTTAATCAACATTGAAGGTAAACTCCTTTTATATTGTTAATTTGAAGAATATAAACGTCCCAATTAATGCATATATTTTAAATTATCATACTATGTTAATGAGCAATTTTCACCAACTAGTAGATATCTGAGTTGACTCCCCACAGTAAATAAAAGTTAAAAGGATGTGCCTTATCCGTCTACTTTGTCAAAAAGTTCAATGTTCCCCTACCCAAAATTTCAACTTCTAAGGCCTCAAACATTAACATTTCAATTAAAACAAGTAAAATTAGTAACAAGCTCAACTAATCATTATGAGTGTTTATAAGCATGAAAAGGAACCCATGAGTTCATTCTTGCTGTCAAATTGACGATGTAGCATATTACTATCTAGATTTTAATTTGTTCTTTAAAATGACAAAAAGAATTGGTTTATTTACACGTAAATAATTGATAAGAAAAAGGACTGTGTGGCACTTACTACATATTTGCAGTTAATTTGATATCTAGTTAACTTGTTAACAACTCAATCACTCACATTATACAATAGTGGAGATAATATCTTAAAATGATAGATCAAAACATCTTATTTTATTAAATTAATGGCAAGAAAAAGCATGCATGTGGTCTTTTTGCCTCAAGTGAACTTGTGAGCAACAATGGACTAATTTTCATGCTTTTTTTTGTGCAAAATGAATTAATTTTCTTTCATTGTAAGAATTCTATAGCACCAAAACTACTATTGAAACCCCAACATTTCCCTTGCCTATGCTTCATTATCATTGGTTATTGGTACCATGTGTTCTGCATCCAACACAACCACATCTCAAAGAAAACCTTTCTACCCTTTCTTTCCATAGATCAATTCCAAACCTTTTCCTTTTTTTCCTTCTTAGCGTAGATCCACTGGTATTCATAAGTATTGCAATCCCAGCATGAGTGGTAAGGGTATTCTTCCAACTATAATATAACATTGCGATATAGACACGTTTACTCAAGATGTAATGGACCAACTATAATTGTTTACTTATTTATATAGAGAGAGTTTATATTTGATGCACTGACAATGTATAGCATCTATACATTGTCAATCAACCACAAAATATCACCTTATTAATGAGCAAAGTTAAAAAATATGTAGCTTTTAAAAATAAAAATTAATAAAGTTTTTTAATTTACTTTTAAGGGAATGACTAAAAAGCAGCATTCAGTCCAACCCCAAAAAGAAACAAATATCCTAGCCTAGCTAAATTCAAAAGAGAAGATGCATGGGATGTAGATGGAACAACTGGAAAGAAGAATATATTTTAAGATTGTTTGTTGGCCAACTTTATGTTTCATTGTTTAAATGTAGTTTCCTTGATTATAGGGTTATGGTTAATTTTATAATTATCTATTTCCTAGTTTAAATCCTAAAAGCTAGACTTATTGTTAGGCATTTAGGCTATATATTGTAAATGATTTATAGTGAATAAAATAAGAGTTGCGTACATTATTTTTCATTAGCTTTTCATCAACCTCTAATTTCATGGAATCAGAGCCGTGCAATCCTGTAGGCTAATTCATCCCTCAACACAACCAAAAGTTCGAAAGAGCCCCTATACCATCCAATCATACTCCTTTGCTATTTCAAGGGTTTTACCCACTCAAATCCTTCGTCCAATACCTTCGATTCCTTCCCATCCTTTGAAATCAACCACCGTCTCCAAATAACCAAACACAAAACTAAATGGGTTACATTTCCTAGAATGGTTTCAATTTGTTCTGCTCATGATCAAAGGGAAAGGAAAGATAGGCCACCCACTTGAGTCTTAGATCTTCCAAAATGATTTTCAACCATAGTAGCTCACATACACCTTGCGCCATTGCTCGAAATTCTGACTCTGCACTTGATCTCGTCACGACATTCTACTTTTTACTCCTTCAAGTAACTAAGTTTCCTCCCAAAAAGTGTAGTATCCCTTGGTGGATCTTCTATCAATCATTGAGCTTGCGTAGTCTGCATCGTGTAGGCCTCTAGAGTGAGCTTATCACATATTTTGAATAAAATCTCCTTTCCAGTAATTCCCTTTAGATAGTGCAATATTCCATGAACTGCATGCAAATGGAGTTCCTTAGGGTTGTGCATAAATTGGCCCACTACGCTAATTGCATATGCGATATCGGGCCGTGTGTGGGATAGGTAGATTAGTCTACCAACCAGCCTCTAATATGATTCTTTGTCTGTGGCATTGTCTCCTTCTGCTTCCCCAAGTTTATGATTAGGATCAACTAAGGTGCTGCATGGTTTGCAAGCCAATTTTCCTGTGTCTTTCAAGAGATAGAGGACATACTTATGTTGGGATATAAAGACGACTTAATCGACCGTGCCATTTCAAATGCCTAGGAAATATTTCAAGTTTCCTAGTTCCTTAATCTCAAACTCCTTTGCCAAACACCTTCCCAAGTTTTTCCTTTCCTTCTCATTGTTTCCCGTCACTATGATGTCATCAATGTAAACAATGAGAGTAGTAACTCCCTCTGAACCAGAGTGTTTTATGAATAACGTGTGATCTCCTTGGCTCTGCTTGTACCCCATTCAATGCATTACCTTAGAAAATCTCCCAAACCAAGCTCTTGGTGACTGTTTTAGGCCATACAATGCCTTTTTTGAGCTCGCAAACCTTATTCGCAGCCACATTTCTGTGGAATCCAGGGGTATTTCCATCTAGATTTCCTCCTCAAGATTTCCGTGCAAGAATGTATTTTTACATCAAACTGCCGTAAAGGCGAGTCAAAGTTAACTGCTAGAGACAGAAGGCTTCTCACTGTGTTCATCTTGGCAACCGAAGCAAAGATTTCTTGGTAATCTATTCCTTATGTTTGTGTGTATCCTTTAGCCACTAGCTTAGCTTTGTGCCTCTCAAGCGTTCCATCTGCTCTATACTTGATTGTAAAGACCCACTTACATCCCACCGGTTCCTTACTCTTGGTAAATCCACAATCTCCCATGTATTGTTCTTCTCCAAGGCCTGCATTTCAACATTCATAGCATTCTTCCAATTTCACAATTTAAAGGCTCTGATAATGTTTTGGAAATGGATATTGTGTTTATGTTTGTAAGGAAACTTCTGTGAGATGGAGAGCATTTTTTAAAGGACACAAAGTGGGATATTGGATATATTGGGTGTTCTGTGCACTCTCTAATTCATTTCCTAAGTGTCGTGGGCAAATTAATGTCAGATAAGGAATCACTTTAAGGAGGAGAGCTAGCAGATATTACCTCAACTCCAAGATTTGGCTCTGATGACTGGTCTAGCCTTGGTTCAGGAGTTGAATTTTTCCTTCTTAAATAAACATGTGAGAATCCATTGTCAGTAATGGTCTTTCCCCTATCTTCTTGTGAACCAAGTTGTCAGGAGGGCTCATTTTGGGTTTGCGAAGGAGGAGGCTTAGGTTGCTCAATTGTAACTTCAGAGGAGGTATTGGTCTCAAGTTGAAATTTAGAAGATGAAGGTGGCAAGTCAAGAAGAAAGAAGTCTCGATCCTTATCTTCCACAAATGTTGTCTCCCTCTGAAGATATAGTTGAGTCAAATATGGTTCCGTTTTAACAAAAGTAACATCTGCAGATATGAGCTCCTTAGTAGGTGGGTGATAGCACTTGTACCCTTTTTGTGTTGAAGAGTATCCCACAAAGACACGTGGTAGCTCTAGGGTCCAACTTTCCTTTATTTTGACTGTGGACATAAACAAATAAGACACACCAAAATACTCTAGGAACAAAATGGTTTGTTGTACTGACCTAGATAAAAGTGAGACAATACCTCTATGGGACTCTTAAAGTTTAACACTCAGGATGGTAACCTGTTTATGACATATGTGGTTGTAAGATCCTGTTTATAGTCGTATAAAAGGTGTAATGGCGAAGAAAAACTTATTGTGGCAGATGGTCAATCCTCAGTTGTGGTTGGTTTAGGTGATTTGTTTCTCTTCGGTTTAAATTTTAAATCCATTGTCCATGTTTCTTATCTAAGATATAACCTTATTTCTACCAACAAATTAACTAAAGATCAAAATTGTGAGGTAACTTTTTTTCCTACTCATTGTGAGCTTCAGGATTTTGTCTTCAGTGATGATTATTGGCTAAGCTAAGGAAAGAAATGGTTTCTACTATCTCTGTGGTTTTCCTTCAAGATGTCTATCACTTTAAAATTTTTCTTTGTCCACTTCCTCAAATTCAGATGTTATTCTTCGGCATAAACGTCTTGTTCATCTTAGTTTCAATCATGTAAAGTATGTATATCCGAATTTATTTATCAATAAAGATAAGCATTATTTATGCTAAACAATCATGAAAAAATCATCCCGCTCATAGATACAAAGCTTAAAAACCATTACATCTTAGTGACAGTTGGGGTCCTGCACGATTTCCAAATGTCACTAGAACACAGTGGTTTATTACATTCATCCATGATCATACTCGTGTGCATTGGATTCACCTCATGAAAGAAAAATCTAAAGCGAGTTTGTATTCAAACAATTCCATAAACTTGTCACTAACATGTTTCAGTCTCCTGTTCAGATTCTTCGAATTGACAATGGCTAAAAGTATTTTTCACATGATCTTAAAAATTATTTCGTTGAGCATGGTATATTTCACCAGAGCTCTTGTACAATACTCCCCAACAGAATGGTATTGTGTGAAAAAATCGTCAAATTCTTGAAGTAGCCTATCGTCACATGTTTACGAGTCATGTTCCAAACCTTTTTTTGGGGGGCTGAGACCATGTTAACTGCTAAATACCTTATTAACAGACTTCCCTCCAAAGCTCTGCAATTCAAAACACCTCCCAACTACCTAAGAAAATTATTTCCCCATGTTAGACTCCCTAACTCTCTTCCTCCTAGAATATTTGGGTACACTATATTCGTTCCTAACTCAAATCCTACTCGAGGAGAACTGTATCCAAAAGACATAAAATGCATCTTCTTGGGGTATTATTCTTCACAAAAGGAGTATAAATGTTATTCCATCATCCAAACGGTTCTATTTATCCTATGACACCACCTTCCTTGAATGCCAATCCTCCTACCCCAATGCTTTTCTTCAGGTGGAGAATTCAATTTGACAAAGTGTATTGTCGAGTCCCAAACTACCAAAATTTTGGCTAAAAGTCATTTTAGAGCGATTTGAAGTCAAAGGCTTTCACGGTGAAATTTTGGCTAAATGTTGAGGCATCAAAATGTGACCAAGTGTGGTAGTGTGCCAATCTTGAAGAAATCAAGTCCTTAGTCATGCCAAAGTCATTTGACAATGTGTGATGTCTCGACCCATACGGTCAAATTTTTGGCTAAGTCATTTCGGTGCGATTTAAAAGCGGGAGCTTCTATGGTGAAAGTTTGACTAAATGTCGAGGCATCGAAACATGACCAAGTGTAGTTGTGTGCCAATCTTCATGGAATCAAGTTCTTATTCATGCAAAAGTCGTTTGACAAAGTTTGATGTCGCATGCTAAAATGCCAAAAATTAGGATAAAAGTTACTTTAGAGAGATTTGTTAGCGAAAGTTTTCAAAGTGAAAATTTTGCCAAGTATTGAGGCACCAAAACATGGCCAAGTGTGGTAGTGTGCCAATCTTCAAGAAATTAAGTCCTTATTCATGCCAAATTCATTTGGCAAACTATGGTGTTGCCTCTCAAACGGTAAAAAAATTGGCTAAAAGTCATTTTAGAGCGATTTGAAGATGAAAGCTTCCAATGAGAAATTTTGGCTACATGTAGAGTCACCAAAACGTGACTAAATTTGGTAGTGTGCCAATCGTCAAGAAATAAAGTCTTCATTCACTCTAAAGTCATTTGACAAAGTGTGGTGTTGTGCCACAGGTGGCCGAAAATTTGACTAAGTCAATTTGGAGTGATTTGAAGATGAAATCTTCTATGGTGAAAATTTGGCTATGGGTTGAGGCTCCAATACATGACTAAGTGTGGTAGTGTGCCAATCTTCAAGAAATGAAGTCCTTATTGACTCCAAGATCATTTGATAAAGTGTGTTGTTGAGCCCCAAACTGGCAAAATTTGGTTAAAATTCATTTTGAAGATCATTGGGATCCATCCATTTCTCTCCTAGTCTTATTCCCTTCTCTTGTTCCATATCCAGAAGAGTTATCTATCCAACAATCTAAACCTAGACAGGTGACAGATCAAGAGGGAGAACCTGAGACGACATCCCAACGTAAATTTCGGGTCGACTCTAGGCGACCACAAGTACCTCAACAGAACCAAATATCAAATCCAATGCCAAATCCAGAGGAAGAACACAGTTTAAGGAAGGTAATTGTACAATTGATAATCTTAATGTTCTTGTTGCTATTATAAAAGGGGTTAGGTCTTGCACCATCCTATCTCCAATTATCTTACATATTCTAAGCTGTCTCCAAAGTACCGGGCGTTTACTTTGAAAATAGATCACATGGAGATTTCAAAAATTTTTCCTAATGCACTTCAAGACCCTAAGTTGAGATTTGCCATAATGGAAGAAATGACTACCTTAAATGAAAACAGGACATGGGATATGGTAGATCTATCGGAAGGGAAGAAAGTTGTGGCATGCAAATTGATTTTTGCTATAAAGCTTGGTGAGAAAGGGAACATATACAAATATAAAGCAAGGTTAGTAGCTTAGGGCTATACTCAAAACTCATCATATAGACTACGAAGAAACCTTTACTCCTGTTGCCAAGTTAAATTCCATTAGAGTGATTATTTCTCTTGCCACTAATCTTGACTAGGAATTGCACCAAATGAATTTTAAAAATGCATTCCTCAATGGATACTTAGAAAAAGAGGTGTTTATGAAGTTAACACCAAGGTTAGAAGAAAAGAGTAAAACCGGTAAGGTGTGTAAGTTGAAGAAATCTTTATATGGATTAAAATAGTCTCCCAGAGCTTGGTTCACCAGATTTAGACAAGCCATGAATTTGGCTACACAAAAGGGCAAGTCAATCACACTCTTTTTGTGAAGCAAGAAAAGGACAGGAAGAAAGCTATCCTTACAGTATATGTGGATAATATTGTTATCATAGGTGATGGTTCTCATGAAATTGGCCTTAAAAGTACATTAAAAACTGAGTTTAAGTTTCAAGGAACTTCGTCATCTTCAATACTTCCTAGGAATGGAAATAGCTAGGAGCAGGAAAGGCATTTTCAATTCCTTAAGGAAGTACACTCTTGATTTGCTTAGAGAGACAAGAAAACTAGGGTGTAGACCTGCAGGGACACCTACGGATCAGAGTCGGAAACACAAAATAACTGAGGAAGAGCCTCCTGTAGTGAAGGAAAGATATCAACACTTAGTGGGAAAGCTGATTTACTGATCACTGACCAAGCCTGATATTGCTTATAGTGTCAATGTGACAATTCAATTCACGCATTTTCTGACCACGATACATCTAGAGGCGATGAATCATTCTTCACTACTTTAAAGGAACTCCAAGAAAAGGACAACTGTACCAGAAGAATAATCACAAGAGTGTTGAATGGTTTGCAAATGCAGAGTGGGCAGGTTCCGTTGAAGATACAAAGTCCCACTGGATAACGCACAAAAGTATGCAGGACTGTAGTCACTTGGAGGAGCAAGAAGCAAACTGTTGTTGCTAGTAGTAGTGCGGAGGCAGAGAATACCAAGCTATTGCTTAAGGAGTGTGCAAGTTAATTTGGCTAAGCAGGTAACTTCAACACCTGCATGTCCGATTGAAAGAACACTTGAATCTTTATAGTGACAGCAAATCTGCCATTAGCATGGTTCATAACCCGGTCAGCACGACAAAATGAAGCATGTTCACATTGACAGAAACTTCATCAAGTCAGAAATCAAGAATGGAACGTTCAGTTTACACTACAAGCCAACCAAGTCACAAGAAGAAGACATTCTCACGACAACCTTATTGAAGTCAGGATTTGGTCCAAAAGTCAACAAGCTGGGAATAATTGATATATATTCACCAGCTTGAGGGGGAGTATTAGAAAGAAGAATAAATCCCAAGATTTATGATTGTTTGTTAGTCAACTTTCTGTTTTAATGTTTAAATGTAGTTTCATTGATTATGGGGCTATGGTCAATTTTATAATTATCTGTTTCCTAGTTTAGATCCTAAAAGCTAGCTTTATGCATAGGCTTTTAGGCTATTTATTGTAAATGATTTACAATGATTGTGTACATTATTTTTCATCAGCTTTTCATCAACCTCTGATTTCAGGGAAAAACAAATTTAGTGGACAAAGTATTCGCTATTACCAATACAATGCCAACAGGTGTAGGCAAATAATGTTTTGGTATTGCATATGTTTAGTAATGCTTTTCAAATTTTAGAATTTTGATGATGCAGGGTTTTGAAAACAGCACACTAGAATAGGTAGAGGCTGATATAGGACTTAGAAATTAGGTCCAAACTATAATAGTTAAATAACGATTTGAGAGAATTTGTTGACATGTAAACATAAACAAACAAACAATTAGAAAGATGAAAACAAAGGAATTTTAGGGAACTATGAAAAACTGAAAGAAGGGAATAAAACAACTTCAGAAAACATACTTAGGATTAGGTAATCACTCCCTAGGAATGCATCACACATTCAACTCTCAATTTTTTTCTTCTCAACAGACTGCCCTAAACACACAAAACTCTCCCATATATGTATAAATATATATATAAAGACAGTTGAAGCTTAGGCAGCCTGCTGTAGTCATGATTTTTTTCTTTTTTTTTAATGAAGAAGAAGAAGAAAGAACAGCATCTTCATGGAGTACGGTTTTTATTAACTGGCAGAAAGCATCACCATAATGTCCTAGCATGATCAGCAAACATCACAATTAAGTGATAGGGTTTTTATTTAGGTGGCAGCATGTGAGTGCCAGCTAACTAAGCAAGACCAGCTAGAGAATGCAGCCATATTATAATTAGCATTGCTGTCCTTGCTGAGGTCTCCATCTTGCATCATTTGGTTAATGATAAGACAAGTTCATCATTTGGTAATTTTGCTAGTTGGATCATTTAGGGTCATGAGTTCAAGTTTATACTAGTTTTAGGTGGGATCAGTGTTAGGTTTCGTCTCTTTGGGTTTAGTTTACTTGCAAGTCCGAGTCATTTCGTGATCGGATGTTTCTGGTTCAAGTATCTTCGTGCCTTGGGTTATTGACCTTTTCAATCAACCTAGTTCAGATACCACGTTGGTTTGGGTAGGCTTTTGAGAGTTTTTCCATCTCTAGATAAATGGTTCCATGAAGGCATCTATGAATCACATAAATCTCTATTTAATTTACTCCTCTAGATATAAGACAAATGCATTAATCGCAACTAAACAATATAGTACAAAGAGAAAACAACAAAAGAGTTAGAAATATTCTACCGAACCAACCTTAACTGCTACTTCTTGACGGTCTTTCAACATTGCATGATGCACTTGAGCAATGGATGCAGCAGCTATAGGTTGCTCGTTAAACCAAGTGAATCTGAAATTTACACATAAATCTTCTAGTCAATAGAAAATTTAGTTATTTCATATACAAATTTTACCAACACAACCAATGCATGCAATTTTCTTTCCCCTTTTCTGTTCATTCTATAGGATCTAAGAACAAGATGTTAGGGTTCGTAATCAACTTTTAAATCTTTTTCTAGCAAAAGCCTGTACAAAGAGTAAAGAGCTAAATGGATACACTATCTTAAGAGCCTGCCTTGTCCTACCTTCAAAGAAAAATGTGTAAGGTTCCAACTTGAAACCAATCAGTAATGAGTGGAGAGGCCCAAGGTCAATATTAGGGCCAAACTCAAATATGTAGGACAACACCACTTAAAACTTCCTCTTGTGTGTAGGCTAGATACTAAAATCTAAACGGACCCTATCAAGTAAGCAGAATACAACTTGATCTCTAATGCCAATTTAAGCATCCAAGGTAAAACCAACTAGTAATACGCAGAGAGGTTGAACTTAAATATAAGGCCACAACAAAGATAGCACTAAGATTATAATAGTAGATATTATTCATTTTAATAACTCGAAAAATTAAAATAATTGACTATAGAAAATCATGATGATATATTGATATTTAAGACAATCGATTCAATGAACTCTAAGTTTAGACATGTAGATATAATTGGACATTAGTAATGAATTGGACATGAGCATATTGCTAGATTTGGTTTAGCACTTAGGTGTTTATGGTTTAATTTGATTAAAACCATTCAATTGGAATGTTGAAGAAGACATAAGACTAAGACAATGTCAAAAGCCTAATCTTAAAACTTAAAATTTCTAAAATATCATGATTTAAAATTCCTAGTTATATTACTGATCTAATTGTAGTATTTGACCATTTTAATAGTAAATAGTAATGAAGAATGAAGACACCATATTACCTACTGACATGGCATGGCTTGATTGGCTTGATTTTATGTTTGAGTGCTAATGCTATGTACAAGTCTATTTGATTAATATAACTATAAATTATAAGAAATCATTCATCATCATCATCATCATCAGAGCTTTTATCCTAATATTGGGGTAGGCTACATGAACCAATATATGAACTCTTGCTAAGTCGTCATCATACATTCTTCTCCTCCACTCATTTCTATCAAAGGTAATTTGTTCTTCCAACTCTTCTTCCACCATATTTTTCCAGATAGCTTCCAAGTCATTTTCGGTTTTCCCTTAGCCTTGACCCCTATTTTCATCACTCATAGCCTCCACTCTCATAACTAGAGCGTCCATATGTCTACATCATATGTGTCCAAAACTAACGTAAACGACTTTCACTCACCTTGTCTTCAATCAATGCAAATTAATAGAAATCATTATATATAAAAATTAAACCTTCCTCTAAATTATATTTTGTTTAAAACTAATACTTACATATAAAGTTAAATTAATCAATTGACCTTTTAACTTTTTTCTTCACTCAAAAAAATGGGTAAAAATTTAACAAAACAAGTTATGTGATGAGCTAAATGGATTGTGATAGGGCCAAAATGAAAAATATCCAAAAAGTTAAAAAGAAACCCTCCCAAAAGCATTATTGTCAGCAATGTTGTTTCAAAAGAAATATAAATAGAAAAAAAAAATTGTTCCTAGATTAGCATTGTCATCCAATTCAAATATTGAAAAGAATAGATCTCAACCATTAAAATCAAAAGGATGAAATGTAATTATGTAGGTATTACAAATGGCAACCTTTTTCTTTTTTTTTTTTTAATTTTAACTTTTGATTAAAGAAAAAACAAGGTTAGAATACACAAGCTATAGTGCCAGTGAGTTGCCGCAAGATCATAATGATGTAATCAAATATTTTTATTTTATTATTAAGTTTAAAAATTAATTTTCACTTCTAATAAAGTTTGAAAGCTTATTTGAGTTTTATGTTAAAAACTAATGAATATTTTTATATTTATATTATACAATTTAGATTAGCATCATTTAGATTTTACTTAGTTGAAAAAAATTTAATAAGAAGTTAGCTAACAAATGTTATATTTTTCAATTCCTTATTTTGTTATATTATTGTTGTTAATATTATCCCTAAGATACAAACACATATAAATAAACTTAATTTTAGATACAATCAACCTATAGTATTCGAATAATGATGTACATTTGATCAAAAGTTAATCATTAATAATGTCAATGAAAACGATAATAAAAAAGGGGGGGGGGGGGGGGGGGGGGGGGACCCAGTGAAGAAGGCTCCTATATTGTGGGATCTAGGGAGGGTCACAAGCATGCAACTTTTCGCTTACATTAACAAAGACTTTTTCCACTTAAACCTATGATCCTCAGGTCACAAAGGAGCAACCTTTGTTGTTGCACCGAGGTTCCCCTCTAAGTGAAACCTTTTATCAAGTTGAAATCTTGAAAACAATAATAATTAACAAAGGACAAGTGACAGGTGAAATCTTTTATCAAGTTGAGGTTCGGTATTTAATATAATATTGAAACTTTAAAAAGTTTTTTTTTCCTAAAAAAATGCACAATTTATTTTTTTATGATAAAAATTAACAAGTTAACAAATTTATTTTTATGATAAAAACAAAAAAAATTAATGTGTTTTCTTTTTCTGTGAAAACATTATTTTTGCCTAAAATTCATTAATATAGCAGATAATTCACAATATAAGAACTATGTAGTATACATAATAAATTAAATAATAACTATTAATATAGAAATATTAGTTCTTTGAATTTAAATGCATTTTTACATAATTAATACCTATTCTTGCATAAAAAATTAATTTATAACAAGAATTGAAAAAGTTTCATCAACACACTAATAGAGCAGTAGATTCTTATGCAAAGTAAAAGTGGTATAAAAAAAGGAAAGAGAAAATGGTTTGCAGCAAGAACTAAAAAAGGAATGGTTTTAAAAAAAAAAAGGGAAAAAGACAAAAACTTGGAGGTAGAGAAAAGACAAGGTAAGGTTGGTTTGGTGAATAAGGGGCAGAACTGGAGTACACTGTTGTGGTACAGCATATATGTGGGAGAAGTCCACTTACCACAACATTGTATTAAGTACCCTACTTTAGCATACATTATAAATTGGTAAATAAAATTTGCATTTTGTACAAAATCATTTAATTACAAATTTGATCATGTTGTATTAAGTTGGGATTTCGAATATATAATTAGATTGCTTCGGATTTGGGTTATTTCATGTTTGCTCATCTAAGATTCTGGTTTCTTCAAGCCCGGATCTTTGACATTTTGGTCGACTCATATTTGATCAGGTATGGCTTCGGGATTTTTCGAGCAAGTTTCAGGTTTTAGTTTCATTTGCCACCTCTAATCTCGATCATTAGTCCAATAAATAAGAGTGAAAAGGTGAAGGAGTGCGTAGAGAGATAAGTGAGACTAGTGGAAGAAACAAGGTTATTTTAGTCAAACAAGACAAATCAATTTGGCCTTTGAAGGGAAATGTGCCATCATTTTCAGACTAGAGGGAGGTTTGGATACTTCTTAATTTCATGAGGGAGTTTTAGTAATTTGCATTTTTTGACATGTATATAGAACAATTTGCGACTAAAACCAAACCTATATGAAAACCAAGAGAAAATTAAATAGCCAATAGCCATGATTTTATTGGATTGCAAGAACAATTTACTAATAGTTTAAACAATAAAATTCCCCCAAAATGTTGGTGTTGCAATTATTTCTATTTTTAAGAATATAAAGTGAAAGGTAAAATGTCTATACTTAAGCAAAAATAATTCATAAAAAGAAAAAGCAATTGTGTGGGAAAGTTGCCAAATGCCAACCCTTGAAGCTTCGCAATTCAACAATTACATATTGTTTTAAGGGTTAATATTTGATGCACTGACAGTGTATTCAACTGTAAAGTGCCACCTCATTAATAAGCAAAGTTTAAAAATTGACAGGCTCTTAAAAATAATTTAAAAACTTAATAAAATTTATTTTTTAAGGGTTTGCATATTTTTTAACTTTATGCATTAATGAGGCGGCACTTTCAAGTTGACTTACAGTGTATAGATGCTATACACTGCCAATGCATCAAATATAAACAAATAAACAAACAAAAATTAAGAATGCTTTAATTTGTTAAATAGTTCCTTTAATTTTTTTCCAAAACCACATCATCAACAATCTCTCTCTCTCTCTCTTTCCCTCTCTCTCTAGATATATATAATGAAATTAAGATCCAAATTACCCTTAAGGGATTTCATTGATTTTAAGAATAATCCCGGAAAAGGAAACCAACAAATTTACTAAATTATCCTTAAGGATTTAATATATTTTAAGGATATTTTAGGAAAAAGAAAAAAAAGGAGCTACAAATGAGTTACCAAACTAACCTTTAAAAGATCAATTGGTTTTAAGGGTATTTATGTCTGTTTATGTCTGTAAGTTAAAGGAAAAAGAAAGAAAAAATTGAAAAAAAGGCAAATAGACAAAATTCTTTTAAAAAAATTACTAAAGAAAAAATAGAAAAATTTAAGAAAAAAATAAAAAAAATAGTATCAATGTTTGGAGAGGGGAACCTTTGTGCAACGGTGAAGGTTGCTCCTTTGTGACTTGGAGGTCACAGGTTCAAGAGAAGCAACCTCTCTATTAATGCAAAGGGAAGATTGCATACAGATACCCTCCCAAGATCCCACAATGTGGAAGTCTTGTGCATTAGGTTGCCCTTTTTCATTTTTTTCTTAATATGAATCGATTTCATTGTTTTTATTTGTTTTTGCATGTTCCGTTTTCACTTCTTCATGTTTCCCATTCTCTAGATAACTTCTCTCAAGAAAACATAACCCAAAAAAACTTTTTAAAAAAAAATCAAATATTAAACAATTATATGAAAAAATAGGATATTTTAAAAATTAAGAAAAAAAAAAGAAAGAGACTTGGTTATAGTTTTTCATGGTTTCAATTTTTTTTAATATTTTGACCTTAAGGCTTTTCTTAGTAGATTGAATAAAGAATGAAAATATAAAAAATTAAAGGGGACAAAGTGAAAAAAAAAAACATATTTTTTTCTTTCCAATGATGCTCGTGGTAGGAAAGATAAAAAAGTTGAAAGAAAATATAATTTTCTTTCTATCCATTGCTTGGTAGAGTTGAAAATTGAAAAGAAAGAAAATGAAAATTATATCAGTTTACCATTATACTATTAATACGTTGAGATAACAAGGTAAAATTTTTAAAAAAAAATGATAATTTTGTAAATATACACACTTAACTTACATTATTTTCTCATTTAATCTCCACTAATCTTTCCAATTTGATTTGTTTTTGTGAATAAGAATAGAAATAACTTTCTTTCCTATCCTCGCACTTTTCTCTCTCACCAAGCACTAGTAAAAATCAATTTCTTTCCACTTTTCCAGTGACCCCTATTCCATCCTTTTCAACTCTGCCAAGCACACTTTAAGGGACTTAATGGATTTTAAGGATACTTTTGGGAAAGAGAAAAAAAAAATGACTTTAAATGTAGGAGAAAAAAGTTCAATTCATAACTATACTTTTAAAATTTTAAATTTATTCAATAAAAATAAACTAAAAAGTGGACCAAATGGAGTTGGTTTCGTAATTAATCTTTTATTTGTATCAAATATTTTCTTGATTTGTTTTTACAATCTTTAAAAGTTAGCTTTCAAATTATTATGTTTAGAAAATCTATCCTCTTCCATTTCAAATGTTGATCTTAGGAATTTATTATAATTTATATTACGTTTGATTTGCCAATAGCTTTGCAGATATTTGGATGTATGCATATTCAAAGTTAAGAAAGAAATGATATGTAAGATTAAGTTTGCAATTGTGAAGCACTCAATTTTACTTAAATGAATTAAAAAAATTATTGAATTAATATAAATTAAGTTATTGCCAATGTGCGTTTCTTTATATTAGTCACAAACCCACCAAACATCAATACAACAACAACAACAACAACAACAACAACAACAATAATAATAATAATAATAATAATAATAATAATAATAATAATAATAATTATAATTGAATCAATGTCAATAACAATCAAACAACTTTTGTCAACCTCAAAATCAATCAAAGAAAAAAAAAAAGAAGATAAAGCAATTTTAATAAACCAAGCGGAGCGGGCCTCATTGAGAGCGAAGGGAGGGGTGCAAGATCAGAGAGATGAGTAAGTTGATTTTGGTTTGCATTTTGATAATTGCTTTTATAAAATTTTCTTATGCAGTTATTTTTTTGTAATTTCTTATTTTTATTCAATGAAGTTTAGGGATTCTAAAATACTTTAAAAAATAAATTAAAAATGTTGTCATCCAAGATTTTTTTAGAAGATTTAGGTTTTATTTATTTTTGAATAAGGACTGATTTTGTACAGGCTGTTCCATAAATACAGTCAGTTTAATTTCCTGATCTTTAGGAGATTTTATTCCTTGTCTTTTTGGACTTATTATTTTTTTTATTTTAAGAGATAGTTTAAGGATGTGCAATGGGGCATTTGACCTAGGCTATTTACATACCGATTCCATATCAATGAAATGAAATAGAGAATGATTTTATTTCTCAGGTTTCATAATTCTTCTCCGTCCCCCCCCCCCCCCCCCCCCAAAGAAAAAACAAACACCATTGTCTTAAAAGTTGAAGTTGTTTGATGGAGGATTGCCACATGTCTTCCATGGGTCGAAATTAAAAATAAATTTCAGTAATTTATATTCAAGTGTGGCATACAAAGGGTGAACCTCGATGCAAAGGTAAAAGTTGCTATTTTGTTACCTAGATGTTAGAGTTCAAATCATGGCAACAGCCTCTCCATTAATGTGGAGGGAAGGCTTCGTAGTGCGTACATATGACCCTTCCTAAACCCTACAATGTGGGATCTTTGTACACTGGGTTTTCCCTTTTTTATATTCAAGTGAGTCATACACATGGTCTGTTCCTATCGGTTAAATGCCAAATATGTAGATTTTCTTAAAGGTGTTAATGGTTGAACTAATTTGAAACGAATTTTGAAAGATTAAGGAGAACATTGTACATTTTTTTTTAAATCTCAGTAAGGGTTTATATGTTTTGATATAATTCAGTTACAGTAATTAACTCTTTTAGAAATTGATGGAGAGTTTTCTATGTACTTTTGTAATGTAGTTCTTTCTTTCTTTCTTTCTTTCCGTACTAACTTTTGTGCTTTAAGAAGCTGAATAGACAAATGTGTTCATGTATAAAGCTCTCCTTCTAAAGCACATGGTAGTCCTTGGTGAAAAGAGGAAAACTAGTAATTGCATTTCCAATCCCCTAAGATTCCTCATGTTTTCCTGAACCAAAAGACAGCTTGGTAACTTACAACCTTGGACCCCAAATAATAGGGAATTTTGAACTCACTTTAGCCAAAAAGACGTGTTGCCAAGGGGGTGGAAGCTTAATGACTTGCTTTAGTGGTTTATGATATATAAATTATATGTACAGGTCATTTTCGAAGAAAATAGATATACATACATATGTGTGAGTATCTAACAAGCCTAAGATTAATGATTTTATTAATTTAAACACAACTTTACTACAATGCGTAAGGCATACCAAAGATGAAATTTTATCATATTTAACTAGAATTTATAACCAAACAAAGCTCAATGTTTCCTTCACTTCCATCTTAATCCAAAAGTTGGGCACTATATGATCCAATGCTTCATTCTTATAAAGAGAGCTAATTTTCCTTTTAAACTGTTAAAAGAATAGTTAATGGAACTAATATGCAAAGAAGGGACACTCGAGTCAGAGGTTTTTATGCAGCTTTCCGAATAAAAAAATATTGAAAAAAAACAAAAAGGAATGTGATCTAAGAAGCATTGCCGGATGAGCTGTGAAGCCCTTTGCTTGATTTGCACAACGCCATAGTGCCTAGGCATACAGCTTGACAGCACTGGAACATTGCACACTATCTAGACTACATGCCAGAAGCTAATACACGTTTTATACAAAATAATACAAAGGGTATATGGAAACATGCAGGAAAGATATAAACAGTTATATGAATCCAAGCTATCACTAATAAAATGAAACTTACATCTCTGACAGATCATGACCAAGATTGCTGATTATTGCTTCCTTTATGACCTTAAAATCACAAGGAACTGCCTACAGTGTCATAGAAACATAAATTAGGATGAGAACCCATAAAATGTCTCTTTCTGGGTAATATTATATGCATGGAAGAGAATGAAATCAACCATACCTGATCCTGCAGTGAGGAAAGGGTCAATGAGTATTCTTTTGGGACCTGGCGCAGGGAAGAAACAAACTGGCCAGCTTTCACATAAAAACCTTTATTCATTTCACATAATTTCAGCATTCTCTTAGCTGAGCGCAAATGAACCTAATTAGCACCACAAAACCGTACATTTAGTATCAAGTACATATGTAAGATCAAACATTCACCAAACCTGAAGCTTACTCATACAGCCTTCGGAGTATACACAAATTTCATAAAAAGAAATTTGTTTTGTTTCTTTGACACTATTTGAGAATAAACAAGAAGCTGGCAAACACCAAGGTTCCTATGAATGACTTGGTGAAGTATTTTACAAGATTATAAAGTATTCATGCAGGAAGATATGCATTTAAGAGATTTATTCAATAAGGGTAACTCAGTTCAAAATGAAGGCAACAATTAAAGGAATTAAATTCTTCAATTCGGTTAGGTTAAAGGCAACTTCAATCTTCTAAGATTAACAGAAATAGGAACCTCAGATAATAGACGACGATATTCATCGCAGTCCCTTGGCAGCCCATATAAAGAATACTTGTAGTCGGCAATGGTGACTGCAATCTGCACCAAAACAGGTCAAAATTAGGAAACTTCAAAAAGAAAAAAAATTCAGGAAGAAAGAAAGAAAAAAAATTCCTAAAAGAGGGAGAGATAGAAGTCGGACGGTGCAAATTGCACGGAAAGAGCGAAGGACGCCTTGGAAAACGGAAGAGTCGGAGGAGAAAGGAAGAAAATTGGCTTGATATGAGATGCCGCCGGCTGTGATTATGCAAAATGCGGCCTTGGCTTTCACCGGAAACTTTGATAATATCTGTTTTCTCATTTGCCTACGGTTCACTATGGCCTATGGAAATTGGCATTGTTTTAATAACGGAACCGCCCCGTGCCGATTACTGCGATAATAGCTTCAGGGTTTTCCTTGGTTACAGTACAGAGAACAGCCTCAGGGTTACTTAATTCTAATCACAACCATTAAAGGTTGGTTAAGATTGCGTTAGCTGTAAAAATATTAATTACCCCTTCCGTGGCTTTCACTCTTTTTTTAAACAATTTTTTAATTTTTTGTTAATTTTTATTAATTTATTTTAATAACTTTTAACTATATATTTTATTTTTTAAAGCAACAAATTATTTTTAAAATAAATTTTTAAATATTTAATCATAAAAATATTAATTGATATAAAATAATTTTATTAATTTTAATTAATTATATTTTATTTAAAATATTTTTATTAATTTTTATTATTTTATTAATTTTATAAATATAAAATATACCTTATAAATTTTATTATATTTATAAATTTTAATATAATATCCATAATAATTATTTTCTTTTTTCACTGCGATTATTTCACTATCACCACTACAATTTCATCCAAACACATATAACTATTAAATTATCTAAATTTATCGTTACAATAATTAATTTCAACCTTACCACTGTTTTTAATCTCAAAAAAGTCAATATCACCGCATATTCAAACTGATCCTAAGTCACACAACTTATTTTAATAAATTTTTAAAACCAAAATGTCTTTATACGAAAATACATTTTTACTATTTATCAATTCACAACCCCATTTCTTTTTCCAATTTGACCCATTCCTTCTTCCCCACCATTTCAGAACCCTAAACACCAAATCAACCCCAAATCTAAGTTTAAGTCAATTGAAAGAAAAATGCAATACAATTCAGATTGTTTGGTGGAAGATTATGACACGAATTAAGAAAAAAAAATAAGACGGCATGGAGATAGAGATTTTTGCAGAGGATTTTTTTGAATTATTTTTTTTGTTTTTTCGACACTTCTTAAAATAAACTTTTGAGGGCACTAATGTTGGGCATTTTTCACTTTCATTTCTTTCTTTTTTTAGTTTATTTAAATAAACACATAAGCATATTACATTTACCATATAAAAGAACATAAAAGCATATTAAATGATCATATAAAATTAAAATAATTAATTTTTTTTAAAGAAAATTAGAAAATTTAAGTTATATATATTTAATATTATATTATATGATATATATTCAATAATATATTTTTTTTTTTTACTTTTGTAGGACGGTAGAAGATTAGAACTTTTTTAATAAGAACTAGAGTTTCATCCATTTAATTGCACTGATTCATTTACTACATATAAGGTATAAGAATCTTAACATTAATGTCATCATTAATATAAATAAAGTCAAAAATTGATTAGTATTAATATATTGTGCAGATTTTTGCTACTCAAGAAGCCTAGATGCATGGTGTTAGACTCTAACTATTTGACTAGGCGCCCAGCTCGCAAGGGATCGACTGGGGGCGCTGTAACTAGTGCGGAGCGCGGGAAAGCTTTGCACGGGGCGCGCACCGAAACAGGCAAGACAGGCACTTGGCTTGGGCGGATTGCCAAGCATGAAACGGAGACGCTAACGGACGATGATCGTAGTTTGCGGGTGGCAAGCTAAGGCGAATCCTTAAAAATCGGGATAAGGATAAATGTGGGTCATAAGCCAGAATAAGCGGAGAAGTCTTGGCAGACCGAATCACTAGAGATTATCACAGATATAAACTCTAAAGAGCATTGAGGTGGCGATCATCCGGAGAGTCCTTAGTTTAGTAGGAATTAATCCTATAGAGTTTCTGTTGTAATCAAACTCAGTTACCTATGTGAGGGGGATGTCCTCACTTGCCTATATAAACCCCAGGGGAGGGGGTAGAATGTATTCAATCATCATTCAGTGAGAGAATCATTCAGGGAGAAAGAGAGTGATAGCTAAGAGCGGTCTTCTTGGCTAAATATTGTATTCCTTTTTATTGCGAATTAATAGAAAGGCTCTTTTCTCTAAAGCTTGAGTGTTCTTTGCTTTATTGGTATACTTTGTCGAGTCGTTTTCTTGCTCAAGTGCTATATCGCTGCGTATTGACCCGGATTTGGGTTAGTGTGAAGATAGGCTGTACTAAGTTGCGGGAAACTTAGACCATCACTGGGAAAAGTTCTATAGGAGAGAACAACCCCGTGACAATTTGGTATCAAAGCTGAGTTTTGGATCATGGCACATGAGTTGGCTGACAGAGTTGCTGTACTTGAAGCAATGGTGGGCGTACCGCAAGAGGAGGCAGGTACAATGGTGGAGCAGATTCAGGCCATGGCAGGCAGTGTCCAGGAGTTGACACAGCTAGCATTGGACATGCAGAAGGAGCATGTTAATCGCTACACCAACATCATGCAGCATGTTCGTGATCTATCGGATAAATTTGAGGTGCAGTTAAATTCCCTGAAGGCTGACGTTTTACTGATGAAACGCGCAATGACTGCTACAGACCATGGGGAGGCGTCTAGTAGTAGTAGGGGAGGTGATAGTAGCGATCTTCAGAAGAAGATCAAGGTGCCTGAACCTAAGGAGTTCGCAATGCGAAGGAGCTTGAGAATTTTCTTTGGGATATGGAGCAATATTTCAAAGCTGCCCGAATACCGGAGCAGGACCAGGTTACAATCACTAGCATGTACCTCTCAGGTGATGCTAAGCTATGGTGGTGAAGCAGACTGGCAGATGATGATAGTGCTGGTCATCCGAGGATTGAAACATGGGATGCACTGAAGAAGGAATTACGGGATCAATTCCTTCCCTTGAACGTGGCATGGGTCGCGAGAGAGGCACTCAAGAAATTGAAGCACACGAGTTCTGTGCGAGATTATGTCAAGGAGTTTAGCTCTTTGATGTTAGACGTTAAGAATATGTCAGAGGAGGATAAGTTGTTCAACTTTTTCTCAGGACTTCAGTCATGGGCTCAGGCTGAGTTACGTAGGCAGAACGTGAAGGATCTGCCACAGGCAATTGCGGCTGCAGACAGTTTGGCGGACTACAAACTGGGTTCTTCTTTGAACATTGGGGAAAGGAAGAAGAACCATCCTGATGGAAATAGGGGAAAGACAAGAAGGACTGGAAGAAGCACCAGAGAAACAAGGAGAAGGCTGAGTCTTCTAAGCCGAGGGGACCGGATCCACCCCAAAGCAAGGGAGATTGGAGTTGTTTCTTGTGTAATGGGAATCACAAGGCCCGAGATTGCCCTAGAGGACCAAGTTGGCGGCCCTCATGAGTAAGGAGGATCCGGATGACAAATGTCCAAGAGTTACCCCGATACAGTTGCTCAACGCTATTCGGACTGAGCAACAAGCTCCTCATAAGGGATTAATGTATGTTAAAGCTGAGATGAATGGGAGACTAATTCGAGCGATGCTTGATACAACAACGACCAACAACTTCGTTTCATTGAACGCGGTTGAGCATCTTGGCCTGAAAGTCACGAGGAGTAACAATCAGGTGAAAACAGTCAATTCTAAGGCCCAAGGTATCCAAGGAATGGCTACCGCATCGGTGAAGATAGGGACTTGACAACAGGATTGTAAGTTCTTGACTTTACCTATAGATGATTTTGATGTGATCATGGGCATTGAATTCTTTGTGCAAGCAAAGGCATTTGCTATTCCACATTTGGGTGGATTGATAATATCTGACGAGACGTGTCCAAACTTTGTCCCTGCGGAGAGAGGACAAGGTGCTGGGAAGCCGTTGCTGCAGTTGGCTTCACAAGTAAACACCGGATTGAAGAAGGGGGAGACAACCATACTTGCTGCCCTGGTTGAGGTGAAACCAGACACGATTGTCGAGGTACCGGATGAAGTAGCGACGGTGCTGAACGATTACAAGGATGTAATGCCCCTAGAATTACCCAAGGCGCTACCACCTAAACGCGCCATTGATCATAAGATCAAGTTGGAACCAGGAACTAGACCACGTGCACGAGCACCTTACAGGATGAGTCCTTTGGAGCTAGTCGAGTTAAGGAAAAAACTTGGTGAGTTGTTGGATGCGGGATATATCCAACCATCGAAGGCACCATATGGAGCCCCAGTTTTGTTCCAAAGGAAGCAGGATGGCACACTGAGAATGTGTGTGAATTATCGAGCCCTGAACAAGGTAACGGTCAAGAATAAATATCCAGTTCCAAATGTCGTTGATCTGTTCGACCAGTTATCGAAGGCGGCATATTTTACCAAGTTAGACCTGAGATCAGGATATTGGCAAGTAAGGATTGTCGAAGGAGATGAAGCTAAGATAGCTTGTGTGACAAGGTATGGCTCTTTTGAATTTTTAGTTATGCCCTTTGGTTTAACTAATGCACCTGCAACATTTTGCAACTTGATGAATGATGTCTTTTATGAGTACCTGGATCACTTTGTGGTGGTATACCTAGATGATATTGTGGTATATAGCCAGACGCTTGCAGAACATGTGGAACGCCTCAGGGTGGTGTTTGAGACCTTGAGAAAGCACTCTCTCTATGTGAAGAAGGAGAAGTGTGAGTTTTGCCAGCGGGAGATTATGTTCCTAGGTCACAAAATTAGCAGTGGCAAAATACGGATGGATGAGAGGAAGATCCAAGCCATTGTTGAATGGCAAGCCCCTGCGAAGGTCCCGGAGCTGCGGTCTTTCTTAGGATTGGTCAACTATTACAGACGATTCATAGCAAGATGGTGAGTCCTTTAACTGATCTTTTGAAAAAGGACAAGAAGTGGGTGTGGTCTGATGAATGTAAGCGGGCTTTTCGAGAGATCAAGGAGGTAGTGACATCCGAGCCAGTGTTGAGACTGCCAGATTTCAAGCTACCATTTGAAGTTCACACAGATGCCTCAGACCGAGCCATTGGAGGGGTGCTGGTCCAATAAGGACACCCCATTGCTTATGAAAGTCGTAAGCTGAAGGATGCGGAAATGCGATATTCAGCTCATGAGATGACGGCGGTTGTGCATTGTTTGGAGGTGTGGAAACATTATCTGTTGGGAACAAAATTTGTGGTGGTGACAGACAATGTGGCTAACACTTATTTCAAGACATAGAAGAAGCTGAGCCCAAAGCAGGCACGGTGGCAAGAATTCCTTGCAGAGTTCGATTTCACCTGGGTACATAGACCAGGAAGGGAGAACCAGGTGGCGGACGCACTGAGTCGTAAGATAGTCCAGTCTTATGTTGCTTCATTATCCGCTATTGAGACTAACCTGATTGACAGGATACAGCAGCAGGCATCAGCAGATAAGACTTATGAACAGCTCAGGGAGAACGTTAAATTGGGCAAAGTTCGTAGGTATTGGCTCGAGGGGGATTTGCTATATGCCAAAGGCAATCGACTCTATGTTTCATCTGGCGGGGACTAAGGAAAGAGTTGTTGAAAGAAACCCACGACCCTCAGTGGGCAGGACATCCTGGAGTGGAGAGGATGTTGGCATTATTGTCAATGACATATTACTGGCTGAAGATGGAGGAAGACATCGAACTATATGTCCGTACATGCCACATATGCCAGATTGATAAGATCGAGAGAAAGAAGCAAGCGGGTTTGCTTCAACCACTGCCTATCCTTGAGAGGATATGGGAATCAGTTACTATGGATTTCATTACAGGATTTTCGGAGATAAATAAGATGAAATCTATAATGGTGGTGGTAGATCGTTTTTCTAAGTATGCTGTGTTCATAGCAGCCCCACATGCATGTACCGCACATGAAGCTGTAGAGTTGTTTTTGAATCATGTGGTGAAGATCTTTGGATTGCCCAAGGATATAGTGAGCGATCGGGATACTCGGTTTACTAGGAGATTCTAGACTTACTTGTTCAAGCTGATAGGTTCAGAATTAAAGTTTTCAACGGCTAATCATCTGCAGACAGATGGCCAGACGGAGCGGATTAATGCATTGTTGGAAGAGTATTTGAGGCACTATGTGACCGCAAGCCAAAGGAATTGGGTGAGTCTGCTCGATTCTGCACAGTTTTGCTATAATATGCATAGATCATCTTCTACGGGTATGAGTCCAGCGGAGTTAGTATTTGGACATCAACCTACTACACCTTTGGAGATAGCAAAGACTAAGTCCTAAGGGGAATGCCCAGCGGCATACAGATTTGTGCGAGACCGTCAGGAGTTGATGAAACAGGCTAGGGAGAGCTTGGAGAAGGCACAAAGGAGGATGGTGAAATATGCGGATCAGCATAGGCGGGCACTAGAATTTGAGGTGGGTGACAAGGTGTTACTCAAACTGACGCCTCAGATATGGAGACAAGTCACAGACAAGCGGTATCACAAAAGTCTAGTGCAAAAATACGATGGCCCTTTTGAAGTTATAAAGCGGGTAGGCGCGGTGGCTTATCAGCTGAAACTGCCAGAAAGGATGAAATTGCATCCTACTTTTCACGTGAGCTTTTTGAAACCTTACCACGAATATGTTGATCCGGGGAGACAACGGGTAAGGAAAGCTCCACCTACTGTGAGAAGCCATTTCGAGAAGAAGGTGGCGAAGATACTTGACCATAAGGTTGAGGGAACTAGTAGGAAGAATCGGAGAACCTACTACTTGGTGCAGTGGGAAGGTGAAGATGAGGCAGGCGCTACTTGGGAGAAAGACACTTCTTTGTGGCAATTCGAGGATAAGATTAAGGCGTATTTGGAGCTCATTCCGATGAGGGCATCGGCTTCCTCCGACGGGGGGAGGGTTTGTTAGACCCTAACTATTTGACCAGGCGCCCAGCTCGCAAGGGATCGACTGGGGGCGCTGTGATGAGTGCAAAGCGCGGGAAAGCTTTGCACAGGGCGCAACGGGGCGATCACCGAAACAGGCAAGATAGGCACTTGGCTTGGGTGGATTGCCAAACATAAAACGGAGACGCTAACGGACGATGATCGTAGTTTGCGGGTGGCAAGCTAAGGCGAATCCTTAAAAATCGGGATAAGGATAAATGTGGGTCATAAGCCAGGATAAGCGGAGAAGTCTTGGCAGACCGAATCACTAGAGATTATCACAGATATAAACTCTAAAGAGCATTGAGATGGCGATCATCCGGAGAGTCCTTAGTTTAGTAGGAATTAATCCTATAGAGTTTCTGTTGTAATCAAACTCAGTTGCCTATATGAGGGGGATGTCCTCACTTGCCTATATAAACCCCAGGGGAGGGGGTAGAATGTATTCAATCATCATTCAGTGAGAGAATCATTCAGGGAGAAAGAGAGTGATAGCTAAGTGCCTATCTTCTTGGCTAAATATTGTATTCTTTTTTATTGCGAATTAATAGAAAGGCTCTTTTCTCTAAAGCTTGAGTGTTCTTTGCTTTATTGGTATACTTTGTCGAGTCGTTTTCTTACTCAAGTGCTATATCGCTGCGTATTGACCCGAATTTGGGTTAGTGTGAAGATAGGTTGTACTAAGTTGCGGGAAACTTAGGCCATCACTGGGAAAAGTTCTATAGGAGAGAACAACCCCGTGACACATGGACTATGGAGGTCGAAAGAAAATTAGGTTTTGTAGGTGTTATTAAAACCTTTGAACTCGGATTTCTTACAAGAAAACTTTAAACACTGTCAATGTCTTGTCTTGACAATACAATAATCAAGAATAGTTTTGAGGAACAAAACTTTGATGCATAGGGATCTCATAATTGTAACCATTTACAATTCCCTTACAAAGGCATTAATCTAAGGGCTTTATCTATATAAGTGCAATAATCACGATTATTCAAATATTTTATGGAGAAAGAAATACCTTAATATTATCATTATTTTCTTAGCTTTTAGTTGTTTATGTGATTTTCATTTAAACTCAAGATTATTTTCATGTACATCTAATTAACCAATCCTTTGAATATATCAGTTTGTATCTTATTTTAATATAAACTTACTTTAAGTGAAGTTGAGATATTGTTAAAGTTGTAAAAAGAATTATTTATTCATTATTCATTATTCATATTATTGGATCATTTGTTATTTATTTCTCTAAAAAGTCTTTTGCTCTAATTGATTAATTTCTTTATTTCCTTGGCTTTTAGTTATTTATGATTTTCCATTCAACTCAATATTATTTTCATATATTATTAACTAGTCATTTGAATTTATCAAGTTATTTCTTCTCTTAGTATAAACTTACTTTAACTGAAGTTGAGATATTGCAAAAGTTGTAAGAAAATTTATTTATTCATTATTCATATTATTGGATCTTTTGTTAATTGTTTCCCTATAAAGTCTCTTGTTTCAATTGATTAAGTTTGAATTGAATTGTTGTTAAAACATTTTATTCTTTTATCTACAAACTGATCATGATCAAGTTGATATCTAAATTAAAGTTAATTAGGCTTTCTGGTTGTTACCCACCGATGATGAAGTGTATGGAAGAATACATGTTTAATATTTTTAACATTCTATATTTTTACTCAAAATAGTTAACTGTTATGAAAATATAATATTTGATCAATTAGTGCTATTATTATAATTTGTTTAATGAGATATGGTTGATGAAATTTTATTTTTGCTGATTGAGTAGTAATATTTTTTTTTGAATGTTATAATTTGTGTAATAAAATTAAATATTGAATAATAGACTATTATTTTCGTATGAAATTATTTATTAATTATTGATACTATAATAGAAAATGAAGGCTACACATTGATTTAAAGGCATAGTCTAATATCATAAATAACCTCCAAGCGATAAAATGTAGTCTATTCATAAAACAACAGATTACATATTTTCATATTTGATTGTTGTATTTGATACAACGTAATCTATTATTTATGAAAATATAAATATAAATGTATTGTAAAATAAAAATAAACTACTTAATTAAAAGAAGAACAAGGTTATAATTTTGAAATGTAGTTTATCATCCAATATCATAGATTATACGACGATAATAATGATAATATAATATCACATGTCAGACTACGGTCGAAAAACAGTAGTTTATGATACCTAAGAAAAAAATGCATGAATAGACTACAATTGAAAAAAACGTAGTCATTCGTCATATATAGACTACATTTTTTTAAACATAGTTTTTGAACATTTGGTTGCAGTGCCACTATCCTTAAGATTTATTTCACCCTTTCCAATTATGGTATGTTGTCACGGGGTTATCTCGGACTATGATTTTTTCGCACCTAGTGATGGCATTAAATCTCACACTTAGTCAGCCAACCAACACCCAACCGAACACACACACTAGCAACAGAGACAATCCGCAAGAAAGTGCACGACTACAGGAATTCTCAACCTTTCTATTCACAGTTTAGAAGGAAAAAGGGTCTGCTACAGGGACACAACAACAACTCACACTCGGAAGTCTGTGTCTCACTGCCATTCACAATCCACAATATATAGGCAAGCATTGGCTGACACACCCAGCCAGAAAAAGAAAGCAGATCGAATACATTCATTGTAATATCGAGGATTACGGACAGATTGCCTCTAGAGATCTCGCCCCGCATCTGGCAAGTCAACTGTATTAGCTTGGATTATACCGGATTCTCCTGAGATACTCTCAATCCCCCACAATGCATGTCCACCAATACGCCCTTGATGCGCGCCTGGATATCCGCCTAACGCGTATCAATCCGCATTCAGTACTCATCAATTCTTTCGTTGCCTATCAAGCTTGATGTCTGCACCATGCAGATTCAACAGTAACCAACTGTCGTTGATGCCAAATCTCCAGTCCGAGACCTGCTCAATGCCATCATGTGCCAGCTTGCACACAATCGCGCATCCCGCGCGCATATCGAGCGCTCCGCCCGCATTTCGCGTGCCACGCTCGTATCCAGCTCACGAGGGTGTGACAAACTCTCCCCCACCGGATGGAGCCGACGTCCTCATCGGGAGGTTTTTCAAGTACGCTTGTACCTGGTCTTCATACTCCCACAATGTGACATCCCTATCCCATGACTCACTACCATCTTCCCATCGCATGAGATAGTCAGTGCGTCGGTTCTTGCTACTAGCGCCTTGTGTGTTGTGGTTGAGAATCTCCATCAACTTCTTTTGGAAATCTTTCCTCACGGTTGGTGGAGCTCCCCTCCCTTGCTCTCGCGTCTCGTCCTGATGGTAGGGCTTTAGAAAGCTCACATGGAAGGTCGGATGGATCTTCATACTCGTAAGTAGTTCAAGTCGATATGCCACATTCCCGACTCTCTTGACCACCTTGAAAGGTCCATCGTATTTCTGAATAAGGCCCTTGTGGTAATGCCTATCCGTCACCTTCTTCCATATCTGGGGTGTGAGTTTCAAGAGCACAAAGTCCCCTTCTTGAAACTCCAAAGGCCGTCTATGTCGATCTGCATACTCTTTCATTCGCTGATATGCCAGGGCTAAGCTACCCATGCCTGATCAATGAGCTCTTGTTTATCATGGGCAAATCTGTACGCAGCCAGGCAACTTCCTTGCATTTTTTGTTTGACTACCTCGGTCGGTGTCAAAGGTTAACGCCTAAGTGCTAGCTCCGAATGGCTCAAACCTGTTGCGGAAGACTTATGCAGATTGTAGCAAAATTAGGTAACATCAAGTAAACTCAACCAATTTCGCTGGCTTGCGATCACATAATGCCGCAAGTATTCCTCCAGCAAAGCATTCACCCGTTCCGTCTGACCATCTGTTTACGGGGTGGTTTGCTGTGAAAAACTTTAACTCTGAACCCATCAATTTGAACAAAACCGTCTAGAATTTACTAGTGAACCGAGCATCTCGGTCGCTGACAATGTCTCTAGGGAGCCCAAATACTTTCACCACGTATTTGAACATCAGCTCCGCAACTAGTTCTGCAATACAAACTTGAGGCGCTGCAATGAAGACTGCATACTTAGAGAAGCGATCGACCACTACCAAGATAGATCCCATTCCATCTACCACTGGCATGCCTACTATAAAATCCATAGAAAGAGACTCCCAAGATCCCTCTGGTAACGGTAGCGGTTGAAGTAACCCAGCTTGCTTCCTCTTCTCGATTTTGTCTAGCTGACACACTAGACAAGTGAGGACATATAACTCAATGTCCTCCAACATCTTTGGCCAGAAATAATTCCTTGATAATAGAGCAAACATCCTTTCCACACCTGGATGTCCTGCCCATTGAGGATCATGGGTCTCTTTCAACAACTCGCGCCTTAATCCCTCGCCCTTAGGGACATATAATCTACCTCACTTTGCATAGAGGACATCATTTTCGACCCAATATTTTTTAACAACACCATCTAAAACTTGTCGCCTTGTCTTGCAGTAGGAAACATCTGCCTCGACAGCTCGCTTAATCCGCTTGGTAAAATCAGAATGGACAAAAGTCAAAGAAGCTGCGAAGGATTGTACCTCCTTCCGACTCAACGCATCTACCACCCGGTTCTCTCGTCCCGAACGATGCAACCAAGTGAAGTCAAACTCGATAAGAAACTCCTGCCACCTTGCCTGCTTGGCGGATAGGTTCTTCTGTGTTTTGAAAAAGGTATTAGCTACGTTATCCGTCACCATAATAAACTGGTTCCCAACAAGTAATGCCTCCAGAAACCCAGGCAATGAATCATCGCAGTCATCTCCTTCTCATGCGTCGAGTAGTACTGCTCCGCTTCCTTCAACTTTCGACTTTCATAGGCAATGGGGTGTCCCTCCTAGACTAGTACTCCCCCTATGGCCTTATCCGATGCGTCTGTGTGTACCTCAAAAGGCTGCTTGAAGTCCAACAGTTTGAGAACAGGCTCTTAGGTCACTACCTTCTTGACTCTCTCGAAAGCTTCTTGGCATTCAACTGTCCATTCCTATGGTTTCCCCTTTTTTAACAAATCTATGAGGGGACTAACCAATTTGAAAAATCCTGCGATGAACCATTGATAGTAATTAGCTAAGCCCAAAAAAGATCTCAACTCTGACACTGTCTTCGGGAAGGACCACTCCACAATCGCTTGGATTTTTCACTCATCCATGCAGATCTTTCCCTTACTCACCTTATGTCCTAGAAATAAGATCTCCTGCATGCCAAACTCACATTTTTCCTTCTTGACATACAATGAGTGCTCCCTCAATTTAGCGAATACCTTCCCAAGGTGCTCCACATGTGCCTCTAGGGTCTCACTGTATACAACAATGTCATCCAAGTACACCACAACAAAGCTATCCAAGTATTCATACAGGACGTCATTCATGAGGTTAGAGAATGTAGCTGAGGCGTTTGTCTAACCGAAAGGTATTACCAAAAACTCAAACGACCCATATATCGTCACCATGGTCGTCTTTGATTCGTCCCTAGGGGCTATACGCACTTGCCAGTACCCTGACCTCAAGTCTAGCTTGGTGAAATAGGCTGCCTTGGTCAACTTATCGAACAAATCTGCTACATTCGGTATAGGATACTTATTCCTTATTGTAACCTTGTTCAACACCCGATAATTCACGCACATTCGAAGGGACTCATCTTGCTTCTTTTAAAATAGCACAGGGGCACCATATGGGGCCTTCGATGGCTGAACGAGACCGGCCTCCAGCAACTCGTTGAGTTGTTTGCGCAACTCTGCCAGCTCCTATGGGGGCATCAGATAGGGTGCCTTTGCTGGTGGTCTGGCTCCCGGCTCCAACTCGATCCGGTGATCAACATTTCGTCGCGATGGTAACTCCTTGGGCAACTCGGGTGGCATAATATCGTTGAATTTCTCGAGCACCTTCACGATGAAGTCAGGCACATCCACAACATGGTTTGGTTTGATCTCAACCAGAGCTGCGAGCATCGTCATCACGCCACGCTTTACTCCTGACTTGAGTTGCGAAGTCGATTGGATCAATGGCTTCTCCGCCACTCGTCCCTCATACTCTGCTGGGATGAAATTCGGGTGCCCTTTGTCACCAATCCATAAGTCGTGATGGCTAGGTAGAGGCGCAGCCTTTGCCTCTATGAAAAATTTCATTCCGAGGATATTCTCGAAATCATTAAGGGGCACGACCATGAAAGAACATGACTTCTCCCAATCACCCACTCTCAATACTGTCGTCGTGACTCCTTGTACATGCTGAGCTCTAGAATTTACTACCTTGATTCGGTTGAAACTCTTGGACAAAACTAGTCCAAACCGATTCACCGCTCACTGCGCAATGAAGTTGTTGGTTGCGCCGGTGTCCAACATCGTGCACGCCACTCGTCCATTTACCAACACTGGCATGTACATCAAGCCCTTGTAGACAGTCTGCTTGTCTACAGTGATGGCATTCAATAGCCGCAACGGATTGAGTCGAGAGTTCACCTCTTCTGACTCCGAACCATCTTGTGCGATCAAGGCTGAAAGTTTCTCCCTTCGGGGACAATCTCTCGCACGGTGAGGCCCATTGCACAGAAAGTACCCCGTCTTCTTGCCTTGGGGTGGATCCGTCCCCTTTGGCTTTGATGGCTTACCATCCCTCTTCTTGGCATAAAATCATTGTTTGCTACTGCAAGGGCTGAAGGTAGGTCCGTCACCTTCAGTCACCTCAACTCCGTCTGTGCCCAAGGCTGGAGTCCTGACAAGAAATTAAAGACACGATCCTCCTCGATCATGTTGTTGATTTCTAGCATCAAGGAGCTGAATTCCTTGACGTAGTCCTGCACAACTCCTGTGTGCTACAACTTCTTAAGGGACTCTCTTGCTAGTCATACTATGTTTATGGGAAGGAATTGGTCCCTCAATTCCATCTTCAGCACATCCCACGTCTGAATTGGGGTCCATCCAAAACAAGCATCATCATCCAATCGGGTCTGCCACCAAAGTTTCGCATCACCGCCAAGGTACATGCTAGCGATGAAAACCTGCTCGTTCGCATCTACCCGAGCAGCCTTGAAATACTGCTCCATGTCCCAGATGAAGTTCTCGAACTCCTTAGCATTCCGACTCCCTTGGAACTGCTTTGGCTCGGGCACCTTCAGCTTGGATGGCGGTTTCTCCCCATTGTTCCAGACAGGTTGCGAGCCACCAATAGCTACCTTCAACAGATTGATATCCGTGTCAAAGTCACCAACTTGATCTGCCAGCGACTGGATCTGCTCCAACATATCAGTGACACGATCGGTGAGATCACTCTGAAAATCACTCATCACGCGCTGAAGGTCCATGATAACTTGCGAATGGAGCACAGCTTACTCCAAGAGTGAGGTAGCGTCTAGCGCAGGCGCACCAATAAACTCCTCAAGGACGGTAACTCGTTCGCTCAACGTTTCAGCCATCTAAACACGAGCTCTGATACCAAACTGTCACGAGGTTATCTCGGACTATGATTTTTTCGCATCTCGTGATGGCACTAAGTCACTCACTTAGTCAGCCAACCAACACCCAACCGAACACACACAAGCAACAGGGATAATCCGCAAGAAAGCGCACGATTACAGGAATTCTCAACATTTCTATTCACAGTTTAGAAGGAAAAAGGGTCTATTGCAGGGACACAACAACAACTCACACTCGGAGGTCTGTGTCTCACTGCCATTCACAACCCACAATATATAGGCAAGCACTGGCTAACACCTCCAGCCAGAAAAGGAAACAGATCAAATACATTCATTATAATCCTGAGGATTACGGACAGATTGCCTCTAGAGATCTCGCCCCGCATCTGACAAGTCAACTATATTAGCTTGGATTATGCCGGATTCTCCCGAGATACTCTCAATCCCCCACAATCACGTCTGTCCATCAATACACCCTTGATGCGCGCCTAGATATCCGCCTGACGCGTATCAATCCGCATTTAGTACTCATCAATTCCTTTGTTGCCTATCAAGTGTGATGTCCGCACCACGTAGATTCGACAGCAGCCAACTGTCGTTGATGCCAAATCTCTAGCCCGAGACCTGCTCAATGCCATCATGTGCCAGCTTGCGCACAATCGTGCATCCCGCGTGCATCCAGCTCACGAAGGTGTGACAGTATGCAACAAGAATTGTTGAAATAGTTCTAGGATACAATAAAGCCAAACGTTTGGAATCACATTATAATTGTGAAGTTAAACCACTAAGCACTCTGAACAAGCTCAAAACATTGTCTCAGCCATTATTTTCTGCAATAAAAAGTCCAAGAGATTTGTTTTTACTTTGAAAGTAAGATACAAGAAAGAAAGTACATTTAAACTTCTAGAGAATCTAGAGTCTTTAAAATGAATTTATAAGGATTCTTCCAAGTAATGTGATATTTTAGTTAAGTGATATAATTATTCACATATGTTATTTGGTTTCAAGAAACTTCTTTTCAATAAGATCACAATTTAGGAAAACTAGTCGTTATATCCTATAATCATTCGGAAATGAAAGAACACTCTTTGAAAGAGTACATAATAATTCAAATTGAAAGCTATTTGTTGCTAGTGTTTTCTGCTAGGATAGTTGAATATCCCCCAAGGCAGCCAATTGCCTCAACGTATATTTTACATAGAGGCTATTTAATTTCCAAAATTGTTGAACACTCCCTATGCCCTCCCAAGGTAGTAGATTGCCTCGGTGTTTATTTTATACATAAGGCATTCAGTTTCTAGGGCAGTTGAATGTCTTTTCACGGCATTCGGATTCCTTAGATTTCTAATGGGCATCTGATGCCCTATTACATTTTTTAGACAAGAAGCATTTTGCACACATGGGCAGTCAAATGCCCAATTAAGACATCTGACTGTCCTAGTGTATTTTTTTAATAGAAACCTTTCTTATGTGAGGCAGTTTTAAGGCATTGCCCTATCATTTCTTGTTTTTCCAATTGATTTAAATCAATTTCCTTAACCTAAAAAACTTTTCAAAAGTACTAGTTTCAATAACAATTGATTAACCATCTTATAATAAATTACCCTTTCATTTTATGTTGAAATTATTCTAACAATATATGCCCAACAACTTTTCTTTCCCACCATTCCCCTTTGGAGCACATAGCATGATATTTTCTCTCACCAAATCTTGTAACCATCATCAGGACTAATTCACCTTACTTACCTCTTTGGGGCGCTTGATGTGGAACTGATCCCTCCAGCCTACCCTCGTTGGAGAGCTCAGCTTGAGTCAAATGGTTATGGGTTATCACTAATACTAATTATCACATGACCATTACCTCTGATATAGTCAAAGAAAATCTCTGATTTAAATAATAATCAAAGATGATAATAAAGGAATCAAGTAAAAGACTATTTTGATCAAAAGGATGCCATAAGATCAAGTATTTTGAGAAGAAAATATGAAAGATAATACAAGTTTAAAATGGGATTGTCCTTAATTTGAATGACCTGTTGTGGGATGTTTGTACTTTTCCCATACCTAACCGAACTTTTGTTCTAGTTCTATAATATAGGCCGAGTTTATTATTTTTAAAAAGTCTAAACCAAGTTTAATCTCTTTTAAAGGAGTCAAATTCGATTAAGTTTTCATCACATCTAATTATCAATATTTTTTTATCATCTAAAAAATATTGATAATGATTTTTTTTCCTCCTTTAACGTTTGAATTTTCGTAGTAGCACCTTGGGACATTTAGCATGCAAGAGTCCTTGATCCTGTTTCCGTTCGATGATAGATAGACAGTTTTAAAGGTAATTAGAGTTTGTGATGGAAAAAAAAAAAAGTACAATCCGTCTTTATTTGACAAAGTGAGACGAAGCCTAGAGGAGGGTTTCAGGCTATACTATCAAGCTAAAAGACAAAGACAAAGACTCGGCTGATGTATGAATGTGACATTGGAACATCCTATAACTACATATATTGTACATCATCCACGCACAACATCAATCAAACTGCAGTTTGTTGTCAATTAGGCTGGAAATATATTCATTTGATAGGGCTCCAAGCGTGAGAATGGTGAAAATAGTAGAGCTCATTCTCCGATATGCAACTCCAACATTTGCTATTTGCAGTGCGGAGACTGGGCTCTCTCGGGATGGTTAAAGGTCGGTTGGATCTGCAGCAGTTGAAAAGCAGTTGAGACTTTAGGAGCAATAGATTAATTACAGCATTTTTAACCTAAACATAAAGAAAATCTCGCTGAGTTTCTGAGTAAAGACAAGTTATAGTGGAAAGTCTCATTCGAATCTTCGTTAGATCTCATTTCTTTATGTCAATGTTAGCCATAAAGCATGAGTGGTAATCAATCTCATAATAATGTGATGAAAAACACCTAGTGATTAAAAAAAAATAAAATTCCAGCAGTCATAGCTAACAAGCTATACCTTTGCGGAAAAAATGGCCTGTCGAAGAAAGGCATGAGTTGGGCTTTAGGAACCATTTCCTTCCTTAGCAAACGAATCTCTTCATCGTCTATCATCTGCTCCACTCAATTAATTACCATAATTCAACTGTCAAGACTCGAGATATGTATAAGCTAATGCTATGCTCATCATTACCTTTTGCAATCTCTCCACTTGTTTCTTCTGTATCTCCAAGAGATATAGCTTCGTTGCCATCTAAGCATATAACAATTATTATATATTCTCTTTAAGACATGATTTTCAGTAAATAGAGTTCGAAATTTTAACTCCTTTTTTTTTGTAAAAAAAAAAAAAACAATAATCTTAATGCTATTAATTTGATGAAAGTGAATTTAGTTACCGAGTAATTGAACATAGCGCGCTTAACTGCTCTTTGTTCAGTGTGAAGTTTGAATTCTTGTGGCTTAGTATTCTCCTTGGCTGTAGGCTTCGGACTGACCTGCACACGCAAATGTTACAAATGTGAAAATTAATTAGGTTAATTAGTCACTGGAAAGTGAGAGTGTGTAAATATGGTTAAATACATTCCATTTAATTACCTTGGAACATTTGTCTTTGAGCTGATCTCTTGTCTGTGGGAAAACAGAAAATAGAAGCTATTAATGTAACTAATAAAACAAAAATATTACCCAATAATGGCATTTAGTATAAATTAATTAAAAATCAACATTAATTAATATAAGTAATAAGTAATAACCTTTAATGCAGATTTGGTGTATGTTCTCTCCATGCTTGGCTGATTGCTGTAGTGAGGAGCAAGGAATTGAAGTGGATTTAAATGGAGCGACAGAAATCAAAGTTTGGAGATTTGTAACCATCTTTAGTGCTTTCCGCTGCAACATCAGCAGCATGGGCAAGGGATTTGCATGCTTTCTGCCACCAAACTGTCTGATTAGATCTCCCTCTCATCCACACAAATTTGATTGCCATTCCCTACTAACTTCCTTCAAAACTCTCCTCTTCCTATTAATTAATCATCCGATCAAATTAACTAATTTTAACTGTTTGGTCTTGGCTTAAGGCCTTAATCTCTCAGTACTAGTTGAGTTAGTTGTAGGTGCATGTTTAAATTGCTGGTGATAGGATTTGATTAATTGTTGCTTAATCATATATTAGCCTTTGCTTGGAAAAGGGGTACTACTCTTTTTTACTTCTTCCAAAACAAAATATTTTGTAATCTAAGTGTTTGGACATTTAGCTTAGTATACTCTAAATTTACTAGTAACCCACAAAGCACAAGGGTTTAATTAGCACATTTGATAACCCAAGAATCTTTTTCCTTGTCATTTAGACTTCAATCTTTGTAAATAATTTTCAAAATAAAATCTCAAATGTGTCATATTAATATATAAAAAAATTGTATAAGTAGATTGAATTGTATGATTAAATTTTGATAAAATTTTAGGATAAAAAAGTGTATCATCCAGACACTCGAATGTGTCTAATTTTAAGTTTGTAACTTAATTTTACTCGTGTAAAATAAATTTAATTTTACACACTTTTATATAATTTATATGATTTATAATTTTTTAATCCGTCAATTGAATTTTATGTTCTATTTATATAGATCATACATATATGTCAAATTTTAAGTTTGTAATCTAGTTTTACTCGTGTAAAACAAATTTAATTTTACATACTTTTATATAATTTATATGATTTTTATTTTTATATTCCTTTAATTGAATTTTATGTTCTATTTATACAGATCATACATGTCAAATTTTAAGTTAATCGAAAAAAATTAACTATTTGTTTCACTATAATAAAATTTCAACCATTAACATATATTGAAAATATGTTATTCTCGATTAAATTGATAGAAATATCTTGATTCAAAAATTTATATGCATGATAGATAAAAATATGTTGTTGAATCAAATCATTAGTTTGCAAAAATATTAATCCTATATGAAACTATAAAATGTGTAAAATAATGTGTAAGTGATACCTCTTACTATATATTTATATATAAAAGAAAATCATGAAAACAAATAGATTTATGAAAATTAATGAGGAGTGAGTAATGTGTTTTCTTTCTTTTTTTGGTCTCAGAGCACGTGAGTCAGTTAATGTGAATAATACAAGGCCGATACATCATTTAATGAAGAATTTAGACGACTGTAAGGGAGAATAGGAGAATAGTGGAAATTCAGAGAGTGAAGCAAGTGGGTAGTTCCAGTCAAGTGTCTGAAAATGCTGCGAAACCTTCACCGATCTATATATTATCAAATAATAAATGAAGTGGTTGTTAACAACTCATGACTTGGAACCAATCTTTCTTGTTAAAGCCGTTATCCAACCAAGACATTCATAGAAAGCAAACTCCGATTACTATTTCACAAGGATTTTCTTTCTCATGTGCGACAAGTTAAAAGGAATGTCTAACACTTTGTTAGGTGCTGATTCCAAAAGTAATCTAACTGAATGCATTTCTTTACGTTCAAGTTTTCGTATTCGCATTATTATTATTATTATTATTATTATTATTATTATTATTATTATTATTATTAAAACGACATAAATAAATAAAAAAAAACCACAGCATTCTTTCACATTAGATAATCAAAAGCCACTTTTTTTTTCACAAATAAAGGTTGACGTCTTCTCACTAACAAAATTGATGGCGTCGAATCCCCAACCCCAAACCCGCCAATTCAACTAAAAATTGGACTCAAATAGATCAATTCGTTTGAAATCCTTAAAATTTAACAAATATAAATTGGACTCAAATAGATCAATTCGTTTGAAATCCTTAAAATTTAACAAATATAATCTGAAAAAAAAAAGAGAAAATTTGAACAACAATTAAGTAAACATCTCATTTTTGTTAAAGTTCTTTTACGATATGTTGTTTATAATTCAAGTTCAATTATTAAATTAATCACTTTATTAAATTTGATATTATCCAAGTTCAAATTTAATCATTTTTAAATTTTGAATTGCTCGTTGAACTTTGAATTTTATAATTAAAGTTTCATTTGGTTTAGTGAAAAGTATTTTTAAAAATTAATTTTTGAACTTTTAAGTGTTTGATTGATAGAAAATCGATTGATCAATAGAAAAAAATTTTTTGACCAACGAAAAATCAAACAATTTTCTTGAAAATTGTCTTATGCTTTTGAAAAAAGAAATATATTTTTCGAAAAACAGTTGTTTATGTGTAATGTTATTTACCAAGAAAATAAATGGGTGAGCTCAACATGCTCAGTAAGAAAAATACGTGGCAGGTAGATAAATACACTACCATATACTTATGTCACAAATGAGTTTCTCGTCAAATATACTGAGAATTTTCAGTTTAATAAAATCAAAAATGAAAATCAACAAATAGTATCTTTACGGTTTACTGCAACGATTGCACAGTTTCGACACTTCAAGCAGTGAAATATATAGTTTCAAATCACAATACAATTCACATTTTCATTTCAGTAATTCTTAATAGACGAGGCAAGGCATTTCACACTATATTATATATCAGAAGTGACTATTGGCCAATGCCATTGACTTAGGGCAATCACGGGTCAGGTGTGTCGGGATGTCAAGTACCGTGAGAGTGGTCAGCTACCCAAACGGCTCACACAGTACACTATTTTCTAATAACACGGTACATCGTACACACATGCACACAACATAGTACATCGTACTCCATGGACCTCGACATCCTTAACAATTCAGTATAATTTCATCATTCACAATTCCATATAATTTCACCGTCGTCTTTTTGACTCAAATCACGTGCGAGCAGGTTAGTGCGAGACCATACAACAATACACGCCTGACTAGCATGGTTTTATCATCAAAATACTTAAATCTCGTGCAACAGATTCATGCAAGATCACATAGCAATACACGTCTGATTAGCACAATTAAAATAGAGTAAAAAGGGTTGGTCTTACCATTTTTCAGTTAAAATCCACAAAGCACGATTTTTCAGTATAATTTCGAAATTTTAAATTTTTCACCAATAATTTTAAAATTACTTAAATATTTATTTAAATAGGCTCGATAATACTATACCGAAAATCAGGCCGTTTTACGAAATTTTAAAACTCTTCCTTAAATTCCAAAGCGTAAAATCGCCCTAAGGTTTTCTATAATTCAGGTGACTAAAAATTTCTGTCCTAAAGTTCGCAGTCTCAAATACCCAGAAAAATATACGCAGATATTTTTAGCAGTTCGCGAATATTTTTCTACAGTAGAAATACGACCTAAATTTATATCTACAAAACATCAGAAAATACATGTAATCTATCTGTAACAGCTACAAAATTTTCCTTACCACGTTGTCTGCCTGCAATTCGCAATGCCTTTAGTGACAGGAGTCTGTGGGTCCAGTCTGCTCAGGTTATTTCCATCGAAATTTCATACTAGTATTTCAAAAATTTCAAATCGATATTTTCGATTGTCTTTTCCCTTGGTTTTTTTTCAAATTCTTTGTGTCTTTTTCTCTATTCCAAATATATACATATATAATTATATATATATATATATATATATATAAATTCTTCTCTCTTTTTTTTTAATTTTTCAATTACTGTTCATTTTTTTAAAACTGTCTCACCATTTTTTTTCTTTTCTTTTCTTTCTTTCTTCCTTCCACCGCCTACTGTTCATTGTCTTCCTCCCCTCCTGGACGCTGCCACTTCCTTCCTTCCATGACAGTTCTGCCAGGCGTCGGAGTCCTTCCGTTCTCTCCGTTACCAGCTCCCACGTCCGGCCCCGCCGTTTATCTCTGCTCCTACCCGACGCCAGCTTCCACTGCTCTGTATTTTCTTCATCTTAGCCTCGGGTTGCTACTCTCGCTAGCCTCCCTATCTGCCAATCACATTCCTGCCATCATCATCATCATCTTCGTGCCTCCACCTTCCTCGTCTCTATTTCTCAGTTTCTTATCCTCGTGGTCTCCTGCTCCGTTGTTCATGTCCTCTGTTCCAGCTCACTTAATTCCATTGTTCACGGTTCATGGTTTTCTCGCACCAGTATGTCACCCCATGTCGCTGCTTCAACTGTTTATATCTCGAAAGCTCCTTGTGTACAGCCCTCATGCATCACCCTTTCATTCTTACTTTCAGGCGGCTTGGTTCAGATTCATTGTGACACCAAAGGCTGCACACGGTCACCTCTGTCTTCTTGATCATGCCCCTGCCTCAGGCTCCTCCATACTGTTCAACATCGAGGAAGAGAAATGAAGGCAGGATTTGCCTTGCTGAACCCTGGTTTCCTGCCTTCCCTCTTGTTCTTTCTGCCCCTTATCACTCTCCTCGGTTCAGTCCCATCTTCAACAGCAGAATACTGCCCCACTTCTCGGTTTCCAGCTGTTGTGTTATTTCTTTTCACAGTTATTTCCTATGTCAGCAAGCCATACACCCTCCACTAAGTGCCTATCACTTCGGTTCACCTTCTCAACCTGCTTCGGTCTTTTCTCCATCCCTCCTTTCAGTTCAGACCTCACCGAAATGCTGCAGGTGGATGTGTCTTCTCTGTTTCGGTCAGACCACATCCTCATGTTTCTTGCTTCTCTTACTTATCGTGGCCATCATTCTTACTATATATATATATATATATATATATATATATATATATATATATATATATCTTTCATTCCAACTTGTTTTCCTTTCCACCGACCAGCCAATATTTTCTTCATGACATTTTCCTTCAATGTATTCCATATATATATATATATATATACACTTATATGTGCCGTTCATGGGAGCTCTCAGGATTGGGTTTGCATATATATACCTACACATACCTGTATACATTCGTATACACCCATAGTCTTTATCTGATGAATAAAAATTCACACTATATATTAATATACATACATCTATATATTAAATAAATCTTTCTTACGAAATTAGAATTTAAATTTAATATAATATTCGTATCTGTTTATCACAATGGATATTCACACCATAATCTAGCTCGCTAAAAAATTATTTTTACTTATTTACTTTTGGATTAATTAGAATTCTCCTACGTTCCACATTTAAAATATGATTCAACTTGACTCTTTACCAAGAAACGCATTCTTATTCCCATTAGTTTAATTGACATTTATTGATAAAGCCAAGTACGTAGAAATTTATGGTGGTTACATTCTCTCCACCTTAGGAAATTTGGTCTCCAAATTTGAAAATACACCAGTCCTCAAATAACTGTGGGTATTTCTCTCGCATCAAACTTTCCAATTCCCAGTAGCCTCCTCCGAAGTGTGGTATTGCCACAGAACCTTGAGCAGAGGAATTGTCTTAGACCACAACGCTTTCTCTTCATGTCCAATATCTATATCAGTTTCTCCATATACGTCATATCTTCCTTTAATTCTAGTTATTCATACTTAATCACATGCGTCGGATCCGGATGATACTTGTGTAACATCAAAACATGGAAGACGTTAAGGATACCCGTTAACTCCGGTGATAAAGCCAACCTGTATGCTTTGTCTCCCACTCGATTTAAGGTCTCGAAAGGCCCAATATAACAAGAACTTAGCTTTCCTTTCTTTTCAAATCTCAGTATGCCATTGGAAGCAGAAACTTTCAAAAATACCGAATCTCCTACTAAAACTTCCTAAGGACTTTGTTTTTAATCCGTATAACTCTCTTTTGCCTGCTTAAAACTGTTCTCGGTTTCTCACAACCTAATTGTATTTTCACAGAAGCTTGTTTAACCAAATAAAAAACAATTATCTTCCTTTTACCCAATTCTTTCATCCAATCGGTGAACGACATTTTGACCATACTACGCTGCATATGGTGTCATTCTGATACTTGGGTGGTAATTAATATTATATGTAAACTCTGCTAATGGCAATTGGTCCTTCCAAGAGTCTCTAAAATCTCGAGCACATGCCCTCCATTCCATATGAGCATGGGTACTAATTTCAAAGGCTTTTGGTACACTATCTTGCCCTATTGACATATGAGACATTTAATCTCAATTTCAGTTATTTATCTTATCGTACTTGATTGTCAATATACTTTTAGGAGATTTGATAAGTCTGTACTATTCTCCAGATGCAGAATATGTCTCTTTAAATGAGCCTTTGACAACATCAATTCCTTTAACTATAGATCGTTTGGTACACAATTCTGTTTTTAAATCTCAATAAATTATCAGTACCAAAACTCAAGTTAGTTACAGCACCCATCTGGGTCTGACCAGCCATATCAATGCAGTATTTATCATTACGCTGGGCCTGTTCGATTCAATTAATCAAGTCGAGTGTTCAGATCTTGAGTTGGCTACCATACAATAAACATCAGTATCTAGAAAAAACACATTCAAGCCGAGGCTCACTGATATTTTCATAACTCATGTCCATGACCAATATATATATAATGCTATCTCAAAATCACTTCTGCTCAAAGCACTAACCCGAATCATTCCCTTTTTCTTGTATTAGATGGCTTTTGTGAAACTTAATATTTAAACCTTCTTGATCAGTAGGATTCTATAATTCTTCATCGCACAAGTAATGGTATCCTGACTTCAAATACAAATATTACAACTGTCAATTCCAGTTTATGGGTTAAGGATCAAGGTACATCTTGACGCTGTAAAGTCTCTCATGCGGGGAGGTATTTTGAAATACATTTATTAGTCATTATACCTGACCACATAACTGGTTATGAATATAAGGGTTCAAGGTTCAGTCTCAATAGAAAGTAGGATACCCAAAACTTATCGCAATTTCACATTTATCCTTTAGTCACAACCCATTCGTTTTTGGTTTAGAACACTTGATTCGAATCATTTCCCATACCAGAGATTTTCTTACCTTGCATACATCTATTATCCTTATATAACTTGTATTCAGGATTTATCCCATTTCAACACTTGTTTCGTTTCATATATCAATTATAACGAAACCCTTTCCTTATTCGAATTAGGTTTCGCATCCAAAACATTAGTACACACAAATTTCAATTCTTAGATTCGAAATGTATTTCATACTTCAAAGTCTCTTTATATCTCAAAACTCTGAATCTTCTTAACAGCTTTGAGTTTTTCCCACTGATTTATAATCCTTGTTTAGAGGAATCCAATTGACACCCATTCTTAATACAATATGACCCAGAAGACTCCGGGTCTCCTTAAAAATTAACGCTAGTACAATCCAAAGTGGATCACCTGGTCCGATAATCTCCTTTCATGTAGTCTTTGTAATTGCTTTTTCGACATTTTTAATTCAATCAAAGCCACTGAGTACAGTAGTCTGAATAATTAATTCGATACCAGGTGCTAAATCAATTTCAAAACTCTACTTTTCAATTTAGTGGTAACTCTGATAGATCATCTGAATACGTGTCGAAAAATTCTATGTCTACAATGGGTGTCTCTTTACTCCAAACACACCCTATCTTTATCAATCATATAAACAGTGTGACCTTCACTTATACTTTTAGTTATGTACTTCATATTTTCAATTACAGTGACTTTACTCTATCACTCTCACTGCTTCCTTAGTACATCTCTTTTATGTCACTCTTTACCTTTTCATTTTTCTTAGTAACCTCGAAAGTATATATCTCACATTCTTACAGTTGAGCCTTGCGCGTTGTTCCTTCATATGTAGTATCTAGTGGAGCTAACTTAGCTCGATTAAGGATCTTAGTATGTCCTATGAGTTTCCTGGAGTTCCTCTGTTTCACATATCTATTTATCCGGATTATACGTCTTCTAAAGCTATACATTTAGTTTCACATTCATTCCCAGACTTGTTACCTTATGTCAGATTCAATCGTTTCATCTATAATCGTCACTGTGCTTAATCTGGGATGTGTTGCCATCTAAAGGCTTTCAGAAATATATCCATATAATTCTCTGATGTCGACTCTCGGATTAAATCGGAGGACTTCCCTCCAAGCTCAACTTTTCATTTTGATACTGATTCTACAAAAGCTACTTCTTTATAGTAGTGCATTTCGAAAGTCTGTATAATTTTCCCAATTCTTTATCATAAAATTGTAAGGTAACTTTCTCGGTAGAGTTACTACAAAAATTTCATAAGGTTTCTCTGTCTCATTTATCTAATCTTCCACAATCATTGGATTTCTTAACTCCACTGAAAAAATGAGGCTCAAACTTCTGAAGTTACCTCTATTAGGTTTACAGTCATACCCTACGAATCCATATAAATTTTTTCCAGTTCATGTATTCCAAATTTCCATTACAATGGGATTCTTGCCTCTAGTATATATAATAAGGTACATTCTACCGAAATTGTCTCAGTCTTTCTCACAATCATACCTCAATCATTTTCATTATCATTGTGTCGCTATCACTTAACCAAACAATGCCATCATTATTGCCACATCCCGCTCAAATTCTACGAAGCGAGCTTCAAAACTTCCAGTGAAATTATAAGGTATACACTCAGACGAGGGTTCACTACACCTCTCAGGCCTATCTCTACGGCCTCGAGGAACGGTTCATTTCCATCTGTCAATATGGATGTAATACCAATCACTTATATCTATCAATTTTCCTTCATTCACTAACACAATTTTCAATAAAACACAATCAGGTATACCCGTTTGTATCTAAATAATGTAGAATAATGATGAGGATATGAACTTTCCAAATTTTCTCTCGCTTTTAATATCGACTCGTATCAGACCAACCTTGCTCTGATACCACTTTTGTAATGACCCAAATTTACGAACATTTCAATTGTGTTACAAGTTGATATTAGGTCAGAACAATACTTAGTCTGATTAATTTTCTTTCTTAGTAACACATTTAAATAAAATATGTTCACATTCCTCATAAACATCTTGTTTCCATTACTGTATTTATAAAAATTTTAGATACAAAGAAATTTCTTACAACTGGGTATACCTTCAATGCAGAATGATACTCCGCAGAACCATGGCTATGCTACATGCCTTACTAACAAAAGCGTTCCAAACTATCGTGGGGCTCTATGGAGGAAAATAATGGGGTGAGCTCAACATGTTCAGTAAGAAAAACATGTGGCAGATAGAATGCCACAAATAAGTTTCTAGTAAAATATATTGGAAATTTTCAGTTCAATAAAATCATAAATGGATATCAACAAATAGTATCTTCACAGTTTACTGCAACGATTGCACAGTTTCTACACTTTAAGCAGTAAAAATAAACAATTTCAAATTGCAACACAATTCACATTTTCATTTCAGTAATTCTCAATAGACGAGGCAAGACATTTCACACTTTATCAGATATCAGAAGTGACAATTGGCTAATATCGATAACTCCAGGCAATCACGGGCCAGGTATGCCGAGATGTCGGTACCATGGGAGTGGTCAGCTACCCAAATGGCTCACACAGTATACTATTTTTCAATAACACGGTACATTGAACACACATTCACACAACATGGTACATCATACTTCATGGACCTCGACATCCTTCACAATTCAGTATAATTTCATCATTCACAATTCTATATAATTTCACCATCGCTTTTTTACCTCAAATCACGTGCGAGCATTTTAGTGCAAGACCACACAACAATACACGCCTGACTAGTACGGATTTATCATCAAAATATTTAAATCTCGTGCAATAGATTCGTGCAAGATCACAAAGCAATACTCATCTGACTAGTACAGTTTTAACGTCAAAACACTTAAATCTCGTTTCAGTATATAAAATAGAGTAAAAGAGGCTGGTCTTGTCCTTTTTCAGTTAAAATCCACAAAGCACAATTTTTCAGTATAATTTTAAAATTTTAGATTTGTCATCAATAATTTTAAAACTATTCAAATATTTATTTAAATAGGCTCAATAATACTATACCGAAAATCAAGTCGTTTTACGGAGTTTTAAAACTCTTCCTTAAATTGCAAAGCGCAAAATCGCCCTAAGGTTTTCTATAATTCGGGTGACTAAAAATTTCTGTTTTGAAGTTCGCAGACTCAAATACCCAGAAAATATACGCAGATATTTTTAAAAGTTTGCGAATATTTTTCTACAGTAGAAATACGGGCTAAATTTATATCTACAAATATCAAAAAATACGTGCAATTTATCTCTAATAGCACACGAAATTTTTCTTATCTCGGTGTTTGCCAGCAGTCCACAATGCCTTTAGTGACTGGAGTCTGTGTGTTCGGTCTGCTCGGGTTATTTTCACCAGAATTTCGTACCAGTATTTCAAAAATTCTGAACCGATATTTTTTATTATCTTTTTCGCGGGTTTTTTCCCAAATTCCTTGCGTCTTTTTCTCTATTCTAAATATATATATAATTATATATATAAATTCTTCTCCCTTTTTTTTAACCTTCCGGCATTTTTTTCTTTTCTTTCTTTCTTTCTTCCTTCCACCTCTTACTGTTCATCGTCTTCCTCCCCTCCTGGACGCAGCCGCTTCCTTCCTTTCACGACGGTTCTGCCTGGCGCTAGAGTCCTTCCATTCTCTCCGTTACTAGCTCCCACGTCAGGCCCCCGTCGTTCATCCCTGCTCCTACCCGACGCCAGCTTCCACTGCTTGGTGTTTTCTTCATCTTAGCCTTGGGTTGCTACTCTCGCCAGCCTCCCTATCTGCCAATCACATTTCTGCCATCATCATCATCATCATCTTCGTCCACCTTTCTCGTCTCAGTTTCTCAGTTTCTTTTCCTCGTGGTCTCCTGCTCCGTTGTTCATGTCCTCTGTTCCAGCTCACTTAATTCCATTGTTCACGGTTCATGGTTTTCTCGCACCAGTATGTCACCCCATGTCGCTGCTTCAACTGTTTATATCTCGAAAGCTCCTTGTGTACAGCCTTCATGAATCACCCTTTCATTCTTGCTTCCAAGCAGCTTGGTTCAGATTCATTGCGACACCAGAGGCTGCACACGGTCACCTCTGTCTTCTTGATCATGCCCCTGCCTCGCACTCCTCCATACTGTTCAACATCGAGGAAGAGAATGAAGTCAGGATTTGCCTTGCTGCACCCTGGTTTCCTGCCTTCCCTCTTGTGCTTTTCGCCCCTTATCACTCTCCTCGATTCAGTCTCATCTTCAACAGCAGAATACTACCCTGCTTCTCGGTCTCTAGCTATTGTGTTTAATTCTTTTCACAGTTATTTCCTATGCCAGCAAGCCATACACCCTCTACTGAGCGCCTATCACTTCAGTTCACCCTCTCAACCTGCTCCGATCTTTTCTCCATCCCTCCTTTCAGTTCAGACCTCACCGAAATGTTGCAGCTAGGTGTGTCTTCTCTGTTTCGGTCAGACCACATCCTCACGTTTCTTGCTTCTCTTTCTTAGGCTGTTGGTACCATTATCTTTCATTTCAACTTGTTTTCCTTTCCACCGACCAGCCAATATTTTCTTCATGACATTCTCCTTCAATGTATTCCATATATACACACGCACACACTTATATGTGTCGTTCATGGGAGCTCTCGGGATTGGGTTTTCATATTTATACCTACACATACCTGTATACATTCGTATACACCCATAGTCTTTATCTAATGAATAAAAATTCACACTATATATAAATATACATATATCTATATATTAAATAAATCTTCCTTACGAAATTAGAATTTAAATTTAATCTAATATTCGTATCTGTTTATCACAAGGGATATTCACACCATAATCTAGCTTGCTAAAAATTTATTTTTACTTATTTACTTTCGGATTAATTAGAATTCCCCTAAGTTCCACATATTTAAAATATGATTCAACTTGACTCTTTACCTGAAAACGCATTCTTAATCCCATTAGTTTAATTGACATTTATTGATAAAATCAAGTAAGTAGAAATTTAGGGTGGTTACACAAACAGTAGCTCATTATCCTACAGCAGAAAAGAAAAATGAAGCAAAATTAATGTGAATTAAACTTAAGCATAAGACCTATTGAGATAGTTTTTCGACCTCTTTAGATTCTCATTGTGAGAAACCTAAATTTACACATAATGAACCCTTGTGTGGCCATAAGAATTGAAATTCATCGCTAAATAATAATTTTTCAGTTTTTAGGCAAAAAAAGGTAGGTCTGGTACAAAGAGGTTCGTGGATCCCACAATAGTTTGCACTTATCCTGAAATATCTAAATCATTATAAAATAATGATATAAGACCCAATCAGATAGTTATTAGACAATTTGAATTGAAAAAGATCCTTAACTAATGATTTCTCTATTTTTGGTAATTTTAGGCAAAGTTCAGAACGGACAGGTACGTGGGCCTTATGGGATCACACTCTTACTCAAAAATATCTGAATCATCATAAAATGATGATCTATGACTTGGGTAAGTCATTCAAATCCATAAAATTACGATTATGGCCTATTTTGAAAAACACGCAACGATTGCAAAAATAATGATTTTGTTTACAGGTCAATTTTTCATACTAACCAATTAGATACTATGAATGGATTTAAGTATATATAATGAGTCATGTCTAGCTCTTAAATACTTATGTCAAACTTCGTACCAAGATATCAAACAATAGAACTGAAAAAGTGCTGAAATAAGCTAAAACAAGGGAAATTAATTTAAAATCATTAAAAGCTTTTAGCCAAGGCCATCTTAGCATATGATAGCGTAATAATGCTAACATGTACCACCATGGTTGGCCTCCCCCATTAAATTCACCAAAAAAGCATGTAAAAATCATGAAAAATTAGAAAGAGTGAAAAACACCATTTTTACACTTTCTCTCAATAAAATGTGACTTTTCACCAATTTCTGATTCGATAAAGCTCTTCCTCCCTCTACAAAGTTGTTCCCCTATATCTCCTCTACAACATATCCAAATTTGGTAACCTAATTCCTTATGGATCATCTAGGATTTAGAGGTGAATATTTTCAGTTTTTCTTAGATATAGGGAGTTCTAGTTAGTTTCAACCTCTCATCTTCATATATGTTGAATAAGGGTTAGTGTAAACACCGCAAATTTTCTGTTTTTAGATTAAACAAAAAATATATATATATATATATATATATAGATGTAATTTTCCAAGAATGAAAATATAATTAAAAATATACATATATATATATAAAAATACAAATATAACATATACAATAAAAATATAAAATATATATATATAAATATAAATACAAATAGAAATAAATAAATAATATATAAAAGATAAAAAAAAAAAAATAAAAATAAAAATAAATTAAAAAAAAAAAAAAAAAAAAAAAAAGAAAAACTAAACAAAAAAAAAAAAAGAAAAAAAAAAAGGGATCGCGCGATAATAGACAAAACCCGCCCCCCCTCGTTTCTCTTCTCTGTTACAGCGATCGGAGCCGCTCCCGCCGTTCGCCTGCCGACCACCCTTTTCCCTCACCGGCAATCGGACCCAGCTTTCCCTCCCAGGCATTCGACGACCTCTCTTTTCTCCCTTCCTTCCCCGTCGCCCGAAACCGAGAAACCCGAACCTCTCGTCGTTTCTGCCTGTTGTCTTCTGCTTCCACCGGCGGGCACACCAATGCCGGAGGTTACTCTGGACCGGCAGCCTTCCTCACCCAGACACAGACCCGACCCCCTCTTTCTCTTCTCTCCCTCTCCCCTCGCCTGGAAAACGAAAACGGAAACAAAGGGATTTTTCCTCTGTTTCGCGTTTTGCAGCAAACGGAGAAGACCCACGCCGGCCTTCCACTGAACCCGAGCCCGGCAACCTCCCATCGCCTGTCCTACCCGTCCGGTCACCCTGTTCCGACGCCACAGTACATCTACAGTGGCAGTATACAAAAAAAAAAAATACCCAGTTGATATTCCCCATCTTTGCACCAGTTAATTCCTAGGTAAAAATCCGAATTTTATTTAGTTTAATGTATGTATAATTGTATTATGGAAGCATGATGTTGTAGGAATTAATTGAAATACAAGCATGTTTAATGTAGATTAATTTGACAAAAATTGGAAAGATGAGAAGTAGAAATATATATAATGAATATTTATTTATTTAGGTACATGTACAAATAAGTCTATATAATAAATTGGGTATGCTAGTATTTGTACAAAAAAAAAATGTGTATATGCATATGTGATAAGAAAAAAATGGAAAACAATGATAATATACATATATAGATATATTTATTTATTTAGGTGCATATACTTGTGGGGGTATGAAAGGTGAATGTGTGCAAGTATATGTATATACAAAGGAATGTATATATATGAGATAGGAAACATGAAAACAATAAAAGTATATTTATATATACATATAGGAGTGTATATATATACAAATATGTATTTTTATGCGTGTATACTTGTGGATGTATGTAATAAAGGTATACGGTAATACTTGTAGGAGCAAATATATCAATAGTGAAGAAATATATAAACGTGCGTGTTGGCCTAAGGATATACAATAATACGTACACACGCAGTAGTGACGCTAGGTTACAATTTTAACGCAATTCGGACAATTCGTGTGGATAAGATGCTAAGTAAAGGATTTCGGTGTAGGTGAATCGTAGAAAGGATTAAAGGAGGTACTAGGAGACGTTACCGTTCGAATTCGAGATACCCGATAAATCGAGGTAAGGGGTATTACTTAACTTAGTTCTGATATTGCATTCATGTTTCTCTGATAAATGAGTTTATGAAAGAGCATATGATTTAAAATGATTTATCAATGCGTCCATACTTGCGAAACTGTTTACAAAACATGATTTCGTTTTACAAAATGTTCGCTAGAACATCTATGTTTATGAAATAAACTTTCGAATTATGAAAATACTTGAAAGTTTTATGATGGCTTGAAAACCCATATTTACGCTTTGAAATGGAACTTTTGACGTTTTCAAAAGTATTTACGAAAAAGGAAAATATGTTTTGAGACTTAGGCTTCATGCTTGGCTACTTCTCGTGGTGTTCCGGCTCCACCACTTGGGGTGCCGGTACGTTGGCCCCTTTAGCACTTGACTCAACCTTTGTGGAAGATGTCGTGTTACTGGTGGTTTACGATAATGTTTTGGTAGTATCTCGTGCCCGCGCAGCACGGATGAATGTTCCCCGCATGGTGAGTGCCACAGGTGCCCGTGCCCTAGCTATGTGCTAGTATATGATAAGAAATAAGAAGATACTACCCCTATATATAATTATTATTGCTGTACGAATCTGATCCATTCTACAGCCCCCTTACCATGGCCATAGGTATGATGACTCTCCAATGGAGAATGACACGTATCGCATGACTTAGTTATAGCCTAGTCTCCTCGATTTTAATTATAAAATCGACTATGATGAGATGTTTATGAAATGATTACGAAATATGCATGAGAGTTTTATGAAATGATTATGAAACATGCATGAGATGTTTACGAAATGATTATGAAATATTCATGAAATGCTTATGAAATGATTATGAAATATGCATGAAATGTTTACGAAATGACTATGAATTATTCATGAAACGTTTACGAAATGATTTATGAAATGTTCATGAAAGGTTTATGAAAAGTTGCAAAATGGTTAAGTATGTGTTTTGTTTTAAATATTCGCATGCTTTATGACGCGTACGCATGAAATGAAAGTTTATGTATTGCATTAAGTTTCATTTTATGAACAATTTCAAATGCTTTTATATATTAGAACTGTTTAAGAATATTCTCTTACTGGGCTTTTCCCCAAAAGCTCACCCCTCTACCTTCAGATCATTTGCAGTGAATCTATAGACGCTATCTGCCGCGTACACGACGTAAGCTGCTGGGAAGAACTACCCTAAGCTACTTTGTACACGCGAAAGGTATACATTTACATTCCTGTACCAGACATAATTGTATGCACAGACATATATTGGAATTATCAGTTAGGATGTAATTTTGTAAGGAACGATGTAAACATTACTACCTTGGGATTATATTTCGAGATTACTAGTATTAAATCGAAATAGATGCATTGTGTGGTAGAGATGGATTTGAAAAGTATGCTTGGTAGTTGTGGATATCTAGGATTGTGGAATACAATTGATTTGCAGGTGGGTGGGCTTATATATAAGCCGTTATGCTGCCGAAATTTCTATCGGCAATATAAGTTAAAATATGAAAATCAATTATAAATCACGAGAAAAGAATTAGGAAAATGTTTCGACACTGTACAGGAATACAACCTAAGTGAATTGGGGAATAAGTGGGTGAATTAAATTCAAAAAAAAAAAAATTATCTCGAGTTTTAAGGGTAGGGTTAAGGGTCGTTACAGTTTTAAGTGGTATCAGAGCGAAGGTTGTCTAGTACTGTCAGTGTCAAAAATAAGGATTAAATTACATCCCAAATGTCTGTGCTTGTCTGGTAGTAGGTAATGTATACCTAATGAATGTAAGACTTGATCTTTGGAATTACGCGCAGGTATTAGATCACTGCACGATGAGTGGAAGACGCGGACGTCTTCGGAGGCAGGCTCAGCCACCTCCACCTCCACCGCACTTAGAGGACCTCAATACACGTATGGCTCAATTTGAACAGCGGTTGGAGCAGCGCCTCGAGCGAGGTTTGGAATCGATAGCTGCCATGATTGTCCAACATCTAGGGACAAACGTTTCCGATTCAGTTGGCACGACACCATTTTCTACTCCGGTGTCGATTCCTCTACAAGCACCACCACCTCCTCCTCTATAAGTTCCTCCAGTACCTATGGCGCCTCAGCCTCTTGTACAGACCCGGAGGGAGGAGAGGAATGTCGGTAGAATGAGGAATTTTCCGAAAATGAAACCTCCAACATTTAAGAGAAAGAATAGGGATAAGAGTAAGCGAACGGAGTCTGTGAGACAGGACCTTCTGAGGGGCCAACCTAAGAGACAGAGGACAGATGAGTCTCAAGCTAGGATTGATAGGCCTACGGTTCCTGTACCTACTCCACAGACTACCAGAGGCTTCCAACGGTACGACAGATTTTGCACTAGATGCGGTAAATTTCATAGAATTACATGTCACTGGTCCACCGGGAGTTGCTTTAGGTGTGGACAGAAGGGGCACATGATTAAAGATTGTCCACTGAATGAGTTCCCACAACCCCCAGAACCACCACGACAACCTGAGAGGCAAGCTCCCTAGAGACAGAACCCACAGAGACGGGCTACCGCAGTTGAGAAGGGTAAGAAGCCTGTCACTCATGGGAGAGCCTTTACCTTGGACTGATATGGTGTGTAGGAATTGTGAAATCAAGATAGGAGATAGGACCATATTAGCAGATCTAATTTTGTTGAACATGTATGGTTTTGATGTAATTTTGAGTATGGATTGGCTAGCCACCAACCGTGTAAGTTTAGACTGCTACTCTAAGACTGTAACCTTCTCCTTACCTAGTAAGTTTAATGTATGTTTTGCAGTTAAGGAACGAAGCGTATGATTTTGACTATTAATGAAAGTTTTTGATGAACATGTTGATGTGAAAGTTATATTGCATTCATCTCTGACACTAGCTGAGAATGTCCAAGTATTCAGGACATATCTGTGGTATGCAAGTTTTCAGATGTTTCTTAAGGAACTACTGGGGCTGCCACTGGAGAGAGAGTTGGAATTCATTATAGGTTTGGCACTAGAGACACAGTCAATTTTGAAGTCTCATTGTCGAATGAACTTTATGGATCTTTAGGAATTGAAAAAGGAGTTGTAAGAACTGTTAGATAAAAGAAGTTCAGAAACCTATAGGAGATATTGAGATATTTAGTCAAGCTAATATGACTCCATTTGAAATTACTTTGAGGTAACAGAGCGCGAGGCGCAATTATGATAATATGAATTGTATATTTCTAAAGTCACTAAGAAAAAGAAAGATAAAGAGAATGACAGAGAAGAGATCTATAAAGGAAAACAGTGACAATGAAAGAACATAGTCACTCTACCGGAAGAATGAATCAAGGAACTAACGGTATAAATAAGACTCTAAAGGTCGCACTACTTATATGATTGATATAGATAGAGAGTGTTCGGAGTATAGTAGCATCCTTGTAAATAGGGAAAGTTTTCTGACACATGATGAAACGATTTATCAAGTTACCCCTAAACTAAAAGGAGAAGTTCTAGAATTGATTTAGCAGGTAGTATCGAATTAATTACTCAAACCACTGTACTGAGTGACCTTGCTTGGATTAGATATGCTGAGAGAATAATTATAAGGATTACATGAAAAAGAGATTATCAGATCAGGTGATTCGTTTTGGAGTGTACCGGTGTTAGATTTTAAGGAGATCCGGAGTCATTTTGGTCACGACATGTTAATAAAGGGTGTTAATTGGATTCTCAAGACATGGATTATAAATCAGTGGGGAAAGACCCAAAACCCTTAAAGATGATTTAAAGTTGAGATATAAGGAAACTTTGGAATATGGATTACATATTGAATCTAAAGATTGTAACTTCTATATTTTTATGTTTTGAATGTGAGACTTAATTGGGATGAGGAAAGAGTTCTAATATAATTGATGTACGAAATGAGGTAAGTTTGAAATGAGATAAATCTTGAATATACGAGTCATATTGGATTAAGACATGTATGCAAGGAACGAATATTTCTAGTATGTGAAGTGATTTGGATCAAGTGATATAAATTAAGAATAAGTTCTCATTAAGGATAAATGAGAAATTGTGATAAGTTAGTGTTTCAAACGATGATGCCCTAAGGCAAAGGATCCTAAAAGAGTTTCATTGTTTTCGGTACACCATGCACTCGGTAAGCACTAAGATGTACCAAGATTAACGGAGTGTATTGGTGGGTTGGTATGAAAAGAGATGTAGCTGAGTTTGTGGCCAAGTGTCTAATTTGCCAACAGATTAAGATCGAACACCAAATACCAGCAGGACTACTTAAGTCTCTTCCAGTGTCTACTTGAAAATGGGAGCAAATTACTATGGATTCTATTATGGGTTTACCAAGGACCCGAAAGGGACATGATGCAATCTGGGTAATCGTAGATAGGTTGACAAAGAGTGTCCACTTCCTAGCCATTAAAAAAAAATAATAATAATAATTAAAAAAAATACAGACTCCTTGATTGCTTTAGCAGAGTTGTATGTGAGAGAGATAGCTCGACTGCATGAGACACCTGTGAGCATTACATCAGATAGAGATTCCCGATTCACTTCTAGATTTTGGGCTCATTTTCAAGAAGCCATGGGATCTCAGCTTAACTTGAGCACAGCCTATCATCCTCAAACCGATGGTCAGTCCGAGAGGACCATTCAGACCTTAGAGGATATGCTGAGGGCGTGCGTTTTGGAGTTCAAGGGCTCATGGGATGATCACTTGCCTCTTGCAGAGTTTGCTTATAACAACAGCTATCATGCTAGCATCAGGATGGCACCTTATGAGGCCTTGTATGGTAGGAGATGTAGGTCTCCAGTGGCTTGGGAAGAAGTGGGTGACAGAAAAATCTTGGCTCCCGAGTTGGTAGAACAGGCAGCAGAAGGTGTTCGGATAATCTGTGATAGACTTAAGACCGCACAGAGCAGGCAGAAGAGTTATGCGGATAAGCATAGACGGCCACTTGAGTTTCGAATTGGGGACTCTGTGTTTCTTAAGGTATCCTCGAGCAAGGGTATAATGCGCTTTGGAAAGAAGGGAAAACTGAGTCCTCGCTTCATTGGTCCTTTTGAGATTCTAAAGAGAGTGGGAGACGTGACCTACAGACTTGCCCTACCCCCGCAACTCTCCGGGGTACATAATGTCTTCCACGTTTCGATGTTAAGGAAGTATAATCCGGATCCTTCACATATCATTGAGTATGAGCATTTGAGTATTCAAGAGGATATGAGCTACATTGAGCGACCTATCCGGATTTTGGACAGGAAGGAAAAAGTACTTCGATCGAAGACGATACCTCTGGTAAAGGTTCTCTGGCAACACCATTCGATAGAGGAAGCTACATGGGAGCTAGAGAGTCTTATGAAGGAAAAGAACCCACACCTATTCTGATGGACTCAGAGGAATTTGGAGGACCAAATTCTTTAAAGGTGGGGAGAATGTAAACACCGCAAATTTTCTGTTTTTAGATTAAACAAAAGAAATATATATATATATATATATATATATATATAGATGTAATTTTCCAAGAATGAAAATATAATTAAAAATATACATATATATATAAAAATACAAATATAACATATATAATAAAAATATAAAAAATATATATATAAATATAAATATAAATAGATATATATAAATAATATATATATGATAAAAATAAAAAAATAAAAATAAAAAAAAATTAATTAAAAAAAAAGAAAAAGAAAAAAAAAGAAAAAGAAAAACTAAACAAAAAAAAAAAGAAAAAAAAAAGAAAGGGGATCGCGCGATTATCGCGCGATCCCAAAAGACAAAACCCGCCCCCCCCTCGTTTCTCTTCTCTGTTACAGCAATCGGAGCCGCTCCCGCCGTTCGCCTGCCGACCACCCTTTTCCCTCACCGGCAATCGGACCCAGCCTTCCCTCCCAGGCATTCGACGACCTCTCTTTTCTCCCTTCCTTCCCCGTCGCCCGAAACCGAGAAACCCGAACCTCTCGTCGTTTCTGCCTGTTGTCTTCTGCTTCCACCGGCGGGCACACCAATGCCGGAGGTTACTCTGGACCGACAGCCTTCCTCACCCAGACACAGACCCGACCCCCTCTTTCTCTTCTCTTCCTCTCCCCTCGCCTGGAAAATGAAAACGGAAACAGAGGGATTTTTCCTCTGTTTCGCGTTTTGCAGCAAACGGAGAAGACCCACACCGGCCTTCCACTGAACCCGAGCCCGGCAACCTCCCATCGCCTGTCCTACCCGTCCGGTCACCCTGTTCCGACGCCACAGTACATCTACAGTGGCAGTATACCAAAAAAAAAAAATACCCAGTTGATATTCCCCATCTTTGCACCAGTTAATTCCTAGGTAAAAATCCGAATTTTATTTAGTTTAATGTATGTATAATTGTATTATGGAAGCATGATGTTGTAGGAATTAATTGAAATACAAGCATGTTTAATGTAGATTAATTTGACAAAAATTGGAAAGATGAGAAGTAGAAATATATATAATGAATATTTATTTATTTAGGTACATGTACAAATAAGTCTATATAATAAATTGGGTATGCTAGTATTTGTACAAAAAAAAAATGTGTATATGCATATGTGATAAGAAAAAAATGGAAAACAATGATAATATACATATATAGATATATTTATTTATTTAGGTGCATATACTTGTGGGGGTATGAAAGGTGAATGTGTGCAAGTATATGTATATACAAAGGAATGTATATATATGAGATAGGAAACATGAAAACAATAAAAGTATATTTATATATGCATATAGGAGTGTATATATATACAAATATGTATTTTTATGCGTGTATACTTGTGGATGTATGTAATAAAGGTATACGGTAATACTTGTAGGAGCAAATATATCAATAGTGAAGAAATATATAAACGTGCGTGTTGGCCTAAGGATATACAATAATACGTACACACGCAGTAGTGACGCTAGGTTACAATTTTAATACAATTCGGACAATTCGTGTGGATAAGATGCTAAGTAAAGGATTTCGGTGTAGGTGAATCGTAGAAAGGATTAAAGGAGGTATTAGGAGACGTTACCGTTCGAATTCGAGATACCCGATAAATCGAGGTAAGGGGTATTACTTAACTTAGTTCTGATATTGCATTCATGTTTCTCTGATAAATGAGTTTATGAAAGAGCATATGATTTAAAATGATTTATCAATGCGTCCATACTTGCGAAACTGTTTACAAAACATGATTTCGTTTTACAAAATGTTCGCTAGAACATCTATGTTTATGAAATAAACTTTCGAATTATGAAAATACTTGAAAGTTTTATGATGGCTTGAAAACCCATATTTACGCTTTGAAATGGAACTTTTGACGTTTTCAAAAGTATTTACGAAAAAGGAAAATATGTTTTGAGACTTAGGCTTCATGCTTGGCTACTTCTCGTGGTGTTCCGGCTCCACCACTTGGGGTGCCGGTACGTTGGCCCCTTTAGCATTTGACTCAACCTTTGTGGAAGATGTCATGTTACTGGTGGTTTACGATAATGTTTTGGTAGTATCTCGTGCCCGCGCAGCACGGATGAATGTTCCCCGCATGGTGAGTGCCACAGGTGCCCGTGCCCTAGCTATGTGCTAGTATATGATAAGAAATAAGAAGATACTACCCCTATATATAATTATTATTGCTGTACGAATCTGATCCATTCTACAGCCCCCTTACCATGGCCATAGGTATGATGACTCTCCAATGGAGAATGACACGTATCGCATGACTTAGTTATAACCTAGTCTCCTCGATTTTAATTATAAAATCGACTATGATGAGATGTTTATGAAATGATTACGAAATATGCATGAGAGTTTTATGAAATGATTATGAAACATGCATGAGATGTTTACGAAATGATTATGAAATATTCATGAAATGCTTATGAAATGATTATGAAATATGCATGAAATGTTTACGAAATGACTATGAATTATTCATGAAACGTTTACGAAATGATTTATGAAATGTTCATGAAAGGTTTATGAAAAGTTGCAAAATGGTTAAGTATGTGTTTTGTTTTAAATATTCGCATGCTTTATGACGCGTACGCTTGAAATGAAAGTTTATGTATTGCATTAAGTTTCATTTTATGAACAATTTCAAATGCTTTTATATATTAGAACTGCTTTAAGAATATTCTCTTACTGGGCTTTTCCCCAAAAGCTCACCCCTCTACCTTCAGATCATTTGCAGTGAATCTATAGACGCTATCTGCCGCGTACACGACGTAAGCTGCTGGGAAGAACTACCCTAAGCTACTTTGTACACGCGAAAGGTATACATTTACATTCCTGTACCAGACATAATTGTATGCACAGACATATATTGGAATTATCAGTTAGGATGTAATTTTGTAAGGAACGATGTAAACATTACTACCTTGGGATTATATTTCGAGATTACTAGTATTAAATCGAAATAGATGCATTGTGTGGTAGAGATGGATTTGGAAAGTATGCTTGGTAGTTGTGGATATCTAGGATTGTGGAATACAATTGATTTGCAGGTGGGTAGGCTTATATATAAGCCGTTATGCTGCCGAAATTTCTATCGGCAATATAAGTTAAAATATGAAAATCAATTATAAATCACGAGAAAAGAATTAGGAAAATGTTTCGACACTGTACAGGAATACAACCTAAGTGAATTGGGGAATAAGTGGGTGAATTAAATTCAAAAAAAAAAAAATTTATCTCGAGTTTTAAGGGTAGGGTTAAGGGTCGTTACAGTTAGTATAAAGTATATCCATGTTTTTAGATTAAAGCAAAAAGCTCCCTAAGTATTGGTTCCAGATTTGGCCAAAATGGGTAATGGTTAATGTTTGATTCAAGCTCCAATTTTCATATATGTTGATTAATTCATGATGTTACGATCATATATGGTGTTAAGTTAGATTGAAAATGCATGGATCACATACCTATAACTTCGACCACATTGATTTCTTAAGGGAAATCATGTGAAATTCATGAGGATTTTGTGATATATTATGCAATTCATGTAATTAAGCATAAATTTAATGTTAATGTGCATTAAAATTAATGATATGACAATTATATGCCTTGTCCTTGGTGAAGGGCATTATAGTAATTTTACCATTTCAGTGTAGTTCTTGTGTTATGTGGATGTAAGTGACAATGCGATCGGTGAAATTCGAATGATCGAAAAGTATGAAATTGTAGCTTCTATCGCTTTATTGCTAATTATGATATAAGTGAATTCTACATGAAAGTGTGATATCTAAGTAATAATGCAAGTGTGAATGTGATAAGAAATGAATTGTGTGATATTGTAGGCTTTCGAAACCTCTAGTGGTATGTAGAAGCTATTCAACCAAAGCGTAGTTAAGCGAACTTCAAAATATCTTTGGTAACTAGAATATACATGTATCAAGCTATGTTAATTGCACACGTTGCAAGTTGAATTCTTACCTAGTGAATCTAACATTAAAAGTGGGATCGAACAAGTATCATGCTTACATGTGTTATATGTATATGTGAATGTTCAACATAGTGAATCTGAATGTTTAAACTGTGATCGAATAAGATAATCGACTACAAGTGTTATATGCGTACCTGAGAATGATTAATTGACTAAATTGTGGATAAAGAAATGTGTATTGGATATGTTTTGTGAATCTCATTGCAAGGTTAGGTAAGGAGCCTGTGTAGCCCGATTATATTACTGAAAATTCTCTTGCTACTGTAAGTTATAAGAATAGAAAAGTATATTGTAAATTCCTTATGTTTTGTGACCATTTCATATGTTTTTAAAACCATGCTTGGTGTTTACACAGCATGGTGTATGGGAAGTTTTGCATCGAATTATAAAAGAAGTTTTAAAATCTCACTTCAGACATGTTTTGAAAAATTGTGAAACTTATACTTACTTTTTCATATATTCACTATTTTTAGGACTAAACATATTTTGCTTTATATCCACACTGTTTTCTGATTTCGAAACATGCATTCATAATGCTTTTACAACCATAACCCATAGTACCCACTGACGAGCTATAATAGTCAACGATAGTACCTACTAACAAGCTATAATAGTTAGCAATAGTGCTTGCTGTCTATAATAGTCCACAAATGGTTGTGTATGTGATTGCATATATGATTTCAAAATATGTATTAAATCGAACTACCAAATATTGTTTATTGAATTGAAAGTGTTCACCAAGTATTGTTTAACGAACTGAAAGTGTTTACCAAATACTATTATCGAACATTGTCTTTACTGAAAATGATTTACCGTATCAAATATTGTTTTATAGAATCATGTGAAATTACATCAAACATTGAATATCAAACCATATGATTTGCATCAAACAATGATTTATTGAAATTGTTTTGTGATTTGTGAGAAAAAAAGTGTTTATGAAAAGCATATCGATTTATCGAAAAATGTATCGTATCGATTTTATCAAATTATTGCATTGTATACTGTATCGAACATTGTGACATGACATTGATATGATTGTTTAGTTGTGATGTTAGGTTAGAAGGGAAACCGAGGTACTTCAAAGTATCTTCTCCCCCTTGAAAGACCTCGACAACCTCACCAAGTCCTAGTACCGAGAATTGTACGAAAAGTAATTGATTATTGAAAGTGAAATGATTATGAAAAGTGTTATAAGTAATGTTTATTGAAGACCGTATCGTATCATTATAAGCATGTATTAGATTCTTATAAACATGTTATTATTTTTGTACCTATGTGGTTTACTTACTGAACTTCTTAACTCACTCCTATTTTGTTTTCCATTACAGGTTAAGTTCAGAGTCCAGTTTCAAAGTTTCGACTTCAGAGATCTTACAACTCATTTTCGGTATACTTTTATATTGTATAAATGTGTTTATTTTCAGACAGTTTCTAAATAGTATATGAGTCGGGATATATATTGTGTCAAAGTATGTTTAAGTTGTGAAATTATAGAATTTTCAGATGTAAATGAGTATTTATCATTAAAAAGGTCAAAACCGAGCCTTTATGGCATTATTATAGTCAGTATATATTTGGAGATCCAAACGATTTCAGAAAATTCTAAAAGTATTGAACAAGATAGATTATGGAATGTATGAGACAACTAAGCAATAAGATTCAAAATCTAATATGTAGAGAATATTCTCTCTGAGATTGGTCCAAACAAAGATTTACCACTTTTACACGGGAATTGTTATTGAATTTTGATAAATTTTATAAGTCGAATTTGATTGAGACTTTAGGTTCGATAATTTAAACCGAATTAGGTAGATCGTGACCTAGAAGTACTGTAATGCTATGCTGACATGACAAATTAATGTTAAAGAAAAAAAGAAAAATTGAGCCCAAAATCCCGTACTTTCGCAATAAGTTACCTATTTGTTGCGTCTTTCAGGATATGACACTGATACTTATAAAGCTTAAGTAAAATAAAAATTACAAGGAAAAGAAAAGAAAATTCAACTCATTATTGGAAATGAAAGATGGCATCATTGTTCAAATGAAAACTCAAAAGAAATGTAAAGATTGCAAAGAAAGTTTAATGAAAACACTCAAACTAAACAAAGAAATCCTAAAGGAAATTTAATAGGTTAATGTTCTACCTCTAACTATGAAAATAACACTAAGAAGACATTAAAATAATCCTAAAAATACTATAGCAGTTCACCCCTAAGCCCCCTCTCTTCATTTTTCTTTAAATAGCCACCATATTAAGGGTAAATAGGACTTTATACATAGTTGATGAGTTGACACCTTTTACCATTTGTCTTTACTTGATTGTCCATTTTTAGGAGATATTTCTAAGTCATCCTCTCTTCTAACCCAATCTAAAAACACCTCAATCCTTCTAGCCTCTTCCATTTGTCTTCTTATCCACTTGCGTATCCATGTGACAAAGGCATATATCCGCCATGTGTAAGCATATGTTCTTCATGTGTTGGGCATTTGGTCCTTAAACTTAGCCTCCAAGAATGCATAATGTATTGACATATGAAGGCCCATGTGGATGGAAGAGGTGACTTGCATTATAGGATGAGTTGTCCTGCTTGTTTGACCTTTAGTATTGAATTTTCGTATTTGAGTGAGTTTGATCCATTTCTTACTTTTTTTCAACCCAAGTACCAAAATGACTAAATTTCAATTTGAACTATTTATCTACATAATTTAAGGAAATTAAACAAATTAAAAAAGAATTAACCATTTATAAGAAGATTAAGTAAAAATCAGAGAAATTAAGTAGGTAAATAACTCTATTTTCATAAAGATGTCATATTCCAAAAAGATCTTCTTAGCCCAAGTGTAACTGGCAAGATCTGACTTGAAAGGGAGTTCCTGGAGTGAAGAGAGCCATTATCAAATCAAGGGGAATAAAGACATAGAGGCAGGCATGAGGCTTTGCCCACTGAGTCAGCGCTTTCAGTAACAGTAAGCCAAGTGCATACCTCTTTCTTTTAATTGGGGGTTAAATAAACAGTCAGGTTTCACTCTCAAACACATTCCAGAACTGCAGAGTCCCATCCCCTGCTGCAGTTGCCATAGTATATCCACTTGGATGGAAGAAGAAGAAGAAGAAGATGAAATTCATCGGAGATAAAAAGAAAAAACCAGTTGTGCATATAAAGCATGAGAATCAACACAAAGCTAGGAAATAAATCAATTAAAGATGGTACCTTAAACCGTGTAAAGCATTATGGATGTGTGGCCACAAAGCTATGTCATCTTTGTCATGGATGGATATTTCCGTAAAATGACCTGATTATTTGTAAAACCATGAGAGCTAAGCAGTTCGAGATGATGATTGTTCCACATAAGAGCGCAGACTTGTGAACCAGTGTCAACCAAACCTTAAAAAAAAGTGAAAAAGCCAAACCTAACAAATTCAAGAAAATAATTAAAAAGAAAGGAATGAAGGATGCTTGCGTATCCTTCCATATATATATATATATATATATATATATATATATATATATATATATATATATATATATATATATATATATATATATTACTTAAAAAAAATTAAACCAACTTGTAAAATTCCCGCAATGAAATGAAAAAGAAACAAGAAAAACAGATGCAACAGGTTCTACAAAAATATGGACAAATTTGAGAGAGAAACGGAGAGATAATGAAATTCTTACAATACCGCGCCCCATACAAAAGCAATCGGGGCCGCGAAAAAAACTGGGTTTAATGAAGCATGGGTGCCCTGTTGCGCAGTATATGTCACAGGCTTTGTGCCCTATTGAGTGCCTTTTTTCTGTGGATTTTCAGTTAGGTGGAAGGTTTTTCTATTGGTTGCACTCCAAAAGAGTAAGGTGCTAGATCTAAAAAGTAAAGGAAAGTTACCTCTATGGGGAAGAAGTTCCGTCGAATCGGAAAAGCTCTAGGAAACATCATCGAACTCCTTTTACCTATCCTATAATGGGCGTTAAGGCTTAAAGAAGGGAACTGAAAGGTGGTTTGTTTGCAATGGAGGATGGTGGGAAAAAGGGAAAAGCTGGGAAGAGGCAAGGAAGGATTTGGAGGGGAAAGAAGCGGTGAAAATTGTGATAAGTTTAAATGGCCATACAAGTTCAGAGCAAGTCACGAAGCTGGACGACGCGACCAATTTTGACCTTTTAACAAAGTCGTCATGCATGCTTGACACGTGTTCATTAAATAACAAGACGCGACGTTGGCTTAAATAAATAAATAGAATTGAAAATAAAATTGAAGATAATCCACAAAATTAACAAATTGGAATTGAAAAAAAAAAAGTCAAGATATTGAAAAGCAAATTGAAAAAACAATAATTTGTGATAATTTTTAAAAATTATCTTTAATAATAAGTGATGTGCATTATAAAAGAAAAAATAAAAATAAAAATAATAAATAATAAAATACGTCATGTGGCGCATAAAAAAATATGTGAGAGATCGAGTTTATCGTCTTAAAAACAGTATAACGAGATATATAAATAAAACAAAAAAAATATTTAGTTTAAGGATACATACGTAATATTGATAGAATAAATCTTTATAAATAAGAGTCAGATATGATTCAAAAACTTAAATCTCTATTTTCTCTAAAAAACTCTGTCAAAATTTCATTCTAACCTAAGGGGCCGTTTGGTATTTTAGAGGGAAAGTGATTGCAGCACAAAGTGATTGTTGAGAAAGTGATTGCTAGGAAAGTGATTACTGAGAAAGTAACTTTGCAGCGTTTGGTGTGCAATGTAAAGTTATGTTTAAATTACAGGAAAAATAACTTTACAGCGTTTGGTACACACTTACTTGCTAGGAAAGTTGTGTCAAATTCTAAAAATATTCATAACTATAAAAAAAAACTTTAATGTAATGGAAAAATTAATTAAAATGAAAATGTAAATGATATAAAATTATATTATTAATATTGCTCATTATTTGTAATTCTAAATTTTCATGATTATTAATTTAAATTTTAATTAGTATATTATTACAAATTCATTTATTAATTTAAATTTATAAAATTATTAATTTACAAATTCATGTATTATTAATTTAAATTTTAATTCATTTATTATTTTTAATGAATATCATAATAATTTATTGAAGTCCTTATAAAATATTTTATGTATGATAATTACCTATAATATCTATGAAAATATTTTTGTATTTTTGGTAAAAAAGTAATTATGATAAAATTGAGATAAAATTAACTTTACAGTCAAAATCGTAAAGTGATTACAGCCTATTTGGTGGTTTGTTTGCAATGGAGGATGGTGGGAAAAAGGGAAAAGCTGGGAAGAGGCAAGGAAGGATTTGGAGGGGAAAGAAGCGGTGAAAATGGTGATACGTTTAAATGGCCATACAAGTTCAGAGTAAGTCACGAAGCTGGACGAAGCGACCAATTTTTACATTTTAACAAAGTCGTCATGCATGCTTGACACGTGTTCATTAAATAACAAGACGCGACGTTGGCTTAAATAAATAAATAGAATTGAAAATAAAATTGAAGATAATCCTCAAAATTAACAAATTGGAATTGAAAAAAAAAAATCAAGATATTGAAAAGCAAATTGAAGGCAGGTAAAGAAAAAACAATAATTTGTCATAATTTTTGAAAATTATCTTTAATAATAAGTGTTTTGCATTATAAAAAAGAAAAATAAAAATAATAAAATAATAAAATGTGTCACTTGACGTACGACAAAAATAAATAAGAGATCGAGTACAGTATAACGAGATACATAAATAAGACAAAAAATGATATTTAATTTAAAGATACATACGTAATTACTAACAGAATAAATCTTTATAAATAAGAGTCAAGTATGATTCAAAAACTTAAATTTTTATTTTTTCTAAAAAACTTTATCAAAATTTCATTTTGATCTAAATATCGTAGTATTTCATAAAACCATTGCATTTCTCTGATTTTTTTTATAAAATTTCTGATAACACGTAATAAAAAGATCAAAACGAAAATATCAATATTACATAACCATTTTATTTGGTAACAATAATAAAAAATAGAACATCTTCAATTATTAACTAATTGAATAAAAAATTATCATCCAATTTTGAAACAGCAATCAAGTCTTACATTACCTACACGTCGGTCCATCGTTTATCATCACCAATGCCAGGTGAAAGAAAAAAATATAAAATAAATCTTGGGGAACAGTAATCGAGGATGGCGAAATGCGCAAGGCAAGGCAGTCATGTGCATGGGCTTTGTTGCTTTGGGGTTTGAAAACAAAAGGTTTTTCTCTGTACCAAATGACAATAAACAAAAACTGTTTGCCTCTAAAAAATTTCTTATTCAAATCTCATCGATATTTCTCCTCTCATGTCCCATGCGGCTTCTGTACTGTAAAGGAAAAGAAAACAAGAAATGCAAATTCCAAGCTGGCGTGTAATGAGTCGTGGGAAGGAAAGGAAAGGAAAGGAAGGAATCCAGATTACCAGCCCCATAGGCGAAGGCTGGCTAACGCTAACAGCCAGCCTGCCTGCCTTTCAACATACTTATGACAGCCTTTGATTCCCTGATCCGTGAGCCCCACCTCCATGTGCTCTGCTTTCTTCTCAATCACTGCCCCTTTCCTTTTAGACTTGCTTCAATCTCTCTCATGGTTGCCACCCTCTCCCTTTTCTAACTGTCTTCATTTCATCCTTTTTCCTCTACTTTTCTTCAGTTCAGTCCGAAAGTGGTTGCTCTTCTATCCATCTAATGCCTTGAAACAAAAGCTGCATCTTCAAAAGTAAAATCAAGCTTTGCATTTCATCTTTGTAAATATGAAGAAGAAAAACAGAGTTCGCTGCTGCTGCTGCTGCTTCGAGCTTTTTGCTTTTATTCTTTCGTTGTTGTCTTCAATCTTCGTATCAGTAAAGTCCCAGACAAGTGCGAGTGATGATACTGCAACGATGTTAGCTCTCAGGAAGACCCTCAGCCCACCCGAATCTCTCGGATGGTCCGACCCTGATCCCTGCAAATGGAACCACGTTGTCTGCTCAGAGGACAAGCGGGTCACTCGGATCCAAATTGGTCACCAAAACCTGCAAGGTACTCTTCCCTCGAATCTTAAGAACCTGAGTGAACTAGAACGTTTAGAGCTACAGTGGAACAACATTTCAGGACCCTTCCCTAGCTTAAACGGATTAAGCTCACTACAAGTTGTCATGCTTAGTAATAATCGCTTCACTTCATTTCCCAGCGATTTCTTTTTGGGTTTATCTTCTCTTCAGTCCGTGGAGATTGATAACAACCCTTTTTCTGTCTGGGAAATCCCTCAAAGTTTGAAAAATGCTTCTGCTTTGCGGAATTTCTCAGCCAACTCTGCTAACATCACCGGCAAAATACCAGACATTTTTGGACCTGATGTGTTTCCTGGTCTAACCATTTTGCATTTGGCCTTCAATAGTCTGGAAGGAGAGCTGCCCTCTAGCTTTTCTGGGTCAACCATCCAGTCTTTGTGGGTTAATGGGCAGGAAAGTAATGGTAAACTTACTGGTAGCATTGCTGTAATACAGAACATGACATTCTTGGCAGAGGTTTGGTTGCATTCCAATTCATTTTCTGGTCCTTTACCAGACTTCTCCGGTTTGAAAGACTTACAGAGTCTGAGTTTGAGAGACAACTCTTTTACTGGTCCTGTTCCCTTTTCTCTGGTGAAACTTGAATCATTAAAAACTGTAAATTTGACAAATAATTTACTTCAAGGACCAATGCCCGAGTTCAAGAATTCCGTTTCTGTGGATATGGTTAAGGATTCGAATAGCTTTTGTTTGCCAAGTCCTGGTGACTGTGATCCGAGGGTCACTAGCTTGCTTACTGTTGTGAAATCGATGGATTATCCACAAAAGCTTGCTGATAATTGGAAAGGGAATGATCCTTGCATGGATTGGCTTGGGATCACTTGTAGTAATGGGAACATTACTGTTGTTAATTTTGAAAAGATGGGCCTTACGGGTGCCATTTCTCCTGATTTTGCATCACTTAAGTCTTTGCAGAGGCTGATTCTTGCTGACAATAATCTTACTGGTCCTATTCCTGAGGAGCTTGCTACTCTGGTTGCACTTAAAGAACTTGATGTGTCAAACAATCAACTTTATGGGAAAATCCCTGCTTTCAAGAGCAATGTCATTCTGAATACAAATGGTAATCCTGACATAGGCAAGGAGAAAAGTAGTTCTACTACTTCAGGTTCGGAATCTGACAATCCCAGTGCAGGCAAAGGATCTGAAAGTAGTGGAAGTTCTGGAAATAGTGGCAAGAAATCTTCAGCTTCTATTGCAATAGTCATAGTTTCTGTGTTGGGGGGTCTGGTAGTTGTTGCGTTGCTTGGTTTGTTGGTTTTCTGTCTTTATAAAAAGAAACAGAAACGGTTTAGCAGAGTGCAGAGCCCCAATGCAATGGTAATTCACCCCCGCCATTCTGGGTCAGATAACGAAAGTGTTAAGATTACGGTTGCTGGCTCAAGCGTTAGTGTTGGTGCAGTCAGTGAAACTCACACGATTCCAAACAGTGAGTCTGGCGATATACAAATGGTTGAGGCAGGAAACATGGTAATCTCTATCCAAGTTCTGAGGAATGTGACCAACAATTTCAGTGAAGAAAATATACTGGGACAAGGGGGTTTTGGGGTGGTATATAAAGGTGAGTTGCATGATGGTACTAAGATTGCTGTGAAGAGAATGGAATCTGGGGTTATTAGTGGCAAGGGTTTATTAGAATTCAGGTCTGAGATTGCTGTATTAACAAAGGTTCGACACCGGCATCTTGTTGCTCTTCTCGGGTATTGCCTGGATGGGAATGAAAAGCTTCTTGTGTATGAATACATGCCTCAAGGTACTCTAAGTAGACATATCTTTAACTGGGCAGAAGAAGGATTAAAACCACTTGAATGGACAAGAAGGTTGACCATTGCCTTGGATGTGGCAAGGGGTGTTGAATATCTTCACGGTTTGGCCCATCAAAGTTTTATACATAGAGACTTGAAGCCTTCAAACATTCTACTAGGAGATGATATGAGGGCCAAGGTCGCAGATTTTGGTCTTGTGCGTCTTGCTCCCGAGGGTAAAGGCTCGATTGAAACTAGAATTGCTGGAACCTTTGGATACTTGGCACCAGAATATGCAGGTATCTTAGTTTATTGTTTTTTCTCTTAAATTTCATTTAGTTTCTTCTTGATAAAAAATGAAGGCAAATCAACTATGCATTAGACCATAAAAGTATGCAAGTATTTGATTTGACTTGGGCATTTGGCACATTAAGCAGATAGCTAGGACCTGACACAGAATAAAAAATATATAGAATAGTAAATAACCCTTAATTCCTTTGAAATTCCAACACCAATTTCGCACCACAGTCCTGAAAATTGCAAACTAGTTTCATCTTATTAATCTAATCTAACCTAGATATGCATTCTGCTGAGTAGCTGTCATGTATTTGGTTGAAGCAAGTGTTGTCTAAATATTTATTTCCATATATACTATGTTGCTGATGTCAACATCATTTTTTTCTTTGAATGCTGAGTGCAGTTACTGGAAGAGTTACAACTAAAGTTGATGTTTTTAGCTTTGGGGTGATATTGATGGAGCTAATCACGGGCAGAAGAGCGCTTGATGAGAGCCAACCAGAGGAAAGCATGCACCTAGTTACATGGTTCAAGAGAATGCACATCAACAAGGACTCCTTCCGCAAAGCCATTGACCCTACAATTGACCTCAATGAGGAAACAACTGCAAGTATCAACACTGTTGCTGAGTTAGCCGGCCATTGCTGTGCAAGGGAACCTTATCAAAGGCCTGACATGGGTCATACCGTGAATGTGCTATCTTCTCTAGTGGAGCTTTGGAAACCAAGTGATCAATGTTCTGAGGACGTATACGGTATTGACCTTGAAATGTCACTGCCGCAAGCATTAAAGAAGTGGCAAGCTTATGAAGGAAGAAGCAATTTGGAGTCTTCATCTTCTTCGCTTCTTCCCAGCTTAGACAACACTCAAACCAGCATCCCCACGCGGCCCTATGGATTTGCTGACTCATTTACATCAGCAGATGGGAGATAAGCAGTTGTAAATTATGGTATCAGTGGCTCTGCATGTTTATTCTCATTGCTTCTCGCTTCTTGGTACACTTGTACTCTAAATTATTTTACCCACGATGTTGTATTTTTCATGGAATATGATTTTAGACGTTGCCAGGTAAATGTTCTCAAGCCCAAACAAACATCAAGCAAATGCCTCATTCGTGTCCTGCCCGACCATTAGCCATAGATTAATGCTGTTGGGAGTTTCTCGGCGGTGGTAGGCCTGAAGAGATAACTTTACCAATACGAGTCTTAATTTGGATTTACATGGAATGATTTCATGTCACAGTAACCATGTTTGCAACTTAATGAACGAGCAGATGCGTCTGAAGTTAGTTTATTTATGCGATTGCGATTGCGATGAGATGTGATGAGGTGTAGGTGTCTCGTGATTGTCCCACGGCCACACATGGCTTCACGTTCAGCCCTCAATTTCCAACGCATCTGTCCCCTCTCATTCAATTGTCGCTTTCATTTCTTTATGAATTTGTGGGCCAAGCCGAACATATAAATACTATGTGAATTTGCTAAAGACACGAAAAATTAGTTTTATAATTTTATAAAAAAAAGAAAAGAAAAAAGAAATTGATATTTACGTTTTACTTGCCTTTTACGTAAATATATATTTTTTAATTATGTATTTGTCTTATATTTTTTAAAATATAAATAAGTAAAATTTTAATTAATACTTAATAATAGAGATTCACTTCCTTTAATAGTATAACAACATGAGTGAAATTAAAATATATATTAAAGAAATCTTAATTATTAAAAGAAAATCAATTAAAATATAAAACCATAACAAAACACAATCCACAATAGTATCAAAGTTCTAATGAATTAAGTTTAAACTATCTTAATTTGATCGAAATATGAATATTCGTACTTATTGGATTATAAAAAATTAAAGAAAAAAAGAATGAATGAATTTTTTAAAAAATTTATCAATTTTAAAATTACAATATAACAACGCATTCTTATAGACATCAAAACAGTACTTAATATTTGTTCATTCAAAAAAAAAAAAAATACAACATCATAAAAAGCATCTCAATACTTATTAACACAAATTTTAAGGTTTGTTCATATTTTTAAACTAATATCCAACAGTAATAATTTCTTTTTCATATAAATGATTAATACAAAAGATTTAATTTATAGATATAGAAAAATATCACAATGCATCTTACAAAAAAATTATGTGCACGTGATTAAATTTTCACATACATTATTTTATTACATAAAATGATTGTATGTGCACAATAAATTAAAATGTTTTGAAATATTTTATATTTACAGATTTATAAAAAATTCTGTGATAGTCGAATAGACAATGAAGACAATTTTTATTTTGACGAAATTTTTGGATTTCAATTCAACAATTCCATAAAAAATTTTGTTTATGATTTTTTTGCGATATTTGAATGAAGCTATTGTCTTTTTTTTTTATATATATTATTTATCATTTATTGTTTATCATATGTTAAAAAAATAATAATATTTTAAATATTTTTAAATTATATTTACTAAATTATATTTATTTTAGCTTTATTTTTTAATATATAAATTATTATGTTTTAACTTAAATTTTTGTATATTCAAACATATTTAAATAAAAATAATAATCTGTCCATTGTTCACAAACTAGTTTTTAATTAATACTTACTAATAGAGGTTCACTTCCTTTATAGTCCTACATTAAAAAAGAATAGAATAAAAAAATAAAGAGAGAGCAATATGAGTATCACATGGACATCTCCATTACCTTTAATTTTTCCCAAATTTTAGAATTTTATATTTTCTAATTCTTTTATTAATTCAGTTTTTAAACAAAATTAATTGGAAGCATAAATTTCTTTAAAATTATTTTTGATAAAAAATTAATTCGATTATCCATTGATTAATCAAATTAAATTGTTTCTTTTAATTAATTCAGCACCGCTACCAATTGGATAAAAATAATAAAAAGAAGAAGAAAAAGGATTGAAGAAAAAAAATAAGCAGCCCAACATTAGGAAAAAAAGAAAAAAAAAAAAGATGGAAGAGAGAGCATCAGAGGAGCCATATACATTCCATTGCTCAACATTTCTTCTAAATTTTGAGTTTTTCATATTTCAGTTAAAATCTTAAATTAAAATCCTTCAAATTAATTTTGATAACTAATCAAACTTAATTTAGTTATCGGTTGATTTATCAAATTAAATAGTTTTCGTCAATTAATTTGATTAAAATGAATATATGAATGTTTCTATCCGTTAAAAATAAATGGATAATAATGTGCCTATCATTTGGATAAAAAAGAATAAAAAATTAAAATAACATTAAAATGGAAGAAAAAAATGAATAAAAATAAAAAATAAAAAAGTGAGTAAAAAAGAAAAGAGAAAATAAAAATAAAAATTGGCCATTGAAAAAGAAGAAAAGAAAAAAAAGTAATAAAAAAGAGAAGGTGGCTCCATGTGAACACCCACAATATACTGTATAAACAATACATTAATATTCGTAAATTATTTAAGTTTTACTTGATAAAAATTTAAATTCGATTCAATTTTTATCGAATTAAATTTGAATTTGAATAAAATACTTAATTCGAATAACATTCAAGTCTAATATAACTTTTATTATTTTACTAGAAAATTACATATTTACCTTTAAAATACAATTCTAAATTTTAGAAACCCTATCGACTGCAATTCTCGCTCTTTCTCCTTACTCGCAGCATGCCAGCATCCCAACTTCCCACCAGTCACATCCACTTAAATTCATTATTTAAAATTAAAGTAAAATTATATAAACTCATACTATTAATAAACATATGTTCAAAGCATTGTTTATAAATAATATGCATTTTTATTTTCTCATATTAATTAACTTCATTTGTTAATTATGTTAAGCTTTATAATTCTTTAGGCAAAGGTGTTGTTGTAAGTTGCCTTGTGTAGAATTGTTTGCTCAAATATTTCATTTTAAATCACTTTAAATTGGCATTTGGTATAGTGCAAGTGAGCACTTTCTACTGTAATTTAATTAAACATAAAATCTTTACCTGTGACAGTTTGGAAGCGCGGAAAATAGTGCTAATTTAAAATTTTTTTTAAATTAAAACTAACAGTTTTGGGTGCATTCTTGTACAATGTCATTTAGTCACTTACGTCAAGGCTAGTCATTATACCCAAGATCACACAATTCATACTTAATGAAATCAAATACATAATACCTAAAAAGATCGATTCATGAGTTTTAATTCATTCCTTTTAATCGCCCTAAATACATCCCAAAATACTCATCACAATTGTCTGTATTACATCATTGTCTAGATACAAAATGAACTGAATTATACCTTATACGTGTACAAGCGATAGCCTGGGGAGATCTTGTCCACCAACTTATATCACATACGCGGCAGACTCTATCTCGCTTACTTCAAGTAATCTGGAGGGGGGAGGAGAAATGGTGAGCTCTCAAAACGCTCAGTAAGGAGAATAATGAAAGTTATAAAAATCATCATCACAAACACAATATGATGAAAATAATGAGCATGCAAATCGTTATAGAAATAACTGTATAAACAATGGCATCAACATACTTCACGTGATAAAAATCACAAATCACATTACATCAAATCTCAATGCATGATATATATCACAGTTGTAAAATCACATCATCATCACAGAAATCGAGACTAGGCATTTATAAAAACTCATATGAAATCAACGTCATAGGTACATCACATCAATTGAATTCGTCCCCTAGGCGGACATCTCCAATTGAGGGATTTCGTCGACAATAATACACACGGCCATGATTCGATGTAGACTTGATTAGAGTCGTACAGTCGTCAGTCTTACATGCTATCAAAGCACAGCCCGATCTTACATGCTATCAAAATAAGGTCACCCATCGCTACTAGAGCGGGGTCATCTCACGTTACCAGAACGGAGGCGTCAGTCTTACATGCTACTAGAGCACGACTCGACCTTACATGCTACTAGAGCAAAGTCCGATGTGCATCTCATGACAAGCAATAGTCTCAGTAAAAATTATTTTGCCTTCACGTAGAGCTCTTAGTGGTTATCACAAAATTCATTTCGGTTATAACACATTGTATTCACATTTACACAAAACTCATCAAAATCGAGCTCAAACCGGCAAAACACTCACATAGTAAAAGCATGTCATTGTTGTATATAAATCGTTTTACCTTCACGTAGAGCTCATGGTGGTTATCACAAAACTCATTTTGGTTATAAACTATATGTGTTCACAATTACACAAATCTCATCAAAATTGAGCTCAAACCGGTAAAACACTCACATAGTAAAAGCATGTCATTGTTGTATATAAATCGTTTTACCTTCACGTAAAACGCATGGTGGTTATCACAAAACTTATTTCGATTATAAACCATATGTGTTCACAATTACACAAATCTCATCAAAATCGAGCTCAAACCGACAAAACACTCACACATTTATCAACACATCAAATCATCTCATTTCTCATAAACATGCTCATTTCATTAAACCTTTTTCATGCTATTAAAATGTTTTCATTCATTCGAAAACTCACAAGCACAAATGGTTTATTTCCCTTACCTCTTGCACCTTGAGTGGTACAATATCCTCGGGTTCTCGGACCAGCCTCGTTTCCCGCATCGAATTCTCGAGCTGTCCACACACATCATTAACCCATCAATATACATCATTCTCATTTCTCTTTTCTTTCTCTTACTCATTCTAACTCAACATTATCTCAAAACTCTTTCTACATCTTTATCAACACTTTAGTTAGCTCATAACCATCACAAGACATCCACATTAAATCTCCTAACCAAACTCATTTGTTGGTTCCTTCATGCCTTAAACATTTCTAACCAAATATATAAACATATATGTTTATTCACCCATATATAAAATGATAATGCTTAAGAACAAAGGTCTTGTGAGCTTACCTAGCTTGTCTCCTCTCTTGACCAAGCTTGTAGAATGCTTGTCTCTTCCCTTTGTTCAAGTCAACCTTTGATTTTCTAGTATGTTGTTCTCCTTGCTAAGAGGAACAACTTTGTCTCTTGCCCCTTTGTCTAATTTTGTCTAGAATAGGGTAAATCTTAGAGAGAGAAAGCTTGGTTTGGGTGAAAATGGTAAAGGTTTGGGTTGCAGAGAGAGAAAGGCTCGATTTCAGACGAAAATCCCGTGATCCTTATATAGACAGGGCTTATGACATTGATCTGGTATTGAAGGAGATCAATCTCTGCTTCACTTCAACTGCTCCATCTGCTTCATTAATAACTACAAGATCGATCTGGTCGAGGTGAAGATTGATCTGTTCTTCTAAGAGGAGATTGATCTGGCATTGAATTGGGGATCGATCTCTTCCAAGTCGAGAGTTAAGGAGATCGATCTACCCTTGTGACAAAATCGATCCTTGCTAGGCAGAGGTATTAGAAGATCGATATGCTTCTTTAGGAGATCGATCTGCCTGTTTGCTTTTGCACGTTTTTCTGCATTCTGGAGCTATGAGATCGATCTCTCATCCTTGAAGATCGATCTAGCCTTCACAGATTCTACTGCTGCTGCATCAATTGTAGGAAACGCAATGCAAAACTCACCATAATCTACTCCATAGGCCTTATTTCAATCCACACATATTTAAGACTTAAAAACTTCATCTCCTTATACTTCATTAAATTTAAAACTTACAGGTACATCAACATATTATAATTACATTCACCAAATTACAATTCTCACTTAGCAAATCTCATAAAATTTACGGTTCTCACATTACCGCGTTTGATATTCATTTGCAACTCTAATCATTTAATAGGATTATTTGGTAGAGAACTAAAAATAAATTATTATCTTATTTTTAAAAAGTATAAGTTATCTACGCAAGAGTTCACATGAATTATCTTATCGAATCCAAAGTATTTGTGTAACATAATATATATATATATATATATATATATATATATATATATATGCTTTAATATAAAATAACATACTGGGAATTCATTTTTCAATAATATTAAATTCTCTAATAGTACCAAGAATATATTTTAAATTTAATCGATTAACAATATAATATTAAATAATAGTACTTAATAATAACACTATTTGTTAACAGTATTAGAATTATATTAAATGATATTATACAAAATGTGTAATATTCAAAGATATTATACAATTTTAATTAAATAATATTATAATATTATACTTTCATGTAATTTGTATGTAATTAATTTTTATATTTTCTAAATTTTCTATATTCATATAAACTTATTTAATTAAAATAATATTTTATTTTAAAATTTCATATAATTATTTTATAAATTTTATCATTAATATATATAATATTATATTAATACACAGACATTCTTCACTTAAAATTTTAATATTTAATTGTCAATTTTCATTATTGTATTATTAATGCTAAAGACATGTAACTCCTATTCTTCACACCTATATATAGGACTTCTCACTATTTTTAAAGAGATTGTTTTTGGTAATCTGACTAAACTCTCTCAAATTCTCTTTATAGTCTTCTCTTCTTAGCCTTATTTAGCCTTGTTCAGCCTTATACCACCACCTGCTACAACACTCATTCCTCAAGATCTGCTCCAATCTTCCTTTTTGTCTTTTTTTGGTACATCCTGTTCTATTGATTTGTAACTTTTTATCTTTACAACGAATAACTCATTTATATATATATATATATATATATATATATGTATATATGTGTATCTGTGTGTACAAAGTACGATTACTCTTGCATCTAAAGTTTTTAATGATCAATAAAAGTGAATTTATTGCTAAAAACCCTCAGTTCACAAAAACTTGATGAAGTTGTCAATCATGAACTTCCTTCGGTTGCAATTGATCTTATGGTGTGCAGTACAAAAGCAGGTAGTTTGAAATAAAGAAAAAGATATCTATTTAGTTATTCTGAGTTACACATATATATAAAGCTACTATTGTTAGATCAGATAAACTTGATGTTTATCTTTTGTACATGATTTAAATTTAATCTACAATTTTTATTTTAAAATACATCAATATCAGATTTAACTTTTGGTTTAGTTGTTGCTAATTGTTGGAGTCTTCCTTTCGGTGTTGTTGCCTAAATGAATAACCTTAATATGCCCGCGCATGACTGTAGAGCCATCCGTTAAACCAGTCTCGGACCTGAGAAGTAGCAACCTTTGTCAAGCTAGTGGTTTGGTGAGGCCATCAGCTAACTGATTTTTAGATGAGATATAAGAGACTTTAAATTCAACCGAATGCACATATTGCCTCACAAGATGATAATATAAGGCTAGGTGCCTCATTTGAGAGTGAAAAACAGGATTAGCACTAAGGTAAGTGATACATGTCGTAGGTACCAAAAATAAATTAACTCTAAAACACTGTAGCTAGGGAAGTAGAGATTGTATTCACAGAGATTGAAGCAATTAAATTAAAACAATTAAAGTTATAAGTTTAAAGCAAAGAAAACGACTGGGAGAGTTTAATATTATACTATAACCAATGCAACTTATATAAAAAAAAAAGGAAAAGAACAAAAATAAAATATTAAAATCGGTTTTAACAAATTAAAAGGACTTTGGTTAGCATATTTCTTGATTTTCTTAGTTTTAGGATGTTGGTCATTGAATTCAAAACAATCTTCAACTTTAGCATAACAACAAGTTTTGTTACACCATCTTCTTTTCTTAGTTAGTCACAACAAGTTTTACAACTTATCCCTAACAAATTCAATTACCTAGAACAAGCTCTTAAGATAAAATTCATAGTAGTATTAAAATCTGTGAAAGATATGAGTTGAATTAAGTAACAAACACATAAACTCGATTCATTTAACCTAAACAAGATTTTCCTCTCGTTCTAAGTGATTTTAAACATTAAGCAATTATGGATATAAGTTTTTAATCAAATAATAGATTATTAATATTAATGAGATAGCAGGCCATTTTCTATTAAACTAAATCAACAATCATATAAAGAAGCTATAGAAAATCTTAATACTCAATCGATAATATATCATAAATTCATGCTTCTCACAACATTATGTAACCAAGATTCAATCAAGAAAACATATATATCAACCAAATAAAGACTCTACTCACTACTCATCACGCTCAAAACAAACATAAATATCATGCAAAAAATAAATAAGACACTAAGAAACAAATTATGAAGAAAATGCAAACTTAGTATAATATGCAAGATTTCAATACCTTATATATTATGATCAAGGGCGCAGCAACGTAGGGGACTTACATAATATTGCCACAATTGTAAAAAGAAAGAAGAATATCTATTTAAACTAAACAAGAACCAAGAAAACAGAAACCTTAATATTATGACTAAAAGAATCGGTTTCTACTTTATATTATGTAAAAAAGAGTTCAACATGCGAAACATAGAATCTATATGCAAAATAACTTAATTCCTAACAAAGAAAATAAATTGCAAAGCAAACAAGAGAAAAAACATGCAAGATTAATGAATTTAGCAACTTTATTTTAAAAAAGAAGCAAATTGGCAATATATAATATAAAACTAACAAATCGACAATGATATATTATTAAAGAAAGAAAACATGCAAACATATAACTAAGAGAGAAATAATTTGGCAAAAAGGAAGAAAGATTGAAGAAATTAAACAAGAACTCAATATAAGAAAAATTGATAAGATCAATTCCGAAAACTCACATTTCTATGTACTTTACTTGGACTCTTTATGTGTAATAAGATAAGAATAGTGCAATGATGAATGAAAATGCATTTGTAGAGGTGAAGTGTTTATTTTTGGCATTTAAATTGTATGATATGGTTAATTAAGGCTTTTAATAAATGGATAATTGATGAATTTGATGAAAGGTGATGAGAAATCGATCCAAACAAGTATAAAATGGTATGTTTGATGTGTTAAGAAGGTTAAAAACATTGGATAAGGGCTTGGTGTGAAATTGGTATGCTTCGAGGATGATTTTTAAAGTAAGAATCCGCAGAAAATTGCAGTTCTAGTATGAGGGATCGACCCTTTCCCTTATATGATCGATCCCCTACAAAAGAAATTGAGCAGGATTGCATTTTGCCAAGAAGGGATCGATCCCTTAGCCTTAAAGGATCTCCTGCCCAAGAACTGGAGAAATTTGCATTCTGCCAAGAGATTATAGATCCCCTATCCTTGCAGGATCCATCTCTTCTTTGCCGAGAGCCCTTAGGAATGAAAATAAAACAAAGGGACCGATCACCTTCCATGCAAGGGATCGATCCCTCACCACACCTGCTCCTACTTAGGCATGAAATACCCCAATTTGGTTGATTAAATCCAATTCTCTTTTATGCTTCATCTATAGAACCAGAAAAGAAAAAAGGAAAAAAGAGGGAAAAAATAAAAGAAATAAAGTAAAAGGAGAAAATGCGGAAACTCAACCCAAAAGCCTTAAGCCTTTTCATCTTCTTATCACCCTCTACTGCATACTCCATTAGGAGCCATTGGAAAAAGATTGAAAGCCAATTTCTAGAGAGAAGTCTAAGTATTTCAAGGTAAGCTAGAGAGAGAAAACTCTAATTTTCAAAATATGGAAGTATGATGTTATTCATGTGGTTTTAAGGTTGTTTATGAATTTTTTTATAGTAAAAAAGCTTGGAAGAGTGTCATTAAGGTTTGGTCAAACCTCGGATTTAAATGTGAGGTATTTTTATAAATTGTGAGTTTATTATATGAGATTTTTGAATGAAGGATCTATGATTTGGCTAAAGTAGACTGTTGAGTAAATGAAAATTGATTTAGGGTTTAATCATGAGAAATTTTAGGGTTTGACTCATGATGTAGGGTTATTATGAACTAAGTTAAACCATGGAAATACATTTATAATGCTTTTGGGTAGTTGCATGAGTTATAGTGAGCATTTATGATGTTAAGAGTTACACATGAGTTAAGCATGACTCTTTTGAGGCTGTTGTAGCCGTGGGTTGTAAGAAACGTTACATAGCATTTTTAAATACAATATAAAGCTAAAAGAATATTATTAGACAATATTAATATATTAAATTAAGCACTTAAGTAAGTGGAACCAACATTGTCACACAATAAAAGAGTTTGTTTTTGGAGTGGAATGCAAAGTTTAACGAGTAGTTTTTTAAGCCTTAAGATCTCAGCTACAGTATTAGTAAATGCTTTGTACTCAGCCTCTGTTGATGACTTTTTGTTTAACAGATTTCCAGGACACAAGATTATTTCCAAGAAATAAGATATAACTTGTTGTTGATGACCTGTCATCCAAGTTATTCGCCCAATCTACATCACTAAATGCAGATAGCTCAGGTTTTTCTGTGTCGATATGGAATTTTCGTATTTTATGCAATAAAAACATGATTTTACATAGCACAAATATGAATTATACACGAATTATCAAATCTAGACTGAAAATACTCTTTCTTCTTTGAAGAAGTGGAAATAACCTCAGAATATGACAAGACTCCTTAGTTAACTTCATTGATGGGATGTCTTTGAAAGTTTGGCTATGTGAATTAGATATGGATATATTTAAGAATTCTTCTCTTAACTTTGTTTGAAGTACGAGTGTTTTCTCTTATTTCTTTCATAATAGAGTAGTGAATTACTCATTATCTTTAAAAGTAAAATGCCCATTAGACAATATTAATTTTTTTTACCATCAATTCTCTTTATTGCACTATTAATGCTAAAGATATGCAACTCATATTCTTCACACCTATATATAGGAGTTCTCACTAATGTTAAAGGGATTTGTTCAGTAATCTAACTAAACTCTTTCAAATTCTCTCTATATTCTTCTCTTCTCAACCTTTTTCCACCTTGCTTTCAACCTTTTTAGACTTGTTTAGCCTTCTACCACCATTTGCTGCTGCTCTCATTTCTCAAGGTCTGCTTCAATCTTCCTTATTGCCTTTTTCTAGCACTTCTCGTTCTATTGGTTTGTAACTTTTTTTTGCTCACAACAAAGAACTAATTTACACACACACACACACACACACACATATATATATATATATATATATATATATGTATGTATGTGTGTGTGTGTGTATAGATTACAATTACTCATTTATAATTACTACTCTTGGATCAAAAGTTTTTAATGATCAATAAAAAGTGAATTTAGTGCTAAAAACCCTCATTTCACAAAAACTTGATGAATTCTTCAACCATGAAATTCCTCTTGTTACAATTGATCTCATGGTGCACAGGCCCCTGAAGTTGATCCAGGCTGCATTGATAAGAAACAAAACATTTATATTTGTTAGAGATTGTCAGAATCAAAGTAGACATAGTAATTTTAAACATGATATAGTGACATAACTAAAAAACGATACGAAAGTGACACAAGTTAAAATTTGATGAAACTTGTATATGAATATAGTAAAAGCTAAAATATTAGTTTTTGTGAGTCGAGACAAAATTTTCATGTTTTATGCAATACGAACATGATTTTATATAGCACAAATATGAATTATATGCGTATTATCAAGTTTAGACAAAAAACATTTTTTCCTTTTCGTCTAGGCTACACGAATTTTTGTGCTTTTGATCCAAGGTAGTTAAACTAGACTTTTGAGAGAAGTTAATTTGATAAAATTAAAAATTGCTCTTGGCTCATAAATTTTGCTAAATATTTTTTTATTCGTTTATTGAGAAATACAATGAGATTGTAATTTTGCTAATCTTTTATTTTATTTTTGATGAATTTACATGTACAAGTAATTTTTTTTAAAAAAAAGTGTCATTTCAAATTATAAAAATATAAATGTTTGAATTTAAATCTTAAAAAAATTAATAGTGATGAGATGCATAGTTAAGAAATAATTATGACATCATTTTTCAATGTAAGCTTGACTCACCACACATGCATGAATATCATCACATCCACATAATAGCTTCCCATTCAAAAGGTCAATAGCTTGGAATGATCCTCCTCCCTCACTCCTCTATGCAAACCAAAACAAGATTGTATAAATTACTTCAACTTTCAAATATCAAATTCATCGTATATAATCTCATTCATAATAAACCTTAATAACAACAAATTAAGAAGTAGTTTTAACATACCTTGTAGTAATCAACAGCAACAAAGTTAGGCCAACGGTTACCAGCAGCACTATTGCAAGTGTGAAGCATGTTAATCAGATCCCCTGAGTTGTCCTTACATGTCTCTGATTTGCTTGGTGTGGAATGAAAGTAATTTACCAATACTAAGGATTTACTCTTATCATCTAGAGCTGATGATTCTTCCCTGTTAAGACAGCTTCCTGCTTGCATTCCACCATTCCCATCTGCCAAATTCACATCCAAGAATTGGATAATTTTGATTAGCAACAGTTTAAAACTATTAATAATAGTTGTTAGTATCATGTTTTTAGTTTGGGTTTGGCACACTGATTGGCACCGGTGGTGATGCGATCAGTAGACCGAACCCACAAAAAAAAAAAAAAAAAAGAGTCAAAATTACTTTTTTACCTCTTAGTTTTAATTTTTCTTTTTATTTTATTAAAAAATATAACTTTAATACTCATTTTCTCTTTTTCAATTTCATCGAAGTCAATTTCACCGCCAATTTTATCTAATGAAATTGACTCTAATGAGATTAAAAATGATAAAAAAACTATTAAAAATATATATTTTTTAATAAAAAAATTAGAAAATGGTGAAAGGTAATTTTACCCTTTTGCTATTTTGTCCTTACCCTCTCCATCATGTCTCACTGATACCCATTGGGCATCCAAACCAGCCATTAGTCATTGATAATGAGTAATATTAGTTAGGATAGCTTACAAAAGAATTTAGTTCAAGGAAATTGTGCATTACATTGATTTTCGACCATGTAATTCCACTGGAAAGCAATTCCTTCACTTGCTTCCTTGGACTGAATAGAAGTGAATACAAGTAGTCTTTGGTTATTAGCAACCATGTCACTGACCAGAGGCCAGTCTTCACCATTTTTTGGCATGTTTGATACAGGAAACCAGTATTTCATCAACCCAGCATCAGTAAAAACCTTTTTCAAACCATTTGGACCAACATAATCTTCCAAGATTAATGTAACAATTTCCCTTGGATTTGTTGATAAAAAAGCTTCAATTTCTTTCAAATAGTCTATGGCTGGACCCTGCTAGGACAATAATAAAAAATGTGAAAAGGCAATATTTATGGCAGATAAGGGAAAATTTTACTTACAAATGCAGTATAGTCATGACATTTTCCTCCAAATGAATGGCACATCCACACATCTCCATCAAAATCGTATGTATCGAGCATCAATCCCCTGGCTCCATTCTACAAGTCAACTAGCTTGTTTAATCATGTTGGAAGTAACTCGAAATCGATAAACAAACATCGTAGCAAGTTTCAGAGGAATTCTAAACATACATTGAGCTGATCAGTAAGGCTGTCTTCTTGATTCGTAAAGGTAACACGAGGAACTGGGGTATGCAAAGGATATCCATCGATGGCATACGCATTGTGGGTTGTCAAGAATGCATACTTGTTGAAAGGAAGAGAGTTATTCTACTCACAAAAACAAAATTAGAACAACTGATATGAACATCAATTTATATAATTGCTGGTACAAACTTACATTCAATGAATACAACGTTTTGTATTTTCCATTTCCACACGAATTTCGAATTATAAACATGAATTATCAGGTTTACCTAAAAAATTATTAAACAAAGAAAAAATAGCCCAACAGTTCATCACTTACCAGAAGCTTGAATTGGTCTGTAATGGTTGATCTTACACATCTGGAACCCGAAAATCCTCGGGGGCAAGTGAAACAATAGAGTCCAGCCTCACAATCTCCATTAGAAGAACATTCATCAAGCAGCTGAATATTAAAACTTGGAATAAGGAATTCCAAAAATACAACGAATATCATATGCAATTATTACAATGGAAATATCAAGACAAACCCTGCATTGTCCATTGGAGCAAGCTGAAGCATCACTTAGGAATATAGAAACTGAAGCGATCAAAAGCAAGTTTTGATAAAGACTCATAGTTGAAGATTAAAAGGGTTGTAACAGAGGAGCAATCGTAGGAAAGTGTTTTTTATTGGGAAAAAAATGAGTTTTCTCAGCTTCTTGGCTTAGAATTCTAAGCGAATTTTCATGAGAAACAAGCACGAAACATAGACATAGAATATATAGAAAAAGCAAGGAAACTGGAAGGGGTTGGCCATCCACTCAAAAGACGATGACATGAAGCAACAAGCCAACTGATAGGTGTCAAAACTGGTCCTACATGATTTTAGCTCATGCTTTCTACAGGACCGAACGCCTAAGATTTTGACCTTAAAATACCTTACAACTCTATACTTCCAACTTCCAATCGATGATTTCAAAGAAGCTGGGAAGGGTTCTATGCAAATTGTGGTCTAAAAAGTATGATTAAAAGATTACTCTTTTAATATGCAGTACTTTTTGTCTTGTATGATAGGTTAGTGGTCGGTTTTTAGCCCCTCGACTCATCGGATATGGGAGAATTTAGCATGCTTGATCAATAATTGAAGGATTCCTATGTATTTTTGTAAAAGCAACTCGTGTTTATATTCGTATTTATATAATGTAAAATTATATTTATATAGTGTAAAATATAAAATTTTTATATTAAAATTCGGTTGATACGAAAATAAAAAAAATATTTTTAATTTTTATTATATTTAAATATAATTTTTACGTAATTTTAGATCGAATAATTAATGTTCGTATCATATAAAATTATACTCGTATCGTGTAAAATATAAAAATTTTCGTGTCAAAATCCATGAATCCACATTAGGTCAAATTCTCTTGTGCTAGTGTTAGTGACACAACGTGAACGAAATTAATTTCATACTCAATATAATATGAAGACACTTCGTAATTTTTATAAAAAATTATGTCGATAAAAATAATTATTTTATAATTTTTATTATATTTATATATATTTTTTACTTAATTTTAATTCATATTATTTTCATATTTATTATTCACGTCATATAAGACGCAATATTGAAAAAAAAAAAAAAACAATGACAACAAATTCTACGTTGAATCATAGTAACACTCAATTTTCAATGTCTATGACCATTGATCGCACAATTAGAATAAGCGTAGGGTTTGGGCATAAGACCCTGAGGTCGTTGGGTCTTAAATCATAATGGCAGGGCAATTAATAGCATAGTTGTCTTGATGTAGCTTGAAATCATGAATATGAACACTTAGAATTTTAATGAATAGTATACACGTTTTTTCATATTTGGTATAAGTAAACAGATGGAAAAAGAAGACTAAAAGTTTGATTGGCCCAAGGGATAACATGAAGTTCAATTGCTTCGTCAATTATATAAATATTAAAAATTTTAAGTCATATTTTGTGTGTCAGATAAATGATAAAGATAGACATCTTGTTTTATTTTTGGTACACACATAAAAGAAGGTATTGAATAGCAAAAAGAATTAGTGGTTCTCTTAACATAAGATAATTTAATTATCTATAAAAGTAAAAAATTATTTTTGATTCCATATGATTAGATAATAAATATTTATAACGGTTATTATCATTTCTGAGAAAGTATTAGGTACAATATTCAAATCTCTTTTTCTTTTTTTACCTCATTAAAAAAAAAGGAAGAAGAAGATAATACCCTTTTTTTTTAACTTTCTTTTTGCTCTCTTTCTCTTTATTTTCTTTTTTTTTTAATTTGAATAAAAAGAATATGGTTTTGATAAAATAATAATTTCTTAAACAATTAATTTTTCTTAAATATAAAAATTAGTATGATTTATATATATATTTAAATTTATCCTATTTTACTCTTAATCCTTATGCATTTCAAATATAAAATAAAATGATATAATCTAAGTCAATGTTATTTATAATCCTATCTTACCCTATTCATAATCTAAAAATGTATTTAGCATGAATCTTCTATAAATTTTTCATGGCTCTAGCAAAATTTAGAAATAATTTTTACACCTAAAAATCTCTTAAAGAAATCATTCATCATGACTTTGTAGAATTTCATCATTGGATTAGACTTTATCCATTTCAAAAGATTTATATTTTATGGAAGGTCTCATTTGTTAGGGATGAGTGCATTCCAAAAGTTAGACATCTAACTTGATTCAATAGATCCATTCCAGATCCTATTCAATCTTGTGATCTCTCTAGTATCATAAATTAAAGATAGACTAGTTATACTCAAGCATCCAAACCCTGTCTTCCTTATTTTGAGGGATTATGGACCAGCTTGGTCCACTCTTAGTCAAGCCAGATTCTGACTCCAAGGTTGCAATACCTTATTGGGCTATAGGCTGAATGAGGCCCAACATAATTAATTTATGCTACCATTTCTTAAGTATAAGTCAATTGTATATTTCTATTATAAGAGAACTTATAAATGTTATTCAAAAATTAATTTTTATACTTCAAAATAAAAATATTTTCAAATAAAATTCTAATTTTAACCTTGACGAAAATTACAACAATGCTGAGAGTTACATCTCCCTGAGTTTCGGCTTATGATCAATCTTCTTGCCCTTCACCCACTTCGACTTGTTGAATCCCACACTTTCAATAAAAGGAGCATAGACCTCCTTTAGCTGCTCACCGGCATAAAAGAAATGATCTAACCAAAAACAATCTGCCAGGCCTTAGCACCCTGTAAATATCAAACATTGAGAATTGCAACATCTTTGTTGGAATCCAGTTGCTCAAAACGTGCATGGAGTGCATTATATCCACTGTGTTATCAAAAAATGGAAGTTTCTGTGAAATGCTTATGTACAATGGTACAGCCCCTCGTGAGGCAATGAAATTATTGAATGGACCATTTAAGTTCATGGAAGTTGTCACAATGGTTATGTTTCTTTCCATCATTCTCACCGCAAAGGTAGCCACCCCACCACCAATATCAAGCCCTATTCGGATTGTACCAGGTTTTCTTGTCGCCAACACTATATCAATGGCAAAGTTAAGTCCATCCACTCTTTTCTTTGAAGTCCATCGAGTTTTCTCATGGCTTTCAAGATCAAAGCAATCCTTACAATCATCAAAACCCTTTTGCTTATGTTTTCTATCGATCAAACAAGTGTAGTTCTTGCAAGAATAAGTTGTCCATACAACTGATGAAACTGGTGGTATTGTCCATAGGCTAGTTGGTAGAGGATAAGGTTCAGTGTATTGAGGTGGCGCAGCGGGGCGACAATGACGACGTGGCAGTGGCTCGCAGCCCTTGAGGAGGGCTTCTGGGCAAGCAACTCGTCATCCAGACATGATCCATTAACTTTATAAGATACATAACGTCGAAGGTCATTTGAGAGGAGAGTGCAGGCACAACCTACTAGAGAAAAGATAGTGTCATAACCAAAATTGGCGTTGAATCCTAAAGGGAGTGACTATCCAAAAACGAAGCTAAGGAATTCTTCAGATTGTGAAGCAGAGGATTCTTTCAGAGACAAATATGGCACGCTGGTTACATCAGTTGCATTGGTTGCAATGGTGTAAATTTGTCATGTGCAACATTTTTAATTTATTTATTTCACATATTTTGGTTTATTAAGTCAGTTCAAATAACTAGCAGTAGTGGGCTAAAGTCTCGTTAACGTGAGCTATTCTTTAACTACCTATCTTTTAGCCATTTAGTTGCTACTTTTTCGTTATTGTTGTTGCTTAATCTCTAAGTTGTTGAGTCTGTAAAGATATAAATTTTGTTATTCTTAAGTAATAAAGGCATCAGAGAAAAAACTTCAAAAAAACTTATCTTTGTCTTCTGCTTTCCAAATTCGTTTAATTCTGCTAATATCTTGTCTTAGCAATATAGCTCGTAGAAGAGATAGGGGGCAAGGACGGGGTGGAGGTCGTGCCATCAACTTAGAACGTGACAATTTGGTATCAGAGCAAGTTATGGCTGACGATCAACGACTCCAACGACTTGAAAATTAGGTTGAGAACCTGAGTTCAGGTCAAGAAAGGCTCCTTAAACAGATGGAATAACTAATGGGGGTAATGAACTCTTGATTAGATTTGTCGAAAGAAGGGTTCGTCAATAGGAATCGGGGACCACAAGGGCATGGTGGTGCTGGGTACACAAGTGGATTGGTGGTTCCTAAGCTTGCAAAGCTTGATTTTCCTCGTCATGATGGCTCGGAAGATCCAATTCTATGGATTTGTAGAGCAAAACAGTTCTTTGAATTTCAGGGAACATAATTGGAAGATCAAGTCAAGTTAGAAGCTTATTACTTAGAAAAAGATGCTCAATTATGGTACCAACGATGCAAAAATCAAGGTCACTTGGTTACTTAGGATGGAATGAAGGCAAGACTGCTAGAGAGGTTTGCTATAACTGAATATAAAATTTTTTTTGGGAGACTTATGCAAGTTTAAGTAGATTGGAACTGTTTCTGACTATCAAACTCTATTTGAGAGGCTTCTAACATGAGCTGGCATTTTGACAAACAAACAAGAAGCTGAGTGTTTTATTAGTAGGTTGAAGGATGGGCTAAAGGCTGATGTGAGAGCCCAAAATCCTCAAAATTTGTCTGCTGCAATTGGATTAGCACGTACTTATGAATTCAAAGCCTAGGAAGTGAGGCGCTCAACCAATCCAACATTCTCCTCTTCAGTTCTTAACTCCAACAACCAATGGAACACCTTAACCACTAGTGGTTCTAAAGGCGTCAATCCAAAGAGAATTTTACCAATTTGTAAATTATCTCCAATCAAACTCCATAAGCGACGAGAGCAGGGAATGTGTTACAACTGTGATGAAAAGTATACAATGGGTCATAAATGTAAGAAATTGTTCTTCATTGAAGTAGAAGAAGATGGTGAGGAAGTTATAGAAGAAGGGTATGTAGAAGAGACACCAGCTATTTCTTTACATTCTTGGCTGGAGTTCCATCTCTATAAACTATACAGATTCACTCACAGATTGGTAAGACTCCATTGACAATTTTAATTCATTCTGGTTCCACTCACAATTTTTTGCACCACAAATTTGCCAAAATCACTGGACTTAAGCCAGAAAGCAGTTACTTATTTAGTGTGGGGAGAGGCTGTTAAGTCCTGGGTGTTATAATGGAGTAAAATTAACCTTGTAAGGCATTTCAATCGAGGTGGGTTTTTTCTTACTTCCTTTGGAAGGTTGTGATGCTGTTTTAGGAGTACAATGGCTGGGCAGCCTTGGTCCAATTTTATGAGATTTTGGAAGAATGCAGATGCAATTTACTGTAGCTAGGCGAAAGGTGCAACTACAAGGATCAACCCCCTCAGAACTTCAAGCTCTTGAAGGTGAAATTGTTTCTAGAACATTGAGGCAAAGTGATAGTAATGGAATTATCTTACAGCTTTGTGCAATCCAGCATGAACCCACGAATCATGAGGAATTACTGACTAATGAAATAGGGTCTTTACTCATTGAGTTTAGCAATTTTTAGGAAGCACCTACGAGATTACCACCTCCATGCTCTCATGGCCGTAGGATTCCCCTCCAGTCGAGAGCTAGACCAATTTGTGTACATCCTTATCGATAGCCGTATTTCAAAAAACAAGAGATTGAGCGACTGGTGGAGGAAATGTTATCACAGGGTATAATTCGGCCTAGTCAAAGTCCACTTTCCTCTCCAGTACTATTGGTGCGAAAACATGATGGGAGTTGGAGGTTTTGTGTGGACTATCGAGCATTAAACCGGGTGACAGTAAAAGATAAATTCCTAATTCCAGTTATAGATGAATTGTTGGATGAGCTACATGGTGTCAGATTCTTCACCAAGCTGGATCTTAGATCAGGGTATTTTCAAATACAAATGGATCCTCTTTATATACATAAAACACCCTTTCGAACTCATCATGGGCACTTTGAATTCCTGGTAATGCCTTTTAGCCTCTCTAATGCTCCATCTACATTTCAATCACTCATAAATGAGATTTTTAAGGCTTATTTACGAAAATTCATACTCGTATTCTTTAATCACATCCTAATTTATAGTAGTACATGGGTTGAACATCATAAACATGTTAGAATTGCATTTTCTATTTTGAGCATTCATCATCTTGCAGTCAAGAAAGAAAAATGCCAGTTTGGGCAGACACAAATCAACTATTTGGGGCATATCATTTGCCAAGATGGTGTGAAGGTGGATCCAGAAAAAAAATAAAAGCAATGGTGGAATGGTCGAAACTAGCAACTATCAAAGCCTTAGGGGTTTTTTTAGGAATAACGGATTATTATCGAAATTTTATTGCAGGTTATGGAAAAATCGTAGCTCCTTTGACTGACATGTTACGAAAAAAATGTTTTTTTCTTGGTCTCAAAAGGCAGAAGAAGCATTTGAATTATTGAAACAAACCATGACGCAAGCTCCAGTTTTAGCCTTGCCAAATTTTCAGCTCTTATTTGTGGTGGAATGTGATGCATAGGGAATGGATTAGGAGCTGTCCTAATGTAAGAACAACGACCTATTGCTTATTTCAGCACCACCTTGAAGGGAAAAATCCTTTTGTTGTCCACCTATGAAAAGAAGCTTATGACGCTTGTTCTTGTAGTTAAAAAATGGCGACCTTACTTGCTTGGGCGCCATTGTGTGGTCCGAACTGATCAACTCAGCCTCAAATTCCTTTAGGAGCAACGGATATTGACAGAACAGCAACAAAAATGGTTGCTCAAATTAATGGGCTATGACTTCTCCATCGAATACAAGAGGGGCAATTATAATATGATAATTGATGCTTTATCAAGAAGAGACACACAAGGGGAACTCAATGCTGTCTCTAGTCCCCTACCCAATGGGTGGAGCCCATCAAGGCTAAGAATCAATCACACCCAGAGCTGCAATGAATTCACCACTTGCATGAGCAGGGAGAGTCTATTGGACCATGGGAAAATCGAAATGGCATAATGTTCTTTAAGGAGCGCATCTATCTTCCATCAAACTTAGAATTCATTCCAACCATTCTCCAAGAAATTCATGGCATTGGGCATGAGGGACTTTACAAAACTCTTCATAAAGTAAGGGAGGTATTCTATTGGATGCAAATGGGGAAGGATGTACTAGAATACATCAAGCAATGCGATGTTTGTCAGCGCCATAAAATAGATCACCAGAAGCCAACAGGTCTTCTCCAACCACTGTCTATTCCCACACAAGTATGGACAGACATCTCTATAGATTTTATTGATGGCTTGCCCCCATCTAAGGGGAAGACAGTTCTCTTTGTGGTAGTGGATTGACTATCCAAATATGCACATTTTATTCCAATGTCTTACCTTTACACTACACCAAAAGTGGCTCAAACATTCTTTGAGAATGTGTTCAAACTCCACGGCATGCCAAGTTCTATAGTCTGTGATTGGGACTCCACTTTTATAAGCACTTTTAAGAAGGAGCTTTTCAACTTGCAGGGAACTAGTTTCAATTTCAGCTCATCTTACCATCCCCAAACGGATAGACAAACTGAAGCAGTAAATCAGACTCTTAAGATGTACCTGCGTTACTTTACTAGTTCAAGGCCAAATGAGTGGTTCAATGGGTTCCTTGGGCTGAATTTTGTTACATCACTAGTTTACATGCTTCTACTCACAAAACTCCCATCAAAGTGGTGTATGGAAGAAAGCCCCCCAACTTACTTTCCTTTGTTCCGTATACACCAAAAGTCGAAGCTATAGATAAACTGCTCCAAACAAGAGACCAAGTTATAAAAGACCTAAGATGTCAACTCCAACAAGCACAAGCTAGAATGAAGACTGCTTATGACTAAGAGAGAGTTGGGAGGGAATTTGTTATTGGTGATTGGGTATATCTGCGGCTACGACCCTATCGATAGAATTCATTAGCTTTGGGACAGTCATAGAAACTCTCTCCATGATTTTATGGGCCATACCGTGTGCTAGAACGAATTGGTTCGGTGCTTATCAACTTGATCTTCCACCAGGAAGTAAAATTCACCCAGTTTTCCATGTGTCTCTCTTAAAAAAAAAACAGTTGGGTACAGCTGATGAAATTGATTCTCTTTTTCCAGTAGTGTAAGAAACATATGGTCGCTTGCAACCTCAGCCTATAGCAATTCTAAATTCTCGCAGCAAAGGACGTAAACGTGAACTACTTATTCAGTGGCAGGGTCTTCTAGCAACAGATGCTACTTGGGAGGACGAATACTCTTTTCAAAACAAATTTCCAGACTTTATGTGTCCTTGAGGACAATGACCATTCCAAAGGGGAGGAAAATGTCATGTGCAACATTTTTAATTTATTTATTTAAGATATTTTGGTTTATTAAGTCAATTCAAATAACTAGCAGTAGTGGGCTAAAGTCTCGTTAATGTGAGCTATTCTTTAGCTACCTATCTTTTAGCCATTTAGTTGCTACTTTTTCGTTATTGTTGCTATTTAATCTCTAAGTTGTTGAGTCTGTAAAAATATAAATTTTGTTATTCTTAAGTAATAAAGGCATCAGAGAAAAAACTTCAAAAAAACTTATCTTTGTCTTCTGCTTTCCAAATTCTTTCAATTCTGCTAATATTTTTTCTTAGCAACATAGCTCGAGGGAGAGATAGGGGGCGAGGACATGCCATCAACTTAGAACGTGACAAAATTGTAGGCAGTCGGAGAGAGCAAGAAGAGTAAAACGTGGAAGATAGGAACAAAGTGAGGAGATTTGTTGAAAAGAGGAGAAAAAAGAAGAAAGATTGGTGGAAAGACACTTGGGTTTGCAAGGGGAATCCATTGGTTTCATTTTTCGTATTGTTAGGTTGGTTGAAGATTAAGATACACAGCATAGCATTGTAGGATGTTGGTACCTAGTTTAGCATTCTTCTTTTTGTAACTTTATAAAATAGAATTAAACTAATACGATACACCTAACTAAATACAAAATTTTAGAAATGGTCAACTAAAGGTGTTGGACGTGGTTGTAGCCAACTGCCTCGAGCAGTTTAATTTTTTTATATATAAGTAATGAAACTGCCTTTGAGCAGTTTCATGTTTTTAAAATCTCAGCCACTCTTATTGTAAATATGTATATATATACACACAAACGGTCATATTAATAAGTGAAAAAGGCCAATAATTTTTTGATCGAGTGTTTAAGAAAGAGTTGTGACATATTGTAAGGTTTGGCTTCGAATCAAACAACCCCACCCTCATTCCTAATTAGTAAATATTCTCTTATAACAAAAATAAAAATAAAAAAGGGAATGAAACGGAAGGAAGTAGAAAAAGGAAAGTAAAATGACTCTTAAAACTCCATGCAATTATTAAAGTTTTAGGTCGTGAGAATTTTTACAATTTTTGTTTATGATTTTTTATTCGACTAGTGAATCAAAGGGACAAGTTCACTTGAAATTAAAAGTGTTGAAATTTCATAATTTATTATTTTAATTTTGTATTATCAATTAAATATCAAATTGTTCTTGATATTTCGATTGTAGTTATGATATTTTATGTCCTATGTTGTACGATATATGATTTTTAAAATTGGTCTCAGACCTTATATGCTTGATTTCTGGCATAATAAAGTAAGAAAATGATTTTAGTTGTTGACATTTCATGTAGAAGAATCGTAAAACACAATTAATATGTTATATTATTGAAGGTCACACGTATGTATGTGATTTATTAAAAGATATTATAGATGTGCATAAGATTTTTAAATTTAGAAAACATCACTAATTAAATTATGACATTAAGAAATTTAAAATTATGATTTCTGTCATGTGCATGCGAATTCTCGAGATAATGCAATTGATTGCTTTAGTCTATTTTTTAAAACATACAAGAAATCGTGTAAGGTAGTTAAATACTATAGATAAAATTAATAAATAAAAAAAACTAAAAGTTGTAAGTCTTAAATTAATTTTAGGAGTCCATATAACACAAAATTATTAAATTTGTTTTTAACCACTACGAGACTTGTGTTATATATATGTGTTCATTATTTTTTTATATAGAAAATCATGTTGGACATGATGAGGACTCCTATGGTTATTAAAACAGAAGTACAATTTACAAAAACCATAATGATGTTATAGAGAAACATATCATTATTGAAAATAGGAAATTCAGGAATCAGTTTGGATTAGCTATCAGTATCTTACTAGAGATTATAACAAATACCATATGTTAAATGATATGCTGATCACACCAAGTCAGAAAAAGATCTTTTGGAAGATCTTTAGAAGTCAAACCCAAAGCTTAGTTATTCAACCTTAGTGAAAGATTTTTTGAGAAAAGATTGTGGCAAGGAGGACTGCAACCCTCTTAATTAGCCCTAGCATTCACAGTAGGAAACGTAAAGTTCCTAGAACTCTATGGCTAGCAAATTTAGATTTTGAATTATCAAAGGAATTTTTTTTGTTATTGTAAACCACGAGGTGTCCTCATGTCACATTGAGTATAAGAATTCCCACTTGTGCTTTGTGGCTGGCACTAGCCCAATGGAATTTGACCTATTGAGGATTTAAACACGGGATTTTACACTATGGATCGTCGTCACTCAAGAACTTAGCAGGGTCTTATACTATTGAGTTAATCCTTTGAGTTGATTTATCAAAGGAATTTATTGATTCCATTCCAATACTAGGGAGATAATTCGTACAAACTATTTTTTATTTTATTTTACCTTGTTATGTTTGAATATGTTTGAACCAGTATTGTTATTCTGAAAGAATAATTATTTAAATGCTTTTGAATTAAATCAAATTATGTTATTATTTGTATAAATATTTGATTTGTTTCTGGTAGGAGTTCTAAGGTATTTAAAATATAAATTACCTTAGAATAATAGATTTTGCACAATGAAATAATTTGGTGTAACGACCCGAAACTGCTTATTTTAAGTAATTTATTACGGAAGTACGGAAGTATGAAAATTTTGGGATAAACTTTTCAATTTTTCTTTTCATACATGTTTGTCATGTGAGTACAGTCATAATTATTTTTAGGTCTCAAATTACCTAGTTTAGTTTAAGGTTATGAACCTAAGGTTCCAGCCTAACTTCTTATTAACTTTTGTAGTCATTTCTAAATTTAATACACATGCACTAAAAAGTAACTGTCTGAAAATTAAATTAGTATAAACAAATATACCGTTGTAAGCTGTGAGATCTCGAAACGCTTACTTCGAAGCCGATACTGATAATGATGCCAGTGTGCCTCTAGTCTGAACTTATGATGGAAAGAAGAAAGGGGTGAGCTTTGGGAAGGTCAGTAAGCAAACCACATAAGTACTGAAGAATTAACTTACATGATATTGAATTTCTAATGCATTTCTAATTTATTTCCATTCTATCTTTTTTTCTTATCACTTATCCGAACTTATCACATTCTGAAACATGTCTTGTTCCACAACATACTTTACAATTGAAACTTATCGAAATGTCATATTTCTCTTGGGTTTATGGACTAAGGTATGTTCTAGAAGCTATCAAGTTTTTCAGGTAGAGAAGTATTTTGAAATACCTTAGTTAGCCATTAAACTTGACCACCTGGTCTGAACATAGCCATAGAGAATCAAAATTCTATCATAGGCAAATGCGCGAAACCAAAATTTATTGACATCCTCATTGATCCTTTAATCACAACCATTTTTGAAATTATATCATTCATCAAAAGAATTCATATACCGAAAACAATCGTATTTCAAAAACATCTCTTTTTCATACCTCACTCATATTTGAAACTTGTCATACTTTAAAATTTATCTTATTTCGAACATCATCTGTATCGAAAAACATTTACTTTATTTGGAATTGGTCTTACATTCGAAACATATTCATATTCGAAATATAATCATTATATTGGAAACATCTTCCATATTTCAAACTCTCTTCGCTTCTCAAAACGTAGTTCTTATTCTAAAACATCTATCGAAATTCAAAACGTATCTCATACTATCTTTTGCTAACGATTATAATCCGTGAATCGGGATACTACTGACTATTATAATCCTCTAGTTTAGACTCCATTCCTGACTATTATCATCCTCGTTAGTAGGGTACAACATATTTATGTCATATCGTTAGGATATGTTCTGGGAACTATGCTCATGTTCATAAAAACATTTTTGAAAACATAATTTAATACTTCAAAACATGTTTCACGTTACAAGAAAGGTATTTAAAGAAATCCTGAAAATCCTGAAACATTTAAAGGTATTTAAAGAAATCCTGAAAATCCTTAAAATATGCAGGAAATCAGGGTTAACATGCTTTCGTGCTTACTTAAATCATTTTGTATCAACTTACTTTGAAATAAAACATTCGTACATACATACTTATAAAATTCAATTTACATACGTACTTACTTTTAAGTAAAACATGCTTACATAAATGCTTACTTTATCAAACCTACATACTTATTTACTATGAAATACATCATACTTACATACATACGTACTTCCATACTTTCTTTCATACTTAAAACATTCATACATTAAAAAATGGAGACTAGGCTATGTTCGTATAGCTATCATGCAAACATACGTCTTCCTCAAAAGAGGGCATCCTTCGAAGAGAGAACATCATACCTCTGGCCATGGGGGGTTGTAGACTGGATCAGGGTCGTACAGCAAACATGCGTAGTATCTGAATAAACTTTACACTAGCACACAACTATGGCACGAGCACCAGTGGCGCTCGTCATGCGGGAGACGCACATGCGTGCTGCGCGGGCACGAGATACTACGAAAACATATATCACGGGTAGCGAAGGCAACCACCACAAATGTGAAGATAAGCACTACACGGGTTCCACGCATCAGGCACTACAAGTGGCGGAGCCAGAACACCACAAGTAGTGGGCATGATATACACACAGCATATGCTAATAGGGTAGCCATCTAGTCTCAGAAAAATCTTACTTGCTTTCATACTTACTTAAAATCAATTTGAAATCATTTTTCAAATTTATTTGTACAAAAGCTTACGAAAATCGTGTTTCGAAAAACACACATATACATGCTTGATCTCTAAATTTTCAAATTTATAAAATCGTACAAAAATCATGCAAGCTTCTTACATCTCATAAAATTTTAACTTGCTTTGAGATAAAATATTTAATTCAAAATAGGTCCGTATAAGTACATATCATTTTCGATAATCTTATTGCCAATATTCTTACATATTTATGTCACTTAATATTCTTAGACATCATTCATTCCTTATCCTAGGACTCGATTAATTTCATTCGATGCCATCTCATCTCAAAGAGCTTAATTCATATCACATTCATACGTCCAAAAGCAATTTCTAAAATCATATCGTCGATATCTTATTCACAAAATTCATTGATTAAATTATACAAATCTAAGTGACGTCCATAATTATATTTCGATAAAAGCTTTCCCGTTGTATCTAACAGTGAGTTGAAATTACCCCGTGACTAGGGTATTACCTTTGATTACAGATCCGAAGGTCTATATATACTCTATCAAAATTAATTTAACTAAAACGTATGTAAACGAAAAACGTCCAACAATTGTGTTTCCAAAATCCATACGATCGAGACGGAAAGTGGTTGATGCTTAAATCCGAAATACTGAGCATAAGCTAAATAAGTTATATGCTTCATTTAGTTCAAAACTCAATTAAATGAGATTATACAGACAAAATCTGTATAATCTTCTAAATTTTCAACGAAACGCCAGAAATGATTTTAATGTTCGAAAATTATCGTGAATTTAAAAAACAAGTCAAAACAGCCTAAAATCGCATTTTCAATAGTCTAGAGGTTCCAACTCGGGATACCGATAATTTACAAAATTGTTAAATTTCTGCAATAAGATCGGGTATTATTTGCTCATTACCCAACTTGCAAAGCAGAAAGTAATTTGTATTCCCAATCCATTCATCACTTGACATCTTTCAAATCGATTAGACAGTTCATATATGTCTTCGAGAAGTTCAAATAATTATTTACGATAGCAATTGTTTAATTTCAAAGCATAACGCAATTTATACAAAATTAAATCATAACTTATACGATTAAATCTAACCAGTATAATAATACAGGTGGTAGCAAGTCACTTACTCGAATTTCTGTGTTGATACGTAAATCGAGACTTGATCGAACTCTCGTTCGTCGCCTATTGTCGCGCTACACATTTATATAATTAAATCGGTCAATTATAAATTTAAATAAATTTACCAAAAATTAAAACTGTCAATTTCGATTGCTTACCGATCTATCGTTAAACCGAGGCATCACCGAATTTTTCTCCTTTTTTTCTTTTCTGTTTATCCTGGCTGAACCGGTTCAACCCCTCTTTATACTGAACCGGTCCAAAACGGTTCAAGGGCGATCTTGCCGTTCAGAGGCTTTTCTGGTCGGTTTTTAGCGTCGTTTTTCGCCAATGACGTCACGCGGTAGAAAGAAAGCTTCGGTTGGCTTCGCCTGGAGCAGATCGACGACGATGCCGCCGTTTTCTCCTTTTCTCTCCCACGGCTCTCCCTCTCTGATCCCGACATTTTTCGACTGTCCAACGCGCGTGACGACGCTCGGGCGCTCCTTCCATGCCGACCTTCCACTAGCCGGTGTCCAGCCCCTCCTGTCATCGTCGTTCGTCGTCGTTCGCCTTGTTGCTTCTTTTGTTTTTCTTCTCCTCTGTTTTCAGAGGAGAATAGAGAGAGGGATCGGGCTTGCCCAATCCTTTCTCTTCTTTTTTCTTTTTTTTTTCTTTTTCTTTTACTTTTTACTTTTTTATATTTATATATATATAATACATATATATATTTTTAATATAATATATTATATATAAAATATCTAGACGTATATATAATATATAATTATATTATATTATATATATAAAAGTCTACATGTATATATATATATTTTTTATTTTACATATAATATACTATATTAATATCCATATATTAATATAGTATATTATTTAATTTATTTCTATATATGTTTTTATTTAATATATAGACACACACTTTTTTCTCTGGGAATATTGTCTCATAATTTCGAAATAAATACTAAAAGTGAAAAAAATTTCAGGTTATCACATCTGGTAATAATTAAACACATTGAATTACAGAATGATTATGAAACATAGTGAACTTTTGATTCCATGATATATGAATAATTATCGTTAATTTAATATCGAAATTGCGACAAAATGAATGTATGTGATGTTAGACATTAATTAAGTGCATATATGTGTTCTGCTTCTAAAACTATTGTTGTTGAGTTAAACAAATGTGAGAAATTGAATGAGGATAATTATGAAATTTGGAGTATAAAAATCTAATATGTGTTAGAAGAATAATAAGTTCTTGAAATTCTAAATAATGTTCTAATACAGCTTAAAGACAACAACGATTATGGGTAGAACAAATAATTGTTTATCAACATGTAATTAATTAAAATCGTTATAATTATTTATCTCTTATAACTCATTTATCAATATTTTTTTGTTTTAATTTATATTTAGATTACAAATATGATTTTATCATTTTTATTACTAGATAATTATTCAATATATTGTAAGTGAAGTTTTTAGATTTTACAAGTAGGGTTAGGATGATGACAGATACTCCTTAAAGAATGTTAAAAAAAATAAAATTAAATAAAGTACAGTATGTATCATCATTCTAACTCCACTTGTGGAGTTTGAAAATTTTCATTGACAATGTATTGAATAATTATCCTTTATTATTTTACAATTCTGATTTATTTTATTTTATTACTTTTGAGCATTGTTGCTTAAGTGCTATGTAAATAGGTTGGCTCTAATGTAACAATTATCACTTGAATAAATATTATAATGAATCATTTTTTCATTTTTATTATTTAGCTAAACAATGTTTGTTAAAATTCTTTTACTTACCTTTTTTTTATTAATTTTAAATATCCAAACAAATAAAAATACACACACATATTTCTTTCTTTAGGTCTATGTTTGGAATGGGGATAAGATAGGGAAAGGAAAGGAAAATAAAGGGAAACATGAAGACTTTTTCTTTACTTTCCTTTGTTTGAGTAAGATTTAAGAAATAATAAAGGAAAAGGGAGGGGTTGAGAATTCCTCCATTTCCCTTAAATATCCCATTTTTCATTTATCTCAATATGAGGGAAATGTTATTGTAAAATAACTTTTATACCCTTAATGTTTTTTAAATTTTAAATAATCATTATAATTATTTATCTTTTATAACTTATTTATCAATTTTTTTGTTTTAATTACTATTTTGATCACAAAAATGATTAAATTCAAAATTTTGATTTTTATGTTTCATTTTATTATTTTTGAGCATTGATACTTAAATCCTCATATATTTATTCCAATGTCACAATTATTACTTGGATCAAGTTGAAGTCAAAAAATAAATTACTTTTTCTAATAAAAAAATGCCTTAACATATACTAAAATTTTATTTTTAATCAAATAAACAATCAATATAAATTATTATATGTTATTTTATAAAAAAGGCTCATATTTGAAAAAAGAATTATAATAAATTCTTTCCTCTCCTTTCCTTTCCACTCTTTAATCAAACAATGATTATTAGAATTCTTTTACTTTCCTTTCCTTTATTAATTTTAATAATTCAAACAAAGGGTACATATACCATGCCCTTTCCTTCACTTTTTTTCTTTACTAATATAGATCCAAACATAGCATAACAAACTTTTGTTTCCTTTAGGACAAGTCAAAGTTTTCTTCGAGTGGAAGTAGTTAAGTCTAGAGCCATCCATATCTTGTATGTTTCATTATTATTCTTCTTAACAAAATTATTGTTTGTGTCATTCTGTACTTGATAACTTAAAGTTTTTCCCGATTTGCAATTCTTTTTTCTTTCTAAGTATGGAGGATTCGTTGGATGCTTTATGGAAACATAAGCAGTTGACAGAGGACGAGTAGAATAATGTTACCATTACTGATCTTGACCAGGATCATTCTCATTCTTAAGGACAATATTGGTTAATGGCAGAGCTTCTTACAAGAAGATTTGTAACGACCCTCGAGTATCTGAAAAGCTTAAAATTTCGAGCCATTTTTTTCACTTCCTGCTTACTTTGATAGTTTGGTGTGATTAGTATAAGCCACTTGCATTTATTAGTTTTCTTAGTTAAATTAGTCACTTGCAACACATATACAAGCCCTAAACAACAAGCATATCTAGCTTATCACAATTGAACCAATTTATCATGCGAAAGTGTATGTCTAAATTGAGAATGTACTTCTCCCGTTTACCATCATGCTTAACTCAATATCAGTTAGTTCTATACAATCTTGAAATATAGATTCACATAGATACATAAATCGTCATGTTTAAAACCATTCCACAACATAATTACAAGTCTTCATCCTGATTATAGATATATACATGTACGCATCACCTTCAAAGATCAAGACTATACTATTCCGCATCAAAATTGACCATCAAGATCTAAAATAAACAAAGACGACATAAAACAACCTCAAGAAGATTGTAACATCGCAATATGGTCTACATCCCAACTTTACAGACTAAATACACTGTGCATTAACCTGTGTGCATTATCCTGTGTAGTATCTATATGCAAACATGTATCCAAAAGTAAGATTAAATTGTCGCATAACGTACAACCTCGGACAAGCTTTCAAAACCCATGTCAGTTAGGTCGTCGAACGCTCAATCTAGGAGAAGGAGAGTAAGGGGATGATCTGCAAGGCTCAGTAAGGGCATATGAGTAGCTTAAGTGATAAACATGCTCAAAAACAATTAAATGTCATGCATGCCAAAAATTTACAACTTCAAAAGCTTAGTTTATATAATTCAATGAAAACATATAATAAATCGTGAGCCAAACATAGGCATGCACAATTACTTTCCTCCAAAGCATCGAAATATCACAAACTTCAAAAACATCGAATGCATCAATAGATCGAATATGTCGAAGACATCGAAAACGTCAAATATATCGAAATCACGCAAGAATCATTAATGCATTGTGAAAAATCAAATCATGTTTCAACTCATCATGATAAGTTAGAATCATATTGAAATACAAGTGAGAAAGCATCTAATATAACATCATATAAATTAAGCAATAAAGTAGAACTCTAGCAAATAGTGCATTAACCTTGAACTCTCAAAACTGGGCACTACCTATGGCCATAGATCCTCGAAACCAGTCTCCATTGATCAAATGGTGGCCAATGTTTGTCCTGTCAACTCGGGACAAGTTTAAAAGCTTTCAAAGAAGCCGAGTATAATATTGCTCTAAAGATCCTTGAAAGATGCCATACAATTTCACAAATTTGGAAGAAAGTACATCGAAATAGTTTTAAAGCACTATAAACCTTTTTCCCATGTGCTAAGAACAAATACTCAAAGATTTATTACACAGTTTCATTCTTTTCAAATCACGATGAAATCATCTTTGTCATCATATAAATAAAAAATAGTTATAAGTATGCATAAAAGATCATTGAGGTAAAATCGATATGTAAAACATACTTAAATCGAACACAAATAGGGTCATAACCGTCGAATGATTTTAACTCAATCCAAATCAAGGTTTTATGACCTTGCACATTAGGGATAGCAACATATTTGTAAACATGCTAAGTGCAAAGCATTTTACAAAGCAAATATCATGCACTTTTAGAAAAATACTACTCATAATATCCACTTACTTCTCGAAATTACTAATTTGTGAGCATTTGGCTCACCACAACTATCCCCAAAAGATCAAGTGCTCTGTCGAACTGTAATTCAAGCTAGTCCATCTTTTGCTTTGAGATGTTTTCTTTTGCCAAAAACTTTGTGCAATTCTATAAATTCTATGATAACATTTTTTGCTGAAAACATTCTCATGATGATAGGGGTATTCATTGGAAACAATGGAGTTCTCTCTGTACTAGCAAAGTTCAAGGTGGTCTTGATTTTCAGGACATGTGGAGTTTTAATCAAGCTATGGTCGCTAAACAAGGATGGAGGCTGCTTACGAACGCTAATTCCCTGACGCATGCTGTGTTGAAGAGCAAATAGTTCCTCGACTATTCTTTTCTAGAAGCTAATATGGGGCACCGACCATCATAGATTTGGAGAAGCATTCAACAGATAAAACATGTTTTGAACAGAGGGATACTGTGGAGGATTCGAAATAGACAATTTGTCAGAGTGTGGAATGATGCATGGTTGCCTTTTACCATTTATAGTCGACCATCATTTCTACCTTCTGTTGATACTGAAATTTTATTGGTCTCTGATTTGATTGACTCTATTAGTGGGGATTGGGATGCTTCATTGGTTCATCAGTATTTTGAGACTAATGAAGCATTCAAAATTCTTTCCATTTCACTGAGTCAAAGGAATGACTCGGATGCTAAGCTAACAAGTTTTGCCCTTGTAGTGACAGTTATGTTAGATGAATTGGTGATGTGGTAGCTGATACTATTGCACATTATGCATTACAATGCAGCGAGAAACCAATGGCGTTAAGATACCAAATGCCCAAATTTCTGTTTTCCGAGAAACCAACGTCTTCCCCAGCTTTCTTTTTCTCTCTCTGGCCGCTCCCTTCTTCTCAGTTGGCGCCTGCTCTTGCTGCCCTGATTATACGGCGGCGCTCTCTCTCCCTTCCCTTCTCTTCCCTCACCCAATCTGTTTTAAACCGAAGCACTTCCAGCTTCCCCCCTTCTCCTTGCAGATTCATCTCTCCCTAGACGGCTTACCGGTCAGCCTGCGCTTTTTCTCTTTATTTTGATGATTCTTTTTTCTTTTTTTTTGTTAATAATTGTTATAATTTTGGTTCCCTTTTACAAGTAATTTTGTTCGAAAATTTTCCATTTTGCTAAAATCTATAACTTCTTTTCTAAGTTTTTTTTTTTTTTAATTAAAATCTGTTGTATGTTCATATTTATTTCTGCCAAGGTTGCAATACGCAGGAACTTTTATCATCCAAATCTAATCTAATCTGCTCGGATCCCAATCAAAGGGGAGAAAATGCCGGATCAAATCCCATCCCCAGCTCCAAGATCTGCCACGGATCTCTTCTCCGACCCTCTCGACTCCCACCCTCTGTGGTTCAAGCCCTCTCTCTTCCTCTCCCCTAACTTCGACTCCGAATCCTACATTGCGGAGCTCCGAACCTTTGTCCCATTCGACACCCTCCGATCCGAGCTCCAGGCTCATCTCTCTTCTCTCAACCATGAACTTATCGACCTCATCAACCGTGATTATGCCGACTTTGTCAACCTCTCCACCAAACTGGTCGACGTGGATTCCGCGGTGCTTCGAATGCGCGCTCCGCTTCTCGAGCTCCGCGACAAGATCCAAGGCTTCAGGGGAACTGTTGAGGGCTCACTCGTCGCTTTGAGGAATGGACTGAGCCAGCGAGCAGAGGCGACTGCTGCCAGAGAGGTGCTGGAGTTGCTGCTCGACACCTTTCATGTCGTTTCCAAGGTAATACTAGTAGTATATTTGATGATTCAATTCCATTTCCATTAGTATTGATACAGACAAACTCCTTTATAAGGTTGAAAAGCTTATAAAGGAGCTTCCTAGTGTGGCTTCAGATTGGTCGAATGGTGATGTCAATTCAGTGCAAAAGAGTAATGCTTTGAGCGTACAACATGTTGAGAATGGAACAATGAATCTCAGAGAGACTCAAAGCATGCTTCTCGAGAGAATTGCCAGTGAGATGAATCGCCTAAACTTTTATTTTGCTCATGCACAGGTGCATCTCTTTCTTCAGTGATAAATTTATGCCATAGCCACTGAGATATACTACATCTAATTATGTAATTTCCTTTCAGATTTGTTTTCTGAATTTAATTATTTTTATATATATATATATATTTATTATATTGATAATAATGGAAATTCATTACAAAGTAAAGCTTTATTCTCCGATTTCATAGCAGGAAGAGTGTGCTTTGTAAAGAACATTGCACAAACTTATTGGTCTAAAGTACCGTCCTCTCCAGATTCTTACATTTAGGAATTAGTACTATATTAGTATGGTTAACCATATCATCAAAATCACCTTAATTTTGTAAATGCATAACTACTTTCGTAACAGTGCCACTAATAACATGCCAATAATTTTGGTAAAGCATTTAATTCATACCCCCAGGCTGTGGCAATTTAGAAGGATGCATTTGCCTAAGAGCTGTGTGAACCTCTTCATCTATAAACATATGCATCAAAATCTTGTAAAGATTATATATACATGCACCTCATATCAGCAATAAACTTTGCATTCATATCAAATTCTCACGATTTAGAAGAATGGTTGAAAAATGAAGGTAACTTTGTTTTGTGGTGACTGACAGTAAAATTTGTTTCATATGCATTGTAGATATGTACCTCAGAGTTATGTGAACAACCACCAAATTAATAAGCCTTTTTCTCTAGAAGTATAATTTCATGGAATATCTGTTTTCTATGCAAGTGCAGAACCTGCCTTTCATTCAGAACATCGAAAAGAGGATTCGGAGTGCTAGCTTACTTTTAGATGCAAGCTTGGGACGCTGTTTTGTAGATGGGCTGGAACACAAGGATGTCAATGCAATTTATAATTGCTTACGTGCTTATGCGGCTGTTGATAACACTGGTAATGCTGAAGAAATTTTTCGCACGACCATCGTGGCTCCATTGATACAAAATGTAATTCCTCATGGATCCTTTAGAGCTGTTGTTGGGGCATCTGGGGATGAACTTGAGCATGATTATCAACAAATTAAAAAACATGTCGAGGATGATTTTAAATTCTTACTGGAAATTGCTTCTGCAGGTACATATCTATGCCTTTTTATCCCATTGCGGTCCTATTTGATTCTGTGACTTCATCCTGTTCTTCATTTGGTCTTTAATACTATGTTATATTGGATTTGGTGTTGGAAATAGGTATGTGTCCTGACAAGGATATGTTTGAACTTTTTTAGTATAAGAATCACAGTTTTTAAAATTCAATGTGTAACATAGTTTCAGTCTTCTCATAGCCTTTTCACATTGTGCGTCAGATCCACAACATGTGAAGCTATTAAAATTTTGTAATGTTGTTTTGTTCAGAAAATTCAGGTTTACATGTATTTGACTTCTTGGCAAATTCGATTCTGAAAGAAGTCCTTGCAGCTATCCAAAAGGGAAAACCTGGTGCTTTTTCTCCAGGAAGACCTAAAGAATTCCTGAAAAACTACAAATCAAGCCTAGATTTCTTGGCTTATCTTGAAGGTAGTCATCTGACCTTTTCATTTTGCATTTAAGACTAAAAACTTTTCAAATGCTAGTTTCGTAAAGAATTAAAAGTGTCTGAATTATGGTCCATTAATGAAAGTATTCTTACTGTCAGGCTATTGCCCATCCAGAGCTGCTGTTGCCAAATTTCGAGCAGCACCTTTTTATGTTGAGTTCATGAAGCAGTGGAACATTGGTGTTTATTTCTCTTTAAGGTATCTAGTGGAGTTATTAGATGTCCATTTTATTAATACAATTGTGCATTATTACTTAGATATGAACTGCTCTTATCTTTAACCACTCAGGTTTCAAGAAATAGCAGGTGCTCTGGATTCTGCACTTACAGCATCCAGTCTTGTTCTTGTCCAGAATTCATATTCTGGTGAAGAAAATTCTCAGAATCTGACACTAAAACAAAGTGTTACCCTTTTGGAGAGTTTGAGATCCTGCTGGAATGAAGAAGTTCTTGTCCTTTCTTGCTCTGACAAGTTTCTACGCTTGTCATTGCAGCTGCTCTCAAGGTCATTCCTTGAATAAAATAGTTTTGGGTAGTCCAGATTTGCTGAATTATCATCACTTGACTGTGTTTTGCGTGTGATAGATTTTCAAATTGGTTGTCATCTGGATTAGCTGCTCGAAAGAAGGGTAGCGTTGGCTCCAACCCTGGATGTGAGTGGGCTCTTTCAGCTCCTCCAGAGGATTTTGTTTATGTACGCTCATGTCTTTATTTCACTGTATTTCTTTCTATTTAAATTTTCTGAATCGTGCTTTACGTAATACATAAAGTTAATCAATGGTGTTCATCTGTTTGACTTTTGAAATTTTAAATTTAGAGAACTAATAATTACTTTTGTTTGCATACCCAAATGGGGAGATAAATATAGAGAAATAATTAGTTCTCCACTTATCCACTTGATTCTTTCTAATTAGTTCTCCCCATATCTGCTTGATTCTTTCTAATGTTGAAAGTTTTAGAGATAAATAAAAATTGGTAATTATACTTTCTTTTAACATTCAAGTATTTGTAAAATTGCTTTAGATCTCATCATTTTCAGTTCCCCAAGTTCAATCTGCTGACTTCTGTGCCTGGTTGTTGATAGGACTTTAAGCATTCTATTATGTATTTCGTTTTTTGAATTCTACTTACAAGCTGCTTTCAGTTCTCGAAGTTGAGCACTATATTATTATTATTATTCTTAAATATTATAGACCATAATTATCATTGATGCAGACTTTTGAGCAGCATATATATGAATGCACTTGTGCTTGCAGATCATTCATGACATAAATTGTCTGGCTAAGGAGATTTGTGGTGCTTACCTGGATCATGCACTTCAGGTTCTATCTTCATGTTCCACTGAAGTCCTTGATCTTGTAAAACAGAGCATTTTGTACTGTGGAAAATCATTGGATGATTTATTACCCTTAGTTATCAACACAATTAAAGAGGCTTTAGTTCAGAAGTCTGTCGAGGTAAGCATTGCAATGTCAGTGCATTACTTATTTGCATCATTTTCTAATTGTGAAACCACTATAACAGGTTTGATGATTTCTATTGCAATTTGGCTGCTTGCATTTTCATTATACTCTGGATGTTTTTTATTTTTTTTCATTCTCGTTTATCTTGAATTTCACAGGACTTGAGACAGCTGAAGGGAATAACTGCTACTTACAGGATGACAAATAAACCTCTTCCTGTCAGACATTCACCTTATGTGGCAGGGGTATTGCGCCCATTGAAGGTATGCAGTCTATTTAGTTTCTAGTTATGTCACAAGTCACAACTACTCAAGCATCATTCCAGGCTGTATGCTTTATGATCAAACCTTGTCCCTTCTTACCTATGCCCTGATTGATGGAAATTTATTAATGTGGGGTCATGCTTTTTTGACTCTAACCTTTTTTTTTCATTTATTCTTCCTTTTTTCTTTTTGTTGAATTTATTCTTCCATCTTAATACTGTTTGTTAGTTGGTTATCATGGAAACTTCTACCTTCAGGGCTATTTTCATTATGGGCAAAGATGTCTTCCTTTTGGTCAGTGTAGTGTTGTCAAAGGTACAAGATGCACTCCAGGCGCTAGCCCTTACCTCACCTGAGGTATGAGGTGCAAAAAAGCACTCTTCCTAGTGAAGTAAAGTGCGAATTTCCAAAAGATAATTAATATATACTGGAAGAGGAAAATTCTATGTTTTATGTCTAATAAGCTTAATATATACGGGTATATGATTTTGTTAATAAACATTAAAAAGTTTATTACATTGCGTAATGCATTCTAAAGATCAAGAATTATCATAAGTAGTGTCATCAAGCAAAGTTCCAAGTTTTCTCCAGTTCTATCTTCAACAAAATATTGTGCATCAATTATATTGCTGTTAACTTTTTGTATTCCTGAAAATGGAGCTGACAATTTCCTCTTTTTTTTTTCTTACTATTGAAAGAATATTTATTTCAGTTACATCCCTTGTTTAATTAACAATCTAAAGAATTTCCAGACTGTCAAATTCTTCATTAAATAAAATGATTGCTTACAATCAAGCAAGTCAAATTTAGATCATTGAATAAACATTTCTCTCCATCTTTCTCTTTCTCTTTTAAGCATATAAGGAAACCCTGCACCTATCTTTCTTTTGAATCCTTTTTTGCTGTATCACCATGTCTTAGATAAAATGCTCTGACACTACCTTTAATTACGCCCATGCTCGAGTCCTAGCAATATAGATGATGAAAAAAGTTTATAAGTTTATATTTTTGGCAAGTCTGCCTGTTGGAATCACCTTTCTCTCTTCCCTAATGATTAAGAAATGAGGAATTGGCTTTGAGCAGCTTGCTTGTTAACATGGTTTCAGTTTTATGCCCAATTCTTGCAAATAACGTATTACTGGTGTGAGCTGCATACTTCACACTGAGATTTTTAAGCAACAATAGAATTGCATCAGTTCAGATTTGGGGAAAGACCGAGTTTGCCATACTAGTTTCAATGGTACATAGTGAATGACTGATTGATTACTAAAGATGAAAGGAATAAATAAGTACCAGGGAGAGTCATGGACAGTTATTTATTGTCTTGTTTTAGAGGGTTGAATAAATTAATCAAAACTGGGGTTTATATCTGATGGTTACTTTTTTCAATTTCAATTCAAAGATTATGTACCCAAGTCAAGAACATAGTCGGTGAGAAATCAATTCAGTCAATGGATTTTGTGTGAAGTTTTGCTATAAAGTTGTGAGAAAAGTTTGTAGGAAAAATAAATATAAAAAGCTATAAAAAAATTAAATGCTTTTTTGTATGTGTGTGTGTTTATGTATAAAAAGATTCTGAATAATAAGAATATAAATGATCACAAGAGGCATACAATGAATTTAGAGATTTCATTTATTCATTTTTTTTTCTTATCCTTTTCCTCTAAATTTTCGACAAATGAAACCATTTATTTAGTGGTACAAATATGTTATGTTGTTCAGATAAATGGATAATGTTACTTATGGTATGTGTTCGCTAGCAGTGCTTGTAAAAATTTTTTGAGCTTTCCCATATGTTTGGACTTTGCAGGGTCAAATATCCGATATGCATGTCCACCTTTAGGTGTTAAATATGTTATATGTGTCTGCATGGATACTTGAGGAAGATCAAAATATCAGAGGAACATAAAAATTGAAATTTAATCAGACACATGATATTTTTGCTTTGAAATATTGACAATTTTAGATGCATTCAGACTATATATGTTACTTGCTTTGGCTTGAATTTTCCATGGAGAATGTGTATGCTATCATAATTTGTCGTCTGCTGTCCGCATAGGCAATCATGGCATGTTACTGGTGATTTATCAACTGCAATTTTCAATGCTTACAGGCTTTCCTGGATGGTGAACGAGCTATGAAGTATTTGACAAATGATGCTAGGAGTAATCTATTGCTAGGTGCTGCAACAGACATAACTTGTCGCTATTATGATCTAGCTGCTGACCTTGTCAGCGTGGTTAGTATCACAAACAATCCCTTTTCCTAGTTTTCCTTTGACTTAAATATGCCTTGAATAAAACCTCTAGATTATCTTGTCCAGGCGCGGAAGACAGAGTCTTCACTTCAAAGAATAAGGCAGGGTGCACAAAGACGAGCTGGGGCAAGCTCAGATGTTTCAGACCATAATGTTTCCGATACTGACAAAATTTGCATGCAATTATTTCTTGATATTCAGGTGAGATCCCATTCTAGAAATGGCAATGAGGTGGGATAATACTGCAAGCATAGTGTCTATCCTGAGCCCCGGGTCCTTGACATTCAAACACTCTCCATCCCCACCTAGATCCCTGCTTGGGAACAAATCTTTTCCCCTGATGATAGGGACTTGTTTTCTTTCACCATTTTTTTCTTTTTTTTCAATTCTGTCAAAATCATTGATACACTAACACTTTCTTTGTTAAAGGAGAAAAATGGACGCAAAGAAAGGGTGTGGAAAGAAAGGGTGGGAACTTAGGATGGCCTAGAAAATTGAAGTAGATTCACTATAGGAAAACATATTCAAAACAGAATTTTTTTTTTCCAAGATAAAAGCATATTTTCCCCTTAGCCTTCTTTCATCACGTTGATTTTCATGTTTAAGAGAACATTTTTTTTTTTGGTAGTAAAGAAAGGGTGTGGAAAGAAAGGTAGGGGGAACTTAGGATGGCATAGGAAATTATAAGTAAATTCATGATAAGCAAACAGATTCAGAACAGCTTTCTTTTTCCCTTTTTTTTTCCAAGATAAATGCAATTTGCTTGCCCCTAAGCCCTCCTTCTTTCACGTTGCATTTTGTGTTTTAGAGAACATTTTTTTTTTTGTATAATTTTAGCAGTCCTTTTCAATTTTTATGGGAAAACATGCAAGATTTTAAACTTGTGAAATATTTGGATTATGCTTACTGCCATTTATTATTGAAAATTTCTGTTTTCTTTTTTGTTTTATAAGGTGATTTTCCCAGGGAAACTATGACAAAAAATTTCCGAGAAAAGTTATGGTTATTTTGTCTGTTTGGTTTTTTATGAGAATTTTGTTAGGGAGATGAATTATGAATTTATAACGCTTTCAATATTTATATGATAAGTTCATAGTACTCTCAAGCAAACAACTATTTTTCTGGCAAAAAGAAACTCTTTTATTTGGTTTTCTTATATAATGAATAATATATACGTTTTTTTTTCCTTTCAATTTTCCTGCATTTCTACCAAGTAAGGAGAAATAAATTTATTTCCTTCCCTTTTCTTTTCCTTTTCCTACCTTTGTCCTTTCCTTTCATTTTCTGTCTTTCCTAGGAAACAGTGTTAGAGCCTAACATTTCCTATCAAGTGAAATAAACAATAACTTTACATAGTTATAGAAACTAATAAAAGTAATGAAGCAACATAATCTTTAATCACCTACATGGTGAATACTAAGCAATAAAAAGAGAAAGGAAATGTCCTCACAGAATACTTGTCACATTTTTTTTTTCATATTGAAAATCGATTAATGAATATTGCACTCATGATATGGAAATTGATTAAACATGATCAACAATGTCACAAACCACTTTGAATCTAAGCAAGATACGTGCACAAATTTGATCAAAAGGAGAAAATAGGTCGACAAAAGCTGTTATAGGAGAGCTGAATCTGTGACTAGTATTGATTTCAGTTTAAAGAATTGGATGGTTACCAAATCCTTGCTGGCTTCAACATTGTAGATGTTGAGGAAGCTTTTGAAGTATGAAAGCAAGAATTAATGTTTTGTTAGTGGGAGTAAACTTGAATTTTATTGAGAGGTTGGCTGAATGGAGAGAAAGGGAAAACTGAAATTAAGATTTAGGAAGAGGTGAAAGCTACGGATATAGATATTAGAGAACAGAATTATCCTAGAGAGGAATAGTCGAAAGGTGTCAGACAGTCTCAGTGAGAAAATTTCCAAAATAACTGGGAAAGCTCATAAACATAGTATCAGTATTGTAATATCATTGAAATTTAATTAAGTAGTTAAAATGCTTTGACGAATGTGTATGTCTGTGCATGTGTATTGGGTATTGGTGGGATGAAACGGCTATGAAACTCCCCATCCCTGCCCGGAAACCAATTGTGGATTCCTGTTGCAATCTCTGTCACATCCTTGTACTGCTGTTTAGTCTACTTTCTCAGAATATCTTATGCAGCTACATTGTATACCTTTACCAGGAGTATGGGCGCAACCTTGCTGCCTTGGGAGTGGAAGCAGCTGATATTACTGCATATCGATCCTTATGGCAGTGTGTAGCACCTGCTGATAGGCAGGATCGGATCAAGTTTTAGGATGATCATCTGGTTATCTTTTCTCACGCATGGTAAAGCATTTTACTGCATCTTTAAGTTGATCTTCTTGTCATTTTCTATTTTGTAAATGCCTATTTAAATGAAATTGTAAGCCATTGTTTTGCATCTATTGTTGTTGGTTTTACTATAAGATTTTGCACAGAAAACTTCTCAGCATGTCAAAGTATTGGCTTTATTTTCTCGAATAAAAATATTGGGACCTTTATTTGGAGGTCGAGTGTTATTATGATGTAATTGGACGTTTAAGCTTTAAATTTTTTAATAAAGGCTTAGCCTAATGTTTTCTTTCTTTTTATCATTTATATTTCCGTTTATTCATTTTTCCAAAGAAATTAAAAGATAATTAAAAAAAAAAAGGAAATCATATTGAAATTAGATTGAACTGGACAAAATCTTGAATTTTAAATTGGACAAGTCTTTATCTCATTTGTCCTACAAATGAGTAGATCTCAATTCAATCTAAGAGATCCATCTGCCTGAAACTCAATCCGAATTCATCAAAGTTGATAATATTTCAGTAGCATATGGAAAATTTGTATGGTATATTCGTAAGATGGTAAGGATTAAGAAAAGTGAGTTGCCCATATAAGAATTATTACCACTAATAAAAAAAATTAAATAAGTGGACAAATTTAGACATCTCATGTCATGATCAGTGAATGGATCTGTCATTCATTGAATAGTAGCAGCCAACAAATCTCAACCTCATGTGAACAAATTTACAAGTCAAAGCATTGTTGTCGCATTCTTTCGTTTAAATGATGCAAGTTTGAATTGATTCCCAAACCTTTAAGTAGCATACCTGAAAGTTAATATGTGCTATTAGCTAGGAAATGACATTTTTAGAGCATTTCAATTTTTGGGGGATGGGACATTGATACGAGGCATGGAGATAATGCACACTTTGCTGGAGAGACTGCTGCTATGCTACGGCTCTAATGAGGATACATTGCTTGGGGACCTGATGAAAAGCTACGCAGCAAATTCAAATCATCCATATTTTTTTCACCAGTTCTTTCGCCAGCCAGTACCGCTATCTTATCATCGCGTTCCTCAATTCTTTTTAAAATAGCCTAGAAGAAAGAGAGACACAAATGTTCACAGAAGCCATAACTATAAAATTATTATATAGAGCAACTAAACTATGATCATAACGTACCCTTCACTTAGTATCTAGATCGAAAGTAGAACCTTCCGACTCAAATGACTCGGACATTGGGGAGTCAACGTCGAGTGCAACCTTCATTTTAAATAAAGTCAAATCATTTATCCATGTAATTCATCTGGACCTAACATTAAACAAACTTGTATAACAAACAAAACCTAAAACGCTTACCTCTCCTACTCTGTAGCCTCGAATTTGTTGTTCCAAGTCAAGTCTTTCTCGGATGGCTTCATCCGTCCATCCACAAATTCAAGGTATTAAGCCGGGAACAGTCTGCTCATTACGAACATGTTGATCCAAATAAAACATCTAAAAAAATAACAATGATATAATCAATTCAATGCTCAGAACAATAATCTGTTAAACCACATTGAACTATAACTAACACAAAGAGGAAAAGAACTGAGCCGAGGATGTAGGTACTCACTCTCCGCCCACAAGATTTTTAAATAACCTTCACCAATTCATTCAGTGTACACCTCCCCCCACTGCATAACTAATGTTAGAGGTATCATACACTAATTTAACCAGTCCGGTGTCGATCTCCAATCGGCTCGACGGAGCAAGTATAGTCTCAAAACAATACAATACTAATAGTCGATTAAAATCATCCAAATCTGTTGTTGCCTTTAACAACTGTTCGATTGCCTTTAGTAGCTACAAATTTCCTTGCACCAGGTTTGGATGGCTTCACTATTTTCTTCTTTACTACATTCAACTTCCAAACCTAAGCACAATATACCTAAACTAAGCCTACATCTATATTAGAGACCTTGACAACTTTATTAGAAAATTTAAAACTACAATCTAAAGGATCAAATTGTTCTATTAGTTACTTACATAATGAGTGGCAAAGGGTATAAACCTTAAGACTCAAAAGACCACCAAAACTTATATCCTTAATGGCATTAATTTTACAAGGACCATTTAAAACTACTTTTATTAACTTCACTGATCTAGAAGGACTACACCTAATTCTCAGTTCATCACCATCACGTCTGCTTCTCTTTGCAGATATCTTCACACATTCCATTGTTGCCATTGTTAAAATCTGAAACAAATAATAAAATCAAATTTTCATCTTTCATTCTTAATAACAAAAGTCAAAGCATTGCTTCAGTTGTTCTAAATTCACATTCTCAATAGTCGCATAATCTAAAGCACAAAACTAATTACTTCTCGGTTTCCACCAAAACCTTAACCCTAAACAACAAATCCTAGAAAAAAAATCTAAACAAAAAAATTCTCTTAGGTATTCAGATGCAAATGAAGAAGACGATGAAAGAGACACGAGAGTAAACGCTGGAGTATGGACAATTCATTTGGTTTGGTTTGGGTTCAAGATGGCTTCTATGAAACCATTCACCATGAAGGCTGACAAACACCATTCATTAAGATCAAAGTAGTAATTTCTTATAAATCATTTACTTTCAATTTTCACATGGTACTTAAATTCCTATATAATGGTATTCGATTACTAGTTATTACATTCAGTGTCACAAGTGTGGTACAATATATATAAAAAAAACAAGTCAATTACATATCCTTACACAAAAATATTTATATAAGTATTCGAATACGTTTAATGGATAATCAATTACTAGTTATTATTTCTCTATCTTAAAATCATTCAATCATTTTATAAAAATGGTATTCGATTTCCTATTTCAAACTATTCAAATATTCGAGTTAGTTTTGAGAAAAAAAGTTATACGTACATATGTTTATCTCTTAGGTATATGCAGAACTCAAATGATTTATATTGAAGGTGTAAGCGATACAGTGGTATTCGCAAGATACTCGGACTCGACTTGAGTAAAACTCGAATTCGACTCGATTTTAGTTGAGTCGAACTCGAGCTCAAACGAGTCAAATTCGAGCACTTAGATACCCGGCTCAAGTAGCTCGCGAGCCTAATCGAGCCTCGAGTTTTTATATATTTTAATAATATATATTATTATATAATAATATTTATATAATGAGTGTAAGAGTGAGTTCGAGTAGTTCGAAGTCAATCTTGAGTCGAGATCGAGTTTAAAAAAAAGGTTCGATCGAACTCGAGTCGAGTATCGAGCACCGAGTTTTCGAGTCGAGCTCGAACTCAAGCACCTCACTGTATTGATTCAGTTCGGCTCGATTACACCCCTAATTTACGTAACCTAACCAAATAGGTAATTAAATTTTCATGACTAATAGTCGATTTACCACTAATATTTTCGTCGCACTAATAACAAAAGGGTATACGATTTTCTTATTAAGGTATTTGATTACTCATATGGGTGCTGCTAGGAAGAAGAGTAATTTCGAGGGAGTAGAGGTCTTCAGTTTGGAAGATAATATGGTCAGCAAAGATTCTTCCTAAGGTTAAAAGCTTCATGCGGAAAGTAGTTCATAAGATTCTGCCCACTTCTTCAGCATTATATGAGAAGGAGATACAAATGGAAGTTAACTGTCCTACGTGTGGTGCAACAGAGGAGGATTGGTTTCATGTTTTCTTTCAATGCAGCCACAGCAAAGAGTTATGGAGGATGGTATCATTAAACCAATATGAGAGGGAATGGGACCAATGTATTTCTGTGGAGGAGTTTTGGTCAGAACTTTTAGGTAAGCTGTCTGATGATGATAAATTAGAGGAAGTCTTATACATTCTATGGTTTATATGGGAAAACATGAACAAATGTTTGCATAAGGGGTCCTGTTGGCCTACTATTACGATACTACACAAGGCTAGGAGCTTGAGAAGTGCAGCCTTGGAGGCTCAACGGAGGCCGATTAATGTTGGAGGAAATACTCCATCGAACTAGCAATGGCAACCTCCAAAAAGGAATGTTATTAAGATGAACATAGATGCTTCCTTTCACGATCGTGACTCTACTGCAGGGCTGGAACTTGTGGAGCGCTATTCCAGCGGTAAGATAGTCCTTTCAGGGTGTAAGGACATATAGCAGGTGGATACAGTGTTAAGTGTTGAAGTTCAAGCCATTTTATAGGTCTTAGAGATCGCGAAGGAGTACAATTTCAGCAAGGTATGGATTGAGAGTGACTGCTTAATAGTCATCAGTAAAATTAGGAAGAATAAGCTATCATACTGGGAAGGTGGTAGCTTAATTATAAATATACATCTTTTAGCTTCATGTTTTGCTTCTTGTGCTTTCAATTATGTGTCTAGGAATGCAAACAACCTTGTCACTTTATGGGAAGGTTGGCATATCAGTTTGAAAATCAGTCCATTTGGCTAGAAGCATTCTGACTTGGTTTGTAATTTGGATTTATGTGAATGAAAGTTAGCTATCATTACTTCAAAAAAAAAGGGTATGAAAAATATTCATACTCACAACAAAATAAAAGGCTATAATGTTTAAATTTGGTTAATTAAAAAAAATAACAAAAAGAATATGTTTTAGATGTGAGGAAACAACGTGAACAAAATCTCAGGTTATCTAGCAACCTACATAAAATGACAACCCTAAACTGAATGAACATGAGTTCTAAAGGTTTTTTTTTTCATGATCAAGAAATTCCCGATCAGTATATGCGCACCTCAAATCTAAAGGGTTTTTAGATACTTGATACTTGAACTAGAGTAACAAAGGCTCACACTGCTCGACAATTTCATATTTTCTCTCCAAACTTGGAGTTCACAACATATTCACTCCAGCTTGAGGGAGGCTAATAAAGCAAAGGCTAGTTGCTGTTGGTGCTAGTGCGTTGCAACTACTTGGTGCTGGTGCATGGTGGTTAATGTTGTTTTACTAGCCTAAGCTGAATTTTCGAATCAATGAACAATCGGTTAGAATTAGTTATCTAGAAATTAGCTAGATAAATTATCCGTATTAAGCTAATTAGCTTATTAGTTTACTAGTATATAAACAACACATTGTACAGAGTTTGAATATAAAAAAAGGGGGGAAAACTATTCTTTCTCATGAATGTGTTGTTTTGGAAATAAAAAGAATAATTCTTTTGTTGGACAAAATGCATGGATTTTATGTTTTGAAATGAACAAAATAAAATTGATAAAGACAAAAAAAATTTATATCTCATTGTGTAAACTATGTATTTCAATCACATGTACTAAAAATATAATCTTTGCAAATTTAGGCTGGGCTGAGCCAAGCCTAGATTTTAAATGGCAAAACTCAAGTTGGATCAAAATTTAATTGGACTTACTATCTTTGTTCGAACTTGATTTTTAGTTCGAGTCTACTCAAATTTCGAATAGACCTTCGAGCTTAATAGGATCGTTGGTCTATAGAAAGGTCTATTATTCATATAATACGAGTTATCTAAACGTATTCTCAAATTTTATACGTATTAATCATGTTTTTTGTATTTTACACATGTTAAATGTGTAAAACACATGTAACATACCCATAATATTGACAATCATAGACACGACATGATAATAGGATACAAAAATGATACGAATAAAAAACATGAAGGTCACACAGGTTAAGTTAATAAAAATAATATATAAATATAGAAAAAGTTAAAAAATAAATTTTATATTTAACATGTCGAAACGAATTTTGACTTAAAATATTTTACACGATATGAATACAATTTTATGTGACACAAACTAAATGCAAAATACATTTTTTGAAGGCTAAAATACTAAAAAAAACCCTTGAACTATTTCATTTTTATTAATCAAACCCTTATACTTTTATTGTACTTATATAAGCACTTATTTTTTTATTTGTATTCAAAAAAACTCTTATTCAAATAAAATAGTATAGGTGAAGAAAAGTCAATTTAAATCAATTTAAACAATTAAAATTTAGTTAATTCAATTCAATTAAATTGATTATTGGTTTAACTCAATTTTTTAAGTCTATCTATTCAATTAAGTTGATGTTCAAAATTATGAATCGGGTCAACTAAATTAATCGACCTATTTTTTAAATATGTTATCTATAATATATATAACCAAAAATTATATTATATTATATGATATTTATTATATGTAAGGAATCTTTTTATATAAGTTGGGTTTTAAAACCCATTAAAAAAAACTTGCTCATATTTATAAAAAATTAATTTATATTAAAATTTATTTAGATACAAATTAAATATTAATGACTTATTTAAATTCTCAAAAAAAATTTAAAACTTATCTGTATATCAATTAAAATTTAAAAATTTATTTAAATGCTATAAAAATATAAAAATTTATTTAAATAAAATAATAAAGTGCAGGTTTTTTTATATTTTAACCCCTTTTTTTTATAACTCAAATACGACTTTTCGTATATTATTTTTTAATCTAATCACGGTTATAAAATTGTCCGGTGTAATCCAACTGCATACCAACCGAGGAAAATAAAAGTGGCTGTAGATTCAAGTGCAGACGAAGACGATGAATCTTGACCGACTATTTCTCTCGTCTTCACCGATTTCATAGATGGGTCCATTCTTTGACTGCAAAGGATAAGAAAAAAGGTAACTATTTATGCGCCACTGGGTATTTCTCCGGTCTCCACCTTCTACCATCTCCTCCATCTTCATCTTCTTCAACTTTCAACAACTCAACAAATTAACAGGTGATACTTGAATATAAATGTAGAACTCATTATCTTCTTGCTCTTTGGTTTTATGATCTGATTTTGGCTGCGTATTTTCTTAATTGAGGAGGGTTTTCATTCATTTCTTCGTGGGGCTGTGGGCTTTAATACCCATAAAGAAATTGGATTTTTTTTTATGGATAGAACTCTTGCTAAAGGTTGACACTGATACCTGGATGGTTTTCAAGTTTGATTCTTGAATCTTGCTAATAGCTCGGGAGTTATTATACATATTTTCTTGCTGCTCTAAGTAATGTATTGTTGCCACTTAATATATGTTGTTATCACAAGCATTATTGTTATTGAAACTCAATTTTTCTTTCATAGTCATTAGATATGTTTTCATATCACATTATATATATCTTTAATGTGACATTAATTTTCGCTCGTGTTGTGTAATAGATATTGATTCAAAAAAATTTGATCGGATAAAAATTTGAATAAAAGATCTCTCAATATGGATCTTCACTTAAGAATTTATTAGAATTTTACGCTACTAAATTAACATTTTGAGTTATTATTACTCAAATTTTGAATGTCATGATTGTTAACTGCTGTTACAAATTACACGCAGGAGAAACTTGGTATTGGCGTGCTTGTTGGCATGGAGTCCAAGTTAGTTTTGCACAGTGGTGGTTGCCATTGCGGGAAAGTAAGATGGCAAGCCCAAGCACCTACCAGTGTCGTGGCTTGGAAATGCGACTGTTCAAACTGCTCCATGAGGGGAAATACTCACTTCATTGTCCCGCGTGGAAGGTTTGAGCTTTTGGGAGATTCCAAAGAGTTCCTTAGCACATACACTTTTGGAACTCACAAAGCAAAACATACATTTTGCAAGGTTTGTGGAATAACTTCATTCTATACCCCACGGTCTAACCCAGATGGCATCGCTGTTTCATTCAGATGTGTAGATCCTGGAACGCTCTCCCATGTCGAGATTCGGCATTATGATGGGAAGAATTGGGAGAACTCGCACAGTCAGAGTGGCATTGCTTCATTTTCGAAGGAGTAATCCAAAATTGAGTCCACCAAATAGCTGGTAGCTTCTTTTAAATAATTTGGTTCAACTTAGTGAACATGAGTATGTGCTATATATATTCTTTTTTTTACTTCTTACATATCATAATTTTCTAAATTTCTTAAATTATCAAGGTTGAACTTAAACCAATCATTAATGTCTACTACATTACTATATAACATTATAATTGAACATTTAGTTAACTAGTCATTCAATTCGACCTAGGAGCCGTTTGGTTTGGGAAAAAAAATTCTCTTGGGAAAAAAAATTACCTCTTATCATTTTACCTGGTAAATTTCAAGGAATATTGATTTTTTGCGTTTGGTTGTATTGAGAAATATTTGATTATTACGTTTGGTTCAAAGGAATTTAAAATTACTAAATGGTGTATTTTAATATCTTACCCTTTTGTATTTAATTTATTTAATCAAAGTTAATCAATTTATTTAATATGTAAAATATTTTGCTTTATTTAATTAATTAAGTTATTTAATTGTAAAATGTCAATGAAACTATTTATATGCAATACCTATTATCATCATTTAATCTTGGTATATTTAATACAAAAATTTTAAAAAATAAAAATATATAAAAAGAAAGAAAAAGTAACACTTGTATTTATTTGATTTTACATCTAATTTTTATATTATACAAATGATACAATAAAATTATAGATATGTATATTACTTTATTTATTTTTAAAAAACACATACACACATAATAATAATAATAGGAATAATACTATTGGTTTAGTTGTAATATTGATAAGTTTAAGGGTAAAGTGGTCGAAATATCAACTAAATTGAGGGTAAAATAGGAAAAAAAATTGGTTCGGGGGAATTTAAAAATATCTTAGGATCTGGAGGTAATCGTTTTATCTCGGATTTTTTAAAAATTTGTACTGTAGGTAAAATAAAATGACTGATAGAGGAGAAAATAACCGAATCAAACGTCAGAATTAAATGACGAAAAAGAATTACAGGGAAAATCTAAAATTCTCCTCAATCAAACGGTCCGTTAATGTAATTATGTTGCTATTCAATTTATATCCAAACCAAAAAACAAAATAAATATACGAAAAATTTTTAGCTTTATGAATTTGTTAAGAAATTAAATATAATGACTAAAAAAGCTAAGAAAAAATAAAAATAAAATAAAAAAATTGGACTAAGTAAGTGGTTAAGTGTCTAATGACCCAATTAATTATTGATTTAAGAGTAAACAACTATTTATATAAATGTTCACTAGTTTAATGGGCTTTATTTATAACTTTATTGTAATTTCTTTGAAATGATTTTTCTTTTTTATGTAGTCAATAATTTTGGATTTTTTTTTTTACTTTTTTTAGTTCCACTATATATAATTTAATATCAAATATTGCAAAAAAAATTAAAAATATAAATACATAATCAGTATCAAATAAAATATCAAATTTTAGAAATTTATATTTATATAAATGTTTATTAAATTTTTAAATTTTAACTTTAGTATTTTTGTTTTATTTTTATTTAACTATATAAAATAATTAATTAATTAATTATAACATTGAAAACTATAAAAAATTGTTTATAGTTCATAAAATTTCAAAAGCATTTGAACGTATCTAAACTCATCCGACTCGAGTTGAATTGATCCTAAAGTTAATCAAATTCAAAATTATCTGAATTTGAAAAAATTTAAATTCAAAATTATTCGAACCCAAAATAGTGAATTCGAAAATGTTTAAACCTTAAAACATCTAAACTCGAGAGATCCAAACTTAAAATTAATTTAAATAAAAAATGACCCAAACCTAAAAACAATCCAATTTAAACCTGTCATTTGTCACCTTTACTTCCTAAATGTGTTTAGTAAATTTTACATGTGTTCTACTTGTTCAGATCAACCCGACCGGATTATTCGAGCTTAATTCTCAGCCCAAGCCCCTTTTACAAATATATTGCAAAATCCTAGGGCTAGCTTGACCAAACCTGATCTGCTTAGTGCTGCTCTATAGTCTATAGTCTATAGTCTATAGTCTATGCTACTGATTTCTGCGCTATGTTTGAATTCTAAAATGCTATGATTTAACATTATATGGAGGAGAAAACGATAAAAAAAAAAAAGGACTTGACTTCTATTTTTCTTTAGGGTGCGTTTGATTCGAGAAAAAAAAATATTTTAAAAAATAAAATTATTTTTTATTCAGAAAAAAATTTTAAGGGGTAAATTTTAGGGGAAAAAAAACTTTAGATCCAAAAAAAAAATTTTTTGACTCAGATAATCTAAAAATATCTCAAGATCCGAATGTAATTATTTTATTCCAGATTTTCTTAAAATTGAGCACTGTAGGTAAAATAAAATGACTGATAAAAAGAAAAAAAATTGAACCAAACGAAAGAATCAAATGACGAAAAAAAATTACTGAAAAAAAAAATCTTCCCAATCAATCGCCCATTTACTTTTTGTTTTTTTGGGAACACAAATATTTAGGCATGGCAAACAATACTTTCCAGAAGCCTTCAAGCGTTATGGTCTAAAGTACTTAAAGGCCATTTACTTTCCCCATTCTTCTATGTTTAATGCCGTGAAAGGGAGGAAGTCGTCTTGGGTTGGAAGAGCTTGGTTGACGGCACTGAAGCGCTTAAAATGGGCACATGTTGGAATATAGGAAGCAGAAGGGATATCCTCATTTGGGAGGACATATGGGTGCCTACTCTTAACTCCTTCAAGGTTGCTTCTCAAAGGCCTTCAAGAAAGGGCCCTATGTTGATGTTCCATTTGATTGACCAATAAATGAGGATGTGGAAAAGAAAAAAAATTTACTCAGGAATTTGTTGACCGAGGATGAAACCAGAGCAATCTCATCGATCCCTATTGGAAATCCAAACAAGGGAGACTCCTTGATTTGGCATTTCACAAAAGATGGAACGTACAGTGTAAAATCTAGCTTTAACCTTCTTTTGTCCTCCGCAGCCTCTCGCCTGGACCATCTTCTAGTCATTGGAACAGTGTTGATAACAAGTTTTGGCAAAGTATATGGGGCCCGCCGTGTATTCCAAGAGTAAGGTCCTTCGTATGGGGAGCATGTCATAATGGTCTTGCAACAAAGGAGAACATTGCTAGAAGAATGAAACATGGCTTTGAGAAATGTCTGAGGTATGGTCAAGAGAATGAAACAGTGGAGCAAATCATGTTCTTTTGTCCTTATGCCATGGCAGTTTAGGGAGCCTTGAATTTCAATTATTATGAATTGTGTATGATAAAAGGAATAATAAAAATAGAAATAAAAAATAATAAAGTGTGTCATGTGGCGTACGAAAAATGTGTCATGTGACGTATGAAAAAAAATAGGTGGGAGATCGGATCTATCGCCTTGAAAACAGTATAACGGGAGACATAAATAAGATAAAAAAATGATATTTAATCTAATGATATATACGTAATTACTAGCAGAATAAATTTCTATAAGTAGATGTCAAGTATGACTTAAAAACTTAAGTCTATATTTTTTCTATAAAAATTCTGTCAAAATTCTCTTCTAATTTAAGTATTGGAGTACTTATGCAGAAAAAATCTGTCTCTCTCTGATTTTTTTTTTGCAGAATCTCTGGTAATACGTAACACAAAAATCAAAGTAAAAACGTCAGTAATACGTCATCTTTATGTTTGACAACAACACTATCCTAACAAGAAAAGATTTGGAGGTTTCTAGTGTTGGTGGGAAGAGGCGGTGAGGCCAATTCCAGTTTTTGAATCTTTCAAGCAAAGGCCTTATTGGCTATATTTGTTGGCACCTTTAGAAGGATAGGAACGGATTTATTTTGGGAGGAAGAATTAGGAATCTTATTGACACTTGGAAAGAGGCACATAGGAACTAGCAGGATTATCTGCAGCTTGAACCCACTTCTGAAAGAGGGGTAGTTCACTCTGGCAGAACCTCCAAGGTCCTTTGTTAAAGTTACCTGTGACTCCTCCTTCGACTCAGCTGTGAACAGAGCTAGTATAGCAGAGGTGATAAGGGACAATCAAGGGGTTATTGTGGAAGGAGTTAATGCTGTCGTTTCTTCCAACTCTACTCGTGTTGCTAAAGCCTTTGCGATTAGGCTTGGTTTGTGTTCTGGCAGTGCGAAGGGGTTGGAACAGAGTTATTATTGAATCGGATAACAGTTTCTCCCATTCACGTTGTTGGCAAACTATGGCTGTGGAAGAGGAATTTGTGAAATGAAAAACCATGTTTCCAGTTTATCCTTCAACTACGTAAGCAGAAAGCAGAAATGCAAATGGAGTAGCCGATTGGGTTGCTAGGAAAACCAGGCAAAGAGAATGTCCTATTGACTAGTTTACCCACCCACCTACTGAGTTACTAGGTCTTCTGTATGTAATTCAACTCATGTCTAATGAACGTCCTGTTTTGGAAATAAAAAGCATAATTCTTTTGTTGGACAAAATGCATGGATTTTATGTTCTGAAATGAACAAAATAAAATTGATAAAGACCAAAAAAAAAAAAATTATCTCATTGTGTAAGCTGTGTAATTCAATAACATGTACTAACAAAATAATCTTTGCAAATTTGGGCTAGGCTAAGCTAAGCCTAGATTTTAAATGACAAAACTCAAGTTGGATCAAAATTTAATCGGACCTATTATTTTTGTTCGATCTTGATTTTTAGTTCAAGTCTACTCAAATTTCGAATAGACTTTCAAGTTTGATAGGATCATTGGTCTATAGAAAGGTCTATTACTCATATAATATGATTTATCTAAACGTATTTCTCATATTTTATATGTATTAATCATTTTTTTTCTTTGCATTTTACACATGTTAAATGTGTAAAAAAACGTGTAAGATACTCATAATATTAGCAATCATAAATACGACATGATAATAAAATACGAAAATAATACGAATAAAAGACAAGATTGTGACACAAGTTAAAAGTTAACAAAAATTGTATTTAAATATAAAAAAAAGTTAAAAAAATAAGTTTTATATTTGTCATGTCGAAACAAATTTTGACTTAAAATATTTTATATGATATGAATACGATTTTACGTGACACAAACTAAATGCAAAATACATTTTTTGAAAACTGAAATACTAAAAAAGCCCTTGAACTATTTCATTTTTATTAACCAAACCCTTATACTTTTATTGTACTTACATAAACACCTATTCTTTGATTTGTATTCAAAGAAACTCTTATTCAAATAAAAGAGAATGAGTGAATAAAAGTCAATTCAAATCAACTTAAATAATTGAAATTTATTTAATTCGATTCGATTAAATTGATTTCTGATTTAACTCAATTTTTTAAACCTATCTATTCAATTAAGTTGATATTTAAAATTATGAATTGAGTCAATTAAATAAATCGATCTATTTTTAAATATATTATCTATAATATATATAATCAAAAATTATATTATATTATATTATATTATATTATATACAACGAATCTTGTCATGTAAGTTGGGTTTTAAAGTCCATTCAAAAAACAGCTCGATTGCTCATATTTATAAAAAAATGATTTATATTAAAATTTATTTAAGTACAAATTAAATATTAATGTTTTATTTAAATGCTCAAATGAAAATTAAAAATTTATATGAATATCAATTAAAATTTAAAAATTTATTTAAATGCTATAAAAATTTATTTAAAAAATAATAATAAAGTGCAAGGTCTTTTTTTATATTTTAACCCCTTTTTTTTATAACTCAAATACGACTTTCGTATATTATTTTTTAATCTAATCACGGTTTTAAAATTGCTCGGTGTAATCCAACTACATAATAACCGAGGAAAATGAAAGTGGCTGTAGACCGAAGTGCAGACGAATACAATGAATCTTGACCGACTATTTCTCTTGTCGTCACCGACTTCATAGATGGGTCCATTCTTTGACTGCAAAGGATAAGAAAAGGTAAGTGTTTATGCGTGACTGGGTATTTCTTCGGTCTTCACCTTCTACCATCTCCTCCATCTTCGTCTTCTTCAACTTTCAACAACTCAACAAATTAACAGGTGATACTTTTATATAAATGCAGAACTCATTATCTTCTTGTTGTTTGGTTTTATGATCTGATCGTGGCTGGGTATTTTCTTAATTGAGGAGGGTTTTAATTCATTTCTTCGTGGGGCTGTGGGCTTTAATTTTTTTTTTTGAATCCTGGCGGTCGTAAAATACCCATAAAGAAATTGGATTTTTTTTATTGGATAGAACGTTTGCTAAAGGTTGACACTGATACCTGGATGGTTTTCAAGTTTGATTCTTGATACTTGCTAATAGCTTGGGAGTTATTATACACGTTTTCTTGCTGCTCTAAGTAATGTATTGTTGCCACTTAATATATGGTTATTATCACAATCATTATTGTTATTGTAACTCAATTTTTTTATATATAAATAATAAGATGTTTTCGTATCACATGCGATATATGACATTCGATAAAGATTTGAATATGAAACCTTTCGATATGGATTTTCACTTGAAAATCTTACACTAGTAAATCAAGTTATTATTACTCAAATTTTGAATGCGATGATTGTTAACTGCTGTTACAAATTACACGCAGGAGAAACTTGGTATTGGCGTGCTTGTTGGCATGGAGTCCAAGTTAGTTGTGCACAGTGGTGGTTGCCATTGCGGGAAAGTAAGATGGCAAGTCCAAGCACCTACCAGTGTCGTCGCCTGGAAATGCAACTGTTCAAACTGCTTCATGAGGGGAAATACTCACTTCGTTGTCCCGCGTGGAAGGTTTGAGCTTTTGGGAGATTCCAAAGAGTTCCTTAGCACATACACTTTTGGAACTCACACAGCAAAACATACATTTTGCAAGGTTTGTGGAATAACTTCATTCTATACCCCACGGTCTAACCCAGATGGCATCGCTGTTTCATTCAGATGTGTAGATCCTGGAACGCTCTCCCATGTCGAGATTCGGTATAATGATGGGAAGAATTGGGAGAAATCATACATTCAGAGTGGCATTGCTTCATTTTCAAAGGAGTAAAATCCTAAATTGATTCCACCAAATAGCTGGCAGCTTCTTTTAAATAATTTGGTTCAACTTAGTGAACATGAGTAGGTGCTGCAAGAATGAAGTATTTATATGGAAGAATAAGTTTCCAACACAAGTATTTATAGAGATTGGTTAGCTGCGTTTGCAGGGTTTTGTTCCTATGATTTTGGATTGGTATTGGATGACTTTTTGGTCTTGTCTATGTAAGAGCACTTTGTACGCAAGACATTTTTGCTGAAATGTCTCTCAGCTCAGAAACTATTGCTTTGTTGAAATATGAGATGCCTTGAAGGGTTGCTAAGTGTAGGGGGTTATTGACAGGGCATTGTTTAGGAATACGAGGATTTGGTCTCAAAAAAATCTTTTGCGACTTTCAAAATAAGAAAAAGAAATTGCGTCAAAATTCCTCTAATTTGTGGTTCTTTAACTTACCCAAAATATCATTGTTAATGACTTATTATTCTATTAACAGTAAATTAGATTTAGCTGTGTTTATAATTTATATTTATATCATGAAAATTATGTTTATGTAGTGTAAAATAAAATAATTGTGTCCAAATTTATATCAACACAAAAAATATAATATTATTTTTTAATTTTTATTATATTTATATATAAATTTTACTTAATTTTAATTCGAATCATTTATATAGTTGGATCACGTGTAAAATTATTAAATCTTCACTAAATGATTAGATGATGTTTCATCGCAAACCATTTGAGAACTACAATTTTGAAGGCATACAAAGGGAAAGAACCATTAAGTCCAGCCCTACAGACACTGTTTTATAAGGCAATTGCATTTACATTGCAAATCATGTCAGATTGAAACAAGAGGACCTAAACTTCCTTTATTGACATATTGCCACTGTTCAATCAAATCAGCCAGTACCCGGCTTAAATAAGGTACGACGGAATCGAGCAACAACAACAACAAAAAAACAGTGAATCTCAAAAAGTTTATTAAGACTGAAATCCACCACTCACTTCTTTAGTAGCATTGCACTGCATTGTGCCATTATTTTAGATGCCCTGGTAATAGAATTAGTCCTGTAGAAATTGTCAACAGCAGCCTCGAATGGTGTCAAGCTTATCTCCTCAGTACAGTCAGGACTTAATGAAGGCCCAAAGGCAGCTGGTTCTATCTCATCCATGCGCAGTAGGTTTGGTGCCACCGTCCTCATCCTGCTGCGTATGGCCCCTACTGTATCGTAAGGTAAACGAATCCCTGCAACTTCGGAGAGTGCTCGAATGATCTTCCAATCGTCCCTAGCATCACCAACGGTAGGAACTGCAGGCACTGTTTGCTGGGTGCACCCTTCTGTATTTTCATATGTACCCTCCTTCTCACTGTATGCAGCCGAAGGAAGAATTACATTGGCACGATACACACTATGGTCCCCATGGTGCCCCTGATACACCACAAAAGCATCTGCCGGAACTTTATCCAAGTTCACGTCATCAGCACCCATAAGATACAAGAACTTTGCGGACTCAATGCTGTTGCTGGATTCTGGCACAAGTCCAAGGTCGAGGGCTGCAGCCTGGGCAGCATTGAGAAGCAAAACATTGAATCCATTCCAATCAGGTCTAATGACTTTCACATTGTTTGCAATGGCTTCAACAACTGAAAAAATAGCATCTTTGTCCTTCCTCTCAAACAGCCCAGCACCAACAATGATAGCTGGGTTTTTAGCATTTAAGAGGGCTGAACAAAAAGAATGACGACCCTCAGCAATCTCAAGAAGTGTTTGCGGGCCAGTGCCAAGATGCTGGCAATCATAGTTGAATTCTGTTGGGGGACCAATATATCCAACCTTAGCATTTGATGCCCGAACCGTCTTACGGATTCTGGCATTTACCATGGCAGCTTCAACTCTCGGCTGAAAATTAAGATGGAATTATATGATTAGATTATACTTACTATATATACAAAAACCCAAAACATTAGCACCATTAACACTCAGAATTTTTTTGTTCACAGGGAGATACAAAGAGGAAAGGGGGATTCGAACATTCAACCTAATCCTTTCTACGAAGAGGTTACACACTCACAATTTACTGTTCCGGCAGAAGTATTTTTTTGTTACTTCAATAGTCCTCTCAGGCTTTTTAGGTTTAAGGCCTTTTGACTAAGAATTTTGGACTATATAGGTAGAATTGTTTTTATTCACTTACACCCTCGATGCTACTCATAGATTTTTTATTTTCAACAACTTTTTTAGGGCTTTTGTTTGGAAACACTTTTTTTAGCTTTTGTCAATCAATATTTTGCGCTTTTTTTTTTGGGTATGTTTAACTATCTCATTTTTTGCTTTGCTTTTGATTCAGTTGCTCATTTTATCATATGAGATTTGAAGACTCCCATTTGACTTTGAATCCTACTTCAGAGAATACACCATCTGTCATTTATCATTTCATTATTTAATAATACTATATGTATTTGATTCTAATCACTTTTTAATTTATTCTAACAAAAAAAGTTAATTGAATACAGTCTCTTTACTGTTTTAATAGAATTTTATAGATTTAACAATACTATATAAGACTTCGGCAACATTTAACGAAAAGTTTATCAAAAGAATTTGAATTATATAATCACAAATATAACAATTATTTCATATAAACTACTGAAGACTAGAAATAGTTAAGATAAATAAAATATTACGAACAGCCTTTACTTTCATAGCAGAAAGTGAAGTTATTTAAAACTCATTATTATATAAAGATAACTTTGTATTAACCTGAAGAACTAAATTTTTGTTGTACAAAAGCTTAAGTACAAACCAAAGCAAAATATTACACTCCCATCCCACCATATACAGGTAATTCACACAGAAGACACTATCAAGACTAAAGAAATAATTCAGGGAAAGAAGAGTGAGTATGCCTCCAAACTATTCATTCAATTTAGAAGAAAAACATAACACCTCTTATGGGAGGGATTCCTAAAAGTAATTGCGAACTATGCACAATGGATGTGGACAAAACAGATTGCAACATTCAGTAAGAGCACAGGCAAGAAGTATACGATATAAGAATAGGGTTGCAAGGGAATTACCTGGGTACCAACCAGAAGGAATACATCTGCCTTCTCAAGACCAGCAATACTGCTATTCATAAGATATCGGTATCTTAAATCAGCACTAGGGCTTGAGCCAGTTCCTTCACACCACACATTGTTTGATCCCATGTTGTTTATCAAATCTTTAAGTGCCATCATGGATTCAGCATCAGAAAGTTGACCAGCAACCCCAACGATCTCCTCTGGTTTAGCTTGAAGGGCAACCTCAGCAACCACAGCCAATGCATCACGCCAGCTAACAACCTTAAAGCGCCCATCAGCTCCACGAATCATGGGGTCATTTAGCCTCTGTCTCTTCAATCCATCATAACAGAAACGAGTCTTATCTGATATCCATTCTTCGTTTATATCCTGCAAAGGTCAGTCAAGCAGGGAAAAGATTAACTTATCTTGTACAAATAGATAAATGTGGGCCATTAGCAGAAGAAATTGAGGTTTCATTTTGCTAAATCTAATTTGGAGCTGCAAACAGAACGTTACTATTCTTTTCTCCTATTCTCTTTTTTTATTTTTTATTTTTTATTTTTTTTTATTATAGTTGGAAATGTATCAATGAATCATGCATGTTAGTCACATAAAATGGAAATTACTGGTTGGACAGTATATAAACATCAAAACTTCAGTAATCTATAATAAGAAAATTTAATCACTTCAAATTCTTGAACAAATTGAAGAGAGCATTTACCCATTATTACCCAGATGGAACAAACCCCATTCAAGTAGTCCTCAATTCGCACATTCTTTAGGGGGATGTAACCATAATCAAACTCATAGAACATGAAATAAATTGCTGCCATCACCATTTTGACTTCAGAAACTTGTGATTACCAGAATGATAGGGAGCCACTAGAACACTCACATTCAATTTTACTAACAAATTTGCAACAAGAGAGGGAGCTAGTGCATCATCAGACCCCTCCAGTACATCAACAGGATTGTAATAATTCTATCACATATAGCCATGCCACACTTTTACATATCAGCAGCCACAAACCAAAAAATAAAATTTATCTTGCCAAAAACTACTGTAAAAAATCTACAAAATGATAACAAAAATGAATTGCTAAATATGCCACATGAATCACAATACACAATGAGAATTTATGTAAATATAAACCTATTTTTAAGTTATTGGCCACATCTCCTCGAGAACTTATATGAAGGCAGCTTATCTCATAACAGAAACAACATAACTTTGAGTTACTGAGGTGGTGAGCTCAAAACAATTTAAGACCAGCGCAAAGTAGTAAACAAGATAGTTCATTGCTTGATGGGTGTCAAACAAAAGATTCCTGAAATGAGTGTACTATAAGCATCTTATAGCAGTTTACCACTTTACCTCATTTAAACGTGGAAGGATACGCATAACCTCCGGACCTCTGCTATCAATCCGAATGTTGGATCCAACCGCATCAGTTACATCAATTGTCTCTGTTCCTTTCAACTCCCAGTTTCGGGCCTTAAATGCAAATGGTTTAGAGGTAAGGGCTCCAACAGGGCAGATATCAATTACGTTTCCAGAAAGTTCACTTGTCATAAGCTTTTCAACGTAAGTCCCAATTTCTTCTCCACTACCACGACCTAACATGCCAAGATCCTGAACTCCAGCAACTTCTGTTGCAAACCTGACGCACCTGATGAAACAACAAAAAGTTATAAGCCTCAAACTCAGACCTTGGCATCGTAGAACAACAACAGAGTTGCTTATAGATATCCCTCAAACAATCAAATCCTGAAAATATACAAGACGTAGTCTAGCCCCCAATCACTGCTGAAAGAAGAAGATGCAAATTTTTTCTTGAAACTCAAAGCAAAAAGAACGCCAAGAAAGCTGGGGATATTGCATAAACTTGGTAAAATCTATTTATGAATCACAGAGCAATCGAGTTTCATTTAGGCTTAATTGAGGTGATCCCCACAAGCAAAATCGTTAAGCATTTCGAGATTAAATCCCCTATCAGGGGCATGATTTTGCGTGCGAAGCTTTAGTACTTGGACTGAGTTGTGTAAATGTAGAAGAACCGCATCAATCTAATGTAATTAAATAAAATAACATTTTACACAGCAAATTCTGTAGGCCAAATTAATCACAATCGGAAATTAGACCATTGTAAGTGTAGGACAACTTGTGAATCAAAAGGTGCTCGACCTATGAATTAGCAATACCAATAATATTTGTGACAATGAGACACCCATTCTTCCTAAGATGGGGTTAAAATATACATTTTCAATTCCTATATCTAGCCAAAAATACCTAAAGGTAAAAATTCTCAAAGTTTTCGATTACTCAGAAAAAAATATCCTGGAGTAGATGTAATCACCCTTTGGATTTCATCTCTTCAATTTTATAGCCATCTTAAAATTTAATAAATAAATAAATAAAGGGGCTGGGGATATTGTTAGGTTGCTTTCTGACCTTGTACACTGAATGCACCGAGTCATGACAGTCTTTACTAAAGGACCAAGATTCTTGTCAACAACAGATCTCTTCATTTCAGTAAAACGGCCACGATCAGATCCAAATGCCATAGACTGATCCTGGAGATCACATTCCCCACCCTGATCACAGATTGGACAATCCAGTGGATGGTTCATCAGCAAAAATTCCATCACTCCTTCACGTGCCTTCTTTGCTAATGGTGTGTCCGTCTTAATCTTCATTCCTATGTCATAGTACCAAGCATAATTAAAGAAGATAATCCAAAAGAATAAACATAGTATTCAGGTAATAAGAACCAAATCAACAAATAACAGAAAGAGAACTTAGAGCAGAATCAGCAAAACTCCCCAAATGCTAAATTGTTTAAAATGAAGAGTAAAAGAAGGCGTCAAAACGCACAAGAATTAGTAGTATTCATAAGCAAGTATATTCCTAAACGTAACTAAATTTGAAGGATAAATGGTCCAAGCAATGATTAAAAAAAAAAAGATGAAGCAAAAATGAAATTAATGAAAACAAACATAATTTATGAAGAATAAGAGAAACAAATGAATTGGTTCACAGAGTACTGAATCATAACACTGTAATAGCAACCTTCAAAATAACAGAGAGAGGAACATTGAAGCAAATAAAATAGTATCCAAATAAAAGATTAAATCAAATATGAAATTTAACCCAAAAAAAAAAAATGAAATCGAAAAGCAAACCGGGTAGGGCGGGCATGGCACAAGAGGCGACGGGCTTAGGGGATTTTTCAACCTCGACAAGGCACATACGGCAGTTCCCAGCGATCGAAAGTCGGCTATGATAACAAAACCTCGGAATGTCAACTCCAGCGATCTCGCAAGCCTGAAGAACAGTCATGCCCTTAGGGATTTTCACCGGGAACCCATCGACGAACACCTCGATGGCATCATCAGGGTTCGGGAAGTGGACCCGAGCACCGCCCACGGGCTTCTTCTGTGAAGGCGGAGTGGGTTCCGGCTGCGGAGCTGCTGCGGCAGCTGAGGCATCGGGGGATTGGAGCTGGGGTTTGGTAACGATGGGTCGGAATCTAGAGTATTGAGAAGAGAGAATTTTTGAGGTTCTTAGGGTTCTTGAAGCTAACAAGCCTAATCCCATTTTTTTGGTTCAAGGTCTCTCCGAAGAGATCTCTAGCTTCCCTTGCTGCAGCTGTAAACCGTAAAGGGTGAGGAGAGATTTCGAAATGTTGGGTTGAAATGAGAAATGCAGGCGTGTGAATCCCACAAGTCGGGTTTCAAATTGACCCGTTTTTGTTTTCGTGGTCTTCTTTTGGGCTTTTCATGTGCGGGCAATTCTATTATAATGTTAATTTTATTATAACGATAACTTGTTTTATACATTTTAAATTTATTTTTATATGTTCATATTTATTTATAATAATATAAATTTACTTAATACCTATTAACAATAATCTCTCATGCTAGGATTAGAAGTAAAGGATAAAATGAAAAATTAGAAGTAAAGGATAAAATGAAAAGGAAAGTTAAGTAAAGTATTTTTTGTTTGAGAAAAATTTTTTAGCTAAAGAAAAGAAAGTAAATAGAGGAAGCAAAAACTAACCTAACATGAAAAATCAACTCGATTGACTCGAATCCAAACTTAATCGATCGGATTTAACTTAAAAGTTAATAATTCAAATCGAACTTGATCCAAATCTAAATTGATTCAAACTCAACTTGATTTAAATTCATACTGATTCGAATATAACCTATCTGACCCCGATTTGATTCCGATCCAAATCCATCAAAATTCAAATTAACCTCAACCTGACCTGATCGAACCTGAATTGATCCAAATCCAAATTAACATAAACCCAAAAAGATTAAACTCAAATTAAGACTAACATTAAATTTTAAATGTCAGATTAATGATCGAATTATGATATTGTGGTAAAATATATTTTTTTTAATAATACAAGTGTTATATTTTTTGAATCTAGTTAAATTTAAATGTTCACTTATATATTGCGTTCATTTAAATTTAACCAAAAACAAAATTCTACAAGAGCTAACATAAAATCATTTAATGACTAATATATCACATAATACAGAAGCTATGTCACCTACACTCAAAGCCTTTAATTTTTCTATAAAAAATAAAGAAAAATTAAAGAAATGTATAATAATCAATTCTAATATTTACTAAGGATTATCAGATCACTTTAGATACTTAATGTTAATAATTATTATAGATAATAGAAATAAAATGAAAAAGACGTAATTAATTTTTGAAAATTGATAAATTTTATTAAAAAACTATCACACTAATTATTGAATATGTTGAATATTTCGATCCTAATTTATTATCAATCATGCAAAAAGAAAGATTTATTTTTATAAGTTCTATGATTCTTGAAAATATGATTTCAATTCATTTTCATACAAGAAACATCACATTAAAGGTGACAAAGGCCTAACCAAGAAAACCCGTCCGACCAAACCCCGACCAACCCCGACCAACCTAATTTGACTAAAGAAGTCAACAACTTGAACTCGACCTAATCTGAGCCCGAATTGATCATAACCCAAATTGACTCGAATTCAAATTGACCCGAACCCCAGTTGATCCGAACTTGAAATGGTTTGAATCCGAAATGGACTGATTTTTTTTTAACCTAAACCCGATCTAATCCGAACCCAAAATGATTCGATTTTTTCTTAACCTAAAATGATCCAATCCAAAAATAACTGAACCCAAATCCGATCTGACCAACTCATTTGCCACCTCTAGGAGTAAGTACTCTTTGCTTTTTGTTGACTTATTTAGTTTCTTAATATAACAATTTGGGGTAAACAGGAAAAAAGGAAACTTGAAAAAAAAAAATTTAACAGTTACCAAATTTAACCTTATTGTATTATAAAATTTAAAACAAAAGAGGCTATAATTTGAAAAAAAAAATATTGTAATTAATCATTTCATTTACTTTCCACTGCTTAACAAAATAAGGGTTATTAGAGTTATTTTCTTTTCCTTTATTAATTTTAGTTATCCAAATAAGGAATACATGTACAATTTCTTTTCCCCTCATTTCCTTCACTTTACATTCCTTTAATTTTCATTCTTTTCTTTTACTAATATCTATCCAAATATAGTGTAAGTTTACATTTATTTTTATATGTTTACGTTTGTTATCATATATTTATGTCTTTTTTACACTAAATTTATGTTTTTCCATATGTTTATGCTTCTTATCATGCAAATACGTCTATTGATATTAATCTTAAACTTATTTTCATGTGTTTACAATATTTTTAACATGAAATAACTATAAAATAAGTATAAAATAGGTCAACCTTATAATAAGGTCAGACTTATCCAACTAGAGAAACCACAATATGTGAAGAATTCCAAGATGAAATTCTAGCTTTACTATTTTTACTCATGAGAAGTATGTACCATCTTTTCTTGAATTGCTAATTTTTAATACAAAGCTTCTACTTTTTGTTGTGGAAGCTCCTATTCTAGAATTGAAGCCATTATTGGATCATCTCAAGTATGTGTTCTTGGTAGAGAAAGAGACACTACCGGTAATCATTGCAAAGAATTTAACATCTTTGCAAGAAGAAAGACTTATGCGTATGCTTAGAGATCATAATACAGTAATTCGATGGACTATTGCTGACTTAAAAGGGATAAGTCCAGCCATATGTATGTACCGAATCTTGCTTGAGGAAGGTTCAAAACCATCAAGAGAAGCCGAACGAAGATTGAACCCTCTAATGATAGATGTAGTAAAGAAAGAGATATTGAAATTACTTGATGTTGGTGTGATCTATTCTATCTTTGATAGTAAGTGGGTTAGCCTAATACAAGTAGTTCCTAAAAATACAGGCATCATAATGATAAGAAATCAAAATGATAAGTTAGTTCCTACAAAGATGCAAAACAGGTGGCGAGTTTATATTGATTATAGAAAATTGAATGTTGCAACTCAAAAAGACCACTTTCTTTTATCTTTTATTAATCAAATGCTTACAAGGTATGTTGGTTGTACTCATTATTGTTTTCTTAATGACTATTCAGGTTACAATCAAATTGTGATTGCTCCAGATGACCAAGAAAAGACTATGTTTCCATGCCCATTCGGTACCTTTGCATACCAACACATGCCCTTCGATTTTTGCAATGTTCCTGCCACATTCCAAAGGTGTATGGTTAGAATTTTTCTAATTTTATTGAAAAACATCATAGAAGTTTTTATAGATGATTTTACAGTTTATGAAAACTCCTTTGATGCATGTATAACATTACACTAGTATTTGAAAGATGCATGAAAACTATCCTTATATTAAACTAAAAAAATTGTCATTTCATGGTACAACAAGGTATAGTTTTAGGACACATTATCTCATGTAAAGGAATTGAAGTTGATAAATCTAAGATAAGCATTGTTCAATCCTTACCCTACCCTGCGAATATGCAGCAAGTTCATTCTTTTCTTGGACATGTAGGTTCTTATTAAAGATTTTTCAAAGATAGCTTTACCTTTATGCATCAGCTTACTACAAAAGGATGTGGAATTTGTATCCAATAATAAATGCAAGGATGCGTTTGACAAATTGAATGAGTGTTTGATTTCAATGCCAATTATTCAACCAAATTGGAATCTTCCATTCGAGATAATATGTGATGCAAGTGACTATGCCATGGGGGTTGTTTTAAGGCAAAAAATTGGTAAAGCTGCTCATGCCATCAACTATGCTTCAAAAGCTTTAAATAGCGCTCAACACATTTATTCCACTATAGAAAAGAACTATTGGCCATTGTTTTTGCTTTAAAAAAGTTTCGATCTTATTCACTTGGTACTAAAGTAATTGTTTATTTTGATCATGCACCTCTTAGATACTTGTCATCGAAGAATGAAGCAAAGCCAAGGTTGACAAGATGGATTCTTTTACTACAAGAATTCAATTTGGAGATTAAGGACAAAAGAGGAGTTGAAAATTTGGTGGCAGATCACCTAAGTAGATTGGTAACAAAGAGAGATGTGTTACCTTTGTAAGAGTTCTTTTCGAATGAACAATTGATGGCAATGGATGTACAAACACTATGGTATTCTGATATTGTGAATTATTTAGTTACTAACACTTTGCCTATTGATTTCAAAGAGACAAGATCAAGAGTGATGCAAAATATTATATATAGGATGAGCCATATTTGTGGAAACATTGGTCAAACCAAGTGATGAGAAGATGCTTACCTGAGAATGAAGTCCAACTAGTTTTGACCTTCTATCATTCTTATGAATGTGGTGATCACTTTGGACTAAAGAGAAAAGCAAATAAGGTACTTAAAAGCAGTTTTTATTAGCCTTCAATATTTCAGAATGCTTATTACTTTTGCAAGATTTGTGAGCATTGTAAAAAAAAAAGGTTAATTTAACTTAAAAGAATCAAATGTCGTAAGTTCCTATTATGGTTTGTGAAAATTTTTATGTTTGTGTATTGATTTTATGGGACATTTTCCTTCTTATTTTAGTAATGTTTATATTATTCTTGTTGTTGATTATGTTTCAAAACAGGTCAAAGCTAAAACCACTAGGATCGATGATTCTAAAGTTATTGCAGAATTTGTGAAGACTCATATTTTGTTAGGTATGGAACATTGAGAACTTTGATAAATGATAGATGGACCCAATTTTGCAAAAGAATGGTGGAGGCATTGCTTAACAAATACCATGTTACCCATAAGGTGTCAAAGGCATATCATCCACAAACAAGTGGACAAGCGAAAATCTCTAATTGAGAGATCAAGTTCATTCTTGAGAAAATCGTTCATCCATAAAGGAAATATTGGAGTTTAAGGCTTAATGATGCATTACGGGCATATAAAACAACCTATAAAATAGTGATTGGTATGTCACCTTATAATTGAGATACAAAGCTTGACAACTTTAAAGATATTCAAGGTAAATCGCAATAGACTTAAGTCATATTATGAAGGGTTCCAACTATATAATGTGGAGGAAGTAAAGTTGGAGGATCTAGTTATTGATGATTGAGATGTGGTAGAGTTAGGCAAACGACGTTAACAAATGCGCTGCTTGGTTTGTCATTTTTCTTTTAATATTTGTTTGTTACGTGAGTACAGTATTAAAATGTTTTTAGGTCTCGAACTACCTAACTTGGTTTAAGGTTTTGAACCTAAGGTCACAGTCTAATTTCTTATTAACTTTCATTTATTAAGTCGAGATGCAATTATCTATTTCGATGAAATTTCGACAGCATAACGGCTTATATTTGGTCATACCCAACCTGTAAGGTATAAAGTATAATAGTTTATATCCACAAGACAGTTGATTTTATATTTATTTTCTCAATCGTAATAAATGGCCTTATTATCAATATTAATTCATTTATATCCCATAACACGATAATTAACTTTCATAATTATGTTTTAACTCAATCGATATCCCGACTCATGTACTGAAAAATAACTGTCTGAAAATAAACACAATTAAATAGTATAAAAATACACTGATATGAGCTACGAGATCTCCAAAACATTAATTTCGAAGCTGATACTGATGTTGATGCCAATGCACATCTAGTCTAAACCTGTGATGAGAAATAGAGGAGGTGAGCTTTGGGGAAAGCTCAGTAAGTAAAACACACAAGCACAGAGGTAATAGCATATAAGATACGAATTCTAATGCATGCCTAACGCATTCACATTCGATCGTTCTTTTCTATCACTTATTCAAATCACATTTCGAAACTTATCGAATGTTACACTTTTCTTGAGTTTACGGACTAGAATATTATCTAGACGTTGTCAAGTCTTTCAAACATAAAGGTATTTTGAAATACCTAGATTGGCTATTAAACTTGACCACCTGGAATTGAATATACCCATAATGTTTGAAATTCGAAACGTAATTGAATGCAAAAAATCAAAGTTTAATGTAATCCAAGCATGTAAGCTCTTTCTTCTTGAATTGCTTACGTTCATATTCATCCTCAAAACATAACCATTTTTTGAAATCACTTCATATAATCCAAAACATATCACATATCACATATCAAAATATATTCATATATTAAAAAAACCTATCTTATTTCGAAACATAATCTATGTCGAAACAGCTTTCTTATTGGGAACATATCTCGTATCCAAAACATATATACATCCGAAATATATTTTTTATCCGGAACTCATTTCATATTCGAAGCATATTTCTTATCCGAAATATATCACATCAAAATATATTCGTATATTCCAAAACACACTTCACAATTCGAAACATATTTCATATTCTAAAATCCGCTTCACAATTCAAATTATATTTCATATTATTTTTGTTAACTATTTTAACCATTTAGATGGGACACTACTAACTATTGTATCCCGTCAGCTGAGACCACATCATTAACTATTATCATCCCCGTTAGTAGAGGCTACACCATATTCATTTCATCTAGATAGGATATGTTCTGTGAACCATACTCATGTTTATAAACATTTCCAAAAACATATTTCTCACTTCAAAACATTTTTCACATTTCAAAACACATTTCACATTTCAAAACACGTTTCAACACATATTTCAAAATCTAAAAAACGTTTCATATGATCATTATTTTAACCCATGATTAAGAAATTATCAGAATCTCAAAATACATGACCATTGCTAACATTATAACCTATCAGCAGGACCTAAAATTACCAACTATTATATACCTCATCAACAGGGACCGAAACATTACTAACTATTATATACCCCATCAGAAGGGGCCAAAACATTGCTATTTATATCACCAATAATAGGTTATATCATTGCTAACTATTATATACTCTACTAGGAGGGACCAAAAATGGTCATGGCTAACTATTATCTCCTGTCAACTAGCAAAACATTTAGTTCACTCTTACCTATCACATATAGCTCTTGAATATTCTTCAATTTATGATTTAGGACTCATTTTATTCTATATGATGCTACCACGTATCTACGGAATTAACTTATATCTCATGGTGCTACTTCGCACCTCAATGATCAATTATCGATTTCATATTCTTATCAATAATCTAATCACATGTTCTTATCACACTTATAATCCTCAAACATGCTCTAATTTATGTTCGAGGACCTAAATTTACTCTATATGATGTTACCTTGTATCTATGAATTTAACTTAGAATTTTTTAAGTTTAGAATTGTCTCGTACGATGCTTCTTTGCATCCAAAAAATGAATTACTAACCCGATATGTGTTCACGATTATTCTTTATCACTCTATAATTTATTGATAATTCATTCGATTCGATTACATATGAAATCCTTGGGCATTTCCTAATTTCCATCTTCATAATTAAATTCATTATTTATGAATTTAATTAGTAGATTTTAGATTCCATACTTAAATTCATTAATTATAAATTTCATTCGTAGCTTATACAATTTAATTACATAATATGCTACTTGATATAGTAGTCAATTCTTCATTTTCATATTTAAATTCATTAATTATGAATTTAATCGTAGCTTATGCAATTTAATTAAATAAAATGTTATAGCTACTATAGCAAGTAAAATTTACTTACCTTGTATACTAATACAAGTTGTATCAAGTGAAGTTCACTTACCTGAGATACCATGATGGCACGCAAATTGAGGTTTGATTGAACTCGCGTTCGTCGCCTATTGTCGCACTACACGTTTAAATATTTAAAATAGCCAAATCTGGTATTTTACTAGTTTATCCTTAAAACGAGGCACCCAAAAAAATCTATTTTCTTTTCTCTTTTTTTTCTTGCTGAACCTGTTCAGACTGGTTCATCCCATTTCTCTTATATTGAACAAGTTTAGCCTCTGTTTTAGCCAGTCTGGACCTCGCCGGTCGATTCTCCAATCGATCTTTCTCTAACTAGGGCGTGGGGTCAAGCGGTGGCTTCGGTGCACATGGCGTCTGGAGAGTAATGACGGAGGATGACGGTTCGACCCCTTCTCTCATCCGCATCACTTTTTCCTTCCTTTTGTCGGATTTGTCTTTTTGGCCTAATTCCGACCTAGCTCCCCTATCGACGGTCACGTTTTCACCTCCCCTTAGCTAGTCGACACCGGTCTGGCACTCCCTCCCCTCTCTGACGCTCTCTTCCTTTTCACTCTCTCATCTCCTTCTTTATCTTAAACAGAGGAAGTTTTGGGTCGGTGAGATATTTCCCACGGACTCATTTTCCTCTTTTTTTAAATCTAAATTAAATATATAATATATTTATATATTTAATTAAATGTATACATATATTTACACATTCATCTATATATATATATACATGTATACTTAAATATATATTTATTTATTCATTTTTGTATATATAATATATATCCAAATAATCACTTATAATTATGTATTGATAAATATAATTATATATATTTAATTAAATATTTGCATATGCAATTAAATATATATCTAAAACATTTTCTAAATATTATTTCATATACTTTAAATTTATTCCCAAAAGTAGAGAAATTTTGAGTTATCACAATTTATCTCTAAATTCTACCAAATTCTCTCCAATTTTCTCTGACTCCAATTCTCTCTGATTTTCTCAATTTAAATTCCTAATATTAATTTTTCACTCAAATTCTCTCTGAAATTCAAAATCTAATTACATTATTCTCTTTTATTCTATAACATAAATCTAATTTTCTCCAATGCCCTTCCTTTTTTTTCAATTATGCAAAGTATAGTTCCGACTTCCAATATATATTCCTACATTTGTTTCTTTCAAATTTCAAATTTTCAAATATATTTATTTAAAAAATAAAAATTTTCATATTTGTTTTGTCGTTCATATTCTGTTTCTCACCCTTTCGATTCTATTCAAATTCCAGACTTGGGTGATGAATCTTTCAATGAATTCAAACTAGATATTTGTGAGACCCCATGTATGTGTAGTTGTATATATGTACATGGAAATGTAAATGGTGATATACTTGTAATGTGGAGTATATGTGATGTAAGTCCATAAGTTAATGTACACTCGTGTAATAAGAGTTGTGATTATACGTATAAGTTACATTATGTATAAATGTGAAGAAATTGACTCAAACATGTGGAGAATGTGAGTAGAATGGATTATGAGTAGTGTGGTAAAATGGAAGTAGAATTGCATAAGTTGTGCACTTCCATTTGATTTATATCATGTAACTTTGGATATACAAAGATTCTACACAAGTTTTAATGTGTATGAAGTGTGGATGGATGCCATTTTCAAGTCTCAAAGATGATTAGATGAGAAAATGATCATGGCAACAAAATGTATGAAGTTTGGTAAGTGTTGCTGTAGAAGAACTGCAGAAAATCTGAAAATTGTGAAGGGCAAATCGATCTCATAGGATGAGAAATCGATCTGGAAGAGTCAGAATGCTCTTATTTGGGCAATCGAATAGAGCAGATCGATCTCCTAAGCATTCTGTAATGAAAAGATCGATACTCAAGCACCTAGATCGATCTCCTTAGCTCTCTGTTTGGGAGCAGATCGATCTCATGCTTCGACAGATCGATCTCATGCTTAAAATGTCGTGAAAATGAGGGATTTAAGGGGACCATATCGATCTCCTCTTGGTGCAGATCGATCTCCTCAAGCTATTTCTATAAAAGGAGTGCTGAAAATCAAAAAAATTTGGGAAAAACACTATCCTTCCATTTTCAACCCAAAAACCTAACTTTCTCTCTCTAAAATCAACCATTTTCAGTAAGATTTGAAGAGAGACCATTGGAGGCAAAGTTGTTCCTATCAAAGAGAAGAACAACATAGTTGGAAGGTATTTTCCCATTGTTGGTATTGAAGGAGCTAAGGGCATTGTCATTTGGAGCAAGTAGAGAAATCAGATTTGGTAAGATTCTAACACTCCAACTATGGTACATTGTCTATTTAAGTGATTTTGGAGTTGTTTGGCATGAGTATGGATGATTAGAAACTATCACTACAAGAAAAAGGGTCAACAGCGATGGAATTAGCGACAAAATTTTCGTCGCAAATTTGAGCATTCCGTTGCAAATGAGTATTAGCGACGAAATTAGCGATGGATTTTTCGTCGCTAATTTCGTCGCTAAATTTGAGGTCGCTGAAAGTTTTCCGTCGCTGAGGATAAATTTTCGTCGGTATTTTCATCGCAAAATTTTTCGTCGGTGAAGGCCTTTAGCGACGGAAATTCGAAGCCATTTTTTCCGTCGCTAAGTTAAATCAGCGACGGATTTCTGTCGGTATTGAAATATCTATGATTCCGTCGGTAAAACCAATCAGCGACGAAATTCCGTCGCTAATTATCTCCGTGACTGAAACACTAATAGCGACGGAATTCCGTCGCTAATACTATCCGTTGCTCAAACCCTAATTGCGACGGAATTTCGTCGCTAATTGTTTGATTAAATTAAATTTCCGTCACTGAAACATTTCAGCGACAGAATTTTCATCGCAAAAAGCTATTTTTTGTTAATTAATTAAATTTTTCGTCGCTAAATGTGTTTAGCGACGGATTTTCGTAGCTAATTTAACATCCAAATTTTTTAATACTTTTTTTTATTAAATTCGTGTACCTAAAATAATGGAACAGACCTGTAGATCCAAATAAAAACAAATATAACATATATATCACAACTATATGTCAAAACTAACATCAACTATTACTTGATAATCATCATCATATACAGTCCGATCACTACGGAATAACATATATCATCCAGAATTCATCCATCGATAATAAAATAAAATGTGTACTCTCACTGATTAGGGTGACCTCTAGATCCAGACGGTCCAGGTCCAGGTGCTCCTGTGTTATTGGCATTCCTTGCCATCAAATCCATCATCTGATCCATAAAATCAGACAACTTTCCTTCCAGATTATCAATCTTGTTTGAAATGACTCTGACGTCCTCTTTCACTTGCTGGACCTCTGCATTTGTGTCAGGAGTACCCATCACACCAGGAGTAGGATAGGGAAAAGGACTATATGCTGAATGAGATGCGCAAGAAGATTGGGTGGAACCAGAGGCAGCTGCAATGTTAGTACCCATTTGTAAATCAAGGCGATGTGGCCTAGTCCCGAATCCGTACGTATGTGTACGCGTACTCTCCATCCCTCCAATTACCTCACACCATGCAGCTCGATCAAAAGGAGGATGGGTGCTTATATCCTCGCCGTATTTCTGAGTCAATGAAGTAGCGTACTTTTCCTACAATGTAATTAGAAGAAGGATAATAAACTGTAAACTTTAATAACGAGAAAACCATATTAGAAGCCAATAGAATGCATTACGTACACTGACAGATTTGGACTTGTTGTCCACATAATCACCATCTCCACCTAAACGTCTATGCGTCCGATCAAACAATTATTTATATGTCGGTGCTCGACCTAGACGTTTCGCCTACATTAAAAGATATGCAATTTTATAAGAAAGATATGAAATTCTTATAAGGAATAAAAATTACATTAAAATAAAAGTCAGCAGTAAATTAAAAAATAATTTTATTATTTGGACTTACCATCCTATATTCATGTACCAGAAAAGAAACAGAACCACTTGTATGCTTTGTTATCGTTCCTTCTTTTTCCGTCAACCGATTCTGTTTTCCTTTTTTTGACTTCGCCTCCCACCTTTCAGTCCCCCATTCATTCTCAACTAATTGATCCCATATTTGGACTGAAATCCACTTCAACTTGTTGTACCCTTTACAGTCAGATATTTTATCCGTATTAAAATATTGCATTGCTTGTCTTCTCTCCAACTGCAACAAGTCTCTAAAACGTGACTTGCATAAGTGCTCCCAAATTGTATAGACATTATTAGTTTGGTTATCAGACCACCAGTGTAAGACCCGAATTTAATTAAAATACAAAAATTAAATAAGAAAAGATGGGGGACGTATGAAGGAAGTCGGGTTAAATTAATCCCGGACACGTGTAAGGGCAAAATGGTCAAAAGACCGAAAAGCCGGTATAATTTTGATAAAGAAATTTAATTAAAAATATGGATTTAAGAAATCTTGGTCAATAAAAGTGAAATAAAATTATTTCGGATTAAATTGATCAAGATATTAATTTATTGGAATTAATCGGGATTAATTGGAATTTTTAGTTCAGAAAAATAATCCCGAAAATAATCGAAAAATATACCGAAAGGTCACCCGGGACAATATCCCGAAAATACGGAGAAATTATACCCGAAAAAGGATTAAAAATAAATTAAATAAATTAAATAAAATTAAATTAGTTAAATGAGAATAAAATAATAATTTTGTAGATGTTTTGGGGTATTTAATATATTTTAATGAATAGTAAAATAATTAAAATAAATAAAAATAAAAATAATAAAATTGATAAAATAAGAAGAAAAAAAAAAAAGGGGGGGTCAGGAAGAGAGAAAGAAAGAAACAGAAACAGAAAAGCAGAGAAACGGAAGCCGTGTCGGGGGAAGAGGCCGAACGACCACCGGCGATCCCTGTCCCAGGCCGCCCACCGGAAAAGGAAGCCCGACGCCCGACGAACACGATGGTACCGGCGGTGCAGCTTACCGACGCCGGAGGAAGCCGAACGGAGGGAGAGAAACCCGCGGGGAAAACGGTGTCGATGCCGGCGATCCACGGCAGCTGGAGGCGATCGGCGGGTACCGATGTGACCAGGAGGAGGAGCCGGTCCTTTTGAGACCGGTATTGGCCGACGAAATCGTCGGAATCCGCCGGATCGGGAGGAGACAGCCGCGAGGGGAGAAGAGGAGATTCCCGGCGATCGGCGGCGATTCAGGCTCGGCCACCCCTAGCCGAATGTCCCCGAGGCCAAGGCGAGTCGATCGGTGGTAGCCACAACCGTCGAAGTGGCCGGAAAACGCCGGAAACGGTGGGAGAAGGAAATGGGTCCGATGGCGAAGGGGAGAACAGCCGGACCGGCGGTATTCCGGCGACGTTGAGGCGAACCGAGGCCAGATTTGAGGTGCGAACGACCCAGCGGAGCTGCTGGCGGTCGAAGCCGGCGGAGAACCGGCCGGCAAGGTGGCGAACCGGCGGTGAACCGGTCGAACCGGAGAAAAACCGGCGGTCTGACCGGTCCGAACCGGACTGAACCGGTTCAGCCAAAAAGAGGAGAAAAAAGGGAGAAAAAGGGAAAAGGAAAAAGAGAAAAAATTGAGGAAAATTCCGGTGATGCAATCGAGCTTCGGGTAAGTCGATAAGCGGTCAAATTGACCCGATTTAAATTTGGAATATTTTATTTAATTAAATTTCGACCGAAAAGTTTACCCGAAAATGTAATTAATTGTGTAGCTCGACGATTGGCATCCACCGAGGGCTCGAGACAGTCTCGATTTGAGGACTAGCATGGAATCTCGGGTAAGTGATCCCTATTTACGATAATTACCTCGTTATGCGTGATATTGATTTAAATTCCGCATAAATTGAATTAAATTATGGAAATTTAGATAAATTGTCGTAAATAGTGAATTTAGATATTCGAGAATTAGAACGAGGCTCAATAAATTATTGGTGGGTCCAATGAGCCCAATAGGCCTCGATAAAGTGAAAATTAAGTGGTAAACGGGCTTAAGGCCGATTAAGGCCCATTAAGGTACAATCGGGCCCAATAGGGGTAAATGGGCCCAGCGATTTAAATTAAGCCCAAAAAAGATTAAGTACAATTAAATTATATGTTATCTGACCTGAGGAATGTTAATACGCAGTTTCGGGCATTGGATTGGAAGCATATCGGACTGCGCGACGGGACTACATTGGAAAAGAAAAAGGTCAGACTCGACGAGAATCGAGGTAAGGGAATTCTGCGGACTGCTAGAGGTAACAGTACGCAATTTTAAATTCATTGGCAGTCATTTAAAATTACCTGAAGGGTCTAGAGGTCAATTAATAATTTTAGTGCCCGAATGGGCAAATTACTAAAATACCCTTGTTAAGGGTAAAATCTAAAAAATTTAGGAAAAATTGGGAGGAGCAAGAACAAGAGGTTCCTGCTCGTTCTGGAGGTATTTCAACGCATGCATGAGTAGGCTGGCTCACTTTTAAAGAAAAATGCATAGCATTGCATATCTTAATTGTTGTGATTTCTGTGAAAATTATTTGGAAATAACCGAGCCGCCTACATGTTTTTATTTACATGTGACGTGCTAGAGCTCAGCTCGCACGATGTTTGATTTGTGTGATGCATGCATTAGTGCTAGAGCGAGAGCTCGCACTAGAGTTTTACATGCATAGGTGCTAGAGTATAACTCGCACCAGACTTTATAAGATTTTCATACGATTTATATACAGAGTGCTGAGCATAGCTCGCACTAGTTTTACTGGATTTGTGGAGTAGCGCTGTCTGCCCTTGGAGTCAGCCAAAAGGCCCAACAGGCTCAATAGACCTCTTAAGTAGGGTGAGAGTGAGGGATGAGGTTGGCGGCCTTGTGGAGATGTAAAGCGGGCTCTGCCAAGTTTATTTGATTCGATGAGAGTGCTGAGCATCGCTCACACCGATTTTTATGAGAACATACGATGAGCCGTGCTTGGAGCATCAGGTAGACTGTGTGTCACCGACTTAATAGGCTTGCACGTGCGTTTTGAGACATGGCAACGAGTATTGAGTTATGAAAACCTCTGTGGGAAGCAGGCCATTTGGGCTGGAGTACCTAGAGTGATATGGGTCCATGGAGTACGATGTACCGTGCAAGTAGCATGGAGTACGATGTACCGTGGGGTATCTTCGGATACGGTATCTTTGTGATACAGGGTATCTTCGGATACGGTATCTTTGTGATACGGGGTATCTTTGTGATACGGTATCTTTGTGATACGGGGTATCTTTGTGATACGGTATCTTTGTGATACGGGGTATCTTCGGATACGGCATCTTCGGATGCGTGAGATCGGATAAGACTGACGGGTTGGATTGACCCACCTCCCGGGCAGTTCCCGATCAGGGTGAGACCTCGCACACTGGGATCCGTGTAGCTAGAGGGACTCACGAGGACATATTGGCCAGTCCTGGTTATTACCGATATACAGTATTGCCTAGTCTCGTATCTTGTATATATATACGTATGTTTTCGATATCGATGCTTTTGAGAAACTCAATTTCCATGGTTTTGTGTGAGTCAGGATCACCCGAAGGAGGGGTCGAGTCCTGACTTCATTGTGAAATTTTTAAAGAGAAAGAAATGATTTAAAATAATTGCATGTTGAATTTTCCGTGCAAACTCGATTTACATAGCATCATAATACATATCATTGTTTTAAAATGTGTGGAGAAAGGGTGGTTTATGCATGGCACTACGTTCATGTAGGTAGTATGGTTACCTACTTGTTCGTAGGATTGCCTTACTGAGCTTGATGTGCTCACCCCTTTCATTTTCTCCCACAGATGATCTCCAGTTGAAGTTGCGACGACTCAGTATTGCATTCCGGATATCCGCTGCTGCCCATCAACATAAGGTATATACACTTGTACTTATTGTATCTACATAAGCATAGCACAGTAACATGTTTGTAAGTAACTTTAGGGGATGTATAAATAATATAACAATTATAAATGACTGGAGAAGAAATAAGTACTGGGGTAGATGTATGGTGGGACTGGCATTGACGCACAGCCCAATTAGTAGTGGAGTGTTGGTCACGATTCGAGGACAGGTAAGAATTAAAGTAAGAAAATAATAAAAACGCGAAAAATTAACTCTGATTTTTGGGTAGTTTGGGTCGTGACAATTATTTTGGTATCAGAGCACAATTGGTCTGATGTGTGTCAGTGTCAGAAGTTAGGAAATTACATCCCCGTGTTACTGTGCTTAGTTAGATACAATAGTGTATATCGAGATGGGCTTGACTAAGAAATGATTGAGAATGCAGGAATGCCTAATATGAGTCGCGTTAGATGAGATAGTGCACGAGGCAGAGGTCGTGGAGATAGACCTGAGTCTGCTAAGTCGTGCTGAGTTTGGCTATGAGAATCAGTATGAGATTGGAATAGAGGCGAATGTTGAGCATGCCTCACAGAGTCCGACAGAGTGATCGGACAGTATTGAGACACGCTTCGCGAGATTGGAGCGGAGTGTGGAGATTATTTTGAGGAGCAAATTGCTCAGATTATGTATGAGATCAGAGGGCGCAGCGGAGCATTGGTGGAAACCCGCTCGACCCATCTTAAGAGTTGAGATGAGAAATGATTATGGATATATTCCGGTGACAGGATATCCCGGACATGATTTAAAGGAAATTTCGAATTAAAGTCCTTACTCTGACCCAGAGGATTTAATTTATTTACGAGTATGGAGACTCGATTATATTCTGGGCAGATATTACCTCGACACTATGAAAAGTGACAGTCGAGATGTCTAAAAGTTTATGGAAGGGCTCAGATTGTCAGTTAGAGTCCGATTGGCCCGTGAGATTACCTATACCGAGACAGTGCACAGATTTACAGTTTGGTAAGTAAGAACATGAATTGCACGCCTCTGAGATTGGGAAAGGTAATGAGGGCTGAAATAGAGATAGAAAAGAGAATCGAGAAATGACAAAGATGTTAAAAATGGGAAAATGGTAATTGGTAAAAGACTAGATTTGATGAGTCATGGAGTAAGATAATTGGTAAGGCCCCAGTGCATCTAATTTTGGGCACTCTTGTGGGCATTGTGATTGGAGGACCCCGACCTGCTACGAAGTAGTGTAGCAGTGTGAGCACTGTAAGCAGTGTGAGATGTGTGGTGGATACCACGAAAGGAGGGTCTATACCTATACGGTATTGGTGAAAATGGTCGTCAAGTGTGATAAGACAGACCATTGATTTTGATTGCTCAGAGTTGAGCGAGATTTTCCCACAGGAAAAGTAAAGAGACAGAAAAAAATTTCATTGGAATAGTTGCAACGAAAAGGGAGGACATAGCCGAAGAGAAAAAGGAAAGTAGGCTATTGGACGAAGGCGAGAGGATGTCTTGGACCAGGACACTATTGATGTTTCATGGATGTGGTGTAAGATACCACACTTGTTATGAATAATAAAGTACATATGTTTATTGATCCTGGTGCCACATATTTAATCATACCGCCTTCACTCGCATATAAGTAAGAAAAAGGCATGAATGCCTACATCATTGGCCACAATAGTGATAAAGGAGTACCCCAATGGAAGGGGATTAATTAACAGAACGTGGATATAGAGATTTTAAGTTAATAAAAAGGGGTGCAACAGTTGAAAAATTAAAGGAGTAAAGGATCGTACTCATGGAATGAATAATGACTAGAGTTTTGTCATGATTGATATACGAAGGAGATGATCTTGAATATGTGTTGATCCTAAATACAAGATGTATTGGAGTAAGAGGCGTATGCTAGGTAAGAGCATCCTTACGATACGAAGTCATTAGGATTAATGCAATTAGTAGCGAATACAAATTATAACCAAGGACAAGATGGGTATAACCATAACCAGTAGTTGTGGTTAAGTCTGAAGGCTAATAAAAGTATTTCAAAATACCTCCCCGCCTGAAGACTTGACAGCGTCTAAAAGTATATATATATATATATAACCTATATCGTGAAATCGATCGGCGTAATAAATACCTTTAGCATTAGGATACCATTACTAAGACGATAAGAATATAAAAACTCGACAAATCATAAAGGTTAACATAGAAAAATTTAATAAGAGCCGTTAAGATAAGAAAAGGAAATGACGCAGGTTAGTACCTGAAGACGTAAGTGATTTTGAAGGATCTTATACGCTTACGCATAGATAAGCCAAGGATTGGATCGAGTTGAAATCATCATTATCGATGATATATTGGGTGTAGTTAAAGCCTAGGGCGATTTATATGCAACAATTAGGAAATGGCTTTTACAAATGGGCTGCTGTGAGTTCAAAATGGATATACTTGGTTGACACGTTTAACTAAGAAACGTGGTCTTAGAATGAGATGATAACTAAGACGATGGATGTGATATGGATTTCGGTGTAGTAAAGTATGAACTGACCACCGTGATTAATTTCGTCATACCCAACAGCTCAAGAGGTTCTCAGTGAGTATGAATACCTCGAAATAATGATGGAGCTGTGTATTGATGTGTAATGGGAAGATAGTCAAGTATGGAGTCAGACAACTCCTTGATCATGAAATAAACTATCTGACCCATGATTTAAAATTGGCAACAGTATTTGTACCAAGGATATGGTACTATTAGGTACTCGATGAGGAATTATGGATATGCACTGATCATAGAGCCCGAGTATCTGTTTTCACAGAAAGGGGCGAATATGAAAATACATATTGGGTTAGAGCTTCTGAGAGATTTTGATTTATGAAAATTGTACCACCCAGGAAAGGCTAATGTGATGACCGATGCTTTGAGTAGAAAGAGTCTCGGGATGGTACCACACATGATGGTCAGGGAGCGTGAGCTGCTAGACGCAGTTGTGAACCTCAGTATAGATGTGATCCCTTCTGATGATGACAGTGATTGTGTGACAGTTAGCCTGATGATTAGAACCGGATGAGAGTGCCCGGACTTGCCAGGATTAGCGTGATGATCGACAGGATGTCGATGGTTTGGGTCTGATTCAGAAGGGTACAGTGATAGAGTTCACAGTGGGTGATGATGAGTTACTGAGGATTCAGAGACAGTATGAGTGCTCCCCAGGACCACAGTGGATGAGATAGTAATGTTGTCAGAAGCTCACTCTTCGGGATAAACAGTGCATATGAAAAAGTAATGATTATATATTGAAATCTTAAAAAGGGTATTGGTGGTCAGATGTGAAAAGAGATATGGTGGAGATTGTGAAAAAGTGTCTGGTATGTCAGCAGGATAAGGTAGAGTATTAAAAGTCTGCAGAGTTATTGCAGCTTCTACCTATATCGACACGGCACGAAAAACGAGAGTAAGTCTCCATGAATGTCGTGATGGGTTATAGAGGACCCGGATAAATCAGGAGACTATTTGGATGATAGTCGCCAAATTGATTAAGTCTACCCACCTTCTAGTTATGAACTCCCCAGATACTCAGAATGTGTATGAGGATTTATGTGTAAGGCAGTTTGTGGAACATTATGTAACGTTCCAGTGAGCATGGTATCATATAGGGATTCCCGCTCCACTTCCTACCTCTGGAATATTTTTAGGAAGCTATGGGAACCCGACTAAGTATTAGCACAGCTTTTCATCCTCAGACAGATGGTCAGTCAGAGAGAACTGTACAAGTTCTAGAGGATCCGATGAAAGCGTGTGCCACTGATTTTATAAGCTCCTGGAATGATCAGTTGATTTCTAATTAAAGTTGCCAATAACGACAGTTGGCAGTTGAGTATCGGGATAACAATATATGAGACAGTGTACGGCTGTAGGGGTTATTCCCCGAGTTGGATAAAAAAAAAGTGGGTGACAGATAGAATCATTCTGATTTTGGGGATAATAAGTCTCTGAGGATGTTTAGTTAAGGATGAGAGATTAAGAACACCTCAGAACAGATAGAAAAATATTGGAATTCACCATTGGTGAATTATTATGGTTGAAAGTTACACGTCCTAAGAGAATAAGGACATAGCGGAACTTTTGGAAGAAGTAAATTGAGTTGAGCTGGATCGAATCCTTGAGAGATTGGATAAGTGGGAGATAAGACCTGTAGGTTGTTGTTAATCACTTGGATTAACAGGCACCCACAATGTGTCCCAGCTTATGATGCTTCGGTACTACTATCCAGATCCAGCAGAGGTGATAGGATATGAACTCCAAAAGTTCAGTTTGAGGAAAATACAAGTATATTGAAGAAGTTGATTCGGACATTAAACAGGAAAGAGAAAGTATTGAGGTTTAAGACGATCTCCCTAATCAAAGTCCTTTGGTAGTAATACACTCCGGAGAAGGTCACATAAGAATTTAAAAGTATGATCCAATCGATATACCCGGAGTTGTATATGGACTCATATGACTTGGTTCTAATTTGGAGGACCAAATTCCTTAAGTGGGGGAGAGTTGTAAGACCCGAATTTAATTAAAATACAAAAATTAAATAAGAAAAGATGGGGGACGTATGAAGGAAGTCGGGTTAAATTAATCCCGGACACGTGTAAGGGCAAAATGGTCAAAAGACCGGAAAGCCGGTATAATTTCGATAAAGAAATTTAATTAAAAATATGGATTTAAGAAATCTTGGTCAATAAAAGTGAAATAAAATTATTTCGGATTAAATTGATCAAGATATTAATTTATTGGAATTAATCGGGATTAATTGGAATTTTTAGTTCAGAAAAATAATCCGAAAATAATCGAAAAATATACCGAAAGGTCACCCGGGACAATATCCCGAAAATACGGAGAAATTATACCCGAAAAAGGATTAAAAATAAATTAAATAAATTAAATAAAATTAAATTAGTTAAATTAGAATAAAATAATAATTTTGTAGATGTTTTGGGGTATTTAATATATTTTAATGAATAGTAAAATAATTAAAATAAATAAAAATAAAAATAATAAAATTGATAAAATAAGAAGAAAAAAAAAAGGGGGGGTCGGGGAGAGAGAAAGAAAGAAACAGAAACAGAAAAGCAGAGAAACGGAAGCCGTGTCGGGGGAAGAGGCCGAACGACCACCGGCGATCCCTGTCCCAGGCCGCCCACCGAAAAAGGAAGCCCGACGCCCAACGAACACGATGGTACCGGCGGTGCAGCTTACCGACGCCGGAGGAAGCCGAACGGAGGGAGAGAAACCCGCGGGGAAAACGGTGTCGATGCCGGCGATCCACGGCAGCTGGAGGCGATCGGCGGGTACCGATGTGACCAGGAGGAGGAGCCGGTCCTTTTGAGACCGGTATTGGCCGACGAAATCGTCGGAATCCGCCGGATCGGGAGGAGACAGCCGCGAGGGGAGAAGAGGAGATTCCCGGCGATCGGCGGCGATTCAGGCTCGGCCACCCCTAGCCGAATGTCCCCGAGGCCAAGGCGAGTCGATCGGTGGTAGCCACAACCGTCGAAGTGGCCGGAAAACGCCGGAAACGGTGGGAGAAGGAAATGGGTCCGATGGCGAAGGGGAGAACAGCCGGACCGGCGGTATTCCGGCGACGTTGAGGCGAACCGAGGCCAGATTTGAGGTGCGGACGACCCAGCGGAGCTGCTGGCGGTGGAAGCCGGTGGAGAACCGGCCGGCAAGGTGGCGAACCGGCGGTGAACCGGCCGAACCGGAGAAAAATCGGCGGTCTGACCGGTCCGAACCGGACTGAACCGGTTCAGCCAAAAAGAGGAGAAAAAAGGGAGAAAAAGGGAAAAGGAAAAAGAGAAAAAATTGGGAAAAATTCCGGTGATGCAATCGAGCTTCGGGTAAGTCGATAAGCGGTCAAATTGACCCGATTTAAATTTGGAATATTTTATTTAATTAAATTTCGACCGAAAAGTTTACCCGAAAATGTAATTAATTGTGTAGCTCGACGATTGGCATCTACCGAGGGCTCGAGACAGTCTCGATTTGAGGACTAGCATGGAATCTCGGGTAAGTGATCCCTATTTACGACAATTACCTCGTTATGCGTGATATTGATTTAAATTCCGCATAAATTGAATTAAATTATGGAAATTTAGATAAATTGTCGTAAATAGTGAATTTAGATATTCGAGAATTAGAACGAGGCTCAATAAATTATTGGTGGGTCCAATGAGCCCAATAGGCCTCGATAAAGTGAAAATTAAGTGGTAAACGGGCTTAAGGCCGATTAAGGCCCATTAAGGTACAATCGGGCCCAATAGGGGTAAATGGGTCCAGCGATTTAAATTAAGCCCAGAAAAGATTAAGTACAATTAAATTATATGTTATCTGACCTGAGGAATGTTAATACGCAGTTCCGGGCATTGGATTGGAAGCATATCGGACTGCGCGACGGGACTACATTGGAAAAGAAAAAGGTCAGACTCGACGAGAATCGAGGTAAGGGAATTCTGCGGACTGCTAGAGGTAACAGTACGCAATTTTAAATTCATTGGCAGTCATTTAAAATTACCTGAAGGGTCTAGAGGTCAATTAATAATTTTAGTGCCCGAATGGGCAAATTACTAAAATACCCTTGTTAAGGGTAAAATCTAAAAAATTTAGGAAAAATTGGGAGGAGCAAGAACAAGAGGTTCCTGCTCGTTCTGGAGGTATTTCAACGCATGCATGAGTAGGCTGGCTCACTTTTAAAGAAAAATGCATAGCATTGCATATCTTAATTGTTGTGATTTCTGTGAAAATTATTTGGAAATAACCGAGCCGCCTACATGTTTTTATTTACATGTGACGTGCTAGAGCTCAGCTCGCACGATGTTTGATTTGTGTGATGCATGCATTAGTGCTAGAGCGAGAGCTCGCACTAGAGTTTTACATGCATAGGTGCTAGAGTATAACTCGCACCAGACTTTATAAGATTTTCATACGATTTATATACAGAGTGCTGAGCATAGCTCGCACTAGTTTTACTGGATTTGTGGAGTAGCGCTGTCTGCCTTTGGAGTCAGCCAAAAGGCCCAACAGGCTCAATAGACCTCTTAAGTAGGGTGAGAGTGAGGGATGAGGTTGGCGGCCTTGTGGAGATGTAAAGCGGGCTCTGCCAAGTTTATTTGATTCGATGAGAGTGCTGAGCATCGCTCGCACCGATTTTTATGAGAACATACGATGAGCCGTGCTTGGAGCATCAGGTAGACTGTGTGTCACCGACTTAATAGGCTTGCACGTGCGTTTTGAGACATGGCAACGAGTATTGAGTTATGAAAACCTCTGTGGGAAGCAGGCCATTTGGGCTGGAGTACCTAGAGTGATATGGGTCCATGGAGTACGATGTACCGTGCAAGTAGCATGGAGTACGATGTACCGTGGGGTATCTTCGGATACGGTATCTTTGTGATACAGGGTATCTTCGGATACGGTATCTTTGTGATACGGGGTATCTTTGTGATACGGTATCTTTGTGATACGGGGTATCTTTGTGATACGGCATCTTCGGATGCGTGAGATCGGATAAGACTGACGGGTTGGATTGACCCACCTCCCGGGCAGTTCCCGATCAGGGTGAGACCTCGCACACTGGGATCCGTGTAGCTAGAGGGACTCACGAGGACATATTGGCCAGTCCTGGTTATTACCGATATACAGTATTGCCTAGTCTCGTATCTTGTATATATATACGTATGTTTTCGATATCGATGCTTTTGAGAAACTCAATTTCCATGGTTTTGTGTGAGTCAGGATCACCCGAAGGAGGGGTCGAGTCCTGACTTCATTGTGAAATTTTTAAAGAGAAAGAAATGATTTAAAATAATTGCATGTTGAATTTTCCGTGCAAACTCGATTTACATAGCATCATAATACATATCATTGTTTTAAAATGTGTGGAGAAAGGGTGGTTTATGCATGGCACTACGTTCATGTAGGTAGTATGGTTACCTACTTGTTCGTAGGATTGCCTTACTGAACTTGATGTGCTCACCCCTTTCATTTTCTCCCACAGATGATCTCCAGTTGAAGTTGCGACGACTCAGTATTGCATTCCGGATATCCGCTGCTGCCCATCAACATAAGGTATATACACTTGTACTTATTGTATCTACATAAGCATAGCACAGTAACATGTTTGTAAGTAACTTTAGGGGATGTATAAATAATATAACAATTATAAATGACTGGAGAAGAAATAAGTACTGGGGTAGATGTATGGTGGGACTGGCATTGACGCACAGCCCAATTAGTAGTGGAGTGTTGGTCACGATTCGAGGACAGGTAAGAATTAAAGTAAGAAAATAATAAAAACGCGAAAAATTAACTCTGATTTTTGGGTAGTTTGGGTCGTGACAACCAGAAATTCTCCTGCAAAGAAAAACAAATGATAATTATCATTTCGATACGTTTATGATCAATTATCAGGTTATTTACTTCAAAGTAATGTACTTGAAATTTATTCAACATCTGTGCTTTCACTTCATTTGGAACCCTTTTCCATGTTGTCCATGGTTCCGAGTAATGTTGTTTAATTAAATTGGATATAGTCCTCACACCCTTCGAGTCTTCAAAAGAACTGCCAAACAAAAAAGAAGATATCACCAAACATTATACCATATTTAATATCATAGTTGTATGAAAATAAAACAAAAGTAGAAGCAATATACCTGTTACCAAGTGGCGTCAGGAATAACCTATGCTCTGGATTTTACGGTGTTTCAAGGCTCTGATTTGGGCCTCTCGTTCTTTTCTGACCACTACCACCACTCACACTCCCACTCCCACTACCACTCGCAGTTTGTGTTGCCTCCTCAGTAGATATTCTTCGTCCGGGTAATGGTTATTCTACCGCTGATGGAGGAGCTGGAATGGTATCATCATCGTCGTCATCATCATTATCAGGAGCTGGATCAGGTCGAATTGAAGATGGAGTTTGTTGAGCGAGAGGCCGAGAACGAGGCTGATTTGGATGGTCAGCTAAAGGTCGATCACGAGCCTGAGCATCAGACTGAGTAGGCTGCTGAGATTGAGGCTGAATGTCAAAGTCAAGATTATAGTCAAACTCCAATCCAGGTATAGGAGACTTGGACCTACATGATCGGTGTGCTAACTTTTTCAATCTTCTCATCTGTAATACAGATAAAAAAATTATGTTTAGAAATCAGTAAATTCAATCCAATAATATTTATTTTACAATTAAATGTTTAATTCTTACTATTCATTATTCTAATCACTGTCATCTTCTCTATCATTACCAACTGTTTTATCATTCCATACTTCATCCTCCTCTTCTTCTTCTTCTTCCGCTTCTTCCACTTCTTCTTCTTCTTCTTCTTCTTCTTCTTCTTCTTCTTCTTCTTCTTCTTCTTCTTCAAATTGATTGACTTTTTCATATTCGCCACTAATATGAACAGTAGGGTTGTCCAATTCGTCTGAATATGCAACTATTCTAGGGTTCGAAACTTTCACTTCTTGGTAAATTCCTTCGTTCAAATCTAGAATCTGTCAACCGTCATTTCGTCGAAGGTTAAATCTACTTCGTGCCTTTGTTTTGAATACGGCCCACCACTGACGACGATCTTTTTTTGTAGAAGGATAAGGACTAAAGTACACTTGTTTGCTCTGTTCAGCTAATATAAAAGGTTCGTTACTGGCAAGTGTAGATTTATGTTTGATATCAACAATACCGTGACGGGGATCAACATGAAGACCTCGTTCTGTATCAAATCAATGACACTTGAATAACACAACTTTATTCCCACTTCCAAAGTACTCTAATTCGATTATATCTGTCAGTATACCATAAAAATCACGATCAAAATCATTGTAGCAACTACCTTTGACACATACACCACTGTTCATTGTTTTTCGAGATCGACCATAATCCAACGTATGAAACTTGAAACCATTTACAAAATAACCTTGATAACTCCTTATCATACGTCCAGGACCATGAGAAATCTCAATAATACGTGGATCTGTTTGAGTGGCATGTTCAAATACCTGAAACCCCGCGAAACTTAGCATTAAAATTTTAAAAATTAAGTTCAAACTACTGATTGTTCTATTTTTATAGTACTTATAAATTGTTTAAGCCATTTTGAAAAATGATCATGACGTGCTTTCTCTATTTGTGCATCGCTGATATTTGGATGATCTTTTTTAATCATATCATCAAATGACCTACAATGACATTTCAAACTAAATAAGAGAACAACTATATCAGCCATATATTTCCAGGACCATTAAATGATGGGTTAGATTTAGATAACTTACTCAATATAGGGGACTATTTCCTCACAATTCATTAACACGTATATACACGCAGCATTGTAGTCATCTTCCTCCAAGTATCGAGCATTATTTTTTGTCGGCCCAATTGGTCGACCTGAACGTCTAAAAATGGACAAACGTCCCATCGGATCGACATCTCCTCCATCATCATTACGTGGTGGACGGGTCAATCTTGTTTGAACTTCAGGTTCAAAATACAATGCACAAAAGCTTCCAATCTCCTCCCTTATGTATGCCATACATATCGACCCTTCTGGATGAGCTGGATTTCTCATTTTCTTTTTTAAGTGATGCAAAAACCTGAAGTTTAGGGTTGTAAGAAATAAAATTTTATTAACTTTTGCAGATAGAATATTTGGGATGATAAATATTAGTATAACATTTAATAATGATTAACTATACGTGATTACCTCTCAAAAGGATACATCCATCGATATTGCACTGGACCGCCCACCATAGCCTCATAAGGCAAGTGGATTGGAAGATGCTCCATACAATCAAAAAATGAAGGGGGAAAGATCTTCTCTAATTTGCAAATGGTTTGTACAATGTTCCTTTGCAAAACTTGCATGTGTTCTACACGTATTTCCGGTGAGCATACATCTCTGAAAAAATGAGATAGCTCTGTGATTGCATCCCAAATTGGATTTGGGACAAAATCACGAATAGCTATGGGAAGTAAGCACTGCATAAAAATGTGACAGTCATAAGATTTCATTCCGTAGAACTTGCATTCATCGACATTAACACACCGAGCTATATTAGATGCAAACCCATCAGGAAGCCTTAACAATTTAACCCAAGCACATAGTCTTTTTTGCTCCTCCTTGCTTAGAGTGAATGAAGCTTTAGGCTTTAATGTTTTTCCATCACTGTTCACCAATTCTAATTCTTTTCTTTTGCAAATGAAGGCCATATCCATTCTTGCATTCATATTATCTTTAGTTTTACCCTTAACATCCATCAGGGTGTTAAACAAATTGTCAAAAACATTTTTCTCAATATGCATCACATCCAAATTGTGTCGAAGAAGATTGGTATGCCAATAAGGCAATTCCCAGAATATACTCTTCTTCACCCAATTATGTGATACGCCAAACCCTGGAGGTTTTTGTGGACCACATTTTGTACTGTAGGGTAAATCGTCGATGACATCTAATTGTTACAATACTTCTTCACCTGACAATCTCTGCACTGGAGGATCTTGATCTACCCTTTTACTAAATTTGTCACGTTGCTTCCTGAAAGGATGATTAGGAGGCAAAAATTGACGATAACAATCGAAAAAGCAAGGCTTTCGTCCATACTGCAACCTAAAAGCCTTTGTACGTTCCATGCAATAAGGACAAGATAATCGACCATGGGTGCTCCACCCAGACAACATTCCATAAGCAGGGAAGTCATTAATCGTCCATAACAATGCGGCCCTTAACATAAAATGCTGTTTTCTGTGAGCATCATAAGTCTCAACACCATGTTCCCACAACACCTTTAACTCATCAATTAAAGGTCTCAAGAAAACATCAATGTTATGTGATGGACTTTTCCTTCCCGGAATTATCATATTGAGAAACAAATATGGTTGCTTCATGCACATCCATGGAGGTAAATTATAAACTGCAAGCATGACTGGCCAACAAGAGTATGATCTCGATGCCGGGCCATAAGGACAAAATCCATCAACACACAAACCAAGTCTTACATTCCGAGGATCAGCAGCAAACGATTGGTGAATACTATCGAATTTTTGCCATGCCTCCCCATCAACAGGATGATTGAGCACTCCGTTAGTATTTAGACTTTCAACATGCCATGTCATAAACTTAGCAGTTACTGACGACATAAAAAGCCTTTGCAACCTCGAAATTAATGGCAAATAATGTAAAACCTTATAAGGTATCTTTTTTCCTCGTCCACCAACTGTTGAGATATGTTTATATCGACGATGACCACATATTTGACAATATTCCTCCTCTGCATATTCTTTATGAAACAACAAACAATTATTCTTACATGCGTCTATTTTAACATAACTAAGACCCAATTTTTGTAACTTCTTATTCATTTCATAGTTGGTTTGTGGCAAATTATCATCTTCTGGTAACATAGCCTTCATAATCCCCAACAAACGATTGAAGCATGCTTCACTTATATTAAACTCTGACTTCCAGTTCAAAAGTTGTGAAACAGCCGATAATGTTGTGTGCATTGAACAACCAGGCCATAGTGGTTCTTCTGCATCATTCAATAGAGAATAGAAATATGTAGCAGATGAATCTGGATGTTGCTCCTCACTTCTTGAATTGTTCACAGAATTACCAATTACGTCATCATCCATTTGAAAAGCATCCGTAACCATTCTAACATATGGATTTTGTCCCTCAGGTCTCACCCCATATAGTGGATCAACTGTTTCATTTATATTTCGTGATGACTGTCCTTCTTCAATTTCTCCGTGTTTATGCCAAGTGGTATACCCAACAACAAAACCTTTGTAATAAAGGTGTTTCCGCACCTTATCGACTTCCAAGAATTGTTTATTCATAAATTTGCTACAAGGACATTTAATTCGATTTCCACTAACTACCTCAGGATGACAAAATGCAAAAGTAATTAACTCTTCAACTCCATTCAAAAATTCATCTCTAATGAATCCATCTACATCTAATCGACAATACATCCAAGATCTATCCTTATCCATTTTTCACACAGAAAATAAAATCTGAAAAAATAAAATAACAATTACACTCTATCACAAAATAATTTTTCTCAATTAAGTCAAATCAATTTAATATGTAACATGCATATAACAAAATCTAACATCTACAATAACAAAATAAATAACTCAAAAGGATAAATTCGTCCTTATTACAAAATAAATCAAATTATCGAAAACATACATATATTTAGGTTTAAATATTGAAACTGAATGTGTGGAGTATTTTATTTAAAGTCCTAACTTTTCTTAGAAATTTTGGCAGCATAACGACTGTAATTTGTCTCTACCCAACCTACAAATAATACTATATAGCAATCCAAATCATTAATACAATTCATGCATATTAAATCATCTCAACAACCTTAGTTATCCACAACTAACAATCATACTTTCCAATCACATCAGCAACCACAATATCATAAAACCAATTTTTTTGAACAATAAATCATTAAAGTTATATTCATAAATTTAGCTAAACTAATTATAAATCAATTAACAAAATCAAAATATTTTGACTCTTATCACATTATTTTAATGGCTTCACAGAAATCTAAACCCAAAAATTATGTCACTCTCGTGTTCATATTTATCCTACGCCAAATCCAAATAATCACCAACAACAACAATAATAATAATAATAACAACAAATAACAAATTTATTAGTTATAATTACTGAAAAATTTGATATCATAATAATTTTACCTTCAGAATGAACTTATTTGCTCTTGGCTTCTAGTTCAATATGGCTTCAAATTCAGTGGTTTTTTGCTAGCTTTCATGCACGCATGTTACCTCTCTTCCTATGAAAGACAAATAACAGTATGGATATTGTTAAGGCGTACATAGAGTTTTATTTTATTGATCAAATACTCAAATTCTTCAAATTATCCAAATTTAAACTACATATTCAATTAAATATTCCAAATTTAAACTACAAAGTCAATTAAATAAACTACAGCTTCAAATCTACTATAACTAAATTTAACTTGCATATAATGTTATAATTAAATTTATAACATTAAATAAAATAACTATAATTCACATAAAAATAACAATAAGAAGATTACAATTCGAAAAAGATTACATTAAAACCTTTCATTTATATTTATATCTTATCACTTTGCAACTATTTTTTTTTTAGTATTTGAAACTATCAAAAATTGAATCTTAATAATTAAAATTAAAATTTAATACAGTAGATCATCATTTGTTAATAGAGTGTTTAACCATTTATTATTCTTTAAAGATTTTAAAAATATGTTATAAATCCAAAACATTTAATCAAAAGAGAGTATTATTTGGTCATACTTTCATACCTCTTACAACTCCCAAACAATAAAAGAGTGATTAAATAATAATTTTATGAATATATTTATATTTAAATATTTTTAAAAAATTAAGAAAAAAACACGTGTAAATAGTTGACATGAAACTCATGAAAAAAACCCAAGATGCAAAGTGCCCATAAACATTATACAAGTATGCTGTGCAGTCGCAGTGTCTCTCTCATTCACTCATACTTGTTGATAGTTTCAAATACTTAAAAAAAAAATAGTTGCAAAGTGATAAGATATAAATATAATTGAATTTTTAATTTTAACGATTAAAAAATATGTAATTTATCGATAAATTATGAAAATCCATCATGATTAAATCACATTATTAAAATTTCTGCGTATGCTCATGTTTTATCAGCAAACCACACAAAATTTCCAGAAAAAAAAAAAACTATAGTATTTATTAAATACCCATGTAGTGTTTTTATATGGAAAAAGACTAGTAGTGATCTTAGGCCAGAATCTGCCATAGCTTTATATATACATGGCATTAATTCTAAGTGGATTAATTCATGTATATTAATTAAATGAAAATACAAAAATAAAAAACTTTATATTTGATGGGATTAATTTATTTATGTGATAGAAAATACATAAAAACAAAAATCAAATCCTTGTGGAGATAGAGAGAGAATATATTGTATCAACAAAAAAACAAAGAAAGCAAGCAGTGGAAGAATGATAATAATTGGGACTAGTAGAGGAGTATCTACTAAAGCGTGGAGAGAGAGTGGGTAAGGCCAAGGGAGGGTCCTGCTTCAACTGAAGAAACAAAATCCAGCTATTATTGCTTCTGTCTACTTCTCACATGGCAAAAACTTTGACGCTGTGCCTCTGCAATCCAGCTATTATTATTTTTTTTTTAAAGTATAAAATTTCTGCGTATGCTCACCATTAACATGGCAATTGAATACTTCACTTGCAGAAAAAAAAACAACAACACCGAAAGGGGGGAATAGAGAAAACAGAAAAAAAAAAAAACAACTATCAAACAAGGCATTCTTACCAGCTAGCGTCTCCCACGCTTAACGGCAGAAAGGGAGGAATGGGGGCGTCGTCTGGATGGCGAATCTGGGCAGAATATTCGTCGGGTTTTAAGGAAATGGGGTAACGGGTAACAGTGCAAAGGGAGAAATAATGGAAGGGGAAGGCAAAGAGGGCGGTGGGCAAGGTGAATCTCGATCTGGAAGACTGAGATTGCAGAGAAATGTGACTGATTTGGCAAAAAAGGGTGGGAGAGAAGCTGGGTTTGGAAGAGAAACCCGATCTGGAAGACTGACTTGCCAGAAGGGAGAATTTCAAAGTTTTAGAGCTATTCAGCGACGAATTTCGCGACGAAATTCCGTCGCTGACTGATCCGTCGCTGAAACTTTCTGCGACGAAATTCTGTCGCAGTATGATTTCAGCGACAGAATTATTTACATTCCGTCGCAGAAGTCATTTTGCGACGAAATTTCGTCGCAGAAGTCATTTTGGAAGAAATTATTTCAGCGACGGAACTAAACTTTAGCAACGGACTTCCGTCGCTGAAAATTTTCAACGACGGATAATTCACATTCAGCGACGGAATTTCGTCGCTGAATGTTTTAGCGACGGAAATCGAAGTCATTTTTCAGCTGCGGAATTTCGTCGCTTAAACGTTTTAGCGACGAAAAGTTTTCAGCGACGAAATTTCGTTGCTGAATATTTTCCGTGACGAAAGTTTCAGCAACGGAATTCCGTTGCTGAAAAGTTTCAACGACAAAAAAATTAGAGACAAAATTTCGTCGCTGAATATTTTTAGCGACAGAATATTTTTGCGACGAAATTCCGTCGCTAAAGTGTTTTAGCGACGAAAGAAATATAAACTGAAAATTACAAAAATTTTGAGATAAGTTACCGACGGAATTTCGTCGCTATTTCCGTCGTTATTAAGTGTTATATATTTTTCAATATTAGCGACGGATATGCGTCGCAAAATCCGTCGCTAATGGTTTTATTTAGCGACGGAATATTTTCGTCGCTAAATTCCATCGCTGAAAGCATGTTTTTTTGTAGTGTATCTAAAATACATTGAAATGATTATGACCTAGAAATGGTCTAGTGTGAGAAAGTGAAATGTATGAAGATTAATGAGAAATGGGATGTCTAGAGGTGACAATAGTGTTATGGGTATGATTTTAAGATGTTGTTGATGGATAAATTGTAAGATTTACCTAAAAGGGGTAAAATGTGGATTAAGACATTGGTAAAATGCATAAGTGAATTATATTGAATAGTGAGGTCAAATATGGGTTAAAAACATTAACTCAAATAATTTGAATGAATCAATCCCAGCTTCTGAGGATACGTCGGGGTGAGTTGAGTCAAGAGCGTGAGAAGCTAAGAGGAAATGAGTCATACCAAGTAAATCGAGGTAAGGGAATTGTGTGAACTCTTAGAGATATCTGTGCGCAACTTGAGCGCATTAAATGTTTTGCTAGAATACATGAGACATTAAGAAATAATGTTGGGTGATTGAAGGGTAAAAATTGGGAGTTTGACAAATGTGCATGAAAACAAAAGCATATTGCTTTGAAAATCATGTTTTATTGTTTTTTAGCAAATGATTGGTAGGTTGGCTGACATTGAAATGATTTGCAAAAGAAATGAGTGTGTTTTGGTTTTGTTAACCATACTTTGCAAAGTTTTAAGCCACCTACATGATTTCGTGAGTATGAAAGCGTACTAGAGTATGACTCACACGAGATTTGACGTGTTTTATACACATGAGTGCTAGAGGCACTAGTTTTCACATGGATTTCATATTGGTTTTGGCATTGTGCTTGGAGCTTAGCTCGCACTAGATGCCCACCTTGCATGTTGTCGTGTTTGGAGCTTCGAGTAGACTGGATGTCACATCGATTAAATAGGCTCACACGTGTATTGGTTTGACATGATTAATTAGCCGTGTTAGGAGTTTCGGGTAGACAAGAGGTCGTACCGATTAAATAGGCTCACACGTGCGTTTGAGATGTGACGTGATATGATGTGTTGATTGGGTCCACGGAGTACGTTGTACCGTGCATGTAGCATGGAGTACGTTGTACTGTGTTGAGATGTGATGTGTCGTCTTCAGACGAGATCTGCTATGGACCGGTGGGTAGGATTTGACCCACCTCCCGTGTGGAAGCAAATAGTGGTGATATCCCGCACACCTGATCCGTGTAGCCGGTATCACGGGTTATGTACATAGGCCTTGAGGTTATTACCTGTTGTTGAACTGCTTATCTCACATGTCTATTGTTTTGAGAATAAATCCATGTTTAAAATGATTTGTGGGTCAGGAAAGTCCGAGGGATGGGCTGAGACCTGACTAGTGTTGGATTGATTTGTTAATAATTTTTAAAGTGCACGGATGCATGATGTTTAATGCCATACTTTATTATGAAAATGCATGATGGTTAATGCCATGCTATTTGCGAAAATGCATGATGAGTAATGCCATGCTTTTATTGTGAATTATGCATGAAGATTTATACCATGCTTTGAGTTGAAATGTGCACTGGATTTTAATAGCATGAATGCTTTACATACTATTAACACAATCATACACTCATGTTTTGAGATAAATGATGAATTAAATACTTTTGAGCATGGCATCACGATCACGTAGATAGTGCAGTATCTACCTGTTCGCATGATTGCCTTACTGAGCGTGTGGTTTGCTCACCCCCCTTATTTTCCCCCCTCTCTACAGAGTGTTGAGTATAGATTGAGCGTAACTGGAGGCGTTTCCCTTTTGGTAATCCGCTGCATCCCATCGCTAAAGGTATACACACCTGGATTATTTTGTATCTAAACTAGACATAGCATAGTAGCATTTTGTATGTAACTATTGGGGATGTAAAACAATGTAAACACATGTAATAACTCTGATATATATACATTTATACAAGTGTTTACTTATGAATAATATGCAAATTGAATTGGTATGGTGGAGTGAGTTAGACGTCGACACACAGCCCAACTGATGAGAGTGTGGTTATTCACGATCGAGGAAGGATGATTAATAATGGATGCATGAAAATGCAAAAAATTTGTACGTATTTTGGTAAGTTGAGGGTCGTGACAATATTCGTCCGAAAGAGGAGTTTCCTCCTACACCAACATATGGTGGTCAAACACAATAATCAGCTACCACCATTGCCACTATAGCTACAACATCAAGACCGAAGACCCGCCTTAAGAAAAGTAAGGTATGAAAGTATTTTGACATTGTGCAAAAAAAAGTACGAACATATATTCTTTTATTTGTAAAATATGTAAAATGAACTATATTTATAGTTCCGATGGAAGTGGTGAGGGTACAGTTACGTATAAAAGACATTTAATTAGTAGACATAAATTCAATCTAGTTATGGTACAAGAAAAAATTAGGGAAAGTAAACAATCTCAAATTAATATACAAGAAGATGAAAAAATTGTTTTTGACAATGAGAAGCTAGACGTGGTTTAGTTAGATTTATAGTTTGGATTGAACAATCATTCACAATATGAGAAAAAAGTTAGATATTTAGAATACATTTATTAATATTTACAACCTACGTATAAATCCGTTTCTAGACATATGTTGAAAAATAATTGCATAGAAATGTTTAAAGAATATAGGGAAGCTTTAAAGCATAACCTTATTAATATTTCATCTAGGTTAGTTTAACTAGTGATATTTGGACCACTATTAACGGTTAAGTTATCTTGTTATAACATATCATGGATAGATGAAGATTGGTACGTGAAAAATGCACTTTATTTTTAGATGTATTAGAATAATTGCATAATTCATATACTATTACTTAATATATTATTAATATTTGTAAAATTGTATGGAATTGAAAATAAAGTTTTTCTATTACTTTAGATAATGCTTTGAATAATATCGCAACTATTCCTATGTTAATTAGAAATTTAAACATAGTTATGTAAGGTGTATTTTTTCATATTAGATGTGCATGTCATATTATAAATTTATGTGTTCAAAATGGTTTTAATGTTAGTGACATAGGTCTAATTAAAAAAAATTAAAACTTTAGCAAAATGGATTCGTAGTCGAAGTCATAAACATGAATGGAAGTGGATTTGTCAAGTGAATAACATGTCTAGTTCTCATGAAAATAAGATAGAACTCACTCCATGGTTGGCTTTCTTCTATTTTTCTTTATAAAAATATTATTACTCATTTTTATAACAATTTTATAAGTAACCCGATTTTAGCAATTAATGATGATGATTGTAATTTTATGAAAGTTTTGTTGATTTGTTATCTACTTTTAAAGATACAACCGAAAAATTTTCAACTCAATATTATCTAACTACACCTTATTTTGTTCATATAGTTTACAATGTTTGATAAATTTTTAAGATTTAGGAATGATTATACTTTAAAAAATATTGGGAAACAATTCCTTCTATTAATTATATTGCAACTTTATTAGATCCTAGTCAAAGTGAGTTAAATATAGATTTTTTTTATTGTTATAAAGATTTTCTTGGGCTTAATTATATTGAGGACCAAAAGTCCTCAATTAACATGTATTTTTTAGATTTGTTTCATTTTTATGAAGGTAAGAGGGAGTAGTCCAACCGAGGACAAAAAGAATCAAATGAAGAAACTGATAATGGTGTTAGCAGTAGTCGATGAGGCATTTTCAACACAATTAAGACGATAGCAAGAAAGAAAATGAAGCTAAAAGGAAAAGTCAGCGGATCCAGATCAACAACTCGACAAAGTCATGGTGGAGGTAGCTCCAATGAGATATGATTTTTCTTAAGTCAAAATTTTTGAATAGACAATAACTTTAATCTTCTCCAATGGTGGAAAGAAAACCAAAGATATTTTCCAATTAAACTTTCATAGCCCGAGATGTTTTTGCAATTCAAGCATCATTATCTGCTTCAAAATCCACATTCCTAACATGTGAAAGAATCACTGGAGACCGTTGAACCAGTCTTAATCAGGCTTCATTATGCATGCTAACATGCCTCAAACATTGATTTGAAGCGGAGTCCCACAGAAAAGAACTTGGAATGGTCAATGGATTCGTCAATAATCGTTTGGAAGAGGAAGAAATTTTTAAGTCAGTCCTCATAAATTATGAGGAATAGGAAACAATTTTATTTTTATTTATTTATAAATTGTATGTAAAATTGTAAATAAGTTCGGTCATAATAAATTTTTTTATGGACTATTGTCATATGATTTTTACCCTTCTAACTTTTGAAGGGGTTTTTCACGTAAAAAATATTTGGTTTTCTTGTTCTCCTTTATTATTTTCATTTATTATTATTATTAAATACCAAATAAATTGATGTTATAAGTTTAGAAAATAAATAAATATTTGAAAAAAAAATACTAAGTAAATAATTTTTTTAGAAGTAAATGACAAATGAATAAATATTATAAATGTAAAATAACAAGTTTACTTATATTTTAAATGATAAGTTTAACCATATTTCTAGTGTAATAGATAAATTTAACTTTATCAAAAGAAATTTTAAAAAATAAGAGTATCATAATCTTTTAAACTAATGTCTTTATTAAATAAGTTATGATAACTTTATTGTAATAACATTATTTATTATTTTATTATACTAATACCTTTATTGTAATAACATTATTTATTATTTTATTATACTAATAACTTTATTAGATGATAACTTTATCTTAATTAATTATTACAATTACTTTCTTAAATAAATTATAATAACTTTATTATAATAATACTACTTATTATAACGATAATTTTATTAGATAATAACTTTATATTTATTAGAATAATTTTATTAAATAAATTATAATAATTTTATTATAATAACTTTATTTATTATAATAATAAATTTATTAGATAAGATATATTAAATAACTAAATAAGTCAATATTTATTTTTATTAAAATTAATAAATAAATTTAAAAAATAAAAAATTTAAAAAAGAGATCAGCTCAGAACCAGCTCGATTCAACCTAAGAACTGAAATGTCGGTTCACTGAATCGAACCAAGCCCTTAAAAACCTTTATGGTTTGGCCTGAGATCGACTTGTGAATGAATCGTTTCACATCTATTCACCCTTGTATTAGGCTGGAATCGGCTTAACCTGCTCAGAACCTACCTGATCCGACCCATTAGCACCTCAATTTTTAAGTAAAACTGAATCTTAGGATTTTATTTCCTTTTTTATTTTTTTCATTTTCATTTATTATTCCCGAAATTAATAATAACAATCAATTCAATAAAAGAGAAAGATTTTGGGTTGCATTATCCTCCTTTGGATTAGGGCCTAATAATGAATTGTAAATTCCTTAAGACAACTCATTTCACAACATAAACTTTGAGGAGCCTAAATGATAATTCAATTCCAAATGAAAAAGCCCATGAGTTCAAGAATAAGGTCTAAAAGTATTTAACATCCAGCGGTTAGGCTCGATTACAAATTTCAAGGTCCAATAACAATCTTAAGACTCAATTAGTAATTCTTTGGCTTCAAAGTCTAGTTTAAGAGCCTAAAATGACTTAAATCAATAAGATGATTAATTTGACAATAAAACATAGATTTAAATCGCAATCTTCTATTTTTATCATGCAATTGCTGCTCAATTCTATTTTTAACTCGTTTTATTTTTGTAAATTTGTGTGTGCACTGTTTTTAATGCTTTTGATATCCTTTCCATCCATTTGAAAGGATATGACCATGTTCCGGTATAAAAAATATGCTTTGTTACCTAGTTTGTAACTGCTGAAGAAGCATTAAGATATGGTGATTCATTGGAATGGATCTTCTTCGATGATCATTCTCAAATTGATTAACGAAGCTTGTTCATCGAATCTCTACTGTCTTAATACTTCATTAGTTACGAATGGGTTTTCAAAGAATGTTTTTAATGGAGCATGGTCACATCCTTTTAAAATGATGGAAATGGCAATAATAGATAAATAGTACAATATAAACTAAAAATTGTAGTTTGCTTATAAATGAAATTACATTTTTCAAAAGAAATTGTATTTGTAAAATTAATGTTTATTACTATGATTACTAATAAAATTGTAATATTTTGATTATGAAAATGTAAATTTATACACTTTCAGAATATGATTTAAGTTTAACCACAGTCTTTTTATAAAATTATACTATGGTTTTTAAATATCCAATGTCTTCTATTTCTAATGACTACAATTTTAGTACCATAGTTCTTATGTAATTATGTTTAAGTAAAATATAACTTAAACTTTGCTTAATAAAGGGAAATAAGTTAACCACTAAAATTTAACCTAACGATTGTTACTTTTTTTAGACAGTAGTAAGTCCAAGGTTCAAATTCTTTCTTCATCGCTTGTACCTCCCTATGATAAAAAAAAAATGTTCAAAAATCTTTTCATAATCGTCGAGAAGATCTCTAAGAAACTAAAATAAAAGTATAAGAAAGAAACTCATACCATAATAAAGGGATGCAAGTTTAAAGGTCAATGTATGAGTCAGATCCAACTTTGGGAGGTTTTAAGACAATAAAAATATTTCCATACAACTATTAAATTTATTCAAATTTAATAAAAATATTTAATTTATTTGATAAGACAATGACTCAAGTGCCTACAGCCTACAATGCTTTCTTAATTTATATAATAAAAGTATTTAAATTTAAATGCGTTTAACATATATGCTCAATTGAGTAGGTTACCAAAAGCATCACTAAGATACTAAACAAAGGAAAAGGAAAAGGAAACAGAGCATTGTTTATGTGGCAATTAGCAAGCTGCAATCTCCAAATTGCTTTTCAACAAAGACGGTGGGTGGAGTGGGAGGCACCGATTTGAATAGCGGTTCCATCAGTTCATGTGAGATTAAAATATATATTTTTTAATAAAATAATAAAAAAATAAATTAAAAATATAAATATAATTTTATCCATCATATAGTTTGTCTTCTTCTTCTTTTAAACCAAATACAAGTGCTTAGTTTGGGAGGATGTAGTGACTTTTAGATATATATAAGAAAAAGTTTTTAGAACATAAGTTTATTTTTTATTTTTTATTAAAAATATATTTTTAATAATTATTTTTTAATTTTAATTTCATTAAAATTAATTTCATGGTACATTTAAATTAACTCTTATACGATGAGCTTGTACAAAGCCGTGCGTTTAATTCAAGAAAATAAGTTGAAACAAACATCACAGCACACTACTTTTCTCTTTGCCAACCGTAGTGTTTGCTTTTATTCATAATTATGAGAAAGGCGATCGTTAATAGACCATTGATTTTTTCGCAATATCATTACGTGATGTAACAATTTGAATGAATGAAGTAATTTTTCCTTACTTTTTTTTTTTTTACCGTTCCCTTTATTTAACCACACACGTTGTTACAGGTAAAATTTTATGGTTTATTTTAAAACTTTTCCTTAATTGATAATAATTAATTAATTGAACATAAAAATAATTTTTTTCAAAATTTTAAAATTAAGTTCTATTTGTTTCACAAAAATTGAGTTTCAAAAAATGATTTCGAAAATAATGTATATGTATTTTTTAGAGATAATCATGGCTCTCGAAAATATTATTTTTGGGAGCCAATAACGACTCTCGAAAAATTTATTTTTGAATATTTTTATTAAATCGTGAAAATTATTTTTGAGAATGATTTTTTGTTTCCACAAGTGTGGTCAAAAAAGATGATGAATAATGAAGAAAAAAAGAAGAATTGAACTTAAAATTGTAAGGATAAGGATATAATTTCATACAAAAGTATTTTGGTATCTAAAAACATTAAAATTAAAATAAAATGTGAGAATGATTTTATTGGTTTCTAATAAAACAACACAAATTTAAGTTGTATTTAGGATTTTTATTTCTAGCTGAGACATGATTTAGAGATGATAAACGATACGTGGCCACGTGCGGAGGATTAAAAAAAAAAGGGGTAAAAACCGAAAAGCGATTTGTTTATGTTTAATCAAACGTTAATTAATCATGTGATTGTCGGGAATGAGAGGGTACCAATCCTTGTTTAAGAGTCGGCGAACGAGTCGAAACAACCTGTCCTCTACTTCCCATGCATGCAACTAAAACTGGACCCATCATTTTAATTTTTCTCTTTTCTTATTTTATTTCATGCTTTTCATTGTAAAATTATTGATTTTTCTTATATACATTTTTTTAGTGTCGAATCAGTTGTTTAGGAATATCATAATATATACCTCATCTCTTGATATAAATTATACATATTTTCATTTAATTAATTATTTAATTTAGTGCAATAAAATTACAAAACGAAGTGTTACATATTTTATGTAAAATTATTGATTTTTCTTATATACATTTTTTTTAGTGTCGAATCAGTTGTTTAGGAATATCATAATATATACCTCATCTCTTGATATAAATTATACATATTTTCATTTAATTAATTATTTAATTTAGTGCAATAAAATTACAAAACGAAGTGTTACATATTTCATGTAAAATTTCTCAAATAATTAAATTAAAAAATTAAAACATGTATTTTTTTCTTATAAATTTATGATTGTCGCGTGACATATTATATACATGAGCTTATTTTTTTATATATGTGTTATATTGGTAATCTCATGTCTAAAGTTAAAAAATTTTTATCGACAATTTACTAAGTAATTTTAAACTATATATATATATATATATATATATATGTTTGTGAGAATAGTATATTATGTGAAAAGATATTGAAAATAATTTTTAATTAAGCTTTTGATGTTGTTGTAATAATAAGATAAAATGTTAATAATTTTTTAATTGAATAATTAAAAAAATATTATATTATAAAATTTAAATTCAAATTTAAATAATTATATTTTTATTCAAAATTGAATAATATCCTTGTAAAAAAAGTCATCTTATAAAGCAAGCATACTATTATTTAAATGGAAAGGAGTAGAAGTGATGAGAGCGGCAGTGATGATTTTTTTAACATTTATTTATAATTTTACATATCATATATTATGTGCACTCACTCTCACTGCTTGGTATCCCGACTTACACTATCACTTTATCATCCAACGACATCGACACGTGTCATGCCGCTTCATTTAGACCGTCCCACGATCTTTAATAATAATACTCCATTCTCCATTCTGTATCATGCATATAAAATAATGTACCAAATGTTAATCGCCTACAATCAGCCTCACCCAATCCCAACTCACACTCTGTGTCATAATGCCAAATACGGATATGTGTCATGCCGCTTCATTTAGACCATCCGATGATCTTTAATAATAACATACTCCATTCTCCATTCTCATCATCATGCATGCATGTAAAAAATGTATCAAATATAAATCACATACAATCAGCCTTACCCAATCCCACTCTCCTATTCGCTAGATCGAATTCCACCCACAGATTTTGTTGATGAAAGTTTCCGATTATATTGCTTGCAACCCCAAGCATATTCGACCGTCCGATCCCCAAGCAATGGACCCCACCTCCTACATCAGCCAACATCCTCTCCTTATCAACGGTGATCTCCACCCCTTCCTCAAACTCCAACGACATATCACCTATCAACCGTCCCATCTCAATTGGGTTGCCATCGAAACACATGTCAGCTACTCCACCGTACACGTAACCCTTTTTAAGCTTGGAACCTGCCAATCTTATCACCTCTTCCCTCAACTTGTTATACGCCTCATCAACCAAGTAAGTGAACTCGGAACCCGAATCGATCATGGTTTGACCCGACCCACCTGCATCTGGCCGGAAAACGGATGACGGGATAGGCAGTTTTTTGGCTCCGATTCTAATCCCTTGCATTGGGAGGGTGTAAGCCAAAGGATCCATATTAGGCCTGGTCCGACTTTTAGGGAAAATCAAAAGGTCAATATACTGAAACCCATGGGAATTCGGATTTGATCCGATATAAAATGACCCGGTGTGTGAAACCCCGGGTTGCATCCGACGAGTAGGCACACAGTAAGAGAACTTGGATATTTTAGCTTGGGAAGCAAAAGACAATCGTCCAAGATTCATTCCCAAAATACCCTTGTCCTCGTTGGTATCCGTGGCACAACCAAGGATCAAAGGAGGGGTGCTTTGGGAACGTGAAAAAGTGAATTTTTCTCTCACGAGGTTTCCCTCGGCGAGTGTTCCATCGGCGTAGAAGTAAGAATAGTGGCATAAACGGTTTTGGTCACAAGAAGTCGGAAGGGTAAAATCAGGAATCCGAGGCTTACAAATTGGATGGTTACACGGCAAAACAGAGAAAGAAGAGGAAAGAGAAGGATCAAAGGACGCCGGAGGAGGCGGCTTTTGGGCAACCTTTTTGTGGCACTGAATCCAGGAGAGCTGACTCCCTGTATCCAACACCATCTGCTGAGTCTGCGGCGGAGTTCCTATAGGCAGAGCCACGATCAGAGCCATTGAATACTTGAACGTTGTTTTAAAATTATACGAAGATGGGTGTTGCTTGATTTTTGAAACAAAAGAAGGGTACAAAGTTTGAACATCGTTACGAGAGAAACGAAGGGAAGTGAGAGGAAAATATAAAGAAAATGATGTGTTCTGGTTTTGTGTTGGTTTTCCCTGCGCTGAGAGGGAGCAAAAAGAAATAAAGAAGAAAAGAAAGAGATGCGCCATGAAAACAAGGTTATGAATGATGAGGTCGGGTTGATCGCTGAAGAGAAAGTAGGGTTGTATTTATACATAGCAATTAGCGAAGGCCAAAGGAGGCTTCATTTTACAGTTAATTTTTTTCAATAAACATTTAAACCTTTTTATAAATATTTTTTATTTTGTAATTTCTTTTTAAATGAATAAAAGGTAAAAACGTTAAATGCAGTCTTAATGTGTACATTTGGATTGTTTCATGCACGGTTGGATGAGTGCCCTTTAATAATCACAAGGATTGATTTTTTCTTTTGCCAAAATTGAGGATTGATTTAATAACTCTTTAAAAAAAAAGAATTTTAAGGTTTGATTTAATGATTTTTAAAAAAAATATTATATTTAAAATTCAATTTTTTTATAACTCTTCACAGGAAAAAAAAACATTTCTCAAAATACAATTAAAATATTTTTAATTTAATAATAGAATATATCCAAGAAAAATATCCACTTAATTGTGTTATGTGAATATTTATATGGATGTCCACGTAGAGATAAAATGAACCAATTTGCAAGAGTTTTTAATATATGATTTTGGAGAAACCAATTAATATTATTTTTCGTAAGATGTATCATATTAAATAAAACATATTTTCAAAATTTTATGATAATAAAAGGTAACAATATCATAAAATTATAAAACAAAAAAAATATTAATTTGATAATATTAAACTTTTAAAACTAATAGGACTTTCAAATTAATAGTAATTACTAATTAATCTTTCACTAAATTAAGAACAATTGCTTTACATTTTTGGCAATTTAAAATTAAAATTAAAATTATTAGTAAATCAACCGCTAAACAATATATTTTTTCATCAAAAGAAGAAAAATATTTGACATTACAGGAAATAAGTCCTTTTAGCAGTGTCTGTTTAGCGGCAAAAAAATCTGAGCTAAAAAACAACTTCTAACGATCAGTTGTCGGTTGATTTGCTTTGGAATTAGATATATTTTTAATGCATAATAACGATAGAATACAGTGGTTAAAATCTGTCTCTAATGTAATCATTTTGCAACGAAATTTCATTCTACCGCTAAATAAGAGCGAAGTTATTAGAGCTGGTAAAAGTTAGTCCGAGCTCGAAAATTCATCCGAATCCATTCGAGACCGAATACGAGACCGGACCGAATTGATCAAAAAGTCAAAGACCCGAGCCTGAGAAAAGCCCGACCCGAAAAAGCTCGAGTCCGATAAAGTCCGAGCCCGAAAAAGCTCGAGTCCGAAAAAGTCCGAATCCGAAAAAGCCTGAGCCCGATACAACCCGAACCCGAAACCGGTCCGATCCGAAACCCGAAAAAACCCGAATTTATAACCCGAGAAAGCCCGAATTATAATTATATAATTATTATATTAAAAAATAATTAAATAAATAAAAAATAATACACTTTTTCTAATTAAAATTTATAAAATTTTAAAATAATCATTATTTATTTATTACATAATTATATCAATAATTTATTATCAACAAAATAAATATTAAATATTTACATTCAATTATTAAATAAAATTATTTTAAAACACAATATAATATTCAATATCAAATAATTTTCAATATTATGCTTATTATATTTGTAATAATAAATAATAAATATATTATTAAATATATGTCACGACCCAACTATCCAAAAATCAGAGTGAATTTTTTTGCGTTTTTGTTTATTTTCTTACTTAATTCTTACCTGTCCTCGAATCGTGACCAACACTCCACTACTAATTGGGCTGTGCGTCAATGCCAGTCCCACCATACATCTACCCTAGTACTTATTTCTTCTCCAGTCATTTATAATTGTTATATTATTTATACATCCCCTAAAGTTACTTACAATCATGTTACTGTGCTATGCTTATGTAGATACAATAAGTACAAGTGTATATACCTTATGTTGATGGGCAGCAGCGGATATCCGGAATGCAGTACTGAGTCGCCTCAACTTCAACTGGAGATCATCTGTGGGAGAAAATGAAAGGGGTGAGCACATCAAGCTCAGTAAGGCAATCCTACGAACAAGTAGGTAACCATACTACCTACATGAACGTAGTGCCATGCATAAACCACCCTTTCTCCACACATTTTAAAACAATGCTATGCATTATGATGATATGTAAAATACATTTGCACGAAAAATCAACATGCAATTATCATAAATCATTTCTTTCTCAATTAAGATTTTGACAATAAAGTCAGGACTCGACCCCTCCTGCGGGTGATCCTGACTCACACAAAATCATGAAAACATTTACATCACACGTGGGTTTTGAAAAGCATGGAAATACCATCATGCAATTTAGTTTTAAAACCCAGTTTAAATCATCATAGAAATCATCAACATGCGAGACTAGGCAACGTCTGTATATAGGTAAATAACTAGGACTATGGCCACATCTGTCCTCGTGAGTTCCTCAGCTACACGGATCCTAGTGTGCGGGTTCTCACCATGATCGGGAACCGCCCGGGAGGTGGGTCAGTCCATCCCGTCAGTCTTATCCGATCCCCGGCATCCGAAGATGCTGCATCCGGAGATGCCGTATCCGAAGATACAACACGGTACATCGTACTCCATGCTACTTGCACGGTACATCGTACTCCATGAACCCATGTAATATCTCTAGGTACTCCGGCCCAATTGGCCTGCTTCCCACAGAGGTTTGTTTCTCAATACTCATGCCATGTCTCAAAACGCACGTGCGACCCTATTAAATCGCTGACACACAGTCTACCCGATGCTCCAAGCACGGCTCATCGCATGTTCTCATAAAATCTGTGTGAGCGATGCTCAGCACTCTCATCAAAACACGTCAACTGGCAGAGCCCGCTTACATCCCCACAAGGCCGCCAACCTCATCCCTCACTCTCACCCCACCTAAGAGGTCTCTTGAGCCTGTTGGGCCTTTTGGCTGACTCCAAGGGCAGACAGCGGTACTCCACAAATCCGGTAAAACTAGTGCGAGCTAAGCTCAGCACTCTGTATATTATAAATCACATGAAAATTTTATAAATACTGGTGCGGGTTAAACTCCAGCACTCTGTCTCGAAAATCATGTAAAAATATGGTGCGAGTCAGACTCTAGCACCGTGTCACGAAAGAGCATGTGAAATCTGGTGCGAGTTATACTCTAGCACCTATGCATGTAAAACTCTAGTGCGAGCTCTCGCTCCAGCACTAATGCATGCATCACACAAATCGAAATTACCGTGCGAGCTGAGCTCTAGCACGTCATATGTCAATAAAACACGTAGGCGGCTCTATTTACTCAAAACAGTTTTCAAATCAATTTCACGTTGAAAGTATGCAATGCGGTGCACTTTCTTTCAAGGCGAGCCAGCCTACTCATGCATGCGTTGAAATATCTCCAGAACGAGCAGGAACCTCTTGTCCTTGCTCCTCCCAATTTTTCCTAGATTTTTAGAATTTTACCCTTAACAAGGGTATTTTAGTAATTTGCCCATTCGGGGCACTAAAATTATTATTTGACCTCTAGACCCTTCAGGATATTTTAAAGGACTGCATATGAATTTAAAATTTGCGTACTGTTACCTCTAGCAGTCCGCAGAATTCCCTTACCTCGATTCTCGTCGAGTCTGACCTTTCTCTTTTCCAATGTAGTCCCATCGCGCAGTCCGATATGTTTCCAATCCAATGCCCGGAACTGCGTATTAATATTCCTCAGGTCAGATATTATGATTTAATTGTACTTAATCTTTTCTGGGCTTAATTTAAATCATTGGGCCCGTTTACCCCTATTGGGCCCGATTGCACCTTAATGGGCCTTAATCGACCTTAAGCCCGTTTTTCACTTAATTTTCTCTTTATCGAGGCCTATTGGGCTCATTGGGCCCATCAATAATTTATTGAGCCTCGTTCTAATTCTCGAATAGCTAAATTTAATATTTACGACAATTAATCTAAATTTTCATAAATTAATTCAATTTATGCGTAAATTTAATCAATATCACGCATAACGAAGAAATTGTCGTAAATAGGGGTCACTTACCCGAGATTCCATGCTAGTCCGCAAATCGAGGCTGTCTCGAGCCCTCGGTGGATGCCAATCGTCGAGCTACACAATTCCATAATTTTTCCGGGTAAGTTCTCAGCCCAAAATTAATTAAATAAAATATTCCAAATTTAAATCGGTCAATTTGACCGCTTATCGACTTACCCGAAGCTCGATTGCATCACCGGAATTTTTCCCAATTTTTTCCTCTTTTTCCTTTTCCCTTTTTCTCCCTTTTTTCCCCTCTTTTTGGCTGAACCGGTTCAGTCCGGTTCGGACCGGTTCAGACCGCCGGTTCACCCCGGTTCGACCGGTTCACCGCCGGTTCGCCACCTTGCCGGCCGGTTCTCTGCCGGCTTCCACTGCCAAACGCTCCGCTGGGTCGTCCGCATCACGATTCTGGCCTCGGTTTGGGTCAAGCTCGCCGGAACGCCGCCGGTCCGGCACTTCTCCCTCTCGGCCGTCGGACCCGTTTTCCCCTCTTGGCCGTCGCCGCCGATTCCGGCCGTCTCGTCGGCTGCCACCGGTCTCAAAAGCACCGCCGTCGCCTGGGCTCTCAAAATCGGGCCTTGGTTCAGGCTGGGTCGCCGCCGTTCGCCGCCGGTGACCCTCTCTTTCCCACGGCTTTTCTCTCCTCCGATCGGCTTCCTCCGGCGTCGGTGGGCTGCACCGCCGGTGCCATTAAGATCACCGGCCTCCCCTCTTTCTTTTTCGGCCCTTGGCCGGGCCGTTGGCCGCCGGACGGTGGTCGGGCCTTCTGCCTCCGTTTGCTTCGTTTTCGGCTTCTCTGCTTCTTTCTCTCTCCCCGATGGTTTCTTCTCTCTCTTCTCTTTTTTTTTTTTTTTTTTTGTTTTATCATTTTTATTATTATTATTTTTATTTATTTTAATTATTTTACTATTCATTAAAATACATTAAAATACCCAAAATATCACTTAAAATTATTATTTTATTCTTATTCAATTAATTTAATTTTTATTTAATTTATTTATTAAATTTTAACCTCTTTTTCGGGTATAATTTCTCCGTATTTTCAGGATATTGTCCCGGGTGACTTTTCGGTATATTTTTCGATTATTTTCGGGATTATTTTTCCGAACTAAAAATTCCAATTAATCCCGATTAATTTCAATAAATTAATATCTTGATCAATTTAACCCAAAATAAATTTATTTCATCTTTATTGACCAAGATTTCTCAAATCCATATTTTTAATTAATTTTTCTCATCGAATTTACTCCGGCTTTCGATCTTTTGACCGTTTTGCCCTTACACGTATTCGGGATTAATTTAACCCGACTTCCTTCATACGTCCCCCATCTTTTCTTATTTAATTTTCGTATATTAATTAAATTCGGGTCTTACAACTCTCCCCCACTTAAAGAATTTGGTCCTCCAAATTAGAACCAAGTCATATGAGTCCATATACAACTCCGGGTACATCGATCGTATCATACTCTTAAATTCTTATGTAATCTTCTCCGGAGTGTATTACTACCAAAGGACTTTAATTAGGGAGATCATCTTAAACCTCAATACTTTCTCTTTCCTGTTTAATGCCCAAATCAACTTCTCGATATACTTATAATTTCATTAAACTGAACTTTTGGAGTTCATATCCTATCACCTCTGCTGGATCTGGATAGTAGTACCGAAGCATCAAAAGCTGAGACACATTGTGGGTGCCTGTTAATCCAAGTGATTAACAACAACCTACAGGTCTTATCTCCCACTTGTCCAATCTCTCAAGAATTCGATCCAGCTCAACTCAATTTACTTCTTCCAAAAGTTCCGCTATGTCCTTATTCTCTTAGGACGTGTAACTTTCAACCATAATAATTCACCAAGGGTGAATTCCAATATTTTTTCTATCTGTTCTGAGGTGTTCTTAATCTCTCATCCTTAACTAAACATCCTCAGAGACTTATTATCCAAAGTCAGAAATAATTTCTACCTGTCACCCACTCTTTCTTATCCAATTTGGGGAACAGCCCCTACAGCTATACACTGCCTCATATCTCGTTATCCCGATACTCAATTGCCAATTGTCGTTATTGGCGACTTCAATTAGAAATCAACTGATCATTCCAGGAGCTTATAAAATCAATGGCACACGCTTTCATCGGATCCTCCAGAACTTGTACAGTCCTCCCTGACTGACCATCTGTCTGAGGATGTAAAGCTGTGCTAATACTCAGTCGGGTTCCCATAGCTTCCTAAAAATATTCCCTGAGGTAGGAAGTGGAGCGGGAATCCCTATATGATACCATGCTCACTGGAACGCTACTTAATGTTCCACAATCTTTCTTATACCTGAATCCTCATACACACTCTGAGTATCTGGGGAGTTCATAACCAGAAGGTGGGTGGACTTAGTCACTCTATCGACTACCATCCAACTAGTCTCCTGATTTATCCGGGTCTCCTATAACCCATCACGACATTCATGGAGACTTACTCTCGTTTTTCGTGCCGTGTCGATATAGGTAGGTGCTGCAATAACTCTGCAGACTTTTAATACTCTACCTTACTCTGCTGACACACTAGGCACTTTTCTACAATCTCCACCAATATCTCTTTTCACATCTGACCACCCATACCCCTTTTGAGATTTTAATATATATTATTATTACCTTCCGCATGCACTGTATATCCCGAAGAGTGAGCTTCCGACAATATCACTATCTCATCAACTGTGGTCCTGGGGAGCACTCATACTGTCTCTGAATCCTCAGTAACTCATTATCACCCACTGTGAACTCTATCACTGTACCCTTCTGAATCAGACCCAAACTATCGACATCCGGTCGATCATCACGCTAAGCCTGGCAAATCCGGGCACTCTCATCCGGTACTAGTCATCAGGCTAGCTGTCACACAATCACTGTCATCCTCAGAAGGGATCACATCAATACTGAGGTCCACAACTGCATCTAGCAGCTCACGCTCCCTGACCATCATATGTGGTACCATCCCGAGGCTCTTTCTGCTCAAGGCATCAGTCATCACATTCGCCTTTCTTGGGTGGTACAATTCTCATAAATCAAAATCTCTCAGAAGCTCTAACCCAATATGTATTTTCATATTCGCCCCTTTCTGTGAAAACAGATACTCGGGCTCTATGATCAGTGCATATCCATAATTCCTCACCCTGTACATAATAGTACCATATCCTCGGTACAAATACTGTTGCCAACTTTAAATCATGGGTCAGATAGTTTATTTCGTGATCGAAGAGTTGTCTGACTCCAAAATTGACTATCTTCCCATTATACATCAATACACAGCTCCATCATAACTTTGAGGCATTCATACTCACTGAAAAACCTCTTGAGCTGTTGGGCATGGTGAAATTAATCATGGTGGTCAGTTCATACTTCATCACGCCAAATTCACGTCACATCTATCATCTTATTTATCATCTTATTCCAAGATCACGTTTTCTTAGTTAAACGTGTCAACAGGGTATACCATTTTAAATCTCGCAATAATCCATCTGTAAAAGCTATCTTCCAATTGTTGCTTATAATTCGCCCTAGGCTTTAACTACACCCAGCATATGACCGATACTGCTGATTACGATTCGGTCCAATCCTTGACTTATTTACGCATAAGCGTATAAGATCCTTCAAAGTCGTTTACGTTTCCAGGTACTAACCTGCGTCATTTCCTTTTCTTATCTTAACGGCTCTTATTAAGTTCTACTATGTTAACCTTTATGATTTTTCGAGTTTTTTTTTAATATTCTTATCGTCTTAGTAAAGGTATCCTAATGCTAAAGGTATTTATTACGACGATCGGTTTCACGTTATAGGATATATATATATATTTTTAGACGCTGTCAAGTCTTCAGGCGGGGAGGTATTTTGAAATACCTTTATTAACCTTCAGACTTAACCACAACTACTGGTTATGGTTATACCCATCTTTATCCTTAGTTATAATTTATATTCCTTACTAATTGCTTAATCCCAATTACTTCGCATATTAAGGGTATTCCTTACCTAGCATATATCTCTTACTCCAATACATCTTATCTTAAAGATTATCTCCTTAGTGTATCAATTATAATGAAACTCTCGTCATTATTTATTCCGTAAGTACATCCTTTACTCCTTTAATTTTAACTGTTGCACCCCTATTTTCGACTGAAAATCTCAATATCCATATTCCGTTAATTAATCCTCCTCTATTGGGGTACTCATTTATCAGTATTGCCCAATGATGTAGGCATTCATGCCTTTTACTCACTTATATGCGAATGAAGGCGGTATGAATAAATATGTGGCACCAGGATCAATAAACATATGTACTTTATTATTCATAACAAGTGTGGTATCTTACACCACATCCATGAAACATCAATAGCATCCTGGTCCAAGACATCCACTCGCCTTCGTCCAATAGCCTACTTTCCTTTTTTCTCTTCGGCTATGGCCTCCCTTTTCGTTTTCAGCTATAACAACGAAATTTTTCTCTGTCTCTTTACTTTTTTGTGGGGCGATTTCGCCCAACTCTGTGTAATCAAAATCAATGGTCCATCATACCACACTTAACGACCATTTTCATCAATACCGTGTAGGTATAGACGCTCCTTCTGTGGTATCCACCACACATTCCACAGTAATGACACTGCTACTCTGCTTCGTAGCAGGTCGGGGTCCTCCAATCACAATGCCCACAAGAGTGCCCAAAATTAGATGCACTAGGGCCTTACCAATTATCTTAGCCCATAACTCGTTACATCAGATCTTTTACCAATTACCAATTTTCCCATTTTTGACATCCTTGTCATTTCTCGCTTTTCTTTCTGTCTCTATCTCGGCCCTCACTACCTTTCCAAGTCTCAGAGGCGTGCAATTCATGTTCTTATTTACCCAACTGTAAATCTGTGCACTGCCTCGGTATAGGTAATATCTCACGGGCCAATCGGACTCTAATTGAAAATCTGAGCCCTTCCATAAACTTTTAGACATCTCGACTGTCACTTTTCATAGTGTCGAGGTAATATCTGCCCAGAATATAATCGAGTCTCCATACTCGTCAATAAATTAAATCCTCTGGGTCAGAGCAAGGACTTTAATCCAAAATTTCCTTTAAATCATGTCCAGGATATCCTGTCACCGGAATACATCCATAATCATTTCTCATATCAGCTCTTAAGATGGGTCGAGCGGGTTTTCACCAATGCTCCGCTGCGCCCTCTGATCTCGTACATAATCTGAGTAATTAGCTCCTCAAAATAATCTCCACACTCCGCTCCAATCTCGCGAAGCGTGTCTCAATACTGTCCGATCTCTCTGTCGGACTCTGTGAGGCATGCTCAACATTCGCCTCTATTTCAATCTCATACTGATTTTCATAGCCAAACTCAGCACGACTTAGCAGACTCAGGTCTACCTCTACGACCTCTGCCTCGTGCACTATCTCATTTAGCGCGACTCATATTAGGCATTCCTGCATTCTCAACCATTTCTTAGTCAAGCCCATCTCGATATACACTATTGTATCTAACTAAGCACAGTAACACGGGGATGTAATTTCTTAACTTCTGACACTGACACACATCAGACCAATTACGCTCTGATACCAAAATAATTGTCACGACCCAACTATCCAAAAATCAGAGTGAATTTTTTTGCGTTTTTGTTTATTTTCTTACTTAATTCTTACCTGTCCTCGAATCGTGACCAACACTCCACTACTAATTGGGCTGTGCGTCAATGCCAGTCCCACCATACATCTACCCTAGTACTTATTTCTTCTCCAGTCATTTATAATTGTTATATTATTTATACATCCCCTAAAGTTACTTACAATCATGTTACTGTGCTATGCTTATGTAGATACAATAAGTACAAGTGTATATACCTTATGTTGATGGGCAGCAGCGGATATCCGGAATGCAGTACTGAGTCGCCTCAACTTCAACTGGAGATCATCTGTGGGAGAAAATGAAAGGGGTGAGCACATCAAGCTCAGTAAGGCAATCCTACGAACAAGTAGGTAACCATACTACCTACATGAACGTAGTGCCATGCATAAACCACCCTTTCTCCACACATTTTAAAACAATGCTATGCATTATGATGATATGTAAAATACATTTGCACGAAAAATCAACATGCAATTATCATAAATCATTTCTTTCTCAATTAAGATTTTGACAATAAAGTCAGGACTCGACCCCTCCTGCGGGTGATCCTGACTCACACAAAATCATGAAAACATTTACATCACACGTGGGTTTTGAAAAGCATGGAAATACCATCATGCAATTTAGTTTTAAAACCCAGTTTAAATCATCATAGAAATCATCAACATGCGAGACTAGGCAACGTCTGTATATAGGTAAATAACTAGGACTATGGCCACATCTGTCCTCGTGAGTTCCTCAGCTACACGGATCCTAGTGTGCGGGTTCTCACCATGATCGGGAACCGCCCGGGAGGTGGGTCAGTCCATCCCGTCAGTCTTATCCGATCCTCGGCATCCGAAGATGCTGCATCCGGAGATGCCGTATCCGAAGATACAACACGGTACATCGTACTCCATGCTACTTGCACGGTACATCGTACTCCATGAACCCATGTAATATCTCTAGGTACTCCGGCCCAATTGGCCTGCTTCCCACAGAGGTTTGTTTCTCAATACTCATGCCATGTCTCAAAACGCACGTGCGAGCCTATTAAATCGGTGACACACAGTCTACCCGATGCTCCAAGCACGGCTCATCGCATGTTCTCATAAAATCTGTGTGAGCGATGCTCAGCACTCTCATCAAAACACGTCAACTGGCAGAGCCCGCTTACATCCCCACAAGGCCGCCAACCTCATCCCTCACTCTCACCCCACCTAAGAGGTCTCTTGAGCCTGTTGGGCCTTTTGGCTGACTCCAAGGGCAGACAGCGGTACTCCACAAATCCGGTAAAACTAGTGCGAGCTAAGCTCAGCACTCTGTATATTATAAATCACATGAAAATTTTATAAATACTGGTGCGGGTTAAACTCCAGCACTCTGTCTCGAAAATCATGTAAAAATATGGTGCGAGTCAGACTCTAGCACCGTGTCACGAAAGAGCATGTGAAATCTGGTGCGAGTTATACTCTAGCACCTATGCATGTAAAACTCTAGTGCGAGCTCTCGCTCCAGCACTAATGCATGCATCACACAAATCGAAATTACCGTGCGAGCTGAGCTCTAGCACGTCATATGTCAATAAAACACGTAGGCGGCTCTATTTACTCAAAACAGTTTTCAAATCAATTTCACGTTGAAAGTATGCAATGCGGTGCACTTTCTTTCAAGGCGAGCCAGCCTACTCATGCATGCGTTGAAATATCTCCAGAACGAGCAGGAACCTCTTGTCCTTGCTCCTCCCATTTTTTCCTAGATTTTTAGAATTTTACCCTTAACAAGGGTATTTTAGTAATTTGCCCATTCGGGGCACTAAAATTATTATTTGACCTCTAGACCCTTCAGGATATTTTAAAGGACTGCATATGAATTTAAAATTTGCGTACTGTTACCTCTAGCAGTCCGCAGAATTCCCTTACCTCGATTCTCGTCGAGTCTGACCTTTCTCTTTTCCAATGTAGTCCCATCGCGCAGTCCGATATGTTTCCAATCCAATGCCCGGAACTGCGTATTAATATTCCTCAGGTCAGATATTATGATTTAATTGTACTTAATCTTTTCTGGGCTTAATTTAAATCATTGGGCCCGTTTACCCCTATTGGGCCCGATTGCACCTTAATGGGCCTTAATCGGCCTTAAGCCCGTTTTTCACTTAATTTTCTCTTTATCGAGGCCTATTGGGCTCATTGGGCCCATCAATAATTTATTGAGCCTCGTTCTAATTCTCGAATAGCTAAATTTAATATTTACGACAATTAATCTAAATTTTCATAAATTAATTCAATTTATGCGTAAATTTAATCAATATCACGCATAACGAAGAAATTGTCGTAAATAGGGGTCACTTACCCGAGATTCCATGCTAGTCCGCAAATCGAGGCTGTCTCGAGCCCTCGGTGGATGCCAATCGTCGAGCTACACAATTCCATAATTTTTCCGGGTAAGTTCTCAGCCCAAAATTAATTAAATAAAATATTCCAAATTTAAATCGGTCAATTTGACCGCTTATCGACTTACCCGAAGCTCGATTGCATCACCGGAATTTTCCCCAATTTTTTCCTCTTTTTCCTTTTCCCTTTTTCTCCCTTTTTTCCCCTCTTTTTGGCTGAACCGGTTCAGTCCGGTTCGGACCGGTTCAGACCGCCGGTTCACCCCGGTTCGACCGGTTCACCGCCGGTTCGCCACCTTGCCGGCCGGTTCTCTGCCGGCTTCCACCGCCAAACGCTCCGCTGGGTCGTCCGCATCACGATTCTGGCCTCGGTTTGGGTCAAGCTCGCCGGAACGCCGCCGGTCCGGCACTTCTCCCTCTCGGCCGTCGGACCCGTTTTCCCCTCTTGGCCGTCGCCGCCGATTCCGGCCGTCTCGTCGGCTGCCACCGGTCTCAAAAGCACCGCCGTCGCCTGGGCTCTCAAAATCGGGCCTTGGTTCAGGCTGGGTCGCCGCCGTTCGCCGCCGGTGACCCTCTCTTTCCCACGGCTTTTCTCTCCTCCGATCGGCTTCCTCCGGCGTCGGTGGGCTGCACCGCCGGTGCCATTAAGATCACCGGCCTCCCCTCTTTCTTTTCCGGCCCTTGGCCGGGCCGTTGGCCGCCGGACGGTGGTCGGGCCTTCTGCCTCCGTTTGCTTCGTTTTCGGCTTCTCTGCTTCTTTCTCTCTCCCCGATGGTTTCTTCTCTCTCTTCTCTTTTTTTTTTTTTTTGTTTTATCATTTTTATTATTATTATTTTTATTTATTTTAATTATTTTACTATTCATTAAAATACATTAAAATACCCAAAATATCACTTAAAATTATTATTTTATTCTTATTCAATTAATTTAATTTTTATTTAATTTATTTATTAAATTTTAACCTCTTTTTCGGGTATAATTTCTCCGTATTTTCAGGATATTGTCCCGGGTGACTTTTCGGTATATTTTTCGATTATTTTCGGGATTATTTTTCCGAACTAAAAATTCCAATTAATCCCGATTAATTCCAATAAATTAATATCTTGATCAATTTAACCCAAAATAAATTTATTTCATCTTTATTGACCAAGATTTCTCAAATCCATATTTTTAATTAATTTTTCTCATCGAATTTACTCCGGCTTTCGATCTTTTGACCGTTTTGCCCTTACACGTATTCGGGATTAATTTAACCCGACTTCCTTCATACGTCCCCCATCTTTTCTTATTTAATTTTCGTATATTAATTAAATTCGGGTCTTACAATATAACATTTGATTTTATTATAAAAACAATTATTATACTATTTTATTATATTTATTTCATATTAAAATTTTAATTGTAATACAATATTAAATCAAATATATATATATAAATCATTATATAATTGTAACATTTATTTAAATTTGATATTTCATATAAAACATTGAATACATTATTAACAAAATTAGAATTTAAATTTTGATTCTTATAACTCGTAAATAGAAAAATAGTAATTTGTTTTTTAAATGGTGATTATACTAAAAATAAGAATTGAAAGTTAAAAAAGGGGATCATACCATTTTAAAGGTTGTAATAACTTTTTCACTGCAAAAAAAGATTCAAACTCAACTATGACATGTTTGCATCCAAATTCTCATGTCATTAACAAGTCAATGATTGTTATGTTCTAAATTAGTCCAATATAGTAAAAAACAAACCAGCAAAGAAAACATCAAACACTTAAAGTTATGACATGTAACATTACAAGAATAACAAAATAGAAAACATACAATCATTCTCATACACAGCCACCTAGTCATGGAGAAACCAATCCCTAGTCATACATTGGATGATGAACAAAACAGGAAAATACGATCATTCCATTCAACGCTAGCGGCTTGATGAATAACATACTCGAAAAGATTGTAAATGCAGGAAGCAACTAAACTCTCCAAGAGCGACATTGTCTTCAAATAAGATTAATGAGGCAATGATCAATCATAATTACTCTTAATAAAAAAATTTAATTTTTTAACAATATAAATAGTAAGAAATAAAATATCAACATACGTTACAATTAGAACTCTTCATCCTCATCCATAAACCAACTAGTTCAATTTAATCCAACTTTCCTTCCAAATCTCATTGTTTCATCTTCTTCATCTAATAAAATATATAAAAATAATCATATAAGAATTTAAATAATAAAAAATTAATAAAATAATAATGACACTAAAATCTTACCACCTTTATCTATATCATATCCATACAGCCAATTACGAGTGGTAATCAAAATTTCTGCATTATGTGTTATGAGACAATTTCTCCATTTGTTGATAACTGTACCACTCATACTAAATGCTGATTCAAATGCAACTGTGGTAATTGAAATACTCAATTTGTCCTTAGCCATAAGTGAAAGTATAGGGTGTCGAAATTTATTTTTCTTCCAATAATCAAGAACATCAATTTGAATCTTATAATCTTCTCTTGGTTTATTCAAATATACATTTAACTCTAATATATATAAAAGATATCTAGAATTGAAGTTTCTAAATCCCTACAATAACAAAATAAGTTCATATATGAAATTATAATAACAAATGTAAATTAAAACTCAAAAAAGAATTACTTAATATAAAAAAAATAATAATTTAATAAGTTATTAAAGCAATTTATATTAAACTTTTGAACAAAAAAATTTATATAAATATATTATCAAATTAACAATAAATATTTATATGTTTCAAATTTTATTTCTAGCTAGGAAATTTAAGTTTTTGCAATGTCTTGTCTTTTGTATAAATTTTATTACTAAATTATATAATTTTTTTCCTCATTAATTCATATTTCATCATTTTAATTATATTTTGTCTTATAATCATTATGATTAAATTATATCAGTTTTTTGGTTTACCTATTTTATTTAAACTTCGATATTATATTTAATAATTTTTCCAAATTTAAACTAATTGCATCTATCAATTGAGAATTTAGCTACAATTATAGAACTTTAATTATGTATAATTTAAACGAATTGATAACAATTAATTAGGTATAATTTTGTTAAGCATATATGATTATTTATTTATTTGCCTACCTTATCGGTTCATATCTATATCAGTCCACTAAAATAATATCAGTAGATATTTTTTCTTGTGCATTATGCAACGTGGCGATCAAGACAAACATGCATCATTACTTGATTGTGCAAAAATAATTATTTTAAGTTAATTTTTTTATTTAAATTATGTAACTAATTTATTAAAAATTAAAAATTTGTTATACTTATATATGATAACTAATTAGTAAATATTTATTTTAATAATTATTTTGATAATAAATAATTAATTTTTTAACCATGTTATTATATAATATGATAATTCTGTTTGAAAATTATTAAATTAATTATATATATACATTAACGTGCAATATTTATTTTATTCTATTTTATACAATATTTTAATAATTTATCATGAAATCATATCCTTTCTATTCTTATTCTTTGAAAGCCTATCAACAATTTCAATTATTTTATATATAGATTATATTTGTAGTCCAGTCAGATTTTTTATGCTCTTCAATTTTTCTTGGCTAAGGCCAAAGAAATAAGCAAAACATTCATTTAGAAAAGAAGTGAAGAAGATAACATCTAGAAGTTGGAGGAAATCTGTAAAACTAAAAATAAACTAACAGAGGAAATAAAAAAATATTATGAAACTTTTATTAATCTAATTTTAGTGACTTCTGTTTAAAATTTAAAAATTTATTATTTTAATCATAATTATCTACTTTAATTTCATAATTATTTATATTATACTTTTTTTTAAGCTCACAAAGTTTTTTTTGTATAAATATTTTTTTTAGTGTATTATATCAACTACAAAATATCAATCATATGGTAGTGTATAATTGTATATGATATAATTATATTAAATATTAAAAATATATATTTTTTAATTTAATTTTCTAAATTTTTAATGAGACATTTGATTAATTAATGTAAATGATTATATTTAATACAATAATATTAATTATGATTTATGTACAAATAAAAAACAAATTAGAAATAAAATAGAGCTAATTAATTGATCATTTATTCATATTAAGTATTTTTTTGGTAAATGATAATATTAATTGGTATTTTTCTTCCTATAATATGTATATGTAATATTTTCTTTTGCATTTAATGAATATAATTATATCTACTATTTTATAATAAATATTGTAAGAAATTAAAAAAGAGTAAATTATTTTTGTCAAATAATAAATATTAAAATATAGAAATTTGTTTTTATATAAATATTTATTAAAATATAAAATTATATAAAAATTAAATTAATTATCGCATTCAAATTTTTTTTTTAAAAATTATAACTAATAAAATTTTAAAATATTTCAAGCCGGCCCGCTAAACCCGCCCGACTAGAACCGGGACTGAACTCGAAAAAGCCGAACCCGAAGAAGCCCGAAACCGAAAAAACCCGAACCCGAAAAAACCCGAACCCGAAAATAACCGAACCCGAAAAAACTCGAACCCGAAAAAACCCGAACCCGAAAAAGTTGAGCCAGAAAAAACCCGAACCGAGCCCGCCCATTTGCCACCTCTAGTAGTTATCTAATTCACTCGTACAAAAAATTAACAATGAATTTTATTACAAAATTTTCATGGCAGAATCAAAATAGACTTTTCGTAATAAATTACTGTACCTAAATTTTTTTATTTAGGAAAATTTAAAATTTATCATGTGAAACTATTAACGTAAATGAAAATATCATCCCTAATTGTCATTCCTTTTCTAAATTAATTTTATTATAAAAGAACTTTTAATGATGATATTTTTATTGGAAATTTTGTGAAGAGAATTCCTTCACTAGAAATCAATTTTCTATTTATACAAATTATATTTTTTGTTACAAACTATTAATGAAAAAAATTTCAAAGAAAGTTTTGTTGTTAATTGTCGTTATTTTTTATTAATTTTAGAATTAAAGAACTTTAGTGACAATTTTTTTGTCACTAAAAGTCCATTTTAAAAAAATTAAATTTAGTGTTAAATTATTAGTGATGAAATTTTTGAAGGAAATTTTGTTGCTAATTGTCATTTTTTAGAATTAATTTTAGTATTAAAGAACTTTTAGTGGTAAAACTTCCTTAGAAAATTTCATCACTAGAAGTCCATTTTACTTTGTTAGAATATAAAATTTAAATGTGAATCATATGACAATAAAATTTTGTCGCTGAAAGGTCATTCTTTTATTTTCCCTGTTTCTCTAATATGAAAACATACACCAATGGAATTCTTGATAAGGCAATTTGAAATTGCTTCAGTTACAACTTCAAGTATGAATACTACTGAATCACTTGAATTAATCTATTCATTTACTATCACTTGATCCATTGATAGTCTGATCTGAATGTTTTTTTTTTTAGTTATTTTTTAGCTTTTTATTCTGATTTTGGTGTATTTTTTTATTTATTTTTTTAGTTTTTTATTTTGATTTCTATAAATTTTTATTTCTAATTAAAGTTTAGATTTTATTAAGAAATACAAAAGAAAAAAGGACATTAATGACATAACATTGACTTTTAATGATGGATATGAGTCTCTAATTCTGTTTCTATTAAGCCACAAAATTTTGTCGCTAAATTTCATAGCTAAATTTTAATGAAATTAGCAGCGGACTCGATCTTCTCTGGTAGTCAACTCCAATGGACCATATTAGAGATAGAATTGTGGTTTTAGCCACAAAAAATTCATTATTAATACCTTTTGTTGTAGTGTAAAAAGAATAAAATTGAAACTTTGAAATAGAAGTCATGGTATTATTTATTATTTTATAAAGAGTGACTTTTATGTTGAAAAAATTGCGAGATAGCATAAAATAGATATGGTAAAAACTAAGTTTATTTTACAGAAATAAACTTCATTAATATTTAAATACTAATACAATCAGCAATAAAATTCTCATCAGAATTCTGTCGCTAATTAAAATCCAAAGCTATATATATATATAAGAACGACATTATATTTTGACCGTGGCTACGCCAGTACCACAATAGAGAGACAGATAGAAAGAGAGTGTGTCAAGCAATTTAAGTGTCTTGCTTCTCTAGAGATTCATATTGTTATTCTTTATCTAGGTTTTGAATTTTGTTGGTGATGTTACCTGGTAACGACAACAGGGTGATGTTTTCCACCTATTCAAGTTGCGCTAACGACAAAAAGATGCTGTTGACTCGATTTCTTCCACGTGTGCCTCGTATATTCTGCAAAAACAACGAAAATCAGAGGGCGCAGGGATTTGTCCCTGCACGCACACTTCGATGATTAAGTTAGAAAGCTGAGTTTCTGTATATATGAAGAAGAGAAATGTGTTCTTCAGAATTAAAGAGGTTCAAGTGTTTTTTTTCTTTCCTTCTCTTTTCTGAGTACTCACCTGGGGTATTTATAGGTTTCTCCCGGGTCGGTTCGGGCTGAGGCCGAGGCGCGTGTCTGGGCCGCGACAGAGTCGTTTGTTACTCTGTCGCGGTTCGGAGCTGGACGACTTTGCAGGTGAGTTCGGTGGGCGGCAGAGTATATGTGTGAACCTCTGTTGCGGTCTATGCGGTAGAGGTCTGTCGCAGTATAGGCGGTAGAGACCAGTGCGGTAGAGGTCTATCGCGCCCTACTGTGTCGCATAGAGACTTTATGACAGAGTCTCTATCGCTTAGAGACTCTGTCGCCTACCAAGCGACAGTGTTCCGTGGACACTTTGTCTCTGTAACAGCCACGTGGCTTATATTATGTTTGACACGTGGCGGTCTCTGGTTGGTCGATCCATGTACACGTGGACTTTGATAATTGAACCACCATCAATTGCTCCCCACTCTTTGGTAGGAATTTTTCCTGCGAAAGAGGATCCTGGATTCGCTGTTCCTGGGCCATTCGCTGTTCTTGGGCCAGTGCGGATCCCCGCGCGTGTGTTAACGCAGCCGCGCCTCTATATATACTGGGTCCCTGCCGTCATTGTCGCTACTGAGTTCTCTCGCAAAGACCACTCTGCCGCAGATTCTCTCAACACTCTACCGCAACTCTGCCGCATCTCTGTCGCCACTCTCCCGCGAAGAAATCACTGTGTCGCAAGTCTATCGCGAGGTTCAAAAACTCTGTCGCTCCATACTGTTTGCTGTTCTTCCGCTTCTCCGTTAGGTAAAGTCTGCCGCAAATAGTTTTTTTTTCTTGATTTTTTTCAAACTTTCATAAAATGGCTGGCCACGGTGTAGGGAAACAAATAGATCTAGGAGTCAAGTCGACTTTGAAGGAAGCCGACATCCAAGACCTTGTGTCTAGGTTTCCTTTGCCCGAAGGATACTCCTATAGGCTTCCAAACCCTCAAGAAAGCGACATACGTCGCGTGTCCGACGGGATAGTTATTTTTAGGGCAGCCTTAGAATTAGGACTCCGCTTTCCGTTATCCGACTTTGGGGCTTCTTTCCTTAGGACTCATAGGATTGCCCCCGGACAACTGCATCCTCACGCATGGATGCAATTAATAGGGTTTACCGTACACTGCCACCTGAGGGGCGTTTCTCCGTCTCTTCCCCTTCTTGATGTCTTTTTCAGATTTCGAGGTAGCCCCGATCTAGTCCCTTACTCACTTCAGCGGCTGTATATGCTTGGATTTGAAAACAGGCTGTTCGAAAAACCCGCCAATAAGCTTCACGGTTTTGAATCGGAGTGGCTTGTTGTGGAAACGCCTGGGGGCCTGGATTTCCCCACTCGTTGGGAGACTAGGCGCGAAATCCCCAAGGGCCCTAGGATTTCTACACTTAGGGAACAGTTATCCTCGGACGTCAATAGATTGCTAGTTGATCGTCCCATTAGCCTTGACAGCCTTATATCAAATGAAAATTTGATATCAGCTGGCTGGGGTGTGGGTCCTGTCCCTATTGTCAGCCTTTCTGTTCCTTCCTTGGATCCTCCATCTTCAGTTCCCCCCGAGTTGAGCCCCGAACCTCTAAGGCCACAGGAAGATATAGGGAGCACCAATGTAGAGTCTAGTTCTGGCAGCGAACCCTTAGCTGACCTGACTGGCTGGGAAGGGTTCGGCTCAACTTTCATGGTGCTCCATGACGACGATACGATAAATATAGAGTCCCTTCAAGAGCATTTTGATTCACCTGATGGTAACTTTTTATTCTTTTTTACTGCTTGCTGGTTTGGATCATATTTTTTTGACCACTTATTTGTTTTCTTTCTTTTTTGCAGAAATGAGCCACTTTCGACGATCCCTGGCGCGTCAAATCTCGGAGGCCGGTCCGTCTAGCGATCCCACTAAAAAGAGACCTCATTTAGCTGACGATGTTCGTAGCGAGGCACCGGTCCCGCCTCAGTTGCCTCGGGCCCGGACCCCACCCGTTTTCAGGCATGCGATGCCCCCTCCTCCCCCGGAACAAAGAGATACCACCCGGGATAGAGGAAGAGTTCCTTCTTCGTCACGGGGGGCTTCTGGTTCATCTGGGAGGTCTCGTTCTGAAGAGCGCGTTGAATGTAACATAATTCCATCCCAGCGAAAGAATCGGAGGCGCTTGTATGTCGAGTCGTCGATGGGGACTAGGCCAATTCTCCCGAGGATAGGCCCTATCGATGGGAGGTCCTACCCTGTGGACGGTGGTTATATCATGAGGGGGGCCAAGTTTCGGGTTTACCCGGGAGTTCGCGACAACGATACCTTGGACACTCCCGGGGTGGCTTCTCGACTGAGTTGGGCCACTATTCTCCCAAGGGACGAGGCTAGGATATTCAGGAACTATCCGGAGGGAGAGGACTTGGCTGATATGGAAGCGATAAGGGTAATTTTTATATTCTCCTTCGTTTAACTTCTTTTTGTTGTACTCTTGAGTTTAACTTTTTTTTTGTATTTCTTTGCAGCTTGCTCAGAGGACCGTGGCCAATAATGCTCAACACCGGGCCTATCGAGAGCGAGCTGACAAGGAAATTCGGGAGTTGAAGGACAAGGTCATGGAGCTATCGAATATTGTCAACAACTTGTCTAAACTTCCCGATGTGGTACGGAACCTGGAAGAGCAGCTCTCGAAGGCTCGCCAAGATTTAGACTAGGCCAAAGGAGATTTTACCGTCGAGGCGGCTCGATCAAGTAAATTCCATGAAGATCTTCAGGAGGCCCACGCCGAACTGGACCGTATGCAGTCCAACTGCGGGTCCTTGCTTAACCGTAATCAGGAGCTCGAGCATTGCGTCGCCAAATTAGAAAGTCGGGCTACTCCTTCGCTGACCCGAGTGGAGATTGATGGCATTAGGGCGGAAGCCGTGAAGGAGTACCGCCTCTCTAAGGATTGCTTGAGACGGAAGGAGGATTTTTCGAATCCCTATGTGAAGTACGGATTTTATCTTGCTCGATCCTGGTTAGAGAAGCATAGGGAAGGCGAAGAATTCCCCGAGCTCCAGTATACAGACAAGGCGATACTGTTCGAGGCCCCTGACTAGACTAGGTACAAACCCGGGGCTGAACCTGATGACGAGGTTTTCAAGAGGACTGCCCAGGATGATCTTGCCAACCTCACCGGTCCTTGGGAGCCTGTGGACCTGGAAGATGCTCCCGAGCCTATTGGCGCTCTCCTTGACTTGGACGGGGAGGAGAGTCAGCAGTCTTTAGGGAGCGAGGGTCCGTCGGCAGCTGATCCCCAGCCTCCTCCTGAAGATTGAATTTTTGTTTTTCTTTTTTGTTTATCCTGTCGTTTTGTTTTGATTTTTTTGCTTTTGTTGGATGTACTTGTAAAGATCTACTTGTAATTTTCTTGAATGAAATGAAATCCAAATTTTGTTCATGCTTCGTATCGCATTACTTCTCTATTTATCGTTTATCATCCTTTGTCTGTTTATTTGTTTTACTTGTATATATTTGCTTTGTTCATTCTTGTATGCTTCCCAATTCTTGACAGGAAGATATATTTTCAGAAAAAATTTTTCGTATAAACATATCGTTTTCTGAGGCCTGATTACTATGACGTGAGTGCGTCTTTAGTTTTTACGGCCTTTATGTTTCCATTGCCTGGCCACAGTGACGCATAGCGCCTCAGGCTTTTATGGCTAGTCGGATCTTTCACGCCTGGCCACAGTGACGCATAGCGCCTCAGGCTCTTACGGTTCGTCGGAATATACGCTTGGCCACAGTGACGCATAGCGCCTCAGGCTCTTACGGCTCGTTTGAATATACGCCTGGCCACAGTGACGCATAGCGCCTTAGGCTCTTACGGCTCGTCTGATTATACGCCTGGCCACAGTGACGCATAGCGCCTCAGGCTCTTACGGCTCGTCTGATTTTTCACGCCTGGCCACAGTGATGCATAGCGCCTCAGGCTCTTACGGCTCGTCTTATTAGACGCCTGGCCACAGTGATGCATAGCGCCTTAGGCTCTTACGGCTCGTCTGATTTTTCACGCCCAGTCACAGTGACGCATAGCGCCTCAGGCTCTTACGGCTCGTTTGATTATATGCCTGGCCACAGTGACGCATAGCGCCTCAGGCTCTTACGGCTCGTCTGAATAAACGCCTGGCCAAAGTGACGCATAGCGCCTCAGGCTCTTACGGCTAGTCTGATTTTTCACGCCCGACCACAGTGACGCATAGCGCCTCAGGCTGTTACGGCTCGTCTTATTATACGCCTGGCCACAGTGACGCATAGCGCCTCAGGCTCTTACGGCTCGTCTGATTCCTGTCACAAGATTTAGATATATAAAAGCTGCAGATATATAACAAAAGAACAATCTGCATAATGATTGGATAATAATATCTTGTGACAGTGTAAACAAATGACAGTAATGTGAGAGTATAACGTTTAAGAAATAAAATATAACGATTAATTCAAATATAATTTTAAGTGATTTGAATTCCATGTTTTCCCTATTTTCTTTCCTTGTAGAGTTTTCAGGATACAGGTGTTAGGCCCAATCTTATGTTTGATTCTGAATGGACCTTCCCAATTAGCTCTGAATTTTCCATCCTCCTTCAAGGCATTCGTGATATGTGACTTTCTGAGCACCAAATCTCCTTCGGACATTGGTCTATCTCTCACCCGGCTATTATAGTAGTTGGCCACCCTCTGATGATAGATGCCAATCGAATAGCCGCGATTTCCCTATGTTCATCAAGGAGATCTAGGCTTTCCCTTAGTGCTTGTGAATTCTCTTCTTCTACTAAGGGCACCATCCTGGGTGACAATGCTCCAATTTCCATGGGGATCAATGCTTCAGCGCCGTACACGAGACTGAACGGCGTTTCTCCGGTCGACACCCGACTAGTGGTACGATATGCCCATAAAACACTAGGCAATTCGTCCACCCACGCCCCTTTAGCTTTGTGTAACCTGGTCTTTAGCCCATGAAGAATAGTCCGATTACTGACTTCGGCCTGTCCATTGGCTTGAGGATATGACACAGAGGAAATCCTTAGCTGAATGTTGAGGCGTTTACAGAATTCACGGAAGGCATTACAATCGAATTGCTTTCCATGGTCGGCATTTAAGATGCGTGGGATTCCGAATCGACAGATAATGTCTTTCCATACCATTGCCTCGACTTTCTTCTCCGTGATTGTAGCTAAAGGCTCCGCTTCAATTCACTTTGTAAAGTAGTCGGTGGCAACTAACAGGAATTTTCTTTGCCCCGTGGCTAATGGAAAAGGCCCTAGAATGTTCAACCCCCATTGTGCGAAAGGAACCGGCTGTATCGTACCCTGGGAGGGAGTCACTGGGGCTGTTGTGATTGGCGCGAACCTTTGGCATTTGTCACACCGACGGGCTTTATCCATTGCATCTTTTTTCAAGGTCGACCAGCAGAATCTCAATCACAGTATCTTAGCAGCAAGGGCCCTAGCTCCTAAGTGTTCACCATAAATTCCTTCATGCACTTCGGCTAGGACATAATTTGCTTGCTCCGGCCCCAGACACTTTAACAAGGGTGACGAATATCCCCTTTTGTATAGTTCCCCGTTGATTAGCGTAAACTTCGCCCCTTGTATTCGTAAGCGACGAGCCTCGTCCTTATCTTGGGGGATTGTACCTTTAGCGAGATACTGCTTGAATGGGGATCTCCAGTCATCTCCCATTTCAATGTCACACACTTCGACCTCTTCAATACTAGGCCGTTCGAGCCTCTCCACCTTCACTATCCTTCCTCTTGTCTCATTGGAAGAGGCTAACTTGGACAATGAATCAGCGTGTGTGTTTTCAGACCGGTTAATTTGTATTAGCTGGAAGCTCTTAAGAGTCTGAGCCAGAGATTGGACTTTCTTCAGGTAGGGGGCTAAAGTTGGTTCTCGAACCTCATATTGCCCGTTGAACTGATTTACCACCAATTGAGAGTTACTATGTGCTACCAAGTGGTGAACCTGCAGCTTTTCTGCCAGCCTCATCCCGGCTATTAAAGCCTCATACTCCGCTATATTGTTTGAACTGGGGAACCCAAATCGTAAGGAGTATTCCAGGGATTTCCCTTTTGGCGATACCAAGACTACACCCGCTCCGCTTCCGTTGGCACTTGATGCCCCGTCGACATACAGTAACCATGGTTGAGTTTCCCTTCCACCGCTGTCGCTCGGGCTAGTGCATTCTACTATAAAGTCTGCCAGAGCTTGACCTTTGATAGCCTGGCGGGGTTGGAACGTGATATCATATCCTCCAAGTTTCACTGCCCATTTCACTAGTCTCCCTGAGTGTTCAGGCTTCTGAAGGATTTGTCTTAACGGTTGATCCGTCAAGACAGTGATGGGGTGTGCCTGAAAATAAGGGCGCAACTTACGCGAGGCCATCACAAGTGCTAACGCTAGCTTTTCGGCCAGCGGATAACGAGTCTCCGGGTCTAACAGTACCTTGCTCACATAGTAGATGGGGCGGTACACCATTTCATCCTTCCTCTGTAGCACCACACTGACGGTAAAATCACCGACTCCCAAGTACATATACAATTGTTCCCCTTCCAGGGGCCTTGTCAATAATGGTAGCTGCTTCAAATATTCTTTGAGGTCCTCAAAAGCCTTTTGACAATCTCCCGTCCATTCGAAGTCCTTTCCTCCCCGCAGAGTTTTAAAGAATGGCAGGCTCCTTTCTGCGGACTTTGACAAAAAGCGATTCAGAGCTGCTATTCTGCCTGTCAACCTTTGGACATCTCTCACGGTGGTTGGGGGTTTCATTTCGATAACCGCCTGTACCTTTTCAGGGTTTGCCTCAATACCCCTGTCAGTGATCATGAAGCCCAAGAACTTCCCTAATCTCACCTCGAATGAGCACTTTTCGAGATTTAGCTTCATATTGAATCTCCTCAGTACCTCGAATACCCTGGACATCTGATGAGCGTGAGACTCTCCCGCTCGGCTCTTGATGATCATATCGTCCACATAAGCTTCCATGGTATTTTTCAGAAGATCTTTGAACACTTTGTTCACCATTCGCTGGTAGGTGGCTCCAGCATTCTTTAAACCGAACAGCATTACCCGATAGCAGTATGTTCCATCGTCGGTTATAAAAGAAGTCTTCTCTTCGTCTTCTGGGTGAAGCATAATCTGGTGATATCCGGAGAAGACGTCTAAAAAACCGAAGAGTTCATATCCGGATGTTTCATCCACCAGCCTATCTATCCGAGGTAAGGGGTACGAATCTTTAGGGCAAGCTTTATTCAGATAGGTGAAGTCTACACACATTCGCCACTTCCCACTAGATTTCTTTACCATTATCACGTTGGCTAGCCACTCGGGGTAGTAGACCTCTCGAATGAATCCGGCGTCTAGGAGTTTATTCACTTTTTCAGTGATTGCCTTTTGTCTTTCTGGGGTAAAATTCCTCTTTTTCTGCTTGACAGGTCTGTGCCCGGGTGAGACGTTAAGCTCATGGCAAATCACTTTAGGATTAATCCCAGGCATATCAGTCGGGGTCCAAGCGAAAACATCCGAGTTTCTCCTCAGGCATTCAACTATCTCCCTCCTTACTTGTTCGTTCAGCTGAGTCCCGATGAATGCCTTTTTTTCTCCGGCCCCCTGGTTAGCTCAATGGCTTCTGTCTCCTCTACAAGCTGAGGCTTGGGCGGATCATCTATGCACAAAGTCTCCTTTCTCTGTGCTCCTTTGTTAGCGGTAGAAGCGATATAACAAGTACATGCACTCCTTTGATCTCCTCATACTTGCCCGACTCCGTTGGGAGTGGGGAACTTCATTAACAGATAACAAGAGGATATCACCGTCCTCATGTCGTTCAGTACGGGTCTACCCAGGATCATGTTGTAAGCAGCGAAGGTTGACCTTACTACCATGAACAATACTTGCCGGGTCACATCCTTTGGGTTTTCTCCAAGAGTCACAGGCAACTCTATGGACCCGGCCACCTTCACCCTTTGTCCCGTAAATCCGTATAGTGACGTCATAACAGGCCTTAACCTATCTTCGGATATGCTCATTTTTTGAAGCAATTCCAATACATTAGGTTCACCGAACTCCCGTTATCGATCAGGATTCTGCTCACCGGGTGTTTTGCCACTACTGCGGATATTACCATGGGGTCATCATGGGGCATGACAATGTCACCCTTGTCAGCCGGAGTGAACATGATAGGTTCTTCATCCGCTCTCTCCTCCATTACAACATTAACCTGAAACGCCTACCTTGCGTAGCTCTTACGGGAAGCAGAGGAGCTTCCCGCCATCGATTCCCCTCCTGCAATAACATTTATTGCCGGGGTGGTAGGTTCGTTGTTCGGCTGATTGCCACGGGGATCATAGGCCTAAATGCTTCATTCCTTGGCCTATTTCTTCCGTTATCATTATTTGGCACAGTCTGCGGACGGTCATTTCTTCGATTACGCGGAGGATAACGGGGTCTTTCACTTCTCCACAGGAAGCGGTTGATTTTTCCCTCTCTAGCTAGTCTTTCTAGCTGATCCATTAGGTCTCTGCATCTCTCCGTGGGGTGGCCGTGAGCGCAATGGAATTCGCAGTAGGCATCAGAGTTTCGTCCTACATCTCCAATCTTCTTCTTGGGGAATTTTAACAGTCCTGCCCCTTTGATAGCTGCTAGTATCGCGGTGCGAGGCTCATTCAGTCTGGTATAACCTTCATACCAGAGCCTAGGGGCTTTGTCCGCTCTAACGGGTCTTGGAGAGCTTATCTCTGGTGCATCCCTCTCTCTCCTTTTTCCTTCCCTTGTCTCCCAGGGAGGTACCATCTTCATCACTTCTTCCTGAGCCACATATTTGTTGGCTCTGGTAAACAGGTCGGGAAGTGTCGCCGGCTGGTCGAGGGAGAGGGATTCTTACAACTTTTCAGACCTCGTCCCTTGCAACATTGCAGCCATGGCTACTCCTACCGGTAGATCGTCAACCTCCAAGGTTGCATCTCGAAAACGATCTACGTAGCTCTTCAAGGATTCTTTATTCCCTTGCTTCAGAGTGAGTAGGTAAGTAGCATCCTTATTTCTCTGGCTATTAATCATGAAGACTTGCAAAAATTCATTTCGCAATTGGTCGAAGGATGAGATGGAACCTTGGCGCAGCCCATTGAACTACTTCAGAGCATGCCCGGTCAATGTGAGTGAAAAAGCTCTACACATAATTTTGTCCTCCCACCCATGCAGCAACATGAGGGACTCATAACTCTGTATGTGGTCATAAGGGTTTGCTTTGCCTGTGTAAGTGGCCATAGAAGGCATCTTGAACTTCTTCGGCAAAGGTTTGTTCATGATCTCCGGACTGAACGAAATCCTCCTTTTTTGAAGATCATCCGGAGACACCAGTTTCCTTTTTTCCAAAATCCTTTCGACCACTTTCTCCACGTTTTTCGACCATTGAACTGAGTATGCTCCCCTTACTTCGGGACTTGAAGAGTCCGACTGGTAAGCACCCCTTTCGGCACCTTCCATTTCGGGATTCGACCTTGTACCTTCGAAACAATCTCGAAGGTCAGGACTCTTCTGTCTTTGTCGCTCCCCGGACCTATGTTCTTCCAACTCATGCTCCAGCCCCCTTGGAGAAGTACTGCGCCATGCGGGAGAACTCTGCCGCATATGTGCCGCGGGAGAACTCTGCCGCCTGTCCGGCACGGGTGAGCACTGACGCCTGCAATCCGCGAGAGAGCTCTGCCGCCTAACTACCGCAGGTGAGCTCTGTCGCCTGAGGTTCACGGGTGAGCTCTGTCGCCTGAGGTCCACAGGTGAGCTCTGCTGCCTACCTGCTGCGGGAGAACTCTGCCGCTTGTCCGGCCCGGGTGAGCTCTACCGCATAAGTGCTGCGGGTGGATTCTGCCGCCTGCCCGGCGCGGGTGAGCTCTGACGCCTGCAATCCGCGAGAGAGCTCTGTCGCCTAACTGCCGCAGGTGAGCTCTGTCGCCTGAGATCCACGGGTGAGCTCTGTCGCCTGTCTGCTGCGGGTGAGCTCTGCCGCATGCGATCCGCGAGAGAACTCTGTCTTGTCGGGTCTGCGGTAGTATTCACCTCCCGTGACGCTTCCATAGGGTGATTTCTTTGAAATGCGGTAGAGTTTGGGATCAGTCCAGTGGTATTATTTTGCGCTCTTTCCCCTTGTCCGTCATTCACTATGGTGGAGGGTTGACCTCTCTCGTAGGTCTGCCTTGGGATGTTTTTCCCCACCATCTGCTGCACTTCAGGGGGTAAGCTAAACTGTGGGAGAGCATCTCTGAAAAAGTTCACCATAGCCTTCAACGCTGTCGTCGTCTCCTCATTCTGACGTTTCAGAGCCTCAAATTCCTCTAAAGAAACCAAGGCTCCTCTGCCATCCCTTTCACTCTGTCTTCGTCCTTGCTCTGACCTGACAGGGGGACTCACAGAATTTTGCTCTCCTGTCTCCCCAACTGTAGAACGTGTCCTCACCATTTTAATAAGGAATCTGACTTTTCGTTCTGATTCCCACAGACGGCGCCAATTGATGTTACCTGGTAACGACAACGGAGTGATGTTTTCCACCTATTCAAGTTGCGCTAACGACAAAAAGATGTTGTTGACTCGATTTCTTCCACGTGTGCCTCGTATATTCTGTAAAAACAACGGAAATCAGAGGGCGCAGGGATTTGTCCCTGCACGCGCACTCCGATGATTAAGTTAGAAAGTTGAGTTTCTGTATATATGAAGAAGAGAAATGTGTTCTTCAGAATTAAAGAGGTTCAAGTGTTTTTTTCTTTCCTTCTCTTTTTTGAGTACTCACCTGGGGTATTTATAGGTTTCTCCCGAGTCGGTTCGGGCTGAGGCCCAGGCGCGTGTCTGGGCCGCGATAGAGTCGTTTGGTACTCTGTCGCGGTTCGGAGCTGGACGACTTTGCGGGTGAGTTCGGTGGGCGGCAGAGTATATGTGTGAACTTCTGCTGCGGTCTATGCGGTAGAGGTCTGTCGCAGTACAGGCGGTAGAGACCAGTGCGGTAGAGGTCTATCTCGCCCTACTGTGTCGCATAGAGACTTTACGACAGAGTCTCTATCGCTTAGAGACTCTGTCGCCTACCAAGCGACAGTGTTCCGTGGACACTCCATCGCCTAGAGACTCTGTCGCTGTAACAGCCACGTGACTTATATTATATTTGACACGTGGTGGTCTCTGGTTGATCGATCTATATACACGTGGACTTTGATGATTGAACCACCATCAGTTGGTAAATAATTACCATAAATAATTCATTTATAATCATATTATATATGTTATAGAGAAAAAAATATCTCGTAATGAATATAATATATATAAAACCATAACCAAGTAGCAATTTATTTATCAGATAAATAAATAATAAAATAAAAAATTATGAACATATCTCTAAAAATCATAATTTAAGTGATGAAAAACTGGAATCATTGATTTTTTTTTTTTTGTAAGGACAAACAAAAGAAAGAATTCATTAAAGGTTAGAGATTTTTTTTGTCAGTAAAGATTTCGTTATTGAATTCATTAAATTAATATGGGAGCCGTCGTAAAATCATAGAAAAAAATTATAAATGCCAAAGACAAAGTTTGGAGGAGCCTTTATCCGTAATTTAAAAAAAGAAAAAAGAAAAAAGAGAGAGGTTAAAGCTGTGAATTTGATTTGAAAGATAAAAGAAGCGATGACGACACGAGTCGTCGAATGGAAGAGCAAAAGTACAACTTCACGCAATTTATATGATGATGATGATGATGTGTGATAGACATGGAGCAAGCTGAAAGATGAAAATATGTAATCACAAATCACATGGATAAAAACATCTTATTTATTGTGCCGACAACAAAGTTTCTGAGGATCAATCCAAATTTTCTGTATATTTCTAAATAGAAAAAAATAGTTTTTTAATGGATTTAATTCTTTTATTTTTATTAAAAATAAAATTATTGTTAATAATGCTAAAATTTTATATTTAATTTGAATGCCATGACATTTTGGTGATTACTTGACATGCTGAACTGCAATTTTTTTGTTACATTATTTTATATATATATATATATATATATATATATATATAAATGCATGAATTTAGAGAAACTTTTGAAATTAAAGAAAAAATATTATTGTTTGGGATGCTTTTAAATTACTAATTTAAATATAAAATTATTATAATAAATAACTTATTACTCTTGCTATGTATGAATTTATTTCTTTTATATAAATATGTGTATACATATATTTAAGTGTGAATATATATCATAAAAATTATAAAAATATTTTTACATTTTTTATTTAAAAAATTTGCTTGAAACATATATTCATATAACATTTTTTTTAATTTATATTATATATAATATTGCAGGATACATGTATGTAAATCTCATAAGTGGAGGTTCACATGATACTTTCTTTGAATGACATTTAAGTATTTATTAATATATTATTAACTTAAGATATTAAAAAAATTACTAATCGCTTCTCCACTTTCTTGCTCCCCTTAATTTCTCTCTCCTCACTCTATTCCGCATATTTAAATAAATAAAATTAATATAGACATAATTTTTATATATCATATCATATGTTATAAATTAAGTAAATTATTTATAAAATAAGTAAATATATTAAATGCATTGTTTAATTTAATTAATTTTATTTGATTAAGTGTACTATGTTACACTTTGATTTATTTCATTTCTAGAAGAAAAAAAACTACTCATAGACTACGCTTAAAAAACGTATTTTAAGACAAAAAAGTATGTTTTTCTAATCATAACCTATTTCAGAATAATATTTTTTTCAGGTATAAAGATTACGATTCTTCACACGTAGTCTAATATATAAATATAGACCATACTTTGAGGGAGAAATTTTAGTTGAATTTATTGAAAATAGACTACATTTTTAAATTTAAACGTAGTATAATTTGTAAAATAAACTACTTCATTAAATTATTTATAACTTGATTTACTTGAAAATAAAATCAATAGATTACGGCTTGTTGTTAATTGTACATTAATTTCAAGTAAAAAAACTATACAAATTAGATAAACCGTGATGTTTTATTGTCATTACACAAAATATTACAAAGTAACAGCTACAAAGTATCCTTACAACATATTTTCATATCGATGAATTGTCTTTATGACTTCAACAAAATACATATGATGAAAACTTTTTCCCATAATGAACATAGTGCTACAACCCTCTCCTTTGCTAGTTCTTAATTATACCTTTTTTTTTTCCACAATATAATTGAAGCCAACATCAATTAATGTAAACCCCACGAAAATTTTTTTGGTATTCGGTTTTAAGCGATAGCGTTTGGGGATTAAATTATGCTTAATTATGAATAATTAATTTAGGTCATATTTATTTTATGAAAGAATAATTTAGGCGGTTAAAAATTTAATAAGTGATTTTGGATGAATTAATTTAAGTGTAAATATTAGACCAACCTTATGCTTATACTACATGAGAAATTCAATTGAGTACTTAGACATGTAAGTATGTATAAGTAGGCAATATTTAATTATTATCAAGATTAGTGTATGGATATATATATATATATATATATATATATATATATATATATATATATATGTACATACAAAGGCACACAAATGTACACATATATACGTGTACCTAAATACTTATTCGAATAACATGTCCGTATGTAAGCATATTGGTATATATATATATACATAAATATGTATATATAACAACATAGTTTACATCACCTTCATTTGCCATTTAACTTAAAGGGGTAGAATGTCAAATTAATGGACTTAGTTCTTAATGGTAATAGTCTAACAGAGGCATTATACTAGCCAAAGTATTCACTATAAGACATTGTCTATGTGCATCTATTCACTTTATGAATGTAGCATTTTTGTTTAATGATTTTTTTCTGCTTAATTCGTAAAATTAGAAAATAGTGAGTGATGTTAATCTTAACAGATCCTGACCTTCATAATTTCCAGGAGATGATCTTATACAGGGGAAATTTTGAATGTCTTCAAGAATGTACTAAAGTTAATTAGAATTTGATTATGATGAAATTCAATTATTTCTTGAAGGCATTCAAAATTTATTCTGCACAAGAACTCCTATAAATAAATGAAGGCTAGGATTTTTAATATCCTAGCTTGCATCACCTTAAATCATAATTCCTAATTTTTACAAACTGAATAGAAAAAAAATATTAAACAATAATGTGTAAATACCGTAAATTTTCAATGTACTCGGTGTTGGCTATAAATAATACTTTAGGTAAATAAGATTAAATGTATGATTATGGTGAATTGATTTAAGTATAAATATTAGACTAATATTATTTTTATACAACATGGAAAAATTTAAATTAAGTGCATAAACATACACGTATATATATGTATGCCAATATTTTATTTACTTGTCAAGATTTATGTGTAGATATATATATATATATATATATATATATATATATATATATATATATATTTGTGCAAGATATACAAATATACATCTATATAATTAGGAATGAATGTACACATGCATATATATATATATATATATATATATATATGTATATATATATATATATACATATATATATATATATACATATATATATATATACATATATATATATATAGGGGACCGAGAGCCATTAAGTGAAAGGAAACATGAGGATGATGAAATAATAAAAATTGAAGCAAAACAAAATGAAAGGGAAGGTAGGCGAGGCATCCGAGATATATAGCCTGACAGTGATAGGAAATGGCAGGTGTAAAATATATATTTTCATTGCTGAAAAATAGCAACAAACATCATAAGCAAGACATGAAACATGAATAGAAAATGCTGAAGCTTCAACAATTTGGTAACTCACCCCCTGCACCCCTATACCTCTACCTAACCCCCTTCATCTTCACGCCATCAGCACCTGTTAATTCTGTGCATGCCTGGAGAACTGAAATAAGAAGAACGAGACAAAGAGAAAATCTAGTGCGAGCTAAGCTACAGCACTATATCATGTACAAGTCATGTAAAATCGAGTACGAGCAACGCTTTAGTACTATGCCATGCATAAATCACATTAAAATCAAGTACGAGTAACGCTCCAGTACTATGCCATGCATATCATGAAAATCTAGTACGAGTAACACTCCATCACTAATTTAAGTAGAAAATCTAGTACGAGTAACACTCCATCACTAATTTAAGTAGAAAACATATAAAATCCAGTGCGAGCAGTGTTCCAGCACGATTTGTTTTCACACAACTAGATAGATGACTCATTTAAAAGAGATTCATTCAATTAAATCAAATCAGCACTATATTGTGCTGTTTTTGCATAAATCATGAAAATATAAGCCAATCTATCAATGCATCTGCTAAACAGCGATAAAAACACTAAAAAACATGTTTTTCATGCTTTTTAATATTTTTCCTAACTTTCCTAATTTTACCCTTAATAGGGGTAAAATGGTAATTTACTCATATCAGATCTCTATAGATTTTATTTACTTTCTCTGACCCTCAGACTTTTTAAGTGAATGTAAAAGCTTATGAAAATACGCGCAGATATCTCTAACTACTCGCAAAATTCCCTTAACTCAAATCACGTCGAGTAAATCTATTTTCCCAACGCTGCTCAATCGCATAGTCCGATTAGCTTCCAATATAATCTCTGGAGCTGCATATAATCATTTATCAGGTTAATTATATTTTTTTAATTGTATTTCACTTATAATACAATCTATTTCACTTAATGGGTCTGTTTACTCTTATTGGACCTAATTACATCTTAATGAGCATAACACTGTCTTAAGCCCATTTCACTTTACTATTCATTTCATCTAGGTCTTTTCGGCTTGTGGGACCCACTAACTTTTATTGGGCTTGGTCTGAGACCCACCAATCCTTATTGGGCCGAAACCAAGTCGACATGGCCCATTTGGCCTCTCGGCCATAGCATGTGGCCAAGAGTTATCATGCCTCCCATGGCCGACGGTCATGCTTCATCACGCCACCTTTGGCCATTTAGCGAGCCATTCACTTAGGCATTTCATCAAACACCTTCTAGGCATGCCTTAAACCTTTAGTTTTTGTTCATTTAAGCATTTTATCAAATACCTTATATGTCATCACCAATTCATCAACCAATTGACCAAATTGATTAAAATTAACTATGTCATAATCATGTATACATGCATACCAATCCATCCATGCCTTAAAATCACAAGGGTACTCACCAAAACACAAATACCCATTTTCGGCCAACTTAGGTTCTTAGTGATTTTATGTGTTTTGATCCATATAACATATACCAATCATCTTAGAATAATTCATAGATTAACATACTAGAAGTTGGAAGCTTGAAAACTTACCTAGCTTGTTGTTCTCACTTTGGCCGAAACTTCGAAGAATTTTGCCCCCTCCAATATGGCTCCTTGATAGCCAATTCCAAGGTATGTTAATCCTCTCTCAATTTGGAACAACTTTCATGATGATCACTTGTTCCAAATATGTCTCTAGATTAGTGATTTTTAGTGAGATAAAGCCTGAATGGTTATGTTTCAATGGTTTTTCTTCCTTGGCCGAGAACTATGGAGAAGAAGACTAAGGTATTGGCTGATTTTTCACTTAAGTAATTAATCCATTTAATCTTAAAATTCAGCCCACCAATTGGGCTTGGAAATGGTATTGGGCTTTGGCAATTTGGGCTTAAGTTTTGGGCCTTAACTATTAACTAATGGGCCTAACTTTTGGACTTTTCAATTGGGCTTTCGATTTGGGCTTTTCGGCTAAAAATTGAGCCTTCAATTAGACCAATATTAGGCCTATCAAATGGCCCAACTATTCGGTCCAATAGGCCTACAAAATTCAACCCACTTTGGTTCCACCTTAATAGGCTTTAAGTTTTCCACCAATTGGCCCATTGATTTCTACCCATTTAATTTAATCCAGATTTTGATTAAATTAATTTTCCCTACTTAAGGAATTGAAGATCGAGAATTTTAGCTAAAAATATTTCTTCCCCACTTTTTAACCTTGGTTGGGTTAAATTTTAACCATGATTAGTTAACTATCGTCAAAGTCAACATTATGTTTAACTAACCTTGATTTTTCTTGACCATTGACCACATTTGACTTTTCCTCAAAAATCCAAAAGTTTCAATTCTCATGGTTAACACGCTCATCTTTGCATTTTGGTCATTTTCGAGAAGTGAAATAGCTAAAAACACATTGAATGGACCTTTTAGAGCTCGTTTAGCCCTTTTTTTGGCTTTTCCTCTACTTTGACATATTCGTGATCAAATCGAACCAAATTTCCTTCATGAACCCTTTATATTTTTAACATTTTTTTTGTCCTTCTCTTTAGCCAGAAGGATTTGAATCCCTTTGATTTAGCCTGTGGCCATCTTGCCCCTTATTTGCCATTTACATAATTTATATGCATTTAATCATTTCACTAGTATTTTCATTTTAGTAAATACTCTTCTTATGATTTAAATAACTTAACCAAATGTTTACACATAGGAATCATAAGGTACATAGTAAAATACGGGTCTTACAATCCTCCCAAACTTAAGAAATTTGGTTCTCCAAATTAGAATCAAGTCAATCCTGAAATAACTAGTGGTGCTTCTCGCGCATCAAGCTCTCTAACTCCCATGTAGCTTCCTCCGAAGTGTGGTGCTGCCAGAGAACCTTAACCAACTCGATCGTCTTTGATCTCAGTACTTTCTCTTTCCTATCCAATATCCTAATCGGTTTCTCTACATATGACATATCCTCCCTGAGCTCGAATGGCTCATACTGAATCACATGTGCCGATCCAGATGATACTTTTGAAGTATCAAAATGTGGAAGACGTTATGGACACCTAATAAGTCTGGTGGCAACGCCAACCTATAGGCCTTATCTCCCACTCGATCTAATATCTCAAAGGGTCCAATGTAGCAAGGGCTCAGCTTACCTCTCTTCCTGAATCTCGCTATACCCTTGGAAGGAGAAACTTTCAAGAACACAGACTCACCAACTGTAAACTCTAGTGGCCTCTATCTCTTGTCAGCATAACTCTTCTATCTGCTTTGAGTTGTTCTCAATCTCTCACATATCAACCGAACATCCTCAAAGGCTTTCATGACCAAATCAAGAGCAAATATCTTTCGATCACCTACTTCTTCCCACCCAATAGGGGAACGTCATCTACGACTATATAATGCCTCATACAGTGCCATCCCGATACTCGAATGATAACTGTTGTTGTAAGCAAATTCGACTAGTGGCAAATGATCATCCAGGAGCCTCTAAAATCCAGCACACATGCTCTCAACATATCCTCCAGAGTCTGTATAGTCCTCTTTGACTGACCATCTGTCTGAGGATGGAAAACGTGCTCAAACTCAATCGGGTTCTCATGGCTTCCTGAAAATATTTTCAGAAGTGGGAAATGAAGCGAAAATCCCTATCCGAAACAATGCTCACTGGAATACCATGTAGCATCACTACCTCGCGTACATACAACTCTGTCAATGAACTCAGAGTATCGGTAGCTCTCATAGCTAGGAAGTGGGCTGACTTAGTCAGTTTATCAACGATCACCCATATAGCATCGTGATTCATACGGGTCCTCGGTAAACCCATCACGAAATTCATAGTGATTTGCTCTCATTTTCATGTCGGTATAGGTAGAGGCTGCAATAACCCTGCAGGTTTCTGATACTCTACCTTTACCTGCTAACAAACGAGACATTTTGCCACATACTTAGCTGCATCCTTCTTCATACCTGACCACCGATACACCTTACGAAGATTCTGATACATCTTGTTACTCCCCGGATGTAACGTGTACCTTGAAGAATGAGCTTCCGACAAAATCAATCTCCTGAGCTCTGGATCATTGGGAACACACAACCTACTTTTGAACCTCAGTTGTCCATTAGAACTCAACTCATGCTCGGTCACTGTGCCTATCTGCATCTGACTAATCATATCAACGCAATACGGATCATTCTGTTGAGCCTTTCTAATCATGTCCAACAGATCTGTTTTGACTTTGCTATGAATTGAGATGACTTAAAATATGTTTTCAAGATAATTTCAATTCTGGAAATCGGATTTAAAACTTGATTATAATTGTTTAAATATTTATTTAGACATGAGAATGATTAGATGCATGATATAGTGATAGTTTGTGAAACTAGTTTCATGCATGTTTCTTGTTTTAAATGATAATTGTGTATGTTGTCCTTGAGAGCTCGTTGCTATTTTCGGATGAATCTTAAACATAGAAGTATGCAAAATAATGTTGTATTCGTGCTAGAAAGATTCAAGGTCGGTTGACATATGAATCATTCATGAAAAGCCATGAAATACCAAACATGGAGAAACTCGAAAACTATGAATTTCAATTGGGAATTTCTTTCAATATGAAGCAGCAATTTTGGTGTTTTTGGTCTCTTTAGGCTTGTCTCCATCCCTCATCTATTAGTAGAAGTGATAGCTCAAGTTGATTAAAAATGGGTCAAATTAGAAAACCTAGTGAATCTTGGAACCAATGAATTTCTCAGCTGGCTCTATAAATAATTGGGCATGTCCAATTTTGGGGCTTTTGATCTCCTTAACCTTGTATTACACTTTCATATAATCGGTTAGGGTGGTGGCTCGGGATGATCAAAGGTGGACCAATTCATGTTATTTTCTATTTTTGGAAACTAATGAATTATATAAGGAAATTGCACTTAATTTGTAATAAAATTCTTAAATTGAACTTGTAGATGTAGTTGAAGATGTTTATGATATTTAGATCATTGTATCAATCAATCTATTACTTGCTAAAATCATTTTAAAAAAAGTACAGAAGCGATTAGATTAATATAAGACAAGTCTTTCAAAAATCAAGTAGTTTGGTTATGTTGTAGCGTCTAGGTCTAAGGACTTAACTACTAAATAATGACTGGGAGTTGCCACCAACTATTATACCTAGGTGTGATTTGGTCATCTATTCATATCTAATGATAAATCTTGATCCACGTTAAAAAATCTTAAGTTTGAGAGTACGATTAAGTATAGAGAAAGATTGTCTTAGGTTATCCTAAATTTGCCTTAATTGATTTTTAATTTTGATATTATTAATTTAGAAAATATTTCTACGTATCATCCATTATGTTGATGAGACAACTTAAAAACTTTTTTCACCTTAAGAGTATTCAAATAGTATTATATGACTTGCTTGAAGAGGTTCCATCGTTAGATTTCTTTTAATGTCTTATGAAAACTTCCTAACTTTGTCTCCTATACCTAATTAATTTTTATTACCCCATCATTTATTTACTCTATCATTTTACTTTTATTTCTACCATTTTTATTTCTTATTTTTACTTTAGTTTTTAGAAATTGTACATAAATTATTTTTTATTGAAAATTTTTCTTAGATCTTACATTATGTTGGTGAGACCATAGAAGAAATTTTCTCACCTTGAGATTTTCAAAGTATTACTTATGAGTAACCCCTTCGAAATCTCATCATCGGAATAATTATATTCAATTCTGTAATTCATGAATATTCATTATTTTTTATAACTAATTCTCATTTTATTTTTACTTTTAATTTTATCCTATTATTTTTATTTAAAAAATAAGACATAAATTACTTGTTTATTGAAATTTTTTCTTTAGATCCTCTATTATGCTAGTAAGATGATGAAAAACATCTTCTTACCTAGATAACAACTAATGCATGACTTAGTGGTTCTTACATTTCTTATGAGAGATTAAGTCTAAGGTTTGATTCTCTCATTCTCCATTGTACCTCCTATAACCTAAAAAAATCTTCTCATACAGATAATTTCAAAGTATTACTTATGCGTAACCCCTTTTGAATCTCATCATCGGGATAATTTATATTAATTTCTATAATTTATTTTTCTATTTATAAATACCTTTCATTCTATATATTTATTTTTTATTAAATTTTATTACTTTTATCATTATTATTGTTGTTACTATTGTTATTTATTTAGTTATTATTCTCTTCGTTGTTCTCAAAAGAAACGCAAATTTGAATGTTAATTTCTTATTTTTCTTTTTATTTTATCTTATGAGTTTTATTCACTAAATTCACTTAGTCTTTATGTATTCAATTTTTTCATACGTATCAATTCTTAGTTTCTACTATAATCAAGTAAAGTAAACACATTTAACATTTTAAAAAAAATAACGAAAATGTAAATAAATTCAGCAAAATAAAACATATACATATGTATTACAACAAATATTGTAGACAATGGTGAAATTATGTCAGATCAAATCAAATTTTTGTATTTTTTTTATCCGATTCGACTTAAACGCATTTCTTTTATTCTGTGATCGGTATCTGATTCGAATAGAAAAAATATTTGATCCGATCTGACCTGATTGCTATAATGCAGCAATGGCAATTGTACGGTCAAGATCTTTTACACCAAGTGTTTCTTTGTTAAACCTTGTGACGTATTTCCTTAAGGACTCCCCTTTCTTTTGCTTCACGGACGTCATAGTGATTAATGTCTTCTTGTGAGCGATACTGCTAATGAAGTGGCTTACAAACTTAGCACCAATCTCTTTTAAAAGAATTGATAGTGCCTAGTTGAAGCAAGGAGTACCAAGATGTTGTGGGGAAGGCCTGGAGGAGTACCAAGCAAGGGGTACCAAGGCAACCTTCTTGAGAGTTGTGGCGAAGGCCTTGCACATCATCGCATCTGTTGAGCCTTGACATATTGGTTCGAAACATTTCAAAATGGTCGATCAAATCCGCTGTTCTATCACAAGTCTCTGTGGTATGGAGCTTGAGTCTTCTTGGTGGCACAGCCATGTCGATCTCCTTAATGACAGGTGAGCTCCCTAAGGTATCAAGATCCAATTATGTGGCCTTCTCCGCCACTCTTCGCTTCAAAACTTTTATCTTAGCCTGCATATCCTGCCACTTACCAAAGTTCGTAAGTACTGTTTGATTAACAAGTTTCTCTCAGGTATGTTGTTGACTTCAATCCCTTCTATATTCTATCAATTTTGCTCCCCCATTTCCAACTTTCTTCACCATCCGAGAAGAGTTCTGTGGGTACCAAGGATACTGTGGGAAAGCTATATGATTCCCACTCATCTTCAAGCTCCCATGATGGGTCATTTATGTCATTTTCTTTTGATCAGTAGTGTGACAGTTTGCAGGACAAACGACTCTTGGCGCATTGACGCGATACTAAGCATGGTCTTCTCAGCATTTGGTTTGGGCTAAGCCTATTAGGCCAGAATTAGTGTGGCTGTCTCCTGCTTAAATCCATCCATAACAAATGCTATTGTTATCAAAGTAATTTAATGAAAAATGGTTGATAAAATTTGTTTTTGCCAAGTGTTTTGATTTTTATTTTTTTTTTACATTTTTGCTTATAATGATTTGTGAAATGAAATTAAACAAGTGAATAATTGATTACATTAACCGAATTAGTTTGTTTTTGTTTTCATTTACGGAACATAAAATTTTAATTTTAAAATAAACCAAACTGAATTAATAAAATACATTTTAAGTAAAATTATATTTTTAATTTTTCATATTTGAAACAAACTAAATAATATCATTCAATAAAGTATTCAAATACCAAAATATTAAAACAGAAATTTTAACAACATTAAACTGAAAGCATCTTTTAAATTCCAAATATTAAATATTTCAATAGATTTCATATATTTTTATTCTTGTTTTTTGATTTTTTTTTTCTTATATTTGGGTACAATTTCGATTAATTTGATCAATAAATCAGATTAAAAAAATCAAAATCTTTTCCCAATCACTTCTTTCAAAATTACTTTTGTTAACTAATCAAAATAATTCAATAACAATCAATTAATCAAATTAAATTCAATTTAGGTTTTTTCATTTAAAATCGAAATATAATTGATGATCAACTGATTAATCTAATTAAATCAATTGAATTAGTTAATTCGATCAAAAGAAAAATACAACTACCCTAGGCATCTCCAACGCCTGTAAATGCCAGAATATCTTCTAACCTTGGGCAATAACCCTCCCTTGTGGCGCACCCACGTCCCTTGGCTTCGTTTTGTTTGCGCAACCAGTAAAAAGAAATCCAACCAATTAAAAATGTGCCATTTTTTTAGAATCCAACCAATAAAAAGAAATCCAAGATAACGATTGAATGAATTATGGTTCCACTAACATGAATGTTGTCTTTTCATGGTGTTCATTCTGAATCAACTCCCAACACAACAAGCGGCTATAGGATTGTATATGCTATTGATTTTAGAGCTAAATCGTGGGGATGACCGTATAATCACACAAGTTCTTCCTAAAGCAACCTAATATTCAACAAACATAAGAATAAACAAAAACAGGAGTGGTTGAGTCATGTCATGAATGAACTGAGAAATACTAGCGCTACCGGACATTTGCGCTTCCACAGCTGGTCTGAAGCACATTGTCCCAATATTCTCTCTGTGCTATGAAAAACGCCACCAATCATTATCATAACATCTTTAGATAAACGAGGTGATTGCTTCCAAGAACGCATGTAAATAAGCATACCTCTTGTAATCAAGGAAGACCATCCAACTCCCTACTCGCACTTGATAGATCGGTAAATGTGACGGACAAAGAACAGAGATGCACGGAAGCCAATGGTCCCAAGCATGAGGAAGAACCCATAGCAAATGCAAGCCATGTACCCAAAGAAGAAAGAGGTCTGCATGAAGCCTGACATGTCTGATCGTGCATTGTAGTAATACAAACAGTAGGCATATATGAACAACCCAGTAGACCCACCACAAAGGAAGGACCTAACACACCAAAGAGAGCATCAATTATGACCAGCTGATTATCAAAAACAGAGACAACTAAAATGGTATCCAAATGTCAGTTAATCATAAAAAAAAAAAAAAAAAATCATATAAATAATTCTACAAATGATCCAAGATTGAAAGAAAATGACAGCAACTTGATGTCTGCAAAACATCATTTCAGCATTGAAAGTGGAAATCCAGGCAATTTCATATGGTTTGAAGCTTCATTGATATGCAGAAGGAGCTTAACTTGGGAATTTAGGAGTAAAAATGTTATCAATATTCAGATGCAAGGTACAGGCACAAAGGTTGGTCTTTGTCTAGCAAATACTTAACAAGGATCACAATTTTATGGCGCAATGGGAGTAAGTTACAATGGAGTGTGTCAAGATGTATCCCATGTTTACCACCTAAAGCCATGACCACTGCTGAAACATCATCATAACATTATAATGCTATCCCTTACAGTGACACAAGAAAGCTAGCACAGGCCAAACATATCTAGAACACAAGAAACACATTCCCAACAGAAAACATCAATCTTCCCTTTCCAACTTTCCTTTCAGTTCAGAAATCATAACACAAATTATTCTTCAGTCGAATAAACCCAATCTAAATTCTATTACAACCACCTAGTGTAGGCATTTAGAATCACATAGGGGAATTAAAGGGAATACAAAATTTTCATCTTACTTTGTTGCAATCATCCAGAAACAGAACCACATCAAGCAGCAGCATATCTAGAAATGAAATTTTGCTGCATGTATGCAAAACTTGGTTGTCGAGTATCAAATCAGTTGACAAAATTAAAATAGACTAAGATACTAAGAAGCCATTTACATTCCCAAAATTTTCAAATAAATCTCTATTCTTCTATTGTACCCAATTGAGCTCTTAGATTACTATTTTGTTTAATTAAGCAATTATATTGGATGGAAACCGATACAGTCTGTTAGTTCTGCTATGTCAGTATCTAAGACTGCCGCTACAATGGCACATCATCATCAACATCATCAGAGCCTTTACCCCAATAAATTGGGGTAGGCTAAGAAAGGCAAACCCAATGCACAAGGCTCACACATTGTGTGGTCTAGAGAAGGTCATATCACACACCTGCCCTCCACAATAACGAAGAGGCTGTTTCCATTGCAACAATAGCACACACATGAAAAAATATGAAAATTCTCATTGAGTCGATGCTTACATGGCTAGTAGCACTAGCTTACTGGCATGCCACATTGGTGTCAATAAAGCCCATATTTTGCAATTATGTTTCATGTAGGCGTTAACGTAGTAGAAACAGAGACCACGTGGATGTTGACACTGCAAATATGACAGATTTTAACAGTTCCATCTGAATAAGGGTTCAATTGGGTACAATAGAAGCATATGGACTTATCTGAAAATTTTGAGAAAGTATAAAGGCTTTTTTAGTATTTTAGCTAATAAAATAAGTGTTATATGCATACTTATACCTAACAAAGCAGCACGCTTCAATTAGTAACATTCATATCTCTCACCCGTTACTCATCATGTATGTAACCTATGCAACAAAATGGGTGGCTAAAGAAAAATACTCTTTTCTAGTGTACAATGACAATTTTGATTAAGCTGTTATGTGCACTATATGAACTTCAAAATGTGATCTTATCCTGTACTACCACCACACAACAAGACGGGTGGATAAAAGAAAAGTAAATACCTCTCTATTAGTTATTATTATCATTATTGATGAAAAAATAAACACCTCCTGTAACCATTTAAAGGGTCTCATATGACTTCATTAGGTTTTCATTACGCAAATCCTAAACTATTTTAAGAATGCTGCACAACTGGTTTGCTTTGAAATAATCATTTTTTTTTTTTTTTCAGTTTTATCTGACACAAATTGGCTGGATATCCATTTAATGAAGATTGTAATGCGTAATATTATGTGTTGGAAACAACAGTAAAGATAAAAACTCTCTACACCAGATCAGGAGTTGCGTCAATCTTTTGAGCATGGTGATACCACCTGAAAGTTGCTCTGATTGAAACATATGTTGGAGGAGCTCGGTTTCCAGAAATTAAAATCCTATGAGGCCATGACACGTTTGATAATCAAGCAGCCACAAGATCATACATATCGAAGTGGATTGACACTTGTTTTAAAAATAATTATCTACAATGTGATTCACGCACAAGCAGTTTAGACAGTGGCCCAACTGATATATTTGTTCACTAAGATAGTGACTGATTCTTGAGTCTGAACACTTGTTACAAGCTAGGCAAACATGACATGTATGCTATCTTGCAATGGAGTGTTAACAATCATGTAAGGGAGGTCTATGAGCATTCATATACCTGTCTTAGTGTTTTAACAATTTAAGTACTTATTTTTCTAATATAATTACAGTGGAGATATGACAAAGGTAGATTTCTCCAGTCTTTCACTCTCTCCCCTCATTCTCTCCCTTAAAATGTGTCTTTGTGTGTGTGTGTGTGTGTGTGTCTGCAACAGATGCATGTAGTTTACAAGGAAAATGATAAGGTCATATTGTCCATGAGTAAGTTTTTATTGGAGATAGAGATTTGGAATGATGATGATTTTAGTTCATTATCATGGTTAATCTTTTGAAATGCATTAGGCAAATGAATGAAATTGACATGCCTATGGCTCCCCTCGCACAAGACCAAAACCCAAAAATAAACAAACACACAAGGCTCCCTATGCACAAAAGGAAGATGCTTAACAATTCCACAGAGACTGTTCCTAGGTCACCGAACCTGTGTCAACTTAGAGCAATACAGCTCTGGGTGCATTCGCAAATTTAGGACTTCGCATTGAGCATTCTGGCCTCTATCAAATATGAGGTTGGCTCAAAATCAATGACAGAAAAGCAAATTGCAGGTTAATGTAAATGTCGGTGTGGTTGTCTGTCTAAGAGAGAGAGAGAGAGAGAGAGAGAGAGAACAGGCTGGCTAAGGGAGGGAGTTATGATAGTGCACCCTGAAAAGGAGAAAGGTCTTCTCGGGCATTTTTTTAACCAAGTAGATTATGATTTTTCTCTTCCAAATTGGGCTTGAAACGAAAGTTTACCTTAGAAAAACTAATCCATTGAACTTGAGTTCCCCGTCCCCGCAATTTCTAATACAAAATTCGGCTTAACAAAATATACTGCCTAGCTGCTGATTGTACACCTTCCAACTTCAATTTATGGACTTATGCCCTTCCAAGAAAAAAGTAATTAAAAGTAATAAAACAAATATGGGCTTGTTAAGGAATCTTTTAAAATTTATTGAAAAATATTTTCTCCCTAGTCTTTTCATTATATTATCATTAGATGGCCGGCTCTACCTGTATCCTAATTAGCAGAGTGATTAGGAGACCAATTACACATCTACAAAAGCTTATAAACCACACGGTAGAAAAAATAGTAGCACTTAGATTTACGCATGCAACTTGAATCGGGTTTCTCATATTTTGTTTGGAATTGTACAAATAAAGAATGTGATTCTGAATTCTAGATGCCAGAAGAGCCATTACGACAAATCCACTTATATACACAAGAAATTACGCATACTATAACTCAAAGACAGAAATGCCACACATGAGCCAACAAACAAACAAATAAAAAGTATTAGAGCTCATCAGAAGAATAATATGAGAAATTTTAAATTATTCTTCAAGCAACTATGCATCTATATGTTAATGTATGTTGTTTGTGCACACTTGCAAATTCATGTGTTTATATATGCATATTGAAAGCTGAAAACAACATACCTCCACCACCACTCATGGTCTTCAGCAGCAAGTTGAAAATAAGTCAAAGCCACGGTGATAAAAGCAGTGACAATCAAGAGAATGATAAAGACAATAAACAGGATGCTGTATATGGTGTAGATCCTATGTCCCCACACACTGGCAAATATGTAGTAAAGTTCAATATAGATAGCACTGAATGGCAAGAACCCTGCCATTGCCATCTGAGGAAGAGTTTTCCGGTACCAAGGTAATGTTGGGATCTCTCTAGGATATTTTGTGGTGCGACAAGGAGCTTGAAACTCTGCCTTGCTATTTTTTCCAGCGATACCTCCTAGTACTAGTAAAGGAGATGTGACCAGAGACCATATGAGAAAAATCACCACAATGGTTCCAAATGGCAACGCTGCTGTGGCTTTATAAGCAATTGCAACAGTATTAAGAAAGCAAAATGTGACAAAAAGAGGTCCACAAAACAAACTTCCAGTCAGTAATAAGTTTCTCACCTGTCATGAAAGGAGATAGGAATAGTCATCAGAATCGACGAAAAAGATATTCAAATTTTAGTAAGACACTTTCACTTTAGGTAACATTCTAAAACTAGGCTAGCATGTTTTGGTCATAAGTTCCTACTTGCTCTCATTGAGATTCAGCAGGAAAGAGAGGAGGGATTAGGATAGAATTGCTTCATTGCCATTGCATGATCCTTATGTTAAAACAATAGTAACCATAAAATCAGCTTCAAGAAAGAGCATCAAAAGACTCAGTTCTGCTTTTCTAAGGACAAATGCACATTGTAATAACATATCATTCAGAGACAGTCTTAGTCTTTTCCCCTTTCTCTTTTTCTCAAAAACCAAAATTGCGAGGGACCACAAAATGTTCTCATGTATAAGCGGAATGTAATTCCTTCAATTCTTTCACATTATGGCATTTTTGTAACACTGTAGATTGAGCATATTCTCACTCCTTATGGAAAACTATTTGTGTATTGTAGCATATTTGTATACCTTAATGACCCTAACCCAATATGAATAGTTAAAAACGCAGGACATACACGAACCTGGTGAGGAAAACAAGTCACTGGATCAATTATTCAGCAGTAAATCAATTCAGCAAACAATCTTTTTCATATATATATATATATAATATCTCACACGTAGGAAAAAAATGTGCCATATACTGTCAATAAAATTAAAATCTAATAGGTATTCAAGAGTACCTATAAGTATTTATCATTTTCCAACATGAGGATGAAAATGTGTGTTATTAACTTTGTCCAAGAGAGATTAGTTAAAATCAGATGACTAGTTATAACTTGGTTGAGTGAGGCCAACTACGAGAGAATCATCTCAGTGAAATTATAACAATCCAATTGAACTCAGCGCAGAATGCCTCAAAATGTAGCTTTAGAAGGATTCTGTCAAAAAGGGGGGGAAAGGATAAATTGGTTTAAAAGTTCAGTCAAGTCAGGCTATTATCTTCTTAAACAAAGACCTGACCCCAGGACAATAAATTTCCCTTCTTATGTGATAAATGACAGAATTCGGAAGAACAGGTGGCTTCTCCAAGCTGCATCTTCTGTGGAGCTGAGTCTAGATCATTGAACATATCCTCTTACTCTATGAATGAGCAAGAAAGGTTTGGTTTGGAAGCTCTAATGGCTTAAACAATAATATGGATGAACCCTCCTGGTAATAACTTCTGGAAATATGAATTTCATTGGAAATGAAAAGCAAAACAGAGCACTTGGCTAGAGTCGCTTTCAATCTGTGGATGATTCGGAAAACCATATGTGAGGAAATCTTCGAGAACACAAAACCAGATGCAATCACTGTTATTATGAGGGCAGAAGCAACAGCTTGGGAATTTATAAAAACAAATGGGGAAAATGTAAAGCAGAAGTGTAGAATGGATGAATCTGTTTTTATAGAACATGGGCTTTGGGGCCCTCCTAGGGAAGGTTGGGTCAATGTAAACTAAGGTAGAGCCATTAACCAGGTCGATGAGAAAGCAGGCACCGGTGTGGTGATTAGAAACTATAATGGAAATGTCACTGGCGATCTATAGAAAGAAGTTGCAACAGATACCACCTTGTTAGCTAAAGTTGTAGCTTTGAAAGAGAGGCTATCTTCGCTTGTGAGAAAAAGTTAAACAGTAATTTTTAGACAGATCCAGAAGTTCTTTTTAATCATGTAAAGAAGAAAACTAAGTAAAAGACAGTGGGTTCTAGTGATAAAGGATTTTGACGCTACTAGGAATTATATTGAAAACTCAAGGATGAGTTTGTGATGGAGCACAAAAGGAGATTTATGGACAAAAGATTATAGTTCGAAATTTTGTTATATTTCATCAGTTAAATTAAAAAAGGGGGCAACTTAAAATCATCATTATATAGATTTAGGTTATTTAGGCTTTTCTATATTGAGTTTTAAATATTGGGCTGTAGCAGGTTCAGATCGAGTCATTTAGGATTCGATTCATTTCAAGTTTGGCCAATTTCAAGCTCGAGCTATTTCGGCTTCAAGTCATTTCGAGTTTAGGCTATTTCGAATTCAGGTCTTTTTGAGCCGATTTTTCTTGGGTTCGAGTTAATTTGTGATCAAATCGAAATAACATTGGTAATTAATTTATTTAACTAAAAAAAGCTATTAGTTTTAAGTTTTAGTATTAACTTCAAGCTATTACGGGTTTGGCTCAGATTGTTACCCAGTTCGGGTCATCCAAGTTTAGATCTTTTCAAGTTCTGGTTATTTTATGTTCGAGTTTCTTCATATTAGGGTCTGACTTTCTAGTCAATTTGGGTCTAGGTAGGTTCAGGCTAGGGTTCTTTTGAATAGGTTTTTGAGTTCGAATTCATTTTGCCATCTCTAATTTTAGGGTTATATTCGAAATTTTGCGGGTTTAGGGTCTAGCATAAAGATATCCATGTTATTTTAGGTTTTGGATGATGAATATTAGAGATTTTCACCTCTACAGATTCTTTTATCTACTTTCCCCTACCTGTTCTACATCAAATTGGTACTTAAGTTCAACAGAGCTTTCACTATCAGCCTATCCTCTCTATCCATAAGCACACAATAAAAAAATCTAGATGCCAAATAAAATATCAGCCAAGTTTGTTCTAAAAATAGTTCTGTTTGAACAAAAATTCAAGATTATTGCTCTTAAACCACCCCATGCCTCAGCTCTTCAGTACTTTTCTTAAATTACTGACATGTAGCAGGCCCGTAACTTGCCATGTTTTAATGCACATCCTGATTCCAATTTTGAAGTCCATGATCAATATTCGAATCCAAGGGTGGAAAATATTCTAATAACCAAAAGCTTTCTTTATTGATATTTGTGATTTTAGTTTATTCCTGTTTTCTTTAGAATAGTAGATTATAAAAGTTTTTCTTTTGTTTTACAAGGATTTAACTTTATAAACTTTTTAATTATTTTCAATCTTTATGGGATCAACCACTACTTACTATCTACAAAGTAGTTAATGAGTTATAATTTTGGTGCATTCATCACGCATCAGTAAACATTGAAAAAATGCTTTTCATTTCAAAAAGTGACTATTTTGAGACAATCCAAAAAGGAAATATGAACATTCAGTTTGAGATAGGGAGTAGCTTGTAATTTTGTTACTCCTTTTGTTCCAAATTGAATGTATCTCCAAATGGCACAAAGTTTTAAGAATGAGGCATGTTTTCTTTACTTCACAAATATTGCCTTAAAACTTGTAAAAGCCAGAGGTGACACACAAAAAGATAGTATCTTAATGAAGGGTAAAATTGGAAAAGTGTCTTCCATTTTGGGAAAGTGGACATTATTTTGAAACATCATAAAATAGTATGATGAGCATTAAATTTGGAAAAGAATTTTACAAGGTAAATGTCATTCTATGTAGATTTAGGTTATTTAAACTATTCTATTCTACAGTAATTAGTTTTCCTTATTCCCAAATATTAGGGTTTTAGAGTTATATTTGGTATTTTGTGGATCTAAGTTTAGCATATATGCACCTACAATATTTAGATTTCGATAACATTTGAGATTTTCACCCTTTACTGATTCTTTCTGGTTTTCTCCCTTATTTCTTATGTTTCTCACTCAATCTTCTCTGCTTCTCTCTTCTGGCTTATGTCTATTTCTGATTTTTTTTTTTTTTAAAAAAACACGTGGAAAAGAAACATTTTATTTGGTTTGACCAGCATAGCCAATTTATTTTTAGTGAATATGACGATAATTATTATGATGATATGACCATCTTGTATCTTTCTCATGTCTCATAAACTAGAAAAGGATTCCGAACTAATAAATAATTTATAGGTAGAAAAACAAGGCCAGTAGTACATACCCAGTTTGTTCCTTCTAGCTGGCAATAGAAAGAGGCTGCTGTGTAGCCAGCAATTCCAGATGTGAGGGCATAAATGACTACCAGAGCGGTGAACAAAGCTCCTCTATTATATGGATAAAAGACCCCAACTAGAGCAAGGATAAAAATGAAAATTGCACTGGAAAAGGATGCAAATAAATAAACAGTCATCAGATTGCTCAGAAACAAAAAACCAAAAAAACTTATAATTGAAGGCCAAGTTCTATCTCTCCCTTTTCTCTTTCTTTTGTTAGGAGAATAATCATCGACCACATCAGATTATACTCACAGAGTAAAGAGCTGGGTGCCCGAACCAAGAGCCGCTGCAAACAAAGACTTGTGCTTTGGGTACCTGAACACATCACCATGAATGTACTTCCACCCAGTCTCCTCCTGGTCATCTGCTGATTCCTCATCATGTGCATACCTATTAAACAAGCAATACAGGAAATGAATAATAAAAGCATGTTATTTGAATTAAATATGGATTTCCACGCATCAAATTCTTACTTGACAAAATCATTCTTAAGGACTCGCATAAGGATGGTGGCGAGGAAACCAGTCAATAACAAAACGGTGACACATGAATTGATGATTGAGAACCAGTGGATTTCCAAATGGTGCGGCAAGGACGAAGATAGTGAGTACTTGTCCATCCGCTTCTCAAACGGAGTCTCCGTTTGCTTCCATTTAACAGTGTACATGAAATCCACATTGACCGGCTCATCTTCCGTGAGGTCAACCAGAGCGTTGGGATCAGATCGAACAGTAATCTCAATGACACGATCGTTATTGTGAAGGATCTCGAATACGAGATGCTTAAAGAGATAATATTTGTACTCGCTTGGATCGGACTTGCCTTCCTTATCCACTTTCCCTAAGAAACCCCAAATGGGAAGGTCGTCGTAATACATTTGGAAGTAATAGTCCTTTGAGACTGCGCTTCTAAACTTGGCGACTTCTTCCTTGGTGAGCTTCCTTTTGCAAGCAATTTTAGACTCTTTCTCGGTCAAAAACTCAAGTTTGTAAGGAGCACTCACTAGCCGATCGCCATTTAACACTTCACCCAAAGCTTCCTTCTTCTCCTTCACGGGGGCTGCAAACCCTCAAATTAATTAATTATTTATTTATTTATTTATTTATTCATTCAATTATAAAGATTAAAAATGCAACATAAACCTGAGGAACAGAACGGAAAATCGAAGTAACGGTAGGTCTCACTGAAGATTAAAAAAAAAGGTCAGGGAAATTCAAATTTTAAACCCAAAATCTGAAAGAAAGGAAGGAAGGAAGGAAGGAATACCTGGGATTGTGAAAGGGACCTACTTTATTAGCATAAAGAGGAACTTCATCTCCAGCTTTGTAACGATGATTAGAAGCACTGGATCTCACCTGGCCTATGCCGCATAGGCTCACAACAGCTAACGCTACCAAACACGCCATTATTCTCTCCATTTCCTCACCACCGGCACGGAGGAGTGGAAAGGAAAAATTTTCTGCAAAAACGTGTAAAGTCCAAGGAGAAAAGGAGACGACTTAATTATTTTCTAATTCATTTCGTTTGTTTTATATTGGTTGAGTCCTAAAGAGTGAGAAGCACTTCACATCCGCACCATCTCTAACTAAAGGATAATGACCGCACAACCAATGGTTGTTCGGTAATTAGACACACTTCAACCTTTCCATTAATCTAATTCAATTACTTACATTTTAACCAAAAACCCAAAGCAATCTGCCAATTTTCACATTCCATTATTTAATACATATATATATATATATATATTATATTACATACAATACAAGAAAAGCAACATGAATACTTTCGTAAGATACATTTATTATAATTACTACTCTGACTCTTAATAATTAAATAAATTTATTTATAATTCTTTGTGCGATAATTGTTATAGTATAATTGTATAAACAATTTCTCTTTGTATAATAAGTTAATTGCATGTTTTTGTCTGATAATTATTATACTTTCAATAATTAAAAATATATAATTTCTATAAATATATACAATAAAATAGTATAAATAAATAAAATCTTTGTATTTTATTCTCTTATCTTTTTAGATATTCTTAAATAACAATTATCGTATTCATATTAAAATTCTTTATAAGATAATTATTATATTATTAATAATTTCTATTTATAGCATGAGTTAATTCCCTTTTATGGTAATTATTATATTTTAGATAACTAAAAAATATAGCATTTTCATAAATACAAATTGTATCATGTATAATAATTAAAATAGTATAAATAAATAAATAAAATCATTATATATTTTATTCTCTCATCTTTGTAGATATTCTTAAATAATATTCGTTATCTGTTTGAACTGATTCTTGAGTAGCACATCTATACATGGGCATAAAGGCCATGATTAATTATTATTGTATATAAATATCACGATATAAAAAAGCTAGGTGAGGGGAGACTTCCTACAATGTAGCAAACTACCTCACATGCAAGGTACTGTCTGTTTTGATCTATTAGATCTCACGATTTTGTCTCACAAAAGACGCCTAACTAGGTAAGGAAGCATGTTAAGTTTTTATACCTAACATCTTCCCATGTTCTTATCCGATGTGGGATTTGCCTAAGGTGCAACCCTTATCAAGTCATCCCTATAGGGACTCAACGTTGTCATTGAGATTTGCCCAACTACCGGTCCATAGGCACATTAGGGCAGCTCTGATACCAACTATAGCAACCCATCTCACGAGCGAGGGAAGTCCAATGGATCAAAATAGACAATACATCGCATGTGGCGTAGGTTGCTACAATTGGTATAAGAGCCAGCTCTATGGGGTACTAACAATATGCCACTAATGATAATGGGCCCTTAAATGAGTAAGAAAGATGTCATGATCTCAGAGAGGAGCCATAAATCCCAAATTAACTGTGTACAAGAGCTTGGTCCTATATTTAAGTGTTCACACTACCATTCAACTGTGAGATGCCTTTTGTGGGACAAAACCGTAAGATTCAAGGGGCTAAAGCGTATAACACCTTGCGTGGGGGGCGGGCTACTAAAGTTGGTATCAAAGCGTCTTCGATGTGCCTGTAGACCGATGGTGAGGCAAACCTTAGTGAAGACACTGAGTCTTTACGGGTGGCTTAATATGAGTTACACCTTGGCAAATCCTACATCGGACAAGCAAATAGGGAGATGTTTGATATAAAAACTTAGTATGCTTTTTCACCTAGTGAAATATCTTTTGCAGGACAAAACTAAGAGATCCAATTAATTAAAGTAAACAATAACTCACACGTGGGTTAACTGCTATGATTTATCTTAAACAATACCTCACACATGGGGTAAACTGCTACAGTTGGTATCAGAGAGGCCCTTGTGTACCTCTGGACCGAGGATGGGCTAAACCTTGATAAGGATACAAGTCTCTATAAGGGATGGCTTGATAAAGGTTGCACCTTGGGTAAATCCCACATCAAACAAGCACATGAGGAGATGCTAGGTATAAAAACTTAGCATGCTCCCTCACTTAGTGAGGTACCTCTTATGAGATAAAATATTGAGATCTAATGGGCCAAAGCAGACAATAACTTGCACATGGGATGGGCTGCTACACCAAAGACTGCTAGGAATTTGATCTCCAGCAAGGCTACTATTTCCCAATAATTTTTCACTTGACATGATCCACAACACATGCACATACATGAGATGAATACATATGCTATTAAGCAATAACTTGTTAATTTAACATCTTTTATACGTCAAATGACTATAGGTAATATGCAGTAAATTAAGGCCTGTGGTATTTGATCGGTCTAAGGGCACTCAACTGGCATGTGCCCCACACTTTAAAAGGACACCATGGAGCAAGCTAATGCTATGGGAGGATTCTCAAAGGCTACCAACGTAAGTATGACTCCTACTATAACACCTATAATAAAGGATAGAGGGATCATCATAATTTCAGCTACAAAAGTTATCAAACGGTTCAAAATGTAGCATTCCACGATAGAAAACAAGTTGCCTCATAAAACTCAAGTATGTCTCTTGAAGATATTGTTAAGTCCCTAGCTACCAACACTTTACAATTTCAAAAAGAAACAAAGGTGCATGTTCAAATTTTGAAAAATCAAACGAGTCAATTGCTTACCTCAATGAGTAAATTCGAAGTACAAGGTTTGAGAAAATTACATTTTCGAACATTAGAGAATCTAACTAAGAATGTAAAAGCCATAATTTTGAGGAGTAGGAATGTAAGAACTGAGAATTCTGTATACCCCAGTTATGAGAATTGTAATTTGGTGTATGTAATTATGATATGTTAATGTACACACAAGTTTTAAATATGATGAAGTATAAGAAGATGAGGTTTTTAAGTCTTGAATACGTATGGATTGAAATATGGACTATGGGGTAGATTTTGGAAAATTTTACATGGAGTTTTTTGTAAATTGATGCAGCAGCAGTGCAATCTGTGAAGGCCAGATCGATCTTCAAGGATGAGAGATCGATCTCATGGTTTCAGAATGTAGGAAATGTGCAAGAACTGATAGGTAGATCGATCTCATAGGCAAACAGATCGATCTTCAAACGTTTCTGTAAAGAGAAGATCGATCTCCTCAAGGAGCAGATCGATTTCATGAAGTATTCTGTAAACAGTAGATCGATCTCCTCAAGGAGCAGATCGATCTCATGAAGCAATTATGAGATCGATCTCACCCCACGACAGATCGATCTCCTACATTCGACCTATATAAGGACCCCTTTGTTTTTCTGAAAATCGATCTCTCTCTCCCCAAATCGCCATTTTCGTAACCCTAGCTTTCTCTCTCCTCCAAAACCCTCATTTTCGTCCAAATCTCAGGCAGAGGCAAGAGGAAAGTTGTTCCTCATCCAAAGAAGAACAACATACTTGAAAATCGAAGGACGAATTGAATCGAGGTATGAATAGAGCTCTCCATAAGTTTTGGGTAAATTTCTAAGCTTTAATCTTTGATATTGAGGTGATTTTGGTGATTGTGACTATGAGTGTTATGATAAAATAGCTAGAAAATTATTAGAGTTGATGAAATTGTGATTTTGTTGGAGTGATGATGATATTATACAATTTGTGGTAATTTTTGGATTTTGGCTATAAATTGGAATCGAGGTAATGAGGTGATTTTGGCATGGATATTATGCATGAAAAATGTAGGATTTGAAATGTAGTGGATGAGAATGTGGATTATGATAGGAATATGAGAAAAACGATGTTTGTAGTATTTAACGAGAATATGAGCAAATATGTGCTCAATGATGTGATTGAGATGAATTATTGATGTTTTAGCATCGTTTGGACAACTTGAGAGTTTCAAAGAGGAATGCGAGGCTAGCCCGTCGTTTAGGGGAATGATTGCACTATACAAGGTGCAATGAGGTAAGGGAAAACTCAAACTCATTTGTGTATGCGATTTTGTGATGATATTGTAGCATGAAATGTGATTTGTGAAAACAAGCATGTTTTTATGGGTTGTGAATGAGTTATTACACGCAGTTTTATAGCCGGTTGTGACCCAATTTGTATGAGTTGTAAACTAAGTGTGAAATTGTTTTACAACCGTTTTGAGTTTAAAAAGTGAAAAGTGATTTGGGCTCTACGTTAAGGCATCTTGAGATTTGAGAAATGTATGTGTGGTTTTACCGGTTTGAGCTCGGTTTTGACATGTTTTGTGTTGAGTACAAAACGATTTTGAGATGAGTTTTATGAGAAAAACCATTATGAGCTTTACTTGAAGGCAAAACGGTTTTATATGATAATGGCTAGTATTTAGACTTAGGCGTGTCATGTTGAATACACATCGGGCCTTGCTCTGGTAGCATGTAAGTCCGGGCCTTGCTCTGGTAGCATGTAAGTTTGATATTCCTCCATTTTGGTAACGAGAGATGCCTCCGTTCTGGTAACGTGAGCTAACCCCTGTTCTGGTAGCGCTAGGTGGCCTTACTCTGGTAGCATATAAGTCTGATATCTTCCCCCGCTTTGGTAGCGCTGGGAGGCCTTGTGTAAGATCCACAATTTCGTAATGTAACCTTATGACTTTGTGATGTGTATATAAGTCACAGATAATGAAAATCATGAGGAATGTATAATTGAAGTTGTAAATGTGTATGAAATGAATACATGCAAGTTTTAAAGTATAGAACAAGTGTAAGAGGGATATTTCTATGAGTGAAATGTGATAATATTGAGTTTTGAGTGGTTAAGTAAAATGGAATGAGTTTTATACTTCCATTTGGTGATATATTGTATATCTTTGGCTATACAAAGAATACACACAAGTTTAAATGTGTATAAGGTATGAAAGGATGTCATTTTCAAGCCTTAAGTGTGGATGGATGAGAAAATGACCATGGTAGCAAAATGTATGAAGTTTGGTGTGTGTTTACTACAGAAAACTGTAGTAAAATCTGAAAATATGAATGAGAGATTGATCTCATGGATGAGAGATCGATATCAAAAAGCCAAAAATGCTCAAATTCGAGCAATAGAACAGGGACGGATCGATCTCATTGGAGAGCAGATCGATCTGCTGAGCATTCTGTGTTGAAAGAATCGATCTCTGAAGGGTCAAATTAATGTTCTTAAGCTACTGACTTGGAGAATATCGATCGCATGAAAGAGCAGATCGATCTCCTTAAGGTTCTGAGTTGATTCAGATCGATCTCGTGCTTAGGAGCATATCGATCTCATGAAGTCTGGAAAGTCAGTTTCAAGAGGAAAAATGCAGAGCAGATCGATCTCCTAGGGAAGCAGATCGATCTCATCAAGATAATTCTATAAATACTAGACTTCTGCATTTCATTTTCCCGAGAACTACTATTCCATTTGGAAACTAAAGTGAAATCTAGCCAAGAAACACCAGAAAACTTCAGTTTATGATCAATTTGGAGTCAGGTATAAGTGAGCAAAGTTGTTCTTAGCAAAGAGGAGAGCAACATACTTGGAAACAAAGGATTGGAATCAAGAGTTGAAAGAGCAAGGAGGATTTTACCAACTTGGTGAAAAAGGAAGGAAAGTTCAATTAGGTAAGATTTAATGCACCAAGTTAATATATGTTAAACTAGGTGTATTGATAAGTAAATTGATATATGTTTGAAATGTTGGAAATGAAAGGATAATGAAAAATCACCATGACCTAGATATTGGTGAGAAAATTAGAAAGTGATGAGGAAATGGTGTTAACATGGATTTAATGATGGAATATGCATCTATGGAAGATTCTGAGTTAATCTTATGAAATGCATATATATTGGAAATAAGGGAAATAAAGATAGTTATGTGAAATTATGGTATAATGCCATATTTGGATGAAAATAGTGAGATTGATGAGTTTTATTGAAATTTGGCAAATGAAATGAGTATAGAGTGATATACTAATGCCAATAATTGTAACAGCTTCGAAAATCATTGTGGAAGCTGCTCGAACTGCGAAAGTGAGTTGCACCGAGGAAGAGAGGTCACTTGACGTGATCCAAAGTAAGAGAATTTCGTGAGTAGCTAGAGATGGCTACACGTATTTTAAATAGCATTTCAATATTATATGCTATATGAATTCCCATGAATAGGCCTAATGTGTGATAGAGCTAAATGAGATAAAGTGTAGTTTTATCCAAAAATAGGATAAAAAGCCTGAGAAGCATGTTGTGACCCAAAATGCATGAGTTGCATGATAGAATGGCTAATGTTTTCATGTATATGCGAAAACAGCACACTTAAGTGCCAATTTGATTTGAATAAGAGAGTTGTGTTTTGAAATAGTCATCTATCTGGTTTTGTGTGAAAACTATAAGTGCTAGAGAATACTCGCACTATATTTTGAGATATGCATCACATAGTACTAGAGGATATACTCGTACTATATTTTAATGTTATTTTATGCATGTTAGAGTACTGGGAGCTTAGCTCGTACTCAGTTTGTGATTGATGCATATAGAGTATTGTGAGCTATGCTCATACTCAGTTTTACATGATAGAATGCTGGGAGCTTTGCTCGTACTCGACTTCTCGTGATTTACTCATGATTTTGTACTAGAGCGATAGCTCGTACTTGAATTGAAATGAGAATTATGCATTCACCTAGTGCTAGTGGTTACTCGCACTAGTGTTTGATATTTTGAAATGCATACACAGTGTTTAAGAGGCAGAGTACTGATTGTGAGTCACACTCAAGACGTGTACTGTAGTTTTGTGTGATATATAAGACATGTTGTGAAAAACCATGACGATTTCCTCTGTGTAGACTGAGTGTCACACTGTTGAGATGTTCGCATGTGGATTTAGGACGTGGCATTATTTCCATAGTATGAGGGCTAAGACTTATGGCGAGCACCTCGACTATGATGTATATCCATGGTGTGAGGACTAAGACCTATGACAGACATCCTGACCATGAAGAAAGGGTCCACGGGTGTACGTTGTATCGTGCGTGTGGCATGGAGTACATTGTATCGTGTGTTATGTGGAGTTGTGGAGTTGAGGAGTATATAGCTGGCGGTTGTGATGGATTGACCCCCCCTCCCGTTACAGCAGTGATACACGTACACCGAGATCTGTGTTGCCTGGTATATCATATTAGGATATGGCCATAGTCCAAGAGAGTATTGCATTTAGCCATTGAGTCTCACTTGTTATATCACTTGTTTTCATGATATGGTTAGACCTGAGAGATAGGTCGAAAATCGGTTTGTGTTGTGTTGTGAACTACCATATTTACTTGATTTAAATGTAAATGGCATGATTGAGATAAAGGCATTCCTAATTTTATAATTATGCATTGTTTTGCATGAATGCCTACATTTGATAAATAAGCATGATTTCAAGTACATGAAATTTAATCTGTACTATATTATATCGTTTTAATACATGCTTTGAGATGAGAGAAGGAAAGGCAAAGCCTTATTTTCAATAGATAGTGCGGTTGTTTACTTGCTTGTCTGATTTTCTTACTGAGTGCGTTGTATGCTCACCCCCTTATTTTACACTCTCTACAGATCATCCGCAGTAGATTGAGTCCGGCTGAGGAATAACATTCATTGTATCCGCTGCCTATCCATCTTACAAGAGGTATACACACTCGAACATTTTGTACTGAATAATGTATGAGCACAATTATGTAACCAAGTGTACGGTTGGGATGTATATGTACAAATACTGTATAACAGTTTATATTATCGAAAAGAATATTAAATTCTATATGTATTGTGATTGAATGTGAGTGGATGACTAATACCGAATCACAACCCAACAGTTGAGGAGAGAAAGGTAAGTAAAGTAAAAAGCGAAAAATTTGTAGTGGGTTTTAGTAAGTCATGTGTGGGAGGAGGTCGTGACACCTTGCTTTGGTAGCATGTAAGTCTGGGCCTTGCTTTGGTAGCATGTAAGACCGATAGTGTGCATGAAGAGAGGCTTTGCTCTGGTAGCATGTAATGCCGGGCCTCGTTCTGGTAACGCATAAGTCCAATATACCATGTGCACAACCATATTGTTGACGTTCCCTCTTTTGAGGATGTCTGGGATGCGCACCTAGAGGAGAATTATATTGATGCGTCATGACGAATGTTTTATCTGAGTTTCTTTGCCTAGTCTCCTTTTTACACACGAGATTGTGTTTTGGTGGCTGCGCCACGTGCATTACTATTGAGGTGATTTTTATCACGTTTTATAAGAAAAGCCATTATCGCATCCCGATTTACATATGCTTGTAACTGTGGTTTTTATATTAAACTAATTACTATTATGCTTCTGCATGAGCTTTGAGAAAAGAGTTGAGATGATGTTTTAATTAGTCATGCTACACTTTTCTACTGAGTTTATTGGGTTTTCACCCACAAAACAATATGATTGCGTTGTGCAAAACATTATTTTATTTATGAGTCCCTTACCCCCTTATTGAGCAATTTAGAAGTTCACCCTGTTTTTATATTCCCTCAGATTTCTTCAAGTGAAGAGAGTTTTCCTGCGACGTATGGAGTAGTGGCTAGTGGAGGACTTGAGCTCCAGGCTATATATTGTATTTGAGGTATACTTTAACATTTCATGTACCCAGACTAAAGTTGTATTTACAGACACTTGATGAACAACGATGTATGGGATGTATTAGGATTAATTAACTCTATAATGAGGAATGTATATTGGTATGATATATCCATATTAGATGATAAGATCTTGTAGTGAAAGTTTTATAACTTACATATTGTGATGCATGACACTGTACAAGAATGCACCCAGAATTGTGTATTGATGTAAATAAGTTTAAATTTGCCATGTTTTTCGTGCTTTCGAGGCATCACAGAGTTTTCTTGGTATCAGAGCTTAGGGTGTTTAGTACTGTCAGTGTCGATCAAGTGAAATAGAATATATCCCAAGTGTCTGTATAAGTCTGGTCATGAACTGAAATTGAGGATTAAGATTTCAATTAAGTTTAATGTATACACATAGGAAACGTATTGAGATTGAGAATGAGTGGACGACGAGATCGTTCGAGGAGACAGGCAGAGCCACCTCCGCCACCTGCCCCACAACCGGAGAGTCCTAACTCTCGATTTAACCAGATTGAGCATGATGTGCGGCAAGGTTTTGAGCAAATGGCAGCTCTATTCGCTCAATATTTTGGAGTTAATGCCTCGAGTACTACTCCTACACCACCACAAGGACCTTCTGTGCCCTCAGTACAGATGGACTCGGTGCCTCCCGTCACTCAGCCTGATGATAGAAGTCTGGTCCGACTGAAGGACTTTTTGAAACTGAATCCGTCGGCATTCAAAGGGAAAAAGGATCCCACAGAGGCTGAGGAGTGGCTGACTGAGTTGAGAGTCATATTTGACTATTTGGGATGCACTGATGCTGAGAGGGTCAGTATGGGCGCTTATATGTTGAAAAGGAGAGCTCGAGATTGGTGAGGTACTACCCAGGGTATTATGATGTCCAGCCAGGATGTGATTAGCTGGGAAGAGTTTCAGGCAGCTTTTAGAGCCCAATATGTACCACGAGCTGCTCAGAGAAGGAAGCAGGCAAAGTTTTTGAACTGGTACATGACGATATGTCTGTGGATGATTATGAGAGCCGATTTACCGCTCTATTGAGATATGATCTACAGACCTTAAAAAATGAAGAGCTCTGCACTGAGATATTTGTGTATAGATTAAAACTCATCATCAGAGATCGATTGATAGGGTTGTGTATTACTGAGTTTGGAGATGCTCTGAGACGAGCACAAGAGATTGAGAGGGGAATCAAAATTGTACAATCCCATAATGAGTTCAGTGTAGTGACTCGGGATAAGGGCAAGAGGCCAGCGATTTTCGAGGCAGATGTTCATAGAGGTTCCTTTAGAAGAGGAAGGATTAAGGTACAGAAGGGCAGATTGGAGAGACCCAGAGCTTTACCTATTATCAGGGAGACCCCTCGAAATGTCAGGCTTGAGATAAGAGTTTGCAGAAATTGTAGCCGATCGCATGAGGGAAGTTGTACTGGGTTAATCCATGAATGTTTTAGATGTGGAGACATAGGTTACAGAGTAAAAGATTATCCTCAACCTCAGAGGCTACATGCTCCGGAGCCTATCAGACAACAACCTCAGAGAGTAAATCCTCCGAGACGGGCTACTACAACAGAGAAAGGAAAGAAGCCCGTTACAGTGGGACGTGTGTTTGCTTTGGATAAGAAAACCGTAGACACTTCTGCAGAAACTATAAGAGGTACACTCTCTGTCTGTAATCATAAGGCTCATGTGTTGATTGATCCGGGGTCCATGTGAAATAAAGATGGGAGATAGAGTGATGTTAGCATATCTAATAATGTTAGTTATACATGTGTTTGATGTAATTTTAGGAATGGATTGGTTGGCAACCAATCAAGTGAGTTTAAACTGCTACACTAAGATTGTAACTTTCTCCCTACCTAAACCTTACAGTGTACGTTTGAAATATTAAGTAAGTAAATGTGTGGAATTTTTGTAAATAAATTAGAATTTTGATGTTGCTTTTGAGAGTACTAAACTTGAGTATTCATGTGAAGGTTATGAAACACTCATCTCAAATGACAACCGGGAACATCCAAGGATTGAGGATATACTCGTGGTGTGCGAATTTTTGGATGTTTTCCCAAATGAGTTGCCTGGTTTACCACCAGAGAGAGAGCTGGAGTTTACCATTGATTTGGTACCAGATACTCAGTCTATCTCTAGACCTCCATATAGGATGGTATTAGTGGAACTTGAGGAATTAAAGAAGCAACTACAGGAGTTATTGGATCAAGGATTTATTAGACCCAGTGTCTCACCGTGGGGAGCACCAGTGTTGTTCGTGAGGAAGAAGAATGGTAGTTTCAGATTATGCATAGACTACTGACTGTTGAATAAAGCCAAGGTGAAGAATAAATACCCATTGCCCAGGATTGATGACTTACTTGATCAGCTGAGAGGAGCTTCAGTCTTCTCTAAGATTGATTTGAGATCGGACTATCACCAATTGAGGATTAAAGAAGAAGATATTTCGAAGACGGCCTTCAGGATAAGGTATGACCATTATGAATTTCTAGTGATGCCTTTTGGATTGACGAACGCCCCTGCAGCCTTTATGAGGTTAATGAACAAGGTGTTCAGAGACTATCTAGATAAGTTTGTGATAATCTTTATTGATGATATCTTGGTGTACTCTCAGTCTTATGAGGAGCACGCACAGTACTTGTGGTTAGTACTTCAGATACTCCGAGATAAGCAATTATATGGAAAGCTTGGTAAATGTGAGTTTTGGCTGGATCAAATAGCTTTCCTTGGTCATATAGTTTCAGCGGAGGGAGTATCAGTTGATCTAATTAAAGTAGAGGTTGTGTTTAATTGGGAAAGACCGAAGACAGTTACAGAGGTACAAAGTTTCATTGGTTTGGCAGGTTATTATAGAAGATTTGTGGAGGGATTTTCCAAGATTGCCGCTCCTTTAACCAAGCTCACACGCAATGAGACTCCGTTTATATGGACTGATCAATGTGAGCTAAATTTTCAGGAATTAAAGAGAAGATTAACAACAGCACTTGTGTTGACTGTCCTTGAGGGATCAAGAGGATTTTCTGTATATAGTGATGCTTCCCATCAAGGATTGGGATGTGTTGTCACACCCCACTTCTGGGAACCCTTCTATCCATACATTCTCTACTACGGTTGGGCTGTGAGAAGATGCAATTACTAAAATTTATTCATTTACAGCGGAAGATTTAAATCTTTAATTCACACTCCCAGGTATGTGTGTAGATATACAAAATCAATTGTATAAATACTATGTGCTTACATATCATCCCCATAATACTGTTTACAATTCTAAGATATAACTGTGCGATACTATAAATTAGATACAAAATACTCGTGTATACAAATCTTATACCTTTACGGAATTGTGGGAGCTGTTCAACACAAAAGACCTAGAGACCACCGCTCTCTTACTTCTCAGTACCTGAAGGGAGAAAATAGTGGGATGAGCAAACCACAGCTCAGTAAGGAAATGTATGCTAGCAGGTAGATTAGATACAAAATACTCGTGTATACAAATCTTATACCTTTACGGAATTGTGGGAGCTGTTCAACACAAAAGACCTAGAGACCACCGCTCTCTTACTTCTCAGTACCTGAAGGGAGAAAATAGTGGGATGAGCAAACCACAGCTCAGTAAGGAAATGTATGCTAGCAGGTAGATATCGTACTACCTACATAGCTCATGCATGTATAAACAAAAATCATGTTTTCAGTACAAAAGGAAATATCATACGAAAAATGCATTTAAACATATATTTCTCAATAGCATTTTCGTGTAAATCAAATATCAAGCTTCCATTTAAAACATGCTCATAAATAGTGCCCTCACGGCACAAATGTGAAATCAGAGATTTATCAAAAACACAAAATCTCTTTCTTTTCTGAGATTATCTCTGTTTCTCGAATCTCTGAGACAGGCATGGAATTTTCGACAATCAAATATCCACGACATATGGTCATAGTCAGTGATCCCGAGCCTCACTAATCAGGTGTGCACAGGGCATCACTTCGCCTGAAGGGGAATGGGTCAGTCCTGCCCTCCGGCTCATCTCAATCAACCACATCTCCTCATATACTCACGGTAAGAATACGCCGTGTGTCATCTACGCGATACTCGTACTCACGTGCACCCAGCACGGTACATAGTATACCAACGGATAACTACACTGTTCTACGTATGACCATGGACCCAAGTTCATACTCTAACTCCGATGGACTTTTCATCCTAAATCATGTCTCATATACCAGGCGAGCAAGCAGCGTGACACACAGTCATCGCAAGGCTCCAGCGCGGTACGATCTATCGTTAAGGCCCAGCCCGTTCAAATGGCGTCGGCTGGTATCCCCTTGGGTCCCAGACCCCCAGGTTTACCTCAACTCAATAAAACAGGTGCGAGCAAAGTTCCCGCACTTTCTCAAAACCCTCGCGCGAGTTAAAACTCCAGTACATACATCAAAGGCATTAAAACGGGTGTGAGCTAGCGCTTCAACACCAAATCTCATCTCAAAACTGATAGATGGCCATTTTCTCTTTTTAAAACTCAAAACATGTTTATTCATACAGCATGCTCCTTCATGCTAAAACATGTAAAATTAGCCAACCTATCATCAACATTTCTCAATCATCAAGATCAATGTAAATTAGAGAAAAACATTGAAAACATGCATATCATGCTATTTCCTTACCCTATCCCATTTCTCAATACATATATACATCATAGTACTTTTCATGCTTCCATATCATTTCATAGAATTATAATATCGTACTAGTTCTAGCAATATATCTACGAAATTGCTGTAAAATACACACGAACATCTCTATAGCTAACACACAGTCCCTTACCTCACTTTATTTGTGTGCAACTATCCTCCTCTACGCTTCTCGCATTCTCATCTTGACTTGCTCCAGCGTATCATCCGAAACTGAAATTCATCCATCAAACACTTGAGTTAACGTTTCTAACTCTTATTCAACTAAGCATTTATCCAATGCCTTAATTACACATTTTACCCCTTGTGGTAAATCTCACAATTTTATCCCAATATCAACATGCCCAAACCATGCCCACAACATAATCATCCTCTCAAGATATGTCATTCATCATTAACACTTCTACATTTCACTTTCTCACACTAGACCATTTCTAAGTTATATTCATTTCATGCCATTCTAGGTAGTTCTACCCACAAGGTGTACACCCAATTAACTTCATAATCATTAACTAGACCAATGTACTCGGATTTGTGCACTAGAACTTACCTCATTGGATTTCCTCTTTGCTCCAATTAGGAATGCCCTTTATTCCTTCAATCCGACAAATGGGGAAATGCCTCTAGACTATGTTGTTCTTCTCTTAGACGTGAACGACTTTGTCTCTAATAGCATTTCCTCAAATCTTACTGAAAATGGCTGGATTTAGGAGTGAGAAAGCTAGGTTTTTGAGTTGAAGTGGAAAGAAATGGTTTATCCCAAAAATCTGCAGATCCAACTGCTCCTATTTATAGTTTTAACTTAATGAGATCGATCTTCCTTGGGTGGAGATCGATCTGGTCCTCTAAAATCTCTCTTTTCTAAGACATTTTAAAAGCAGGAGATCGATCTGTCGAGGCTTGAGATCGATCTGCTATCAAACAGAAGCTTAAGGAGATCGATCTGGTCTTAGGAGAGATCGATCTGCTTCCAACTCGAGAGCTAAGGAGATCGATCTTATTCCTTTGGAGATCGATCTGCTCCATTCCATTACTCTCATAAGAGCATTCTGGCTCTTCCAGATCGATCTCTCATCCTATGAGATCGATCTGGCCTTCACATTTCCAGATTTCCTGCAGTTTTTTTGCAACAACTTCATTCAAAACTTCCTCAATTTACCTTCATAGTCCTTTCCTCATTCATCCCTCCTTGAGCTTAAAAAATGTCATCCAATCACACTTAGTATGTATTAAAACTTGTGAAAAAAATCTTTGTATAACCAAATATACACGATATTACCCGAATGGAAATATACACTTATGTAAATCTTTCCTTCCATTTTACCACACTACTCTTATTCCATTTCAATCACATTCTTCTCGTATTTAAGTTCATTTCTTCATACTCATTCATAACGTAACTTGTACGTACGATCACGACTCTTATTACAAGTGCCTACATAATCTTATGAACTTACATTGCATATACTTCACATTACAAATGTATCATTATACTTATGATTTTATTTACATTCCCATGTTCCTATATACAGCTATACATATACGAGGTCTCACATGTGTGCTCATGCAGCACGAAAGAGTGGTCACCTATGGATCACGACAATTGAAAGACCATGAGCAAAATTACCCCACGCATGATTTGGAGTTAGCCACTATGGTATTTGCATTGAAGATCTGGCGGCACTACTTATATGAGGAAAGATTCCAGATCTTCACTGACCACAAGAGTTTGAGGTATCTGTTTGCTCAGAAAGAGTTAAACATGAGATAAAGGAGATGGATGAAACTCCTTAAGGATTATGACTACGAGATTCTGTACCATCCGAGAAATGCGAACGTAGTTGCTGATGCTCTAAGCAAGAAGAGTATAATATCGACTTTGATGGTCAAGGAATGAGATTTATTGGAGCAGTTTGTCGAACTCCAGATCAGAGTTAAAAAGGTAGAAACTGGATTTTTGGCTAGCCTGCTAATAGAGCCCAGGATCATGGATCAGATTAGAACTGGGCAGCGTGATGATCAGAGGTTGATCCATATGGTTAGCTAAGTCGAGCAAACTTCGCAGTCGGATCTCATAGTCAGTGAGGATGGATTGTTGAGATTCAGAGGACGAATTTATGTACCAGACGATGATACCCTGAAGAGACAGATATTGAGAGAATCCTACTGCTCGCGATACACCATGCACCCAGGGAGTACTAAAATGTACCGAGATTTGAGAAAGGTATATTGGTGGAGTGGTATGAAGCGAGACGTGGCAGACTTTGTGGCCAGATGTTTAGTGTGCTAGCAAGTGAAAGTTGAGTATCAGAAGCCCGGAGGATTATTATAGCCTTTACTTGTGCCTATATGGAAATAGGAGTATATCACCATGGACTTTATTATGGGTTTACCAAGGACCCGAAGGGGTCGTGATGCGATATGGGTCATAGTGGATAGACTGATGAAAAATGCCCACTTCCTTGCCATCAAAAGCATCGATACTGTGGATGCCTTAGCTGAGTTATATGTCAGTGAGATAGCTAGATTACATGGGGCTCTAGTGAGTATTACTTCTGACAGAGATTCTCGATTTACTTCCAGATTTTGGACCCAGTTTCAGGAGTCCATGGGATCTCGATTGAGTTTTAGTACGGCCTATCATCCTCAAACAGATGGTCAGTTAAATAGGACTATTCAGACCCTGGAGGATATGTTCAGGGCCTGTACGATGGATTTTAAGGGATCATGGGATGATCACCTGCCCCTAGCAGAGTTTGCGTACAATAATAGCTATCATGCGAGTATCGGAATGACACCTTTTGAGGCTCTATATGGTAGGAGGTGTAGATCCTCTGTAGCGTGGAAAGAAGTGGGTGACAGAAAGATAAATGCTCTCGAACTTCTTGAACAGACTGTACAGAGTGTGAAACACATATGTGAGAGATTACAGGCTACACAGAGCAAACAGAAAAGCTACGTGGATGTGCATAGATGGCCACTCGAGTTTAATGTTGGTGATGCAGTATTTCTGAAGATATCATCAAGTAAGGGTATCATGAGATTTGGAAAGAAAGGGAAGTTAAGTCTTCGATACATCGGACCATTCGAGATTCTTGAGAGAGTGGGAGAGGTAGCCTACAGGTTGGCATTACCCCCACAGATGTCCAGAATACACAACGTCTTTCATGTATCTATGTTGAGGAAGTACCACCCGGACCCTTCTCATGTCTTAGAGTATGAAGAGATGGACATACAAGAGGACATGAGCTACACTGAAGAACCCATCCGGATTTTCGATAGAAAAGAGAAGGTACTTAGAACCAAAAGCATCCTATTAGTAAAAGTTTTGTGGAAACATCACTCAATAGAAGAGGCAACTTAGGAATTTGAAAGCCTTATGAAGGAGAAGTACCCCCATCTGTTTGATGAGTCGAGTTGAATTTGGAGGACAAAATTCTTTAAAGGTGGGGAGGATGTGAGAATTGAGTGTCACACCCTACTTCCAGGTGCCCTTTTATCCATACTTACGCTACTACGGTTGGGCTGTGAGACGATGCAATAACTAAAATTCATACATTTACAGTGGAAAATTTAAAAACTTTTATTCACACTCCCAGGTGTGTGTAGATATACAAAATCAATTGTATAAATACATTGTACTTACATATCATCCTCATAAAACTGTTTACAATTTCCAAGGTATAACTGTGCGATACGACAAGATAGATACAAAATATGCTTGTGTAAACAAATCTTATACCTTTACGACTAGCGGGAGCTGTCTAACTCAAAAAGGAATCTAGAGACCACCACTCTCTTACTTCTCAGTACCTGGAGGGAAAAAATATTGGGATGCGCAAACCACAGCTCAGTAAGGAAATGAATGCTAACAGGTAGATATCGTACTACCTACATAGCCCATGCATATATAAAACAAAACCATGTTTTCATTGTAATGGAAATATCATACGAAAATGCTTTTAAACATACATTTCTCATTTGCATTTTCATGTAAATCATAGATGTCATGCTTCCATTTTGAAACATGATTCATAAAACAATGCCCTCACGACACTAGTGTTTAAATCAGAGATTTATCAAAACACAAAATCTCTTTCTTTTCTGAGTTGTATCTGTTTCCCAAATCTCTGAGACAGGCATGAAACTTTCGACAATCAAATATCCGCGACATATGGCCATAGTCAGTGATCCCAGGTCTCACTGATCAGGTGTGCACAGGGCATCACTTCGCCTGAAGGGGGACAGGTCAGTCCTACCCTCCGACTCATCTCAATCAACCTCATCTCCTCATATATTCACGGTATAAGGTACGCCATGTGTCATCTACGTGATACTCGTATTCACGTGCACCCAGCACGGTACATAGTAAACTAATGGACAACTACACAAAATTACGTACGACCTTGACCCAAGTCCATACTCCAACTCCGATAGACTTTTCATCATGTACCATGTCTCATATACCAGGCGAGCATGCACCATGACACACAGTCATCGCAAGGCTCCAGCGTGGTACGAGCTATTGTTAAGACCCAACCCGTTCAAAGGCCATCGACTGGCATCCCTTTGGGTCCCGGACCCCCAGGTTTACCTCAACTTAGTAAAACAGGTGCGAGCTAGAACCTCAATACCAAATCTCATCTCAAATTCGATAGGTGGCTATTTTCCCTTTTTAAAACTCAAAACATGTTTATTTATGCAGCATGTCTCTCCACGCTAAAACATGTAAAATTAGCCAACCTATCCTCATCATTTCTCAATCACCAAGATCAATATAAAATTGAGAAAAACATTGAAAGCATGCATATCATGCTATTTCCTTACCCTATCCCATTTCTCAATACATATATATCATAATACATTTGATGCTTCCATATCATTTCATAGAATTGTAGTATTGTACTAATTCTAGTATTATATCTACGAAATTGTCGTAAAATACGCACGAACATCTCTATAGCTAACACACAATCCCTTACCTCGATTTACTTGAGTGCGACTCTTCTCCTTTATGCTTCTCGCGTTCTTATCTCGACTTGCTATGGTGTATCATCGGGAACTACAATTCATCCATCAAACACTTGAGTTAACGTTTCTAACTCTTGTTCAACTAAGCATCTATCCAATGCCTTAAATATACATTTTACCCCTTGTGGTAAATCTCATGATTTATCCCAATATCAGCACATCCAAATCATACCCACAACACAATCATCCTCTTAAGATAACTCATTCATCATTAATATTTCCACATTCCACTTTCTCACACTAGACTATTTCTAGGTTATGATGGATTCTTTACTTTCTAGGTAGTTTCTATCATTTCTATGCATACTTATCATTTCCCACATCAATATCCAAACAAATATACTTGGGTATTTGCATTAGAAACTCACCTACCTTGATTTCCTCCTTACTCCAATAGAAATGCACATTGTTGCTTAAATCCAACAAATGGGAAAAATGCCTCTCAACTATGTTGTTCTTCTCTTTGATGTGAATCACTTTGTCTCTAATAGCTTTCCCTCAAATCTTACTGAAAAAAGGCTAGATTTAGGAGTGAGAAAGTTAGGTTTTTGAGTTGAAATGAAAAAGGTGAAGTGTTTTTCCGAAATCTGCAGATTCACTGCTCCTATTTATAGAATTGGCTTGATGAGATCGATTTGCTCTAGGAGGAGATCGATCTGGTCCCTTTAAATCCCTTTTTTTCATGACATTTTAAGCATGAGATCGATCTGTCGAAGCTTGAGATCGATCTGCTCCAAACAGAGAGCTAAGGAGATCGATCTGTGTGCTTGAGGATCGATCTTTTTATTACAGAATGTTTAGAAGATCGATCTGGCTCCATTGGAGATGGATCTGCCCTATTCCATTGCTCAAATACAAGCATTTTGGCTAATCCAAATCGATCTTTCATCCTCTGAGATCGATCTGGCCTGCAAAATTTCCAGATTTTGCTGCAGTTTCCTGCAGAAACTTATATCGAAACATCCTTAATTTGTTGTCATGGTCATTTTCTCATCCAATTATCTTTGAGACTTGAAAGTGACATCCATTAATACTTTATACACATTAAAACTTGTGTAGAATCTTTGTATAGCCAATGGTCTATGATATAAATAAGATGGAAGTGCACAACTTATGCAAATCTTCCTTTCATTTTACCACACTACTCATATTTTATTCCATTCACATTTTTCACATGTTTAAGTCCATTTCTTCATACTCATTCATAATGTAACTTGTACGTACAATCACAATTCTTATTACAATTGTGTACATAATCTTATGGACTTACATTGCATATACTTCACATTACAAATGTATCCTCATACTTATGATTTCATTTACATTTCTATGTACCTATATACAACTATACATATACGGGGTCTCACATTCTCCCCCGCTTAGAAAATTTGGTCCTCCAAATTAGAATCAATTCAATCTGTGAATAACTCGGGATACTTCTCCCACATCAAACTTTTCAATTCCCATGTGGCTTCTTCCACAGTGTGATGTTGCCATAAAACCTTAACTAATGAAATCGTCTTGTTCCGGAACACCTTCTCTTTTCTGTCCAATTCTGGATCGGTCTCTCGACATACGACATATCCTCATTGAGCTCCAACGGCTCATAGCTAATTACATGTGTCGAATTCGGGTAGTACTTTCGAAGCATAGAAACATGGAAGACATTGTGGACTTCTGCTAGCTCAGGTGGTAAGGCTAGCCTATATGCTCCATCTCTCACTCTATCTAAGATCTCAAAGAGACCAATGTAACGAGGACTTAGTTTCCCTTTCTTCCCAAACCTCGTTATTCGCTTACAAGGAGATACTCTAAAAAATACGGACTCATCCACATCAAACTCAAGTGGCTCCGTCTCCTGTTAGCGTAGCTCTTTTGTCGACTTTGAGCTATTCGCAACCTCTCGCATATTATCTGAACATCCTCTAACGCTTGTTTAACCAAATCGGGAGTGAGCAACTGTCTGTCACCAACTTCTTTCTAACCAATGGGCGATCAGCATCTACGACCGTATAGTGCCTCATAAGGGGCCATACCAATACTTGAGTGATAACTGTTATTGTAGGCGAACTCAATCAATGGCAAGTGATTGTCCCATGAGCCTCTAAAATCCAGCACACACGCTCTCAACATATCCTCCAAGGTCTGTATAGTCCTCTCTGATTGACCATTTATCTGAGGATGAAAAGCAGTGCTAAAACTTAACTGGGTCCCCATCACTTCCTGAAAATGTCCCAAAAAGTGGAAAGTGAAGCGGGCATCCCGATCAGAAACAACACTCACTGGGACTCCATGCAATCTCACTGTTTCTCGCACATACAGGTTCGCCAGTGCACTCAATGTATCTGTAGATCTCATGACTAAAAAGTGTGTCGATTTCATTAACTGATCTACTATCACCTATATGGCATCATGGTTCTTACGGGTTCTTGATAACCCCATCACAAAGTCCATGGTGACGTGCTTCCACTTCCATGTTGGTATCGGTAGAGGTTGCAACAATCCTCCTGGTTTCTGATGCTCAACCTTTACCTGCTGACAAATGAGACATCTAGCGACATACTCAGCTATGTCTCTCTTCATTCCAGACCACCAATATACCTTTCGGAGATTCTGATACATTTTATTACTCCTCGGGTGTACTATATATCTCGATGAGTGAGCATCTAACAAGATTAACTTTCTCAGCTCTGAATCCTTAGAAACACATATTCTATCTCCAAACCTTAGTACTCCATCTGAACTCAATACAAAATCTGTACCCTTCCTCTTCTGAATTTGGATAATCATGTCAATGCACCATTGATCAATTTATTGAGCTTGTCGAATTTTCTCAATCAATTCCGGTTCTAATCTTAAGCTAGCAATAATCCCATAGCTACCAATCTCAGGTAGGGTCATATCCAGACTAAGGTTTGTGAATTGTTCCAACAACTTGTGCTCTTTAACCATCATATGTGATACCAACCCGAGACTTTTTCTGCTCAATGCATCGGTGACCTCGTTTGCTTTCCCCGAGTGGTACAAGATCTCATAATTATAGTCCTTGAGGAGTTCTAACCACATTCTTTGTCTCATATTTAACTCATTCTATGAGAATAGATACTTCAGACTCTTGTGATCCGTAAAGATCTGAAACCTCTCACCATACAAGTAGTGGCGCCATATCTTCAATGCGAATACTATAGCTACCAACTCCAAATCGTGAATGGGGTAGTTATTTTCATGATCTTTCAGCTGTCTAGATCCATAAGCTACTACCCTTCCATCTTGCATCAAAACACAACCTAGTCCTTGATACGAAGCATCTGTATACACCGAGTAGTTCCCTGAGCTGTTAGGGATGATAAGAACCGGTGCGGTGGTTAATTTGCACTTAAGTTCCTGAAAACTCCTCTCACAAGCTTCATCCCATGTAAACTCCACACTCTTTCTCGTAAGACGTGTCAATGGAGCAGCCAATCTAGAGAAACCCTCTATAAATTTCTTGTAGTAACCAGCTATACCCAGAAAGCTTCTGATCTCTGTGACTGTCTTGGGTTGTTCCCACTGAACTACGACCTCGATCTTGGATAGATCTACTGACACCCCATCCTTTGATACAACATGGCCCAGAAAAGAAATCTGTTCTAGCTAGAAGTCACATTTACTTAGTTTGGCATACATCCTTCTCTCTCGGAGGGTTTGCAAAACAATCCTCAAGTGTTGCTCATGCTCTTCTCTGGACCTTGAATACATCAATATATCATCAACGAAAACAATCACGAACTGGTCCAGGTATGGCTTGAATACTTCATTCATTAGAGTCATAAAAGCTGTTGGCGCATTAGTCAACCCGAAAGGCATCACCAGGAATTTGTAATGGCCATAGCGGGTGCGGAAGGCTGTCTTGGGCACATCCTCCTTTTGAATCTTCAATTGATGATACCCAGACCTCAGATCTATCTTGGAAAAGATCTGCGCTCCCCGAAACTGATCCAATAGGTCATAAATGCGCGGCAAGGGATATTTATTCTTAATGGTAGCCTTGTTCAACGTCCTATAGTCAATACACAATCTAAGGCTCCCATCTCTCTTCTTCATAAACAATACAGGGGCTCCCCATGGTGAGACGCTTGGTCTTATAAACCCCTTGTCCAGCATATCTTACAACTTCTTTCTTAATTCCTCTAGCTCAACTGGAGCCATCATATATGGTGACTTGGATATCGGCTCAGTTCCAGGCGTCAAGTCGATACCAAACTCTATTTCTCTATCCGGTGGCAATCCCGGTAGGTCGTCTGGAAAGACATCAGGGAATTCTCTGACCACTGGAATGTCATCCATATCTGGATGTGTTTTGTCCAAATCCACCACATAAGCAATAAAACCTTCAAAACAACATTCAAGTCATTTATACCAATGTACTTTACTTATCACAAAATTTAAGATTTCATTTCTTCTCTTAAAATCTTACAACACATTCTTCAGGTAGAGAAAACTTAATGGACTTAGAACGACAATCTATCACAGCATGATTGGTAGCTAACCAATCCATTCCCAAGATTACATCAATGTCATATATATTCAATAAAATCAGATTGACTGTCATGCACTTATCCCCTACCCTCACTTTACAATCTTTATACACTTGCTCAGCTAATTGGCTAACTCTCATAGGGGTACTTATTAATAAAGTCCTACTCAAGTATGTGGGTTCTACAAAACCTTTTAACTTTGATGCACATGCAGGTGATATAAAGGAATGTGTAGCACCAGAATCAAACAAAGCTATAACCTCCAAATTGAAAATTAAGATTGTACCTTTTATCACTTCAGAAGAGGTATCAGCTGATGCCTGGTCTATCGCATACACCTTCCCTTGACCTACAACTTGTTTCCCCTTTTCTTCGGTCGATGCTTTCTTTCTTGCAGGAGGTGTAACTGTAGGAACTCTCTCTGGCTCTTTACCCCTCTGTGGGACTACCTCAACTATCTCCGGGCACTCTCTGGCATAATGCCCAAATTTGCCACATCTGAAGCATCGTGTACCCTAAAGATGACATTGCCTACCACCATGATATTGGCCACATGCTCTACACTGATCCGTAGTCTGTCGGGGTCCACCGATCACTATGCCCCTAGCTGGTGTCTGAGTCAGAGGCATAAAAGGTCTAGCTGCCTTTTTCTGGAACTCATCTGCCTCTCTCCGACGCTTATTCATGAACTTTCGACCAAATTTGGCACTCTTACCATCTCTCAGCTTCCTCGGACCCATGTCTTTACACCAACTGAACTCAAAAATCTGTAGGTCATAATCCTGCTCACATAACTGGGCTTATTGCATAGCCTCTCTATATGTAGTGATATCAAACGGGGCCAACTTCGCTCGAATTGAAGGCCTCAGTCCATCTATAAATCTACAGACCCTTATAGCCTCACTTCTGATCAAGTCCGGATCATATCTGCCTAGTGAAGTGAATCGTGACTCGTACTCATCAACTATTCAATTTCCTTGAGTCAGATTCAAAAATTCCATCTGCAACCTACGTCGACAGGTATCTGAGATGTATTGCTCTCTGAAAACACCCAATAACATATCCCAAGTGATAGCCATACCTTGAGTTCTCAACATCAGCCTGGTGGACTTCCACCAGTGCTCTGCTTCGCCTCTTAATACAAAGACCGCAAGCGCTACTCTCTCCGTAGTCGAACACCTACAAAAGTCAAACAGTTTCTCCATTTGACTGATCCAGTCCTCAGCCACTACTGGATCTTTCACCCTGCTAAAAGAAGGAGGCTTAAAGTCCATAAAATGCCCCAACCTCTCCATATCATAATCATATCCATACCCTAAATCATCATCATCATACTGCTGTGGGGCTACTGGAGGAGGTACTGGTCGAATATGGGGATCTCATGGCCTAACCGGTTCAGGTTGTGCAGGTGCAACATTCTCAGGTTAAGGTGCAGCTGTTGGAGGATTTGGTGCAGCCTGTCCCGCTGTACTAGGTGTACCCTCAAACCTAGCCATAATCTGACCCATCATGGTCATCATCGTGCGTATGTCTTCCTCTAATTGGGCTATCTGAGGATCGGAAGCCTCTATCTATTCTTGGGGCTCATGACTAGAGGACGATCTACTGTGCCTCTCAGTCCTGTCATTCTGCCCTTGAGTTCTCGAGCTCTCTCCCCTCTTGCGGTGTCTCTCAGGCGTAAGCCTGATAACTTTCCTGCATTTATAACAAACGTTTAATTCACTACCAGCTCCGTATACATATTTGTATCTAAATATCGCACACTAACTTAGGGATATATGTTTTCTTAGTCCTAAACATCGACTCACATCAGACCAACCAAGCTCTGATACCAAATCTGTCACACCCCACTTCCAGGTGCCCTTTTATCCATACTTACGCTACTACGGTTGGGCTGTGAGATGATGCAATAACTAAAATTCATACATTTACAGTAGAAAATTTAAAAACTTTTATTCACACTCCTAGGTGTGTGTAGATATACAAAATCAATTATATAAATACATTGTACTTACATATCATCCCCATAAAACTGTTTACAATTTCCAAGGTATAACTGTGCGATACGACAAGATAGATACAAAATACGCTTGTGTATACAAATCTTATACCTTTACGACTGGCGGGAGCTGTCCAACTCAAAAAGGAATCTAGAGACCACCGCTCTCTTACTTCTCAGTACCTGGAGGGGGAAAATAGTAGGATGAGCAAACCACAGCTCAGTAAGGAAATGAATGCTAGCAAGTAGATATCGTACTACCTACATAGCCCATGCATATATAAAACAAAACCATGTTTTCATTGTAATGGAAATATCATACGAAAATGTTTTTAAACATACATTTCTCATTTGCATTTTCATGTAAATCATAGATGTCATGCTTCCATTTTGAAACATGATTCATAAAATAATGCCCTCACGACACCAGTGTTCAAATCAGATATTTATCAAAACATAAAATCTCTTTCTTTTTTGAGTTGTATCTGTTTCTCGAATCTTTGAGACAGGCATGAAATTTTTAGAAATCAAATATCCACGACATATGGCCATAGTCAGTGATCTCAGGCCTCACTGATCAGGCGTGCATAGGGCATCACTTCGCCTGAAGGGGGACGAGTCAGTCCTACTCTCTGGCTCATCTCAATCAACCTCATCTCCTCATATACTCACGGTATAAGATACGTCATGTGTCATCTATGCGATACTCGTACTCACGTGCACCCAGCAAGGTACATAGTAAACCAACGGACAACTACACAGTACTACGTACAATCGTGGACCCAAGTTCATACTCTAACTCTGATGGACTTTTCATCCTGTACCATGTCTCATATACCAGGCGAGCATGCAGCGTGACACACAGTCATCACAAGGCTCCAGCGCGGTACGAGCTATTGTTAAGGCCCAACCCGTTCAAAGGCCGTCGGTTGGCATCCCCTTGGGTCCCAAACCCCCAGGTTTACCTCAACTCAGTAAAATAGGTGCGAGCTAGAGCCTCAACACTAAATCTCATTTCAAATCCGATAAGTGGCTATTTTCCCTTTTTAAAACTCAAAACATGTTTATTTATGTAGCATGTCTCTCCACGTTAAAACATGTAAAATTAGCCAACCTATCCTCATCATTTCTCAATCACCAAGATCAATATAAAATTGAGAAAAACATTGAAAACATGGATATCATGCTATTTCCTTACCCTACTCATTTCTCAATACATATATATCATAATACATTTGATGCTTCCATATCATTTCATAGAATCGTAGTATCGTACTAATTCTAGTATTATATCTATGAAATTATCGTAAAATATGCACGAACATCTCTATAGCTAACACACAGTCCCTTACCTCGATTTACTTGAGTGCGACTCTTCTCCTTTATGCTTCTCACATTCTTATCTCGACTTGCTCCGGTGTATCATCGGGAACTGCAATTCATCCATCAAGCACTTGAGTTAATGTTTCTAACTCTTGTTCAACTAAGCATCTATCCAATGCCTTAAATATACATTTTACCCCTTGTGGTAAATCTCATGATTTATCTCAATATTAGCACATCCAAATCATACCCACAACACAATCATCCTCTTAAGATAACTCATTCATCATTAATATTTCCACATTCCACTTTCTCATACTAGACTATTTCTAGGTTATGATGGATTCTTTACTTTCTAGGTAGTTTCTATCATTTTTATGCATACTGATATTTCCCACATCAATATCCAAACAACTATACTTGGGTATTTGCATTAGAAACTCACCTACCTTGATTTCCTCCTTACTCCAATAGAAATGCACCTTGTTGCTTAAATCCAACAAATGGAAAAAATGGCTCCCAACTATGTTGTTCTTCTCTTTGATGTGAATCACTTTATCTCTAATAGCTTTCCCTCAAATCTTACTGAAAAAAGGGCTGGATTTAGGAGTGAGAAAGTTAGGTTTTTGAGTTGAAATGAAAAGGGTGAAGTGTTTTTCTGAAATCTGCAGATTCACTGCTCCTATTTATAGAATTGGCTTGATGAGATCGATCTGCTCTAGGAGGAGATCGATTTGGTCCCTTTAAATCCCTCTTTTTCACGACATTTTAAGCATGAGATCGATATGTCGAAGCTTGAGATCGATCTGCTCCAAACAGAGAGCTAAGGAGATCGATCTGTGTGCTTGAGGATCGATCTTTTTATTACAGAATGTTTAGGAGATCAACCTGGCTCCATTGGAGATCGATCTGCCCTATTCCATTGCTCAAATACAAGCATTTTGGCTCATCCAGATCGATCTCTCATCAAATGAGATCGATCTGGCCTACAAAATTTTTAGATTTTACTGCAGTTTCCTACAAAAACTTATACCAAAACATCCTTAATTTGCTGTCATGGTCATTGTCTCATCCAATCATCTTTGAAACTTGAAAGTGGCATCCATTAATACTGCATACACATTAAAACTTGTGTGAGAATCTTTGTATAGCCAATGATCTATGATATAAATTAGATGGAAGTGCACAACTTATGCAGATCTTCCTTCCATTTTACCACACTACTCATATTCTATTTCATTCACATTCTTCACATGTTTAAGTCCATTTCTTCATACTCATTCATAATGTAACTTGTACGTACAATCACAATTCTTATTACAATTATGTACATAATCTTATGGACTTACATTGCATATACTTCACATTACAAATGTATCATCATACTTATGATTTCATTTACATTTCTATGTACCTATATACAACTATACATATACGGGGTCTCACACTGAGAATTCTATATACCCCACCAATTATAAGAATTGTAATTTGGTGTATGTAATTATGATATGTTAATGTACACGCAAGTTTTAAATATGATGAAGTATAAGAAGATGAGGTTTTTTAGTCTTGAATGTGTATGGATTGAAATATGAACTATAAGGTAGATTTTGGGAAATTTTACATTGAGTTTTTTGTAAATTGATGCAGCAGCAGTGCAATCTATGAAGGCCAGATCGATCTTCAAGGATGAAAGATCGATCTCATGGCTCCAGAATGCAGGAAATGTGCAAGAATTGATAACAGATCGATCTCCAAACGTTTCTGTAAAGAGAAGATCGATCTCCTCAAGGAGCAGATCAATTTCATGAAGTATTCTGTAAACAAAAGATCAATCTCCTACCTTCGACCTATATAAGGACCCCTTTGTTTTTTTGAAAATCGATCTCTCTATCCCTAAATCACCATTTTCACAACCCTAGCTTTCTCTCTCCTCTAAAACCCTGATTTTCATCCAACTCTCAGGCAGAGGTAAGAAGGAAAGTTGTTCCTCATCCAAAGAAGAACAACATACTTGAAAATCGAAGGACAAATTGAATCGAGGTGTGAATAGAGCTCTCCATAAGTTTTGGATAAATTTTTAAGCTTTAATCTTTGATATTGAGGTGATTTTGGTGATTGTGACTATGAGTGTTGTGATAAAATAGCTAAGAAATGATTAGAGTTGATGAAATTGTGATTTTGTTGGAGTGATGATGATATTATACAATTTGTGGTAATTTTGGGATTTTGGCTATAAATTGGAATTGAGGCAATGAGGTGATTTTGGCATGGATATCATGCATGAAAAATGTAGGATTTGAAATGTAGTGGATGAGAATATGGATTATGATAGGAATATGAGAAAAATGAGGTTTGTAGTATTTAACGAGAATATGAGCAAATATGTGCTCGATGATGTGATTGAGATGAATTATTGATATTTTAGCATCGTTTGGACAGTCTGGGAGTTCCAGAGAGGAATACGAGGCTAGTCCGTCATTTGAGAGAACGATTGTACTATACGAGGTGCAACGAGGTAAGGAAAAACTCAAACTCATTTGTGTATGCGATTTTGTGATGATATTATAGAATGAAATGTGATTTGTGAAAACAAGCATGTTTTTATGGGTTGTGAATGAGTTATTGCACACAGTTTTATAGCCGGTTGTGGCCCAATTTTTATAAGTTGTAAACTAAGTGTGAAATTGTTTTACAACCGTTTTGAGTTTAAAAAGTGAAAAGTGATTTGGGCTCTACGTTAATGCGTCCTGAGATTTGAGAAATGTGTGTAGTTTTGTCGGTTTGAGCTCAGTTTTGACACATTTTGTGTTGAGTACAAAACAGTTTTGAGATGAGTTTTATGAGAAAAACTATCACGACCCAATTTCATTCTCTTTAACCGAAAATCACTACAAATTTTTCGCGTTTTACTGTTACCTTACCCGGTCGTGAACTAACTCACCACACACTGTTGGGCTATGAGTCAATAATAAACTCCATATCTCATTCATTCTCAGTTAAGTAAAAAGGATGTCATACATTTGCATTTAAATCTTGTACTTATACAAAAGCATGTTTTATTGACATCTACATCCCCCATAATTACAACGTAAAGAATACTGTGCTTTTACATTGTTTAGATATAAAAAGAATCACTGTGTATATACCTTTTAGCAATGGAGATGCAGCGGAGTCCAAAATACCACGCCTCAGTCCTCACTGGGCTACTATGCACGCTCTGTAGGGGGAAAATAGAGTGGGATGAGCAACCACACGCTCAGTAAGGCAATAATGCAAGCATGGTAGATAACTACTCTATCTACATGCTGATAGTGTTATGCATAAAACATTTATGGTAGGAGCATGAGGAATAAAACTATGCCATGTGAATATACATATATATCATGTATCAAAATCATGTGCATTGGCATATAAAACATGGTAGAAACATCATGTATAAATCATCTCATGCTCAATCTCATTTAAATTCATAAAAAGGGCAATTCATTAAGAAACCTCCTTTTTAAACCAACAACATAAACCCCTTTCTCAACACATAATTACCACCAAATCAACTCACAATCACAACCACATTTCACAATTCACGCATGTGTATAAAAACTAGGTCACTATATCAAAAGTGCATATGTGGACCATTACATCATAAATCATCCCAGACCACACGCATCCGGGTGTGCGGGGTATCACGCTGGCACGAAGATGGATTATCCCTCGCCAGACTTTCTCACCACATAACCATCATGCAGTACATCGTACTCCATGTGATATACACGGTATAGCGTACTCCGCAAACTCATATCGGGATTGGGGGTGCCATTTCCTAGGTCTTACCTACCCCATACCAAGAGTTTCCCATATCCGTGAAGGAGAGCCTCCTTGCCGAACAGAGCCTCCCCGCTTAACAGAGCCTCCCTGCCTCCTCGGGCTTAAGGATGTTAGCTTAAGGATGTAGGGCTTAAGGATCCTTCCGTAAGAGAGCCTCCCCACCGAACAGAGCCTCCCCGCCTCTTTGGGCTTAAGGATGTCGGCTTAAGGATGTAGGGCTTAAGGATCTTACCGTACCCATGTAGGAGAGCCTCCCTGCCTAACAGAGCCTCCCTGCCCCTCCAGGGCTTAAGGATGTTGGCTTAAGGATCCCACCGTAAGAGAGCCTCCCCACCGAACAGAGCCTCCCCGCCTAACAGAGCCTCCCCGCCTCTTTGGGCTTAAGGATGTTGGCTTAAGGATGTAGGGCTTAAGGATCTTACCGTACCCATGTAGGAGAGCCTCCCTGCCTAACAGAGCCTCCCCGCCCCTCTAGGGCTTAAGGATGTTGGCTTAAGGATCCCACCGTAAGAGAGCCTCTCCACCGAACAGAGCCTCCCCGCCTAACAGAGCCTCCCCGCCTCTTTGGGCTTAAGGATGTTGGCTTAAGGATGTAAGGCTTAAGGATCTTACCAACTTTCACAACCTTATATGTGTCACAATGTGCAAACTTGTGCGAGCAAAGCTCTAGCACGACTCAGGCATCCTCTCATACAGAGACGCGTACGAGCATAGCTCTAGTACGATTATACTCATAAGACAACCACTCAAAATCCACGTACGAGCAGAAGCTCCAGTACGGTTTATAAACATCATCATAGTTTCCAAATCAAGGTGCGAGCTAGGCTCCAGCACGTTTCATACAAATGAATACATAGAAATCCAGCGCGAGCGAGGCTCTAGCGCGATTTATGTCATACAAATATGATAGGCGGCTCATATACAATTAAACAATCCCGGCAATCGGGTTTAGCACTCACAATTGCTTTTCCACAACAACAATTCAATACTAGCCGACCCATCTACTAGCTTGCTTAAAACCAAGCAGTTTCATTTTGAAAAGCATCAAAACATTAGATTTATGCAATTATTAGCCTTACTATCCCATTTCATAAAATCCACTTCAAATCCAAAACCACGCATATACTCATCATCATTCACGAATACCATCAATCATTTATTTGAGCAACCATGCATTTCATACAACACCCAATATTCACCCACAAGTTCAAAGTACGAGCAGCTACCTCTATATACTCACAAAATTCCCTTACCTGGAATCGCGATGCGTGATTCCACTTCCTTAAGCTGCTTACTCGTACGGTTCGATTCGTCTTCAACGAACTCTTCGGGACTGCACAAAATCGTATCCCGTATTATATTCGATCCATACAATGCACCCCTTGTGCTTGCTATAGTCAATTTAATCTATAGCCTCTATTAACGCTTATATGGCCTCGTTTCATTACTTTACCCATAATTCGAGTCTATGGATCTTCTTAGGCCTATTAACTTATTCAAAATCGATATTAAATCGACATTAAGCTCATAGTGTTCATATTCCATGAATCCCCTCACTATGGCATTTATCAAGCTTACACATACCCATTTTCACAATTCCTCCAACTCACAATGTAATCTCATTTAACCATCTAAAATCATAAGTATCATCTCACTAACAACTTTAGCATGCCCATAAATCATAAACTCATTCAACCCATAAATTCTCACATCATACCCATTCTAGGTTACACCAATTCCACCACATCCCTAGATAATTTATCCATCAATAGTCATGCCAAACAACTCCAAAATCGATTAAATAGACAATGTATTTGGATTGGAGTGTTAGAACCTTACCAAATATGATTTTTCTTCTTGCTCCAAATGGAAATGCCCTTAACCCCTTCAATATCACCAATGGGCAATTGCCTTCACACTATGTTGTTCTTCTCTTTGTTAGGAACAACTTTGCCTCTAATGGTCTCTCTTCAATTCTTGCTGGAAATGGCTGATTTTAGAGAGGGAAAGTTAGGTTTTTGGGTTGAAAGTGGAAGGTTAGTGTTTTTCCCGAGATTTTCTGATTTTCAGCTCTCCTTATATAGAATTAGCTTGAGGAGATCGATCTGGTCCAAGAGGAGATCGATCTGGTCCCTTAAAATCCCTCTTTTTTCACGGCATTTTTAAGCCTGAGATCGATCTGTCGAAGCATGAGATCGATCTGTCTAGGCATGAGATCGATCTGTCGAAGCATGAGATCGATCTGCTCCTAAACAGAGAGCTAAGGAGATCGATCTGGGTGCTTGGGGATCGATCTTTCCACTACAGAATGCTTGGGAGATCGATCTGGCTCCATTAGAGATCGACCTGCTCTATTCTTTCGCCCAAATAAGAGCATTCTGGCTCTTCCAGATCGATCTCTCATCCTATGAGATCGATCTGGCCCTCATGTTTTCCAGATTTCCTGCAGTTTCCTTGCTGCAACTCATACCAACACACCCTTAATCTATTGCCATGGCCATTTTCTCATCCATCCACCTTTATAACTTGAAAATGGCATCCATTCATACCTTATGCACATTGAAACTTGTGTGCATTCATTGTATGTCCAAAGGAATGCTATATGAAACCAAATGGAAGCATAACTCCATTCCATTCTACCACACTACTCATCTTGAGTTTCACTCACATCTATCACTTGTCAGAACTCATTTATTCATATTCATACTCAATGAAACTTGTATGTACGTTACAATTTATATTACACATACATACATTGAATCCATGGACTTACATCAATCATACTTTACATTACAAGTCCATTCATATTATTTGATCCAATTACACACATTACCATTATACATATACGGGGTCTTACATTCTCCCCTCCTTCAAGGAATTTGGTCCTCCAAATCAGAACCAAGTCACTCTTCAAAAAGTTGGGGGTACTTCTCCAGTATCAAGTTCTCTAATTCCCACGTGGCCTCTTCCGCCGTGTGATGTTGCCAAAGAACTTTCACCAAGGGAATTGTCTTATTCCGCAACACTTTCTCTTTTCTATCCAATATCCGAACCGGCTTCTCAACATATGTCATACTCTCATGGAGCTCCAACGACTCATATCTTATCACGTGTGCCGGGTCCGGGTGATACTTCCGAAGCATCGAGACGTGGAAGATGTTGTGGACATTTGCCAAGTCCGGTGGCAATGCCAACCTATACGCCTTATCTCCCACTCTCTCCAAAATCTCGAAGGGTCCGATATATCTAGGGCTCAGCTTGCCCTTCTTATCAAATCTCATAATACCCTTCGATGGTGAGACCCTCAGAAACACCGACTCACCCTCATCAAACTCCAGTGGTCTTCGTCTCTTATCAGCATAACTCTTTTGTCGGCTCTGAGCTGTCCGTAATCTCTCACATATCAACTGGACGTCCTCAGATGCCTGCTGCACCAAGTTCGGAGCAAAAATCTGTCTGTCACCAACCTCTTCCCATCCAATAGGGGAACGGCATCTACGCCCGTATAATGCCTCATAGGGTGCCATCCCGATACTAGCATGATAGCTATTATTATACGCGAACTCGGCTAACTGCAGGTGGTCATCCCAGGAGCCTCTAAAATCCAGCACACACGCTCTCAACATATCCTCGAGGGTCTGTATAGTCCTCTCTGACTGCCCATCTGTCTGAGGATGAAAAGCGGTGCTAAAACTCAATCGGGTCCCCAGCGCTTCCTGAAAATGTTCCCAAAAATGGGAAGTGAAGTGGGCATCCCTAACAGAAACAACGCTCACTGGTACACCATGTAGCCATACTATCTCTCGAATATACAGGTTCGCCAACTGACTCAGTGTATCAGTAGCTCTCATAGCCAAGAAATGGGCGGACTTAGTCAACTGGTCCACAATAACCCATATGGCATCATGACCTCTACGGGTCCTCGGCAACCCCATCACAAAATCCATGGTGACATGCTCCCACTTCCAGGTCGGTATCGATAGAGGCTGCAATAATCCTGCAGGCTTCTGATGCTCTACCTTCAATTGCTGACAAATGAGACACTTAGCGACATATTTCGCAATGTCTCTTTTCATTCCAGACCACCAATAAACCTTCCGAAGGTTTTGATACACCTTGGTACTTCCCGGATGTATCGTATACTTCGATGAGTGAGCCTCTGATAAAATTGTTCTCCTGATCTCAGGATCCCTGGGAACGCATACTCTCCCTCTGAACCTCAATAAGCCATCAGCACTCTGCTCAAAATCAATACCCACACCTGTCTGTATCTGCCTCAGCCAATCGATACACCGTCGATCGCTCTGCTGGGCTTGCCGAATACGGCCAATCAACTCTGGCTCTAGTCTCAAACTAGCCATGATCTCAAGTCTCTCAGATCCAGGTGGGGTTACATCTAAACTAAGGTTCGCAAAGTGTTCTAACAATTCATGTTCCCGTATCATCATATAAGACACCAACCCAAGGTTCTTTCTACTCAAAGCATCGGCAACTACATTTGCCTTACCCGGGTGGTACATGATTTCGCAATCATAGTCTTTTAGGAGTTCGAGCCATCTCCTCTGTCTCATATTCAGCTCTTTCTGCGAGAACAGGTACTTAAGGCTCTTATGATCTGTGAACACCTGAAATTTCTCACCATAGAGATAGTGGCGCCATATTTTCAAAGTAAATACTACAGCCGCCAACTCCAAATCATGTGTCGGGTAGTTCCTCTCATGATCTTTCAACTGTCTAGATCCATAGGCAACTACCTTCCCATCCTGCATAAGCACACAGCCCAGTCCCTGGTGTGATGCATCCGTATACACCGAGAATCCTCCTGAGCTGGTAGGAATGGTGAGAACTGGAGCAGTCGTCAATCGACGCTTAAGCTCCTCAAAACTCCTCTCACATGCCTCATCCTACACAAACTTAACATCCTTACGCGTGAGGCGTGTCAACGGAGCAGCTAGTCTGGAGAAACCCTCTACAAATCTCCGATAATATCCTGCCAATCTCAGAAAACTCCTGATCTCAGTTACTGTCTTGGGCTGTTCCCACTGCACAACTACCTCTATCTTGGATGGATCCACTGATACCCCATCCTTTGACACGACATGCCCTAGAAATGAGATCTGTTCCAACCAAAAGTTACACTTGCTGAGTTTGGCATACAATTCTCTCTCTCGGAGGGTCTGCAGAACTATCCTCAAGTGCTCCTCATGATCTTCCCTGGACTTGGAATACACCAAAATATCATCAATGAACACTATTACAAACTTGTCCAGGTATGGCTTGAATATATCATTCATCAATGCCATAAATGCTGCGGGAGCATTCGTCAATCCGAATGGCATCACCAAAAACTCGTAGTGGCCATAACGGGTACGAAATGCTGTCTTGGGTACATCTCCACTCCTTATCCTCAACTGATGGTACCCTGACCGCAGATCTATCTTAGAAAATACTTCGGCTCCCTGGAGCTGATCCAACAAATCATCGATTCTTGGAAGGGGGTACTTGTTCTTAATGGTGGCCTTATTCAACAACCGGTAATCTATACACAGTCGGAGGCTTCCATCCTTCTTCCTTACAAATAGAACCGGTGCTCCCCAAGGTGAGACACTCGGTCTAATAAACCCCTTCTCCAGCAACTCTTGCAGCTGTTTCTTCAGTTCTTTCAACTCTATCGGAGCAATTCTATAGGGTGGTTTCGATATCGGCTCTGTACCAGGCACTAACTCAATGCAAAATTCCATTTCCCTTTCAGGTGGTAGTCCTGGTAATTCGTCCGGAAAGACATCAGGGTAATCCGTAATTACGGGTATGTCCTTCAATTCCGGGTGTGCCTCATCTATATCGACCACATAGGCAATGAACCCTTCACATTATCCTCTCCATCGTTAGTAACATAAACCATCACTCCACATTCAATATTTATCAAAAATAAATAATTTATCTCTCAAGCAATATGCATTTAAAATTATACTCTTTTATTTACCACAATCATACAAGTTTCATATCATTTCTTTTCATCAAAATTTACAATAAGATTGTCTAATCCTGAAAACATCAATGTTTTGGCATGACAATCCATCACAACACGATTGGTAGCCGACCAATCCATTCCCAAAATTACATCAAGATCATTCATATTCAATAAAATCAGATTGGCTATCATTTCCTTCCCCTCTATCTTTAACTTACAATCCCTACATACATGCTCAGTCAATTGACTATCATTCATGGGTGTGGAAATCATCAACATTTTATCCAACAATGTTGGTTTCACATATTTCAACAATTTATGTGCAAAGGAAGGTGATATGAAAGAATGCGTGGCACCAGGATCAAATAATACCAATGCTTCTAAATCAAAGATTCGGATGGTACCTTTAATCACATCCGTCGATGCGTCTGCAGTGTCCTGGTCCAGCGCGTGTACTCTTCCTCTGCTCACACCCGCAGCCTGTTTCCCTTTTTCCTCAGCTGTAGCCCTCCTCCTCGGGGCTGCTGTCTCAACTGGAGCTCCCTCAGGCTCCTTGCCCTTCTGTGGGGCAATCTCCATCTTCTCGGGACAATACTTAGCTATATGTCCTGGTCTCTCGCATCTAAAACACACCATAGGGGTTATCAGACAGGGCCTATTTCCATGAAATCTCCCACATCTCCTACACTGATCAGTAGTAGGCCGTGGTCCTCCAATAGTCATGCCCCTCGGCGCAGTCAAGGCTGGGTATACAGGAGGTCTAGCAGCTCTCTCCCGCACCTCCTCAATCTTTGGCCTCTTCTCAAAAAATCTTTGGCCATCTCTCCTGGCCACTCTTCCAAACCCGGATCTCTTTCGGTCTCTGTCCTTTCTAACACCGACTCTCCCAAGCTCGGAGGCATTTCGCTCAAAGTCTTGCTCACATAACTGAGCCTTATGTACAGCCTCCTCATAGGTCAAGATGTCAAAGGGAGCTAGCTTAGTCCGGATGGCCAATCTCAATCCATCCATGAACTTCTGTATCTTTCGGGTCTCACTACCCATCGTGTCAGGGTCATATCTCCCCAATGACATAAACTTGGACTCATACTCATCCACAGTCCGGTTCCCCTGAACCAAATTCATAAATTCCATCCGTAATTTCCTCTGTGCGGTAGCTGAAATATACTGTCTCCTGAAGGCCTCTAGAAATATCTCCCATGAGATCTCAGAGTGTCTGGCTCTCAAAATAACCTTGGTGGACCTCCACCAATGCTCGGCCTCGCCTTTCAACATAAACACGGCAAAGGCTACCTTTTCAGCTGAAGTGCATCGGAAAAACCTATACAGTTTCTCCATCTCATACACCCAATCCTTCGTAATCACTGGGTCCTTCACCCCTCTAAACACTGGGGGTTTCAGCGCTTGAAACTCTCGCAACCTGCTCAAGTCGCAGTCATAACCCAAATCACTACCGCTCTGCTGCGGAGCGATAGGAGAAGCTATATCCTGGGCTGGAGGTGGTGTAACCGTAGCTGTCTCAGCAGTCTGAGGTCTCTCTGCCTCTGCAGCTGCCTGTTCAGTAGTAGGCTGTGCTGCGGGACCTCGTCTGTCACCGGCGCCCAAGGCCTGCGTGACTATCTCCACCAAACTCTCAATACTCCGCTCTAACCTAGCGAAGCGAGCCTCAGTATCATCTGCTCTCTCAGTAGGATTCTGTGGAGCCTGCTCAGTCGGTGGCTCTGCACGGCTCTCAGGCCTACCTCTACGGCCTCTAGCACGTGCTCTCGCCCCTCTACCTTGGCGTGTAACTGGCATAGTGCCTAACTTCCTGTATTATAATAATTCATTAAGCTCAATCCATCACCGTATACACAGTTATATCTAAACAAAAGCACAGTACTATGGGGATGTACTTTCTTACGTTTTATTAATGACTCACATCAGGCCAACACAGCTCTGATACCAAATCTCTGTCACGACCCAATTCCATTCTCTTTAACCGAAAATCACTACAAATTTTTCGCGTTTTACTATTACCTTACCCGGTCGTGAACTAACTCACCACACACTGTTGGGCTGTGAGTCAATAATAAACTCCATATCTCATTCATTCTCAGTTAAGTAAAAAGGATGTCATACATTTGCATTTAAATCTTGTACTTATACAAAAGCATGTTTTATTGACATCTACATCCCCCATAATTACAACGCAAAGAATACTGTGCTTTTACATTGTTTATATACAAAAAGAATCACTGTGTATATACCTTTTAGCAATGGAGATGCAGCGGAGTCCAAAATACCACGCCTCAGTCCTCACTGGGCTACTATGCACGCTCTGTAGGGGGAAAATAGAGTGGGATGAGCAACCACACGCTCAGTAAGGCAATAATGCAAGCATGGTAGATAACTACTCTATCTACATGCTGATAGTGTTATGCATAAAACATTTATGGTAGGAGCATGAGGAATAAAACTATGCCATGTGAATATACATATATATCATGTATCAAAATCATGTGCATTGGCATATAAAACATGGTAGAAACATCATGTATAAATCATCTCATGCTCAATCTCGTTTAAATTCATAAAAAGGGCAATTCATTAAGAAACCTCCTTTTTAAACCAACAACATAAACCCCTTTCTCAACACATAATTACCACCAAATCAACTCACAATCACAACCACATTTCACAATTCACGCATGTGTATAAAAACTAGGTCACTATATCAAAAGTGCCTATGTGGACCATTACATCATAAATCATCCCAGGCCACACGCATCCGGGTGTGCGGGGTATCACGCTGGCACGAAGATGGATTATCCCTCGCCAGACTTTCTCACCACATAACCATCATGCGGTACATCGTACTCCATGTGATATACACGGTACAGCGTACTCCGCAGACTCATATCGGGATTGGGGGTGCCATTTCCTAGGTCTTACCTACCCCATACCAAGAGTTTCTCATATCCGTGAAGGAGAGCCTCCCTGCCAAACAGAGCCTCCCCGCTTAACAGAGCCTCCCTGCCTCCTCGGGCTTAAGGATGTTAGCTTAAGGATGTAGGGCTTAAGGATCCTTCCGTAAGAGAGCCTCCCCACCGAACAGAGCCTCCCCGCCTAACAGAGCCTCCCCGCCTCTTTGGGCTTAAGGATGTCGGCTTAAGGATGTAGGGCTTAAGGATCTTACCGTACCCATGTAGGAGAGCCTCCCTGCCTAACAGAGCCTCCCCGCCCCTCCAGGGCTTAAGGATGTTGGCTTAAAGATCCCACCATAAGAGAGCCTCCCTACCGAACAGAGCCTCCCCGCCTAACAGAGCCTCCCCGCCTCTTTGGGCTTAAGGATGTTGGCTTAAGGATGTAGGGCTTAAGGATCTTACCGTACCCATGTAGGAGAGCCTCCCTGCCTAACAGAGCCTCCCCGCCCCTCCAGGGCTTAAGGATGTTGGCTTAAGGATCCCACCGTAAGAGAGCCTCCCCACCGAACAGAGCCTCCCCGCCTAACAGAGCCTCCCCGCCTCTTTGGGCTTAAGGATGTTGGCTTAAGGATGTAGGGCTTAAGGATCTTACCGTACCCATGTAGGAGAGCCTCCCTGCCTAACAGAGCCTCCCCGCCCCTCCAGGGCTTAAGGATGTTGGCTTAAGGATCCCACCGTAAGAGAGCCTCCCCACCGAACAGAGCCTCCCCGCCTAACAGAGCCTCCCCGCCTCTTTGGGCTTAAGGATGTTGGCTTAAGGATGTAAGGCTTAAGGATCTTACCAACTTTCACAACCTTATACGTGTCACAATGTGCAAACTTGTGCAAGCAAAGCTCTAGCACGACTCAGGCATCCTATCATACAGAGACGCGTACGAGCATAGCTCTAGTACGATTATACTCATAAGACAACCACTCAAAATCCACGTACGAGCAGAAGCTCCAGTACGGTTTATAAACATCATCATAGTTTTCAAATCAAGGTGCGAGCTAGGCTCCAGCACGTTTCATACAAATGAATACATAGAAATCCAGCGCGAGCGAGGCTCTAGCGCGATTTATGTCATACAAATACGATAGGCGGCTCATATACAATTAAACAATCCCGGCAATCGGGTTTAGCACTCACAATTGCTTTTCCACAACAACAATTCAATACTAGCCGACCCATCTACTAGCTTGCTTAAAACCAAGCAGTTTCGTTTTGAAAAGCATCAAAACATTAGATTTATGCAATTATTAGCCTTACTATCCCATTTCATAAAATCCACTTCAAATCCAAAACCACGCATATACTCATCATCATTCACAAATACCATCAATCATTTATTTGAGCAACCATGCATTTCATACAACACCCAATATTCACCCACAAGTTTAAAGTACGAGTAGCTACCTCTATATACTCACAAAATTCCCTTACCTGGAATCGCGATGCGTGATTCCACTTCCTTAAGCTGCTTACTCGTACGGTTCGATTCGTCTTCAACGAACTCTTCGGGACTGCACAAAATCGTATCCCGCATTATATTCGATCCATACAATGCACCCCTTGTGCTTGCTATAGTCAATTTAATCTATATCCTCTATTAACGCTTATATGGCCTCGTTTCATTACTTTACCCATAACTCGAGTCTATGGATCTTCTTAGGCCTATTAACTTATTCAAAATCGATATTAAATCGACATAAAGTTCATAGTGTTCATATTCCATGAATCCCCTCACTATGGCATTTATCAAGCATACACATACCCATTTTCACAATTCCTCCAACTCACAATGTAATCTCATTTAACCATCTAAAATCATAAGCATCATCTCACTAACAACTTTAGCATGCCCATAAATCATAAACTCATTCAACCCATAAATTCTCACATCATACCCATTCTAGGTTACACCAATTCCACCACATCCCTAGATAATTTATCCATCAATAGTCATGCCAAACAACTCCAAAATCGATTAAATAGACAATGTATTTGGATTGGAGTGTTAGAACCTTACCAAATATGATTTTTCTTCTTGCTCCAAATGGAAATGCCCTTAACCCCTTCAATATCACCAATGGGCAATTGCCTTCACACTATGTTGTTTTTCTTTTGTTAGGAACAACTTTGCCTCTAATGGTCTCTCTTCAATTCTTGCTGGAAATGGCTAATTTTAGAGAGGGAAAGTTAGGTTTTTGGGTTGAAAGTGGAAGGTTAGTGTCATACCCCGCTTTTGTGAACCCTTCTATCCATACATTCTCTACTACGGTTGGGCTGTGAGAAGATGCAATTACTAAAAATTTATTCATTTACAGCGAAATATTTAAAACTTTAATTCACACTCCCAGGTGTGTGTGTAAATACACAAAATTAATTGTATAAATACCATGTGCTTACATATCATCCCCATAATACTATTTACAATTCCAAGATATAACTGTGCGATACAATATATTAGATACAAAATACTCGTGTATACAAATCTTATACCTTTGCGGATTGTGGGAGCTGTTTAACACAAAGGATCTAGAGATCACCGCTCTCTTACTTCTCAGTACTTGGAGGGGAAAATAGTGGGATGAGCAAACCACAGCTCAGTAAGAAAATGTATGCTAGCAGGTAGATATCGTACTACCTACATAGCCCATGCATGCATAAACCAAAACCATGTTTTCGTTATAAATGGAAATATCATACGAAAAATGCATTCAAACACATATTTCTCAATAGCATTTTCGTGTAAATCAAATGTCAAACTTTCATTTAAAACATGCTCATAAATAGTGCCCTCATGGCACAAATGTGAAATCAGAGATTTATCAAAAACACGAAATCTCTTTCGTTTCTCAAATCACTCTTTTTCTGCAAATCTCTTTCTTTTCTGAGATTGTCTCTGTTTCTCGAATCTCTGAGACAGGCATGGAATTTTCGGCAATCAAATATCCACGACTTATGGCCACAGTCAGTGATCCCAGGCCTCACTGATCGGGTGTGCACAGGGTATCACTTCGCCTGAAGGGGGATGGGTCAGTCCTACCCTCCGGCTCATCTCAATCCACCTCATCTCCTCGTATACTCACGGTGAAGATACGTCGTGTGTCATCTACGCGATACTCGTACTCACGTGCACCCAGCACGGTACATAGTATACCAACGGGTGACTACACTATTCTACGTACGACCGTGGACCCAAGTCCATACTCCAACTCCGATGGACTTTTTATCCTAAACCATGTCTCATATACCAGGCGAGCAAGCAGCGTGACACACAGTCAACGCAAAGCTCCAGTGCGGTACGATCTATCGTTAAGGCCCAGCCCATTCAAATAGCCGTCGGCTGGTATCCCCTTGGGTCCCAGACCCCCAGGTTTACCTCAACTCAACAAAACAGGTGCGAGCAAAGTTCTCGCACTTTCTCAAAACCCTCGTGCGAGTTAAAACTCCAACACGGTACATCAAGGCATTAAAACGGGTGTGAGCTAGCGCTTCAACACTAAATCTCATCTCAAAACTGATAGATGGCTATTTTCTCTTTTAAAACTCAAAACACGTTTATTCATACAGCATGTCTCTTCATGCTAAAACATGTAAAATTAGCCAACCTATCATCAACATTTCTCAATCATCAATAAAAATATAAAATTGAGATTATCATTGAAAACATGCATATCATGCTATTTCCTTACCCTATCCCATTTCTCAATACATATATACATCATAGTACTTTTCATACTTCCATATCATTTCATAGAATTATAATATCGTACTAGTCCTAGCAATATATCTACGAAATTGCTGTAATTACGTACGGACATCTCTATAGCTAACACACAGTCCCTTACCTCGTTTCACTTGTGTGCAACTATCCGCCTTTATGCTTCTCGCGTTCTCATCTCGACTTGCTTCGGCGTATCATCCGAAACTGAAATTCATCCATCAAACACTCGAGTTAACGTTTCTAACTCTTGTTCAACTAATCATTTATCCAATGCCTTAAATACATATTTTACCCTTTGTGGTAAATCTCACAATTTTATCCCAATATCAACATGTCCAAATCATTCCCACAACATAATCATCCACTCAAGATATCTCATTTATCATAAACACTTCCACACTCCACTTTCTCACACTTGACTATTTCTAAGTTATATTCATTTCATACCATTCTAGGTAGTCCTATCATGTCTATGCATACTAACTATTTCCCATATCAATATCTAAACAAATGTACTTGGGTATTTGCATTAGAAACTCACCTAGCTTGATTTCTTCATTGCTCCAATGGAAATACACCTTGTTGCTTAAATCCAATCAATGGAGAAAATGCCTCCCAACTATGTTGTTCTTCTCTTTGATGTGAACAACTTTGTCTCTAATGGATTTTCCTTAAATCTTACTGGAAATGGCTGGATTTAGGAGTGAGAAAGCTAGGTTTTCTTTGAGTTGAAGAGGAAGGGAAATGGTATGTCCCGAAATTCTGATGATCCAACTGCTCCCATTTATAGTTTTGACTTGATGAGATCGATCTTCCTTGGGTGGAGATCGATCTGTTCCTCTAAAAATCCTATTTTCTAAGACGTTTTAAAGGTAGGAGATCGATCTGTCGAGACTGGAGATCGATCTGCTGTCAAACAGAAGCTTAAGGAGATCGATCTGGTCTTATGGGAGATCGATCTGCTTCCAACCCGAGAGCTAAAGAGATCGATCTGCTTCCTTTGGAGATCGATCTGTTCCCTTCCATTTCTCACATAAGAGCATTCTGGCTCTCCCAGATCGATCTCTCATCCTATGAGATCGATCTGGCCTTCACAAATTCCAGATTTCTTGCAGTTTTTCTGCAACAACTCTTTACCAAACACCCTTAATTTGCTACCATGATCATTTCCTCATTCATTCATCCTTGAGACTTGAAAATGGGATCCATCCTCACTACATACACATTAAAACTTGTGTAGAATCTTTGTATGACCAAATATATACGATATTACTCGAATGGAAATATACACTTATGTAAATCTTTCCTTCCATTTTACTATACTACTCATATTCCATTTCGATCACATTCTTCTCGTTTTAAGTTCATTTCTTCCTACTCATTCATAATGCAACTTGTACGTATAATCACAATTCTTCTACTCATTCATAATGCAACTTGTACGTATAATCACAATTCTTATTACAAGTACGTACATAATCTTATGAACTTACATTGCATATACTTCACATTACAATGTATCATCATACTTATGATTTTATTTACATTCCCATGTTCCTATATACAGCTATACATGTACGGGGTCTCACATTCTCCCCCACTTAGAGAATTTGGTCCTCCAAATTAGAACCAATTCAATCCGTGAATAACTCAGGATACTTTTCCCGCATCAAACTTTTCAGTTCCCATGTGGCCTCTTCCACAGTGTGATGTTGCCACAAAACCTTAACCAATGAAATCGTCTTGTTCCGCAACACCTTCTCTTTCCTGTCCAACACCCTGATCGGTCTCTCGACATACGACATATCCTCCTTGAGCTCCAACGGCTCATAGCTAATTACATGTGTCGGATCCGGGTAGTACTTCCGAAGCATAGAAACGTGGAAGACATTGTGGACTTCTGCTAGCTCAGGTGGTAAGGCTAGCCTATATGCTCCTTCTCCCACTCTATCCAAAATCTCGAAGGGACCAATGTAACGAGGACTTAATTTTCCTTTCTTCCCAAACCTCATTATTCCCTTAGAAGGAGATACTTTCAAAAATACAGACTCGCCAACATCAAACTCAAGTGGTCTCCATCTCCTGTCAGCATAACTCTTTTGTCGACTTTGAGCTGTTCGCAGCCTCTCGCATATTATCTGAACATCCTCGGAGGCTTGCTTAACCAAATCGGGGGCGAGCAATTGTCTGTCACCAACTTCTTCCCAACCAATGGGCGATCGGCATCTACGACCGTATAGTGCCTCATAAGGGGCCATACCAATACTTGAGTGATGACTGTTATTGTAGGCAAACTCAATCAATGGCAAGTGATCGTCCCATGAGCCTCTAAAATCCAGCACACACGCTCTCAACATATCCTCCAGGGTCTGTATAGTCCTCTCTGACTAACCATCTGTCTGAGGATGAAAAGCGGTGCTAAAACTCAATTGGGTCCCCATCGCTTCCTGGAAATGTCCCCAAAAGTGGGAAGTGAAGCGGGCATCCCGATCAGAAACAACACTCACTGGGACTCCATGCAATCTCACTATTTCTCGCACATACAGGTTCGCCAGTGCACTCAATGTATCTGTAGATCTCATGGCTAAGAAATGTGCCGATTTCGTTAACCGATCTACTATCACCCATATCGCATCATGGTTCTTACGGGTTCTCGGTAACCCCATCACAAAATCCATGGTGACATGCTCCCACTTCCATGTTGGTATCGATAGAGGTTGTAATAATCCTCCTGGTTTCTGATGTTCAACTTTTACTTGCTGACAAATGAGACATCTAGCGACATACTCAGCTATGTCTCTCTTCATTCCAGACCACCAATATGCTTTCCGGAGATTTTGATACATCTTACTACTCTCCGGGTGTATCGTATATCTCGACGAGTGTGCCTCTGATAAGATCAGCTTTCTCAGCTCTAAATCCTTAGGAACACATATTCTATCTCTAAACCTTAGTATTCCATCTGGACTCAATATAAAATCGGTACCCTTCCCTTTCCGGATTTTGCTAATCATGACAATACACCATTGATCGATTTGCTGAGCTTGTCGGATTCTCTCAATCAACTCCGGTTCTAATCTCAAGCTAGCAATAATCCCATAGCTGCCAATCTCAGGTAGGGTCATATCCAGACTAAGGTTCGTGAATTGTTCCAACAACTCGTGCTCTCTAACCATCATATGAGATACCAACCCGAGACTCTTCCGACTCAATGCATCGGCAACCACATTTGCCTTCCCCGGGTGGTATAAGATCTCACAATCATAGTCTTTGAGGAGTTTCAACCACCTCCTCTGTCTCATGTTTAACTCCTTTTGTGAGAATAGATATTTCAGACTCTTATGATCCGTAAAGATTTGAAATCTCTCACCATATAAGTAGTGGCGCCATATCTTCAACGCAAACACTACGGCCGCTAACTCCAAATCATGAGTGGGGTAGTTCTTCTCATGATCTTTCAACTGCCTAGATCCATAAGCTACTACCCTTCCATCTTGCATCAAAACACAGCCTAGTCCTTGATGCGAAGCATCTGTATACACCGAGTAATTCCTTGAACTGTTAGGGATGACAAGAACTGGCACTGTAGTTAATCTGGGCTTAAGTTCCTGAAAACTCCTCTCACAAGCTTCATCCCATGAAAATTCCACACTTTTCTTCGTAAGATGTGTCAATGGAGCAGCTAATCTAGAGAAACCTTCTACAAATCTCCTGTAGTAACCAGCCAAACCCAGAAAACTTCTGATCTCTATGACTGTCCTGGGTTGTTCCCACTGAACAACTGCCTCAATCTTGGACGGGTCTACTGACACCCCATCCGTCGATATAACATGGCCTAGAAAAGAAATCTAGCCAAAAGTCACATTTGTTAAGCTTGGTATATAACCTTCTCTCTCGGAGGGTTTGCAAAATAATCCTTAAGTGCTGCTCATGATCTTCTCTGGACCTTGAATACACTAATATATCATCAATGAACACAATTACGAATTGGTCCAGGTATGGCTTGAATACTTCGTTCATTAGAGCCATAAAAGCTGTTGGCGCATTGGTCAACCCAAAAGGCATCACTAAAAATTCGTAATGGCCATAGCGAGTACGAAATGCTGTCTTGGGCACATCCTCCTTTCGAATCTTCAATTGATGATACCCAGACCTCAGATCTATCTTGGAGAAGATCTGTGCTCCCCGAAGCTGATCCAATAAATCGTCAATGCGTGGCAAGGGGTACTTATTCTTGATGGTAGCCTTGTTTAACATCCGATAGTCAATGCACAACCTGAGGCTCCCATCTCTCTTCTTCACAAACAATACCGGGGCTCCCCATGGTGAGACACTCGGTCTTATGAACCTCTTCTCTAACAACTCTTGCAGCTGTTTCCTTAATTCCTCTAACTCAACTGGAGCCATCCTATATGGTGACTTCGATATTGGTTCGGTTCCAGGCGTCAAGTCTATACCGAATTTCGTTTCTCTATCAGGTGGCAATCCTGGTAGATCGTCTGGAAAGACATCAGGGAATTCTCTGACCACTGAGATGTCCTCCATATCCGGATGTACTTTGTTCAAATCCACCACATAAGCAACAAAACCTTTTAACTTAGATGCACATGCAGGTGATATGAAGGAATGCGTAGCACCAGAATCAAACAAAGCTATAACCTCTAGATTGAAAATCAAGATTGTACCTTTTATTACTTCAGAAGAGGTATCAGCCGATGCCTGGTCTATCGCATACACCCTGCCTTGACCCACAACTTGTTTTCCTTTTTCTTCAGCCGAGGCTTTCTTTCTTGCAGGAGGTGCAACTGTAGGAACCCTCTCTGGCTCTTTACCCCTCTGTGGAATTGCCTCTACTATCTCCGGGCACTCTCTGGCATAATGTCCAAATTTACCACATCTGAAGCATCGGGTACCCTGAAGATGACATGGCCTACCACCATGGTATCGACCGCATAACCTACACTGATCTGTAGTCGGTTGGGGTCCACCAATCACTATACCCCTGGCTGGTGTCTGAGTCAGAGGCATAAAAGGTCTAGCAACCTTTTTCTGGAACTCATCTATCTCTCTCCGACGTTTACTCATGAATCTTCGACCAAATTTGGCACTCTTGCCATCTCCCAGCTTCCTCGGACCCTTGTCCTTACCCCAACTAAACTCAAAAATCTGCAAGTCATAATCTTGCTCACATAACTGGGCCCGTCGCACAGCCTCTCTATATGTAGCGACATCAAATGGGGCCAACTTCGCTCGGATCGAAGGCCTCAGTCCATCTACAAATCTACGGACTCTAATAGCCTCGCTCCTGATCGAGTCCGGATCGTATCTACCCAGTGAAGTGAATCGTGACTCGTACTCATCAACTGTTCGATTCCCTTGAGTCAGATTCAGAAATTCCATCTGTAGTCTCCGTCGAGCAGTATCTGGGATGTATTGCTCTCTGAAAACGTCCAAGAACATATCCCAAGTGATAACCATTCCTTGAGCTCTTAACATCGGCCTAGTGGACTTCCACCAGTGCTCTGCTTCGCCTCTCAATACAAAGGTCGCAAGCGCTACTCTCTCCGTAGCTGAACATCTACAGAAGTCGAATAACTTCTCCATTTGACTGATCCAGTCCTCAGCCACTGTCGGATCCTTTACCCCGCTAAACGAAGGAGGCTTAAAGTCCATAAAATGCCTCAATCTCTCCATGTCGCAATCATATCCATACCCCAATTCATCATCATGCTGATGGGGGGCTACTGGAGGAGGTACCGGTCGAATATGAGGTTCCCGTGGCCTAGCCGGTTCAGCTTGCGCAGGTACAACATTCTCAGGTTCAGGTGCAGCTACTGGGAGATTCGGTGCAGCCTGTCCCGCTGTACCAGGTGTACCCTCAAACCTAGCCATGATCTGACCCATCATGGTCATCATCGTGCGCATGTCTTCCTCCAATCGAGTTATTCGAGGATCAGAAGCCTCTATCTGTTCCTGGGGCTCATGACTAGAGGATGATCTACTGTGCCTCTCAGTCCTGTCATTTTGCCCTCGAGCTCTCGAGCTCTCTCCCCTCTTGCGGTGTCTCTCAGGCATAACTCACTAGCCTGATAACTTTCCTGCGTTATAACAAACATTTAATTCACTACCAGCTCCGCACACACATTTGTATCTAAATATCGCACAGTAACTTGGGGATGTATGTTTTCTTAGTCCTAAGCATCAACTCACATCAGACCAACCATGCTCTGATACCAAGCCTGTCATACCCCGCTTTTGTGAACCCTTCTATCCATACATTCTCTACTACGGTTGGGCTGTGAGAAGATGCAATTACTAAAAATTTATTCATTTACAGCGGAATATTTAAAACTTTAATTCACACTCCCAGGTGTGTGTGTAAATACACAAAATTAATTGTATAAATACCATGTGCTTACATATCATCCCCATAATACTGTTTACAATTCCAAGATATAACTGTGCGATACGATATATTAGATACAAAATACTCGTGTATACAAATCTTATACCTTTGCGGATTGTGGGAGCTGTTTAACACAAAGGATATAGAGATCACCGCTCTCTTACTTCTCAGTACCTGGAGAGGAAAATAGTGGGATGAGCAAACCACAGCTCAGTAAGGAAATGTATGCTAGCAGGTAGATATCGTACTACCTACATAGCCCATGCATGCATAAACCAAAACCATGTTTTCGTTATAAATGGAAATATCATACGAAAAATGCATTTAAACACATATTTCTCAATAGCATTTTCGTGTAAATCAAATGTCAAACTTCCATTTAAAACATGCTCATAAATAGTGCCCTCATGGCACAAATGTGAAATCAGAGATTTATCAAAAGCATGAAATCTCTTTCGTTTCTCAAATCACTCTTTTTCTGTAAATCTCTTTCTTTTCTGAGATTGTCTCTGTTTCTCGAATCTCTGAGACAGGTATGAAATTTTCGGCAATCAAATATCCACGACTTGTGGCCATAGTCAGTGATCCCAGGCCTCACTGATCGGGTGTGCACAGGGTATCACTTCGCCTGAAGGGGGATGGGTCAGTCCTACCCTCCGGCTCATCTCAATCCACCTCATCTCCTCGTATACTCACGGTGAAGATACGTCATGTGTCATCTACGCGATACTCGTACTCACATGCACCCAGCACGGTACATAGTATACCAACGGGTGACTACACTATTCTACGTACGACCGTGGACCCAAGTCCATACTCCAACTCCGATGGACTTTTTATCCTAAACCATGTCTCATATACCAGGCGAGCAAGCAGCGTGACACACAGTCAACGCAAAGCTCCAGCGCGGTACGATCTATCGTTTAGGCCCAGCCCGTTCAAATGGCCGTCGGCTGGTATCCCCTTGGGTCCCAGACCCCCAGGTTTACCTCAACTCAACAAAACAGGTGCGAGCAAAGTTCTCGCACTTTCTCAAAACCCTCGTGCGAGTTAAAACTCCAACACGGTACATCAAGGCATTAAAACGGGTGTGAGCTAGCGCTTCAACACCAAATCTCATCTCAAAACTGATAGATGGCTATTTTCTCTTTTAAAACTCAAAACACGTTTATTCATACAGCATGCCTCTTCATGCTAAAACATGTAAAATTAGCCAATCTATCATCAACATTTCTCAATCATCAATAACAATATAAAATTGAGATTATCATTGAAAACATGCATATCATGCTATTTCCTTACCCTATCCCATTTCTCAATACATATATACATCATAGTACTTTTCATACTTCCATATCATTTCATAGAATTATAATATTGTACTAGTCCTAGCAATATATCTACGAAATTGTTGTAATTACGTACGGACATCTCTATAGCTAACACACAGTCCCTTACCTCGTTTCACTTGTGTGCAACTATCTGCCTTTATGCTTCTCGCGTTCTCTTCTCGACTTGCTCCGGCGTATCATCCAAAACTGAAATTCATCCATCAAACACTCGAGTTAACGTTTCTAACTCTTGTTCAACTAATCATTTATCCAATGCCTTAAATACATATTTTACCCTTTGTGGTAAATCTCACAATTTTATCCCAATATCAACATGTCCAAATCATTCCCACAACATAATCATCCACTCAAGATATCTCATTTATCATAAACACTTTCACACTCCACTTTCTCACACTTGACTATTTCTAAGTTATATTCACTTCATACCATTCTAGGTAGTCCTATCATGTCTATGCATACTAACCATTTCCCATATCAATATCTAAACAAATGTACTTGGGTATTTGCATTAGAAACTCACCTAGCTTGATTTCTTCATTGCTCCAATGGAAATACACCTTGTTGCTTAAATCCAATCAATGGAGAAAATGCCTCCCAACTATGTTGTTCTTCTCTTTGATGTGAACAACTTTGTCTCTAATGGCTTTTCCTTAAATTTTACTGGAAATTGCTGGATTTAGGAGTGAGAAAGCTAGGTTTTCTTTGAGTTGAAGAGGAAGGGAAATGGTTTGTCCCGAAATTCTGATGATCCAACTGCTCCCATTTATAGTTTTGACTTGATGAGATCGATCTTCCTTGGGTGGAGATCGATCTGTTCCTCTAAAAATCCTCTTTTCTAAGACGTTTTAAAGGCAGGAGATCGATCTGTCGAGACTGGAGATCGATATGCTGTCAAACAGAAGCTTAAGGAGATCGATCTGGTCTTATGGGAGATCGATCTGCTTCCAACCCGAGAGCTAAAGAGATCGATCTGCTTCCTTTGGAGATCGATCTGTTCCCTTCCATTTCTCACATAAGAGCATTCTGGCTCTCCCAGATCGATCTCTCATCCTATGAGATCGATCTGGCCTTCACAAATTCCAGATTTCTTGCAGTTTTTCTGCAACAACTCTTTACCAAACACCCTTAATTTGCTACCATGATCATTTCCTCATTCATTCATCCTTGAGACTTGAAAATGGGATCCATCCTCACTACATACACATTAAAACTTGTGTAGAATCTTTGTATGACCAAATATATACGATATTACTCGAATGGAAATATACACTTATGTAAATCTTTCCTTCCATTTTACTATACTACTCATATTCCATTTCGATCACATTCTTCTCGTTTTAAGTTCATTTCTTCCTACTCATTCATAATGCAACTTGTACGTATAATCACAATTCTTATTACAAGTACGTACATAATCTTATGAACTTACATTGCATATACTTCACATTACAATGTATCATCATACTTATGATTTTATTTACATTCCCATGTTCCTATATACAGCTATACATGTACGGGGTCTCACAGTTAGTGTTTTTCCCGAGATTTTCTGATTTTCAGCTCTCCTTATATAGAATTAGCTTGAGGAGATCGATCTGGTCCAAGAAGAGATCGATCTGGTCCCTTAAAATCCCTCTTTTGTCACAGCATTTTTAAGCCTGAGATCGATCTGTCGAAGCATGAGATCGATCTGTCTAGGCATGAGATCGATCTGTCGAAGCATGAGATCGATCTGCTCCTAAACAGAAAGCTAAGGAGATCGATCTGGGTGCTTGGGGATCGATCTTTCCACTACAGAATGCTTGGGAGATCGATCTGGCTCCATTAGAGATCGATCTGCTCTATTCTTTCGCCCAAATAAGAGCATTCTGGCTCTTCCAGATCGATCTCTCATCCTATGAGATCGATCTGGCCCTCATATTTTCCAGATTTCCTGCAGTTTCCTTGCTGCAACTCATACCAACACACCCTTAATCTATTGCCATGGTCATTTTCTCATCCATCCACCTTTATAACTTGAAAATGGCATCCATTCATACCTTATGCACATTGAAACTTGTGTGCATTCATTGTATGTCCAAAGGTATGCTATATGAAACCAAATGGAAGCATAACTCCATTCCATTCTACCACACTACTCATCTTGAGTTTTAATCACATCTATCACTTGTCAGAACTCATTTCTTCATATTCATACTCAATGAAACTTGTATGTACGTTACAATTTATATTACACATACATACATTGAATCCATGGACTTACATCAATCATACTTTACATTACAAGTCCATTCATATTATTTGATCCAATTACACACATTACCATTATACATATACGGGGTCTTACAAAAACCATTATGAGCTTTACGTGAAGGCAAAACAGTTTTATATGATAATAGCTATTACTGAGACTTAGGCATGTCATACACATCGGGCCTTGCTCTGGTAGCATGTAAGTCTGATATTCCTCCGTTTTGGTAACGAGAGATGCCTCCGTTCTGGTAACGTGAGATGACCCCCACTCTAGTAGCACTGGGTGGCCTTGCTCTGGTAGCATGTAAGTCTGATTTCTTCCCCCTCTTTGGTAGCGCTGGGAGGCCTTACTTTGGTAGCATGTAAGTTCGGGCCTTGTTTTGGTAGCATGTAAGACCGATAGTGTGTATGAGGAGAGGCTTTGCTCTAGTAGCATGTAAGGCCGGGCCTTGTTCTGGTAACGCGTAAGTCTAATATACCATGTGCATGACCATATTGTCGACGTTCCCTCTTTTGAGGATGCCTGAGATGCGCACACAGAGGAGAATTATATTGATGTGCCATGACGAATGTTTTATCTGAGTTTATTTGCCTAGTCTCCTTTTTACACATGAGATTATGTTTTGGTGGCTGTGCCACGTGCATTACTATTGAGGTGATTTTTATCATGTTTTATGAGAAAAGCCATTATCGCATCCCGATTTACATATGTTTGTAACTGTGGTTTTTATATTAAACTAATTACTCTTATGTTTCTGCATGAGCTTTGAGAAAAGAGTTGAGATGATGTTTTAATTAGTCATGCTACACTTTTCTACTGAGTTTATTGGGTTTTCACCCATAAAACAAAATGATTTTGTGCAAATCATTATTTTATTTATGAGTCCCTTACCCCCTTGCTGAGAAATTTAGAAGCTCACCCTATTTTTATATTCCCCCAGATTTCTTCAAGTGAAGAGAGTTTTCCTGCGATGTACGGAGTAGTGGCTAGTGGAGGACTTGAGCTCCAGGCCATATATTGTATTTGAGGTATACTTTAACATGTCATGTACCCAGACTAAAGTTGTATTTACAGACACTTGATGAACAATGATGTATGGGATGTATTAGGATTAATTAACTTTGTATTGAGGAATGTATATTGGTATGATATATGCATATTAGATGATGAGATCCTGTGGTGAAATTTTTATAACTTATATATTGTGATGCATGACACTGTATAGGAATGTACCCAAAATTGTGTATTGATGTAAATAAGTTTAAATTTTCCATGTTTTTTGTGTTTTCGGGGCGTCATAAGGAAAGAAGTAGAGGCACCAAATAAAACACCTCTTTTGGTGACCAATAAAGAAATTCTTGAAAAGAGAGATGTACCAATTGAAACAGAAGCATCATCACTTACGGTAAACCCGAAACCTCTTATTTCTACATATAGTCTTTTACCTCTCTTCCCGAAGACATTTACAAAATCAAAGAAAGAAGAACAAGAAAAGGAAATTCTAGAGATGTTTTCACGAGGTTGAAGTGAATATACCTCTTCTTGATACAATTAAGCAAGTACTTTGTTATGCTAAGTTTTTGAAAGAGTTCTACACATCTAAGTGAAAACTAAAAGGTGATGAAGAGGTAACTATAGGGGGAGAATGTTTCAGCGATTTCATACAACGTAAACTTCCCCCAAGTGCAAAGTCATTGGTTCATTCACTATTCCTTGTAAAATAAGTAACACCAAATTTGTAAAAACTATGATAGATTTAGAAGTATCAGTTAATGTTATGTCACGTTTTATCTATGCTTCTTTAAATCTTGGTTCTTTAAAAGAAACTAGTGTGATTATACTACTTGCTGATCAATCTAATGCCTAACCTGAAAGACTAGTGGAGGATGCTCCTGTGTAAGTTAATGAATTGGTTTTTTCAACTGATTTCTATGTTCTTGATATGGAGGATGACAATTTTACTAATGCAACACCTATTTTATTAGGAATATCATTCTTAAAAAAAGCTAGGACAATGATAAATGTTTATGATTGCACACTCACTATGAAATTTGATAGTGAAATTGTACGGTTTAACATTTTTTTTTAGCTATGAGGTATCTTAGTGATGTATATTTTGTTTTTCCTATTAATATTATTGATTCCTTAATGAAGCAAAATTTTGAACTCAATGGTAAAGATGAGTTAGAAGTAGCCATTAGCCAACATCTTGAAAAGGATAAAGTCAAGAAACTAAAGAGATAATTGACATTAGGGGTTAGTTGAGTGATATGCTTTAGATTTGGGCTAACAATGTTAAACAAATATGTTGTGTGGGAGGCAACCCAACGGAGGCAACATTTCTAAAAGAAATCAAGGGAGAACTTCTTTTTCCTTTTGTTTATTCTTGTTCATTTTACGCGTGTTTCGTGTTTATGTTTATTTTACTCTTCATTGTATGTTAACCTTACATTGAGGATAATGTATTAAGTGTGGGAGGATGAGGTAAAATTTTGATTGTTTTTATAATACAAGGGAATGGAACTATTTTTACTTTGTGATTAATTCAAAATTAATATGATCTTGTGTGGAAAGTTGATAATGTATTGGTTGTTTTAATTTTGAAGTGTATGCTTTCTAGAGAAGTTTATATGAATCTATGATTAAATGTGATTGTTCATGTGATGTTTACATTATAATTTATCCATTGATGTTAAGCGTAAGCAGGGTTCATGTAAATGAGAATCTAACAAAAAAAAAAAAAAAGAGGTTGAAAGTTCATAAGTCTACTCCAATATTTTGAGTTACTTAGTCTTCATTGTAATTGATTGACTTTCAAGTGGCTTGAAATATGAGTATACAAAGCACTCTAAGATGTTAACTTGTTAAGTAACCGGGTGCTTTCATTACAAATGAGTAGTATTCATGTAAAAAGGCTAGTGAGTATTTAGGAAAGAAATTGTTATTACTTCAAAAGAAAGAAAAAGAAAAGAAAAATAATAACATTCTCGATTTATTGCTTTTGCTTGTAGCAGTGGAGATGTGTAACTGCAAGTAAATGTTGCATGTTAGAATAATTTTGGTTATGAATTTTTCATGTGTTTGTTTAGAGTTATGCATGGATATAAGAGTAGTAGTTAAAATATGAGTAACTTTGTTATTTGATTTTATTGAGTTCTGATTTAGGATTCAATGTTGGAAAGATGTTCACGATCTTGTTTATTAAGTTGATAGTTTTCTTTACTGTGCATTGCATTCATAAAAGATTTTGTAGGTAAATCTTTAGAAAACCCTCGTGAGACACAACTCGTCCATTAAGAGTGACTAATGGGTTTAACGGTTTATTGCATGTGCTAAATGCAATCATGATTCCAATGAAAGTGAGTTAGAATTTTTTTTTCTTTATTAGTTAAATTTTGTTTTACTCTAAGACTAGCAAAAGCTAACCTTTGGGAATTTGATAGAAATATAAAATGTGTTATGTTCAGTCTTTATATTTAGTCCTTTAAGTATTTTTTTTACTTAAATGTGCTATTAAATATTTATTTTGTGTTTTAGGTAGCAAATTGAGATAATGGAACAATTAAAGATTTAAATGGCAGTTTTGAGTTCTTATGACCTCTGAAGGGTAATTTAGTAATTTCACATCTTTAGAGTTGGTAGACAAAGAAAAAGTCCTAAGCTTTCCAAATTGTATATGTATACACAAATCCAAGTCTGTTTAGATGGTCAAAACTTTCCTAAAAATCAAGACAGAAATCTAAAATCCCAATTCAAGTAGAATTTGAAGTTTTTTATTAATCTTTAAAGACCAGCTGTGCAAATATGTTTTGAAAAGATTTTAAGTTGTCGTCATCATGATCATCAGCATCATTTGAGACTTTATCTCAATATCAGGGCAGGCTATATGAACCAATTTATGAACTCACACTAAGTCGTCAGCATAAATTCTCTACCGTTACTAATTATTATCTAAAGCAATGTATTCTTCTAACTCATTTTTCACCATATCTTTTCAGATAACTTTTTTTCAAGTCTTTTTCGTTCTTCGCCTAGCCTTTGCCCTTTTTACATCATTCATAGTCTTTGCTCTCATTACTAGAGCATCCATAGGTCTACGTCGTATGTGCCCAAACCAATGTAAATTACTTTCACTCATCTTATCTTTAATAGATGTCACTCCAACCTTTTTGCAAATGTTTTTATTTCTAATTTTATCTTTTCTAGTATATTCGTACATTTGTCACAGCATTCACATTTCTGCTACACTCATGTTTTATGCATGCAATTTTTTAGTTACCCAACATTCACTATTATAGAGTCATGTTGGTCTAACAACTGTCATGAAAAACTTGTCTTTTAACCATATAGGAATTCATTTGTCACATGACACATTTGTAGCGTTTTTTCACTCACTTCAACCAACATGTATCCTATTAGTTAGATCACCATCAATCTCTCCATCCATATGTACGATCGACCCCAAATATCTAAAATGATCCTGCTTAGGAATCGTCACCCAATCTAGCATGACTATGTTTCGATCTTCCTCTTTGTTTGAACTCAATTTACATTCTATGTATCAAGTTTTTACTCTACTTAGTTTTGAATCCTCTTAATTTTAACGTCTGTCTCCATAGTTCTAATGTTGCATTAACCTCTGCTCTAGTCTTAGCACATAAGACAATATCATCTGCAAACATTACACATAAAAGTATATTATCTTGGATGGATTTTGTCAGCTCGTCCATTACTTTTGCAAACAAGAATGTGCTTAATGTTAACTCTTGATGTAGTCCTACTGTGATAGGAAACTCACTTGTTTACCCTTCACATGTCCTCACATGTCTCTATGCATCTCTATACATGTTCTTAATTATTTCAAAATATTTTATGCAGACTCTTTTCTTCATTAAGGACCACCTTAATACCTTCCTATGCACTTTACCATATACTTTCTCCAAGTCTATAAAAATCATATGAATATTTTTACCTTGTACTCAAGAACGCTCTATAAATTATCTTAGCAAGTGTATTACTTCCATAGTTGATCGAACATACATAGAATCAAATTAATTCTCTGGTATCTCTATAGTCTTCCTTAATCTTCGTTCTATCACTCTTTCGTATAATTTTATCGTGTGACTCATTAGTTTTATACCTTGATACTTGTAGCAACTTTAAATATCTCCCTTATTTATATATAGAGGTACCAATACACTTTTCCTCCATTTTTAAGGCATCTTATTAGTGTACCAAATCTTGTTTAAAAAGATTTGTCAACTACTTAACTCCTACCTTTCTAAGGTATTTCCAAACTGTAATGGTATAATAATGTCATCGGCCCAACAACTTTTCATGTCTTCATCCTTTTCAGTACCTCTTTTACCCCTATCTTTTTTATTTTGCACGTAAAGTATTGGTTTAAATCATCGAAAAGCATTAAGATATTGTCAAAATTTGACTTTATCTATCATTAAATAGTTTATTGAAATAATCACACCATCTTTCTTTAATATCATTGTCCTTAATTAGAGTTTTTTAGTACTCACCCTTGATACATTTCATGACTCCTAGGTAACATCTCCTATCTTGCTCACGCTAATATATGTATCTCTTTCTCTCCCTCTTTTGTGTCTAACTTGTGATAAATCTCTTTCACAACCTTCACCTTAACTTTTACCACCACCTTCTTTGCTTCATTCCTAGCTAACATATATTTTGTGAAACTCTATTCGGTGTTGTTTATCTTCAAAGTCTTGTAACAATCTCATTTAGTCGTTATGACTTTCTTAACTGATTCAGTCTACCATGGTCTATCATTTCCAATTAGTGCTCTTCTATTTGATATTCTCAGTATCTCTTTACCCACACTTTAAATTTGGCTTCTTATTCTACAATGTATTTGGGTTCTCCTTTGTCGTCTAGTCAAATTTTGTGACCCAATTATTTCTACATACTGCATGACAATCTTCTTCCAACTTCCATCATCTAATACTTTAGCTCCTTTTGTTGATTCTTTCAATGTCGTTTATGAATTTTCATATTTAGGACTAGCAGTCTATGTTGTGTGGTAAAACTCTCACCTGAGATAACCTTACAATAAGGACATCTACATCTATCCTTCCTCTTAGTCAAAAAGAAATCTATCTGATTTGCACTCGATCCACTCTTTAAGGTTATAAGGTGAGGTTCACTATTCCTAGACAGTGTATTCACTAAGGTTAGGTCATAAGATAAAGCAAAATTTAGGATAGCATCTTCACCTTCATTTCTTACACCATAACCAAAACCCTCATGTACTCTATCAAAACCCTCTCTAGTAGCACCTACATGGCCATTACGATCACTATTCAATAAGCAGGTTTTCTCTTATAGGCATTTCATGTACTATTTTATCTAAATTCTCCTAAAATTGTCATTTACTAGTGTTATAATGTTCTATCTGTGGTGCTAATAACATTTAAAACCTTCCTCCTAGAACTAGCTTAACCAAAATAATTTTATCCCCTTTATCTCCTAACTTGTACAACATTCTTTTAATACTCTTTGTCTATGAAGATACCTATACCATTTCGGTATTAATTATTCATTGTGTACCAAAGCTTATACTGCTAAAGTATTATCTTTATAGCCTTCTCCCCAACCTATTTGGTCTCCTAGAGATATAAAAATTTAATATGCCTCCTACACATAACCACACAAATCTCCACTAACTTACCATTAAATAAACCTATATTCTAAGGTGGCGTTTGGTATTGTGATTGTAAACACTTTGCGCTACAATTTAATTGGGTGCAAAGTGTTTACAATATTTGGTATTGACATTGCAGGCTGCAAAGTAAATTATACAAAAACTACCCTTTCAATAAAACGCCCAACCCTGTTGGACCTTCTCGACTACTCTGTTGTATCTCATCCTTGCGAACCTCATGAATCACTTTCCTTGCAGCTCTTCCATTGCAACCACTGTTCTAGAGCCTCTTGACTCTGTTGTTTCTTTTTTTTCCATCACAATCGTCGTCCCCATCTCTCTTTTCATCTCCATATTCCCTCTCTTTTCATCTTGCACATCGCTGAACCTCTCGTTGCCTTTCATCTCTGTCTCTCTTCGTTGTCACACTATTCAGTCTCTATTATATAGGTGAGTCTCCTCTCTAGTGAAGCTTTTCAAAATGCAAGATAATTTTGATTGATTTGGTTCCAATGCATGTTGAAATTGTTTAGGGTTGATGAAATTGAGTTTGAATTTGATTGAAATCATGTTTAAGGTTTTTGAAAATTGTTGGTGATTTTGGGTTTAGAGTTTCTGAAATTTAGGCTATTAAAATTGTAATAATGCTCAATCCCTAGTCTCAAATCAATTGTAGATTTCGGTGCTTAATGCACAAAACTGTATTTGATCCTATTTTTTCCTGATAAATTTTGTTTCTCTGTTTCTTTTTCCAGTATAAATATTAAACCAGCTACAGATTTTAGAGCCATACTAAACGCAGGTAGGTATAATGCTTAATATTTAATATCAGCTGCGGATTTTGGTGCTTAATACTACTCGATTCCTACCTAATAAATTTATGCATGAGGTAATAGCATAAATATTAAGCACGTAGTACTATAACCTTCTTGGAAACAAATAACCCAAGGGAAAAAAAAGCCATATTTCCACTAACGAAATGTTTGAAAAGGTTTAAAAATTGTTCTAATTATGTTGTATCATCAATTGAATTTTTCTACACACTCGCATACATTTAAAATGTTTAGTTAAATAACATTAGCTAAGAAGCAGTTTAATAGTTAAAGAATACAAAGTTTCTTGACTTAATATTAAATCTATAATAAATTATCTTTTGTTGATAAAAAAATAATTACTAAAGTAATTTATCTTCAAATTATTAGAGTTATACTACCAATAGAATGTGGATTCCCTTTCCGTACTTTTTTTAGGTTTTGTTTTTTTTTTTTTGCCTTCCTTTGGAATATAAATGCTCTATTCAATCTTAATAGACTAATATTTTTATAGATTCTTTTGTTAAGTTCTTGATTTAGATTTTTTTTTTTTTTAGATTACAGAGTAAGGGATTAATATGTTATGCTGGTAGATTTAGTAAGGCTAAGGTATATTTTATAAACAATTTCTAATATTCAAATATTAATTAGTGTTTTATTGAATTTCAATTTGTTTCATTTCCATTTTCTATTAAGCATTTTTATTGCTTTACTGCATCGAGAAAGGTTTTTCTTTCCCAAAAAAAAGTTTCTTGAATTAAATACAATAACAAGAACAAAAAAAAAAGAATCAAATAATTCTTTTTAACATCTATGGATTCCTACTGATAATATTTGATAAATTTTAAAGAATGAGATAGAAAATGTAAAGTAGACAACCATAGCCTATGCTTTGACAAACATTAAAAGAAAGAAATAGGGAAAGAAATAATGCACATGTATGATTCTCAAATTTAAAAACTGATTTGTAGCTTAGCTTTCTATTGCTCATTGCTATGAAAATGAAATGTAGCGTTTGGTGCATTGGCTTTCAAGTTTAGATTCTTGTAATTGATAAATAAGAGATAGCGAGCAATTTAAAGTGAATAAAAAAGGTTAGGGTGGCTCTTTATAGGTAGCTAAATAGTTAAATGTTTGTTTCTAATATTGTTTCTATAATTTTGTTAATTAGATATGGTAAAGACATACGTAGTGTTTGTTGGATACAGACGAGGCATCTACAATAGTTGGTCGAAAGCTCAAAGACAAGTTCATAGGTTTAGGGGAGCAATCCATCAATCATTTCCTACTAGAGCCCAGGTTGAACAAGTTTTTTTGGATTATTGGGGAATAAATGATTATCCTAATAGTGAAATATCAAATGTCGATGCTATTAGGCACCAAGAAATACTCTTAAATAATAAGAATGAAGATGTTTCTTCCACTTTTTATTAGTGCCACTTAACAATTACATTTTGTCTTGGTGTTATTTTAACCTTGATTTGTGTTCGTAATGGAAATTAGTGCAATTTTTTTTATGATACTATAATATGAGTTCTCTGATGGATTTTGTAGTATGATGATATTCAAACCTTTGTTAATTACATGCTGGACAATCTATTGATGTTGTTAGTAAATGATATGTGAAGTTCTTACTTGTGAGCAACTTTTTATTGAAACCTTTATTAATCACAAAATGGAAGGATTCTCCCAACAATAACATGTAATGTCACGCCCTCCTTCCACACGCGACTTTACCAAAAACCACAACAAATTTTTCACTCTTTACTTACCTTTATCTCCTCAACAGTTGGGCTGTGAATAGGCATTAGTCTCCTCATCCATACATACCTTACCATTCTTTTTCGTATCATACATACATGACATTCATATCATAAGTAAATTCATATACTTAAATATAATTACATCATTACATCCCCCATATTAAAACGTGTACATCACTGTGTTTATGCATTGTTCAGATACAAAAGAGTACGCATGTGTATACCTTTCGCTAGATGGGGAGTGGCAGCGGATCAAAGGAATGCAATACCCTGGTCGACTCGATCTACTGACGAGAATCTGTAGAGATGGGGGGAAAATGAATGGAATGAGCTATCAACGCGCTCAGTAAGGAAATCAGGCAAGCAAGTAGACATCCATATTATCTACTGAAAATAGTGTTTTGCCTTTTCTTCTCTCAATTCAAAAGCATGTTTAAAATATATATAATATAGTACAGATTTAAAATCCCATGTACTAAACACATGCTGGTTTATCAATCAGAGGCATTCATCCAAAACAGTGCATATTTAATCATTTAAGAATGCCTTTATATAAAATATGCCATTTACATTCAAAACACAGTAAATATGACATTTCTAATCACAACACAAATAAATTGGGTTTCGACCCATCCCTCAGGTCTACCCGTATCATAAAACACATGTGATATATGTAAGAGAGCCTCCCCGCCGAACAGAGCCTCCCCGCCCACTCTGGCTTAACGATGTTGGGCTTAAGGATCTTACCGTAAGAGAGCATCTCCGGACTATGTACATATCCTAACATGTGGTGAAATCCCAGGCAACACAGTACTCGGTGTGCGGGTTATCACTGCTATAACGGGAGGGGGGTCAGTCCATCACAACCGCCAGCTATCAACACTCTCCTCCATAACTCCACAACACAAAACATTGTACAATATACTCCATGCCACATGCACGGTACAACGTACACTCGTGGACCCATACATCATGGTCGAGGTGCCTGCCATAGGTCTTAGCCTCTCATACCATGGAAATACATCATAGTCGGGGTGCCTACCATAGGTCTTAGCCCTCATACTATGGAATCAATGCCACGTCTCTAAATCCACGTGAGAACATCTCAACAGTGTGACACTCAGTCTACACGGAGGAAATCGTCACGATTTTTCTAACATGTGTATATATCACGAAAAACTACAGTGCGCGTCTTGAGTGTGACACACAGTCAACACTCCGTCTCAAAACACTGTATATGCATGTCAAAATATCAACACTAGTGCGAGTAAACCTCCAGCACCAGGTCATGCATAGTTCTCATTACAAATCAAGTACGAGCAAATCGCTCAAGTACAATGTCATGTACAAATCATGAAAAATCGAGTGCGAGCAACGCTCCAGCACTCTGTCATGCATCTCATGAAAAACTCGAGCACGAGCTAATCGCTCCAGCACTCTATCATGCATAAATCACATAAAAACTGAGTACGAGCAACGCTCTAGTACTCTATCATGCATGTCAAATAAATGTAGTGCGAGTAAACCTCCAGCACTAATGTATGTGAAAAACATCTGAAATCAAGTGCGAGTTGTGCTCTAGCACGATTGTTTCCACATAATTCGGTAGATGGCTTTTTGAAAATAGGGATGTTTAAAATCATTAAAATCAACACTATAAAGTGTGCTTAGTTTACATCGACCTCAAAACATTAGCTCATCCACCTACTCTTCTGCTACACAGCAGTAAAAACCATTTAAAACATCATTTTCATGCTTTTTACAACTTTTCCCAAATTTCACTTTTTGCCTAACTAGGGGCAAAATCGTAATTTACCCATATCGGGTCCCTATAATTATTATAAATTTTCTCTGACCCTCAAACAATTTCAGTGAATGTAAAATCCAACGAAAATATGCACAGATATCTCTAGCTACTTGCAAGAGTCCCCTACCTCGGATCACGTCGTGTGACCTCTCTTCCTCTGTGCTGTCTATCTCGCAGTCCGGTCAACTCTCAATATGACTCTGGAGCTGCATTTAATCATTCACTGAGTTAATTACACTTTTTCTACTGTATTACACATTTAATACAGTTCATTTCACTTAAATGGGCCTGTTTACGCTTAATGGGCCTTAATCACGTTAATCGGGCCTTATCAATATTAAGTCCGTTCATCAGGGTCTATCGACTCATTGGGCTTATCAATACCCATTGGGCTTTATTCCAAGCTCTTTGGATAGCCCGTATATCATTTACGACATTTTATTCAATTTTTTGAATATTATTCACTAAATCTGAAATTTAATCCGAAATGCGTAAATTAAATCTTAAATACGCATAAATCACATAATTTGTTGTAAATGAGCTTTACTTACCCGAGATTGTGCGATGGTGCGTGAATCAGAGTTCGATCGGGCTTCCATTCGGAATTAATCGTCGAACTGCACAATTTCGTATATTTAACTCCAGGTCAATTTTCGATTAAATATAATTTAAATAAATTTATCAAAAATTAAATTGGTCACTTTTGACCTCATATCGACTTACCCGAAGTCCGGTGAAATCCCAAAAATTTTTCTTTTCCTTTTTCTTTCTTTTTCCTCTTTTTCCCCTTTTCTCCTTGGCTGAACCGGTCCGGTCCAGTTCAGCACAGTCACTTTCCACTGAACCGACCGACCGATTCAGGCTCCTTTCGCCGTTTCGACGTCGTTTGACCGGTTCTCCGGGAGCTGCTACCGCCGTTCGGTGCGCCACAGCCTGGGGAACGTTCGGCTGGGCTCGATCGGAGCCTAGCACCGCCGGTGGCCGCCGAAATCCTACTTTTCTCCGCGGCTTTCAACTCCGTCGATCTCCCTTTTCCGGCACCGGTGGGGCGCGTTACCGGTGGCTGGGAGGTCGCAGGGTTACGCTCTTCCTTTTCTGGCCGTTCACTGGCCGCTGGGGTCGCCGAATTGTGGCCGTCCGGTAGTCTCTCCCTTGCGTTGGTTGGCTCGCGTTTCCTCTTCCGTTTCTCTCTCCCCGCGTTTCTCTTCTGATTTCAATTTCGTTTTTTTATTTCTTTATAATATATTTTTAATATTATTTTAATCCTTAAAATAATATTAAAAATCCTAAAATATCCCAAAAATATCTCAAAATTTTTTATTAAATTCATTTAGTCCGTAAATGAATTTATCAGTCCGATTTTACCTTTTCGGTATATTTTTCCCCTATTTTCGGGCTCATTTTTCGAGATAAAAATTCAAAAAATATTAATTAAATTCATATCTCGATCAATTGGACTCGAAATTCAATATTTTCCTCGTTATTGATCAAGATCTCTCGATTTCATATTTTTTATGAAATTTTCTCATCGGATTTATATCGAATTTTGGTCATTTGACCGTTTTACCCCTGTACTTGCTCGGGGATCATTTTAACCCTTATATCGTTGTTATGTAGCTTACATGTATTTTTAATTTCTTAAATAGTCAATTGCATGTTAATAAATACTCTTCTTATGATTCAACTATGAAATATAACGTTCGTACATATAGGAATCATAAGGTACAAGCTACATACGTAAATCGAAAACTCGAGTCTGACAATCCTCCCCAACTAAAAGAATTTGGTCCTCCAAATTAGAACCAAATCAATCCTCAAACAACTGGGGGTGCTTCTCTCGCATCAAGCTCTCTAACTCCCAAGTAGCCTCCTCGGAAGTGTGATGCTGCCATAGTACCTTCACTAACCCGATAGTCTTCGATCTCAAAACCTTCTCCTTCCTATCCAGTATTCGAATCGGCCTCTCAACATATGACATGTCCTCACTGAGCTCCAAAGGCTCATAACTAATCACATGTGCCGGATCCGGGTGATACTTCCTAAGCATCGAAATGTGGAAGACGTTATACACGCCTGACAAATCTGGTGGCAATGCCAACCTATAGGCCTTATCTCCCACTCGATCGAGTATCTCAAAGGGTCCAATGTAGTGAGGACTCAGCTTACCCCTCTTCCCAAACCTCGCTATACCATTGGAAGGAGAAACCTTCAAAAACACGGACTCACCAACTGCGAACTCAAGTGGCCTACGTCTCCTGTCAGCATAACTCTTTTGTCGACTCTAAGCTGTCCTCAATCTCTCAACTATCAACCGGACATCCTCAGAAGCCTGTGTAACCATATCAGGAGCAAAAATCTTACGGTCATCCACTTCTTCCCACCCAATAGGGGAACGACATCTACGGCCATACAAGGCCTCATACGCTGCCATCCCGATACTTGAATGATAACTGTTGTTGTAGGCGAACTCGGCTAGAGGCAAATGATCATCCCAGGAGCCTCTAAAATCCAGCACACATGCTCTTAACATATCCTCCAGAGTCTGTATCGTCATCTCTGACTGACCATCTGTCTGAGGATGAAAAGTTGTACTCAAACTCAACTGGGTTCCCATGGCTTCCTGAAAATGTTCCCAAAAGTGGGAAGTGAAACGGGAATCCCTATCTCAAACAATGCTCACTGGAACACCATGCAACCTCACTACCTCGCGTACATACAACCCTGCCAATGTACTCAGAGTATCGGTAGCTCTCATAGCTAGGAAGTGGGCTGACTTCATCAGTCTATCAACAATTACCCATATAGCATCGTGATTCCTCCGGGTCCTCGGTAAACCCATCACGAAATCCATGGTGATGTGCTCCCATTTCCATGTCGGTATAGGTAGAGGCTGTAACAATCCTGCAGGTTTCTGATGCTCTACCTTCACCTGCTGACATACGAGACATCTCGTCACAAAATCTGCCACATCTCTCTTCATACCTGACCACCAGTACACCTTTCGGAGGTTCTGATACATCTTGCCACTCCCTGGATGCAACGTGTACCTCGATGAATGAGATTTTGACAATATCAATCTTCGGAGCTCTGGGTCCTCGGGAACACACAATCTACTTTTGTACTTCAGTAGTCCATCAGAACTCAACTTAAAATCCATTACTGTGCCCCTCTGCATCTGACTAATCACATCGATGCAATATGGATCAATCTGCTGAGCCTGTCTGATCCTGTCCAACAAATCTGGCTCTAAGCATAGACTTGCAATCATACAATCTGCATCTCTGTCCGAAGGCACAACTCCCAAACTGAGGTTAGCAAACTGCTCTAGCAGCTCGTGCTCCTTGACCATCATATACGATACCATCCCAAGGCTCTTCTTACTCAAAGCATCTGCTACAACATTAGCCTTACCCGGATGATAAAGTATCTCACAATCATAATCCTTCAGAAGCTCTAGCCATCTTCTCTGTCTCATGTTCAGTTCCTTCTGTGAGAATAGGTACTTGAGGCTCTTGTGGTCGGTAAAAATCTAAAATTTCTCACCATACAAGTAGCGACGCCATACCTTCAACGCAAACACTACTGCTGCTAACTCAAAATCGTGGGTCGGATAGTTCTTCTCATGGTCCTTCAGCTGTTTGGATCCATAAGCAACTATCCTCCCATCCTGCATCAACACACAGCCCAGTCCTTGATGTGAAGCATCGGTATATACTGAAAATCCTCCTGAGCTGGTAGGAATAGTGAGAATCGGAGCGGTGATCAATCGACTCTTCAGCTCCTGAAAACTCCTCTCACAATCCTCGTCCCACACGAATGCAACACTCTTCCGAGTGAGACGTGTCAACGGAGCAGCCAACTTCAAAAATCCCTCAACAAATCTTCGATAGTACCCTGCTAAACCCAAAAAACTCCTGATCTCGGTAACTGTCCTCGGCTGTTCCCACTGAACTACAGCCTCAATCTTGGATGGATCTACTGATACACCATCCCTCGACACTACATGTCCCAAAAATGAGATCTCTGTCAACCAAAAATCACACTTGCTGAGTTTAGCATACAACTGCTGCCCTCATAGAGTCTGCAATACAATCCTGAGGTGCTCTTCATGCTCTTCCTCGGATCTCGAATATACTAATATGTCATCGATGAATACAATAACAAACTGATCCAAATATGGCTTGAATACATCGTTCATCAAAGTCATGAAAGCTACGGGAGCATTCGTCAGTCCGAATGGCATAACTAGGAACTCATAGTGGCTATATCGAGTCCTAAATGCTGTCTTGGGTACATCTCCACTCTGAACTCTCAACTGATGATACCCAGACTTCAGATCAATCTTAGAAAAGACCTGCGCTCCCCGAAGCTGATCCAGTAAGTCGTCAATGCGTGGAATGAGATATCTATTCTTGATGGTAGCCTTATTTAACAATCTGTAGTCTATACACAATCGGAGGCTTCCATCCTTCTTCCTCACAAACCGAACCGGTGCTCCCCACGGTGAAACACTCGGTCTGATAAAACCCCTTATCCAATAGCTCCTAAAACTGACTCTTGAGCTCCTCTAGCTCAACTAAAGCCATGCGATACGGTGGTCTCGAAATAGGCTCAGTACCAGGCACCAAATCTATACAGAACTCCATCTCTCTGTTTGGTGGTAACCCTGGCAACTCATCCTGAAAAACATCTGGGTACTCACTGACCACAGGAATATCTACCAACTCCGGATGTACCTTATCCGTATCCACTACGTACGCAATGAAACCTTTAAGATATTTATCTCTCAGTCAGCAAACTATTTTTTTTGTTTATTAACAACATATTTATTTCTTTCATTTCTTCCCATCAAACTTTACAATAACTTTCGTAGGGTTAGGAAACATAACTGTCTTAGCATAACAATCTAAAACAGCATGGTTTGCAGATAACCAATCCATACTTAATATTACATCAAAGTCACTCATACTTAGCAATATTAGATTGGCTGTCATATCATTTTCCCCTACTCTTAACTTACAATCGTTATACACATGCTCAACTAGCTGACTGGAATCCATAGGCGTACTAATCAACATCATCATCTTTAAAGGAGTACGCTTTACTTGCTTTTCTAACTTACATGCAAATGATGGCGATACAAATGAATGTGTGGCACCAGGATCAATTAAAACATATGCTTCTAAATCATAAATCAGGATGTTACCTCGAATCATATCCGCAGAAGCATCAGCTGTGTCCTGGTCCAAAGCATGTACTCGCCCTCGACCCATCATCTGCTTCCCCTTCTCCTCTGCCGTCGCTCTACCTCTCTGAGCAGACGTACCAGCTGGAGCTCTATCATGCTCCCTGCCCTTCTGTGGGGCAGTCACATATGTCTCTAGGCACTCTCTAGCAATATGCCCCTGTTTCCCACATCGAAAACACACAACAGGGCTTAACGGACAAGGTCTACCGCCATGATGTCTACCACATCGGCTGCACTGATCAGTAGTAGGCCTCGATCCTCCAATCACAATGCCCTTCGTCGGAGCTATGGCCGGGTATGTAGGAGGTCTAACTGGTCACTCTCGCACCTCCTCTATCCGTGGTCCCTTACCGAAGAGTCTACTCCCTCCTCGATAACTGAACCCTCTATCTCTGGCCGACCTTTTCCTCTCTCTATCTCGACTCCGACTGAACTTCCCAAACTCAGAGAAATGCCTCTCATAATCTTGCTCACAAAGTTACGCTTTGCGCACTGCCTCATCATATATACCAATGTCTAGTGGTACCAATCTAGACCGCAACATCGATCTCAATCCGTCTACAAACCTGCTGACCTTCTTGGTCTCGCTGTACATGGTATCGGGATTATATCTCCCCAGAGCCAAAAATCTAGTCTCGTACTCATCCACTGTGAGACTCCCCTGGCTCAATCCCAAAAACTCAGCCTGCAGTTTACGCTGCGCAGTATCAGGAACAAACTGCCTCCTGAAGGCCTCTAGAAACATCTCCCAACTAATCTCAGCATGTCGGGCTCTCAATATCGGCCTGGTGGACTTCCACCAATGCTCTGTCATTCCCTTCAGTAGGAACGCAGCAAATGTGACACTCTCAGAAGTCGTACACTCAAAGAAATTGTACTTCTCCATCTCACTAATCCACTCCTCTGCACTAGCTGGGTCCTTGACCCCTCGAAAAGATGGAGGTCCAAGCTTTTGGAACTGTCGCAACAGATCCAAATCACACCCATATCCTCTACTAACCTAAACTGGTGGGGGTGTAGGAGTATCAGTAGTCTGTGGCCTCTGTACAGGCTGCGCAGGTGTATCAGGTGCAACTGCCTCCCCAGTCGCAGTCTCTACATCCTATCTCTGTCTACCTGGCAAAGTCTGTGCCAACAGCCCTACTATCGCCTCCAGGCTACGCTCTATCCTCGTGAAGCGTGCCTCGATACTCTCTGGTGCTTCAATGGGACTCTACGTCACCAAGTCAAATGAGGTCTCATCTCGGCTCTCAGGCCTACCTCTAGGGCCTTTAGCCCTACCTCTCGCCCCTCTACCGCGGTGGGTAATTACCATAAAGGCTAGATTTCTGCATTCACAAACATTAATTTGTCCAAATCCCATCTTGTATACACAATTGTAACTGAACAAAACACAGTGATATGGGAATGTACACTTTCCTAATTATTAATGCCTAGACACATCAGACCAACTACGCTCTGATACCACTCAGTCACGCCCTCCTCCCACACGCGACTTTACCAAAAACCACAACAAATTTTTCACTTTTTACTTACCTTTATCTCCTCAACAGTTGGGCTGTGAATAGGTATTAGTCTCCTCATCCATACATACCTTACCATTCTTTTTCGTATCATACATACATGACATTCATATCATAAGTAAATTCATATACTTAAATATAATTACATCATTACATCCCCCATATTAAAACATGTACATCACTGTGTTTATGCATTGTTCAGATACAAAAGAGTACGCATGTGTATACCTTTCGCTAGATGGGGAGTGGCAGCGGATCAAAGGAATGCAATACCCTGGTCGACTCGATCTACTGACGAGAATCTGTAGAGATGGGGGGAAAATGAATGGGATGAGCTATCAACGCGCTCAGTAAGGAAATCAGGCAAGCAAGTAGACATCCATACTATCTACTGAAAATAGTGCTTTGCCTTTCCTTCTCTCAATTCAAAAGTATGTTTAAAATATATATAATATAGTACAGATTTAAAATCCCATGTACTAAACACATGTTGGTTTATCAATCAGAGGCATTCATGCAAAACAGTGCATATTTAATCATTTAAGAATGCCTTTATATAAAATATGCCATTTACATTCAAAACACAGTAAATATGGCATTTCTCATCACAACACAAATAAACTGGGTTTCGACCCATCCCTCAGGTCTACCCGTATCATAAAACACATGTGATATATCATGCGAGACTCAATGGCTAAATGCAATCTATCTAGACTGTGTAAGAGAGCTTCCCCGTTGAACAGAGCCTCCCCGCCCACTCTGGCTTAAGGATGTTAGGCTTAAGGATCTTACCGTAAGAGAGCATCTTCGGACTATGTACATATCCTAACATGTGGTGAAATCTCAGGCAACACAATACTCGGTGTGCGGGTTATCACTGCTGTAATGGGAGGGGGGTCAGTCCATCACAACCGCCAGCTATCAACACTCTCCTCCATAACTCCACAACACAAAACACGGTACAATGTAGTCCATGTCACATGCACGGTACAACGTACACTCGTGGACCCATACATCATGGTCAGGGTGCCTGCCATAGGTCTTAGCCTCTCATACCATGGAAATACATCATAGTCGGGGTGCCTGCCATAGGTCTTAGCCCTCATACTATGGAATCAATGCCACGTCTCTAAATCCACGTGAGAACATCTCAACAGTGTGACACTCAGTCTACACGGAGGAAATCGTCACGATTTTTCTAACATGTGTATATATCACGAAAAACTACAGTGCGCGTCTTGAGTGTGACACACAGTCAACACTTCGCCTCAAAACACTGTATATGCATGTTAAAATATCAACACTAGTGCGAGTAAACCTCTAGCACCAGGTCATGCATAGTTCTCATTACAAATCAAGTACGAGCAAATCGCTCAAGTACAATGTCATGTACAAATCATGAAAAATTGAGTGCGAGCAATGCTCCAGCACTCTGTCATGCATCTCATGAAAAACTCGAGCACGAGCTAATCGCTCCAGCACTCTATCATGCATAAATCACATAAAAACTGAGTACGAGCAACGCTCTAGTACTCTATCATGCATGTCAAATAAATGTAGTGCGAGTAAACCTCCAGCACTAATGTATGTGAAAAACATCTGAAATCAAGTGCGAGTTGTGCTCTAGCACGATTGTTTCCACATAATTCGGTAGATGGCTCTTTGAAAATAAGGATGTTTAAAATCATTAAAATCAGCACTATAAAGTGTGCTTAGTTTACATCGACCTCAAAACATTAGCTCATCCACCTACTCTTCTGCTAAACAGAAGTAAAAACCGTTTAAAACATCATTTTCATGCTTTTTATAACTTTTCCCAAAGTTTCACTTTTTGCCTAACTAGGGGCAAAATCGTAATTTACCCATATCGAGTCCCTATAATTATTATAGATTTTCTCTGACCCTTAAACAATTTCAGTGAATGTAAAATCCAACGAAAATATGCACAGATATCTCTAGCTACTTGCAAGAGTCCCCTACCTCGGATCACGTCGTGTGACCTCTCTTCCTCTGTGCTGTCTATCTCGCAGTCCGGTCAACTCTCAATATGACTCTGGAGCTGAATTTAATCATTCACTGAGTTAATTACACTTTTTCTACTGTATTACACATTTAATACAGTTCATTTCACTTAAATGGGCCCGTTTACGCTTAATGGGCCCGTTTACGCTTAATGGGCCTTAATCACGTTAATCGGGCCTTATCAATATTAAGCCCGTTCATCAGGGTCTATCGACTCATTGGGCTTATCAATACCCATTGGGCTTTATTCCAAGCTCTTTGGATAGCCCGTATATCATTTACGACATTTTATTCAATTTTCTGAATATTATTCACTAAATCTGAAATTTAATCCGAAATGCGTAAATTAAATCTTAAATACGCATAAATCACATAATTTATCGTAAATGAGCTTTACTTACCCGAGATTGTGCGATGGTGCGCGAATCGGAGTTCGATCGGGCTTCCGTTCGGAATTAATCGTCGAACTGCACAATTTCGTATATTTAACTCCGGGTCAATTTTTGATTAAATATAATTTAAATAAATTTATTGAAAATTAAATTGGTCACTTTTGACCTCGTATCGACTTACCCGAAGTCCGGTGAAATCCCAAAAATTTTTCTTTTCCTTTTTCTTTCTTTTTCCTCTTTTTCCCCTTTTCTCCTTGGCTGAATCGGTCCGGTTCGGTTCAGCACAGTCACTTTCCACTGAACCGGCCAATCGGTTCAGGCTCCTTTCACCGTTCCGGCGCCGTCCAACCGATTCTCCGGGAGCTGCTGCCGTCGTTCGGTGCGCCACAGCCTGGGGAACGTTCGGCTGGGCTCGATCAGAGCCTAGCACCGCCGGTGGCCGTCAAAATCCTACTTTTCTTCGCGGCCTTCAACTCCGTCGATCTCCCTTTTCCGGCGCCAGTGGGGCGCGTTACTAGTGGCTGGGAGGTCGCAGGGTTACTCTCTTCCTTTTTCGGCCGTTCGCTGGCCGCTGGGGTCGCCGAATGGTGGCCGTCCGGTGGTCTCTCCCTTGCGTCGGTTGGCTCGCGTTTCCTCTTCTGTTTCTCTCTCCTCGTGTTTCTCTTCTGATTTCAATTTCGTTTTTTTATTTCTTTATAATATATTTTTAATATTATTTTAATCCTTAAAATAATATTAAAAATCTAAAAATATCCCAAAAATTCTTATTAAATTTATTTAGTCCGTAAATGAATTTATCAGTCTGATTTTACCTTTTCGGTATATTTTTCCCCTATTTTTGGGCTCATTTGTCGAGACAAAAATTCTAAAAATATTAATTAAATTCATCTCTCGATCAATTGGACTCGAAATTCAATATTTTCCTCGTTATTGATCAAGATCTCTCGATTTCATATTTTTAATGAAATTTCCTCATCGGATTTATATCAAATTTTGGTCATTTGACCGTTTTACCCCTGTACTTGCTCGGGGATCATTTTAACCCTTATCTCGTTGTTATGTAGCTTACATGTATTTTTAATTTCTTAAATAGTCGATTGCATGTTAATAAATACTCTTCTTATGATTCAACTATGAAATATAACGTCCGTACACATAGGAATCATAAGGTACAAGCTACATACGTAAATCGAAAACTCGAGTCTGACATGTAATGATGGCCATTGCCATACCTTTATGTATAGAGATTCAAAACATATTTCACTTGGTTAAGTTTGTGTTAGAGATTGTGGTTTTTTCATTCAATATGAGAAAGCGTAAAAGGGGCAGTGGTACTAGTTATGAGAGACGAGTCATTAGGCAATTGAATTTTAGAATGATAGTGTTTGATTCTGATTTGACATGTGTTGAAAAGATTACAATGGATAAGCACTATTTCCATAAACTATGTAATATGCTTCAAACCATTGGTAAACTTGCACCAACAAAAAATATGAATGTTGAGGAAATGGTTGCTATATTCTTGTACATCATGCGAAAAATAGAATCCTTAAGTGAGAATTTGTTAGGAGTAGAGAGGTCGCGAGTAGGCAATTACTGTGGTATTAAATTCGGTACTAAGGCTACATTCAGTTTTGTTAAAGAAGCCAGAGCATGTAGTTGAGAATTCAATGACCTTGATGTAAATGGTTTAAGGTAATGTATCAATTTGCAGAATTTTTTACGTCCATTCAGTAAAATGTAGGATGAAACTAATCAATAAAATGTGTATGTCAATTTTTTATTAGAAATAATAGAACTGTTTAGATGCATTAGATAGGACATATTAAAGTCAAGAGGTTCATAAGCCTAGATATAGGACAAGAAAAAATGAAATTGCCATAAATGTCTTAGAGGTCTATTCACCAGATATGCAGTTGATATATATCTTTCCTATATAAGAAGGTTTTGCCACAAACTCTAGGGTTTTTCGAGATGCAATCTCTAGACAGATTGGGTTGAAAGTGCCTAAAGGTATGAAATTATAATCAACATGATGAATGTTTTCTCACATTGTAAAGGTTTACCTCAGACTTAATTTGCTTGTTTTAACCATAGGTTTTATTACTTATGTGATGTTGGGTATACTAATGGACAAGGATTTGTAACTCCATGTAGAGGGCAAAGGTATCATTTAAGCAATTGGAGACATAATCACACCCCTCGATCAAAAGAAAAGTTGTTTAATTATAGACACTCTAGTGTCAGAAATGTTATTAAGAGATATTTTACGTTCCTGAAGATGATATGGGCAATACTTCGAGAGAGGTCGTGGTATCTAGTGAAAACAAAGTGTAAAATAATTTTTGCATGTGCTTTGTTACACAACCATAAAGAAGGGAGATGTCAGTTGGTCCACTTGAGGCTGAATTCTCATATGGATTTGTTGAATATAATCAAGATGTTAACACCATCGCATTCTTCAAGTCATCTCCTACATGGAGAAATTGGAAAGACAACTTAGCACAAGAGATGTGGAATGATTGGTTTGCTTCAAGGAATCGCAATTAATCTATGTCATACGCTATTGTGTTGTGTTTAAATTCGAACTATCTAAATGTGTTGTGTTTGTACGATTTCTCATAAATGGTTTAGGGTTGTAATTGAATTTGGATTGTTTGTTAGTGATGTTTATTTCCATTCAAACTATTTAAACTAAACACTTGTAACAATTGTTTATTTTTGAATGTTTGTTTCTTTGGGTGAATGTATTAGTGTTACTTATAGCATTTTCTTTAAACCATTTTTTTATCTAGTTTGCTTGTGTAACAGGTTAATGGATGGTGAATTATCCCAACGTGCTGCAAACAGAAGGTCCACTCACTAGTGAACAGTAACTAAGGATGCTATTTTAATGGACTATTGTATAGATCTTGTCAACTACAGTGGCTGGAGTAAAGACAACAACACATTCAAGGCTAGATTGACAGAATTTGAGAAATGGATAGTCGAAAAAAATCCCTAATTGTGACATCAAAGGAAACCTTCACATTAACTCCAGGATGAGAACGATTAAATCAAAATACAGGTGGGATGAGGAGAAAAAGTGTGTAACTGGTAAGGTTGGTTAAAGGTATTACAAATGCTTAAATTAATTGCAGTTCATATATTTTTCAGATATTGATTATTTAATTAAAGAATATGCATGACTTTGAATTGAATTGCAGGGTCATCTTGGAGCAGCAGGACTAAGAAACAAGCCTTTCTCGCACTTTGACAAGTTAGCCCTCGTTTTTGGCAAGGATATGGCAACTGGTTTAGTCGCAAAATTGAGAATACAAATGCTAAATGAGCAAGGCTTGAGGATATGAATCTTGAAGCTGATGTAGGTGAAAATGATGCCTCCACACTAGTGGAGGAACAGTCTGTTGGTACTTAAAGATGTTTAGTTTACAATGCTAATAGTAATGTTACTCACACTAGAAACAAGAAAAGAAGATCTGGAGATTCTCATACGGAGACACTTGTAGGAGCATTAATTCAGAATGACTAGCCTTTATACCGTATGTGAGAAAGTGAGTCAATAGGTTGGTAAGTTAGTTGACTGCTTTCAATTTATAGCTAATGATGTTGTTGGAAGGATGAAAGTGATGAATTTAATATCAGAGCTGAAGGATGATGTAGAAGGACTGAGGGAAGATGATATAGTTGAGATTACAAAAATCATCCTCAATAGCCCGACATAGGTTGATGTTTTATTCTCATGTTCTAATGAAAGAAGACAGCTCTATGTGAAGAAGTACCTTCATCAAGTTCGTGGGTTATGAGACAAAGGGGTTTGAGCTTTGGATGGTTTTATTAAGATGATTATGACTTCTTAGTATAACTTTATGGATTATTATGTATGAGGATATGCTAGTAAGACTTAGTTGTATTATTATGAGTGATGGATGATTATGACTCTATGGATTATCATGTATGAAAATATTTTGTTAAGATTTATATGAATTATTATGACTTTCATGGATATTTTAGGTAATTATCATGTATGAAAAATATTTTATTAAGACATGTGAATTATTATGACTCATGGATGTTTTATGTAATTATCATGTATGAAACATATTTTATTACGAGGTAGATGAATTATTATGACTTTGAAATTTAATATTTTATTATATACATTGTCTTTCTTAACTTTATCAATGGAGGTATTAATTAATTATTTACTTTGTAATACAAAGATAATGTTTCTTTTTTATTTAAGTGAAAAATGATTTGGTGAATTTTTTTAATTATTTATATTTTAATATAATAATTTGACGTTTTCTTAAAAAAATTGTATGATTTTGTTTAAAAATTAAATGGTTTGGTGCATTTTCTAATTCTTTATCTTTTAGTATACTAATTAAATTTTAAATTAATACTAATATATAGAAATTAGGAATTATAAATGATAAGCATATCAGTAATATAACTTTATATATTTACAGTTTCATTTGGTAATTAAATTTTTAATTAATTTCATTATCAAAGTTGTTTTTATAGTTAAGGGTATTTTTAGAATTTGTCACTACTTTCCTAGTAAAGTGAGTGTATACGAAACACTATAAAGTTACTTTATCAACAATCACAGAAAACTGTTTTCCCAGTAATCACTTTACGCTGCAATCACTTTCCCAGCATTGCACCAAACATGACCTAAGATCCTAAAGTAAGCTCATCATTATGGACTAAGTTTTTTATCCATCCTTGTCCATTATGGTGTGGGAATCTTTGCCTACTTGACATCACATCCAAGCGTCGATGTGGTACATCACTTTCAGGCAACGACCTTGTAACCCTTTCATATTTTTCACTTCACTGGAGCTCCGATGCAGTGTGTCGCTGAGTAACGGATGCCCCAATGAATTTTATATAATAGTTCATCTCATAAAAATTGGACGAGTTTTAAATAATTGATTGTCCAAACCTACCGTCAACCCTCATTCTTTATCTAAACTTGGGATCGACTGCATTCAAGACAAGCAGAGTTAGAAGATTTTAATTTATGATAAGATAAATGAGGAGATATTAAATAGGAGAAGGATTTTTAATGGCTGGCTATGGATAAGAGTTTTAATGGAATACTTCAAGATAAAGATAAGGATAATGATAAGACAAAGGAGGAATCAGCTAATAAGATGATTCTTAAGGAGATAAAGCTAGCAATAAAAGACTTTTATTTTAAGTATATCTTTTGTAATATCAAGCTTATAAATAGGCTTATTTGGGAGACTATGGCAAAGAATTTTGAAGGAGTAGGATTCAAAGATCTTGAGTTGTTTACTAATGCTTTATTAGTTAAATAGGTTTAGAGAATGTTATATGAAGAGAATGTTTTATGGGTTAGAGTTTTAAAAGCAGTGTATTTCCCCAATACTGATGTGTTGAGTGCATAAAGGGTGGAAAGGCTTCATGGGTGTAGAGCAATCTACTTGTAGGATGTGATTTGTTAAAGAAGGGTATTTTTTTAGCAGGTGATGGACGAAAGTAAGTTCTCGATATAGAGAGATAGATGGTTACCAGGTTTGCCTGACAAGAAGTTGAATGTGCTTAATACTTCTATTATTGATCAATCTGAGGAAGTGAGTAATATAATAGATAAGATAAACAGTTGTTGGAGGTTAGAGAATATAGCATGTTGGTTAACAGAAGAGGAGAAGAAGGCCATAATGAATATTCCTATTGCCAAGAGGGGGGGCAAGATCGATTGATCTGGCCTTTTTATTATAATGGAAATTATTCTGTTAAAAGTGGGTATTGTAAGTTGGCTTTGCAAAGAAAACAAATAAAGTTGGTATCATCAACTTCACATTATGTAGAGGAAGTGGTTTGGAAATCCATATAGAAGTTGAATATTTCAAGGAAGATAAAAGTTTTCATTTGGAAAGTTTGTGGTAATGATATTCCAGAAAAATGGTTTCTTAGGAAAAGAAAGATAATGGATTGTCCTATATGCTAGATTTGTCATCAAGAGGAAGAGTCTGTAAGACATATGTTGTTAATGTGTCATTGGGCAAGAAGAGTTTGGTTTGCAGTTTGTAATGGTCTGAAAATAAGTTCTGAAATATATTAACTTTTGATAAATGGTAGTTAGATCTACTTAATTCTTTTAATGATGTTATAGGCAAGAAATGATGGTCAAGATTGCTTCTACATGCTGATATAATTGGAAAGCTTGGTATGAGGCTTATCTTTTTAAATCTTAAGGCTGCCGTAAATTATATCTAGAGAGCTTTTTTTAGGTAATTTAATGGTTTGAGATTAATATGACAGCTTTGTTGTGCCAAAAAGGTATAAGGCTTCTTCAATGGTGGATCAACCTTTTCCTCATTGGATTAACTTGCAAAACAGAAGGTCTACTGAGGTTGTTCCTTGTGGAACTTGCTCTGATGCCTAAGTTGTAAGAACATTTGAAAATATTTCAGAGTAACAAAATAGTTCAAGTCCCCCTTAGCTTACAATGAGACCTCTTTTTATAGTGCTCAAATCTCCTTTAGCATAATCCCCACACCCTTGTTTCATGGGGCTTAATGTCGAAGTGGGTGGTTATGGAGATAATGTGAAGTTTCCTCATATATTGGTGGGAAGTGGTAGTTTGTGAATGGTTATACTTTATGTTTATGACCCATATCATTGGGGCATTAACATAATGCCCTGTAGCGAATGGCAATTAAAAAATGATAAGTGTTCGCTATAGACCTTTCATTGCTCGTTTTGCATTCTGAGGGTTGTATCCCAAGGTAAGGAGAAGTCTAAGGTTGTGAGCGAGCATGAATATAGGACATTAGCACTCAAGTCACCGGTGAATGGAAGCTTATGATATTAGCATTAAAGCTTTAAGCGATTGGAAGAATAAGAAATTGGCATTTAAGCCATGGACAAATAGGTGCCAAAAAGGGTGGCGCTCAAGCCACAGGCGATTAAGTGCCCGAGATACTAGTGCTAAGGCCACAAGCAAGGAAGTACCAATGATACTGGCGTTAGGGCCACTAGCGAGCAAGTACCGAAAATACTGGCGCTAAGACCACAAGCCGGTAAGTATCAAAGATACTGGTGCTAAGGCCTTTAATGAGCTATTGTCTAAGATACTGGTGCTAAGGCCTTTAAGCGAGCAGTTAAACTTCTATGCATTTTTATTTTTACTAGGCATTACAAATTGTTAAATGATTGAAACACATGGAACTTAATGATGTAACATAGCTTAATGGCAAGTAAATAAAAACATACTTCAGATGGTGGGAGCCATTATATAGACATCTGTCTTTCAGTTTTGCACGTCTAGACTTGATTTGGGGTTCATTTGATCATCTGCTCGCCTCTGATTTATTTTTCTTCTACTAAATGATTGGCTTTTTGAAGAACTTCATGTTATGCCATTAGCGTTTCATCACATAAGGAGTAGTGCACATGGTCACAAGCACGCTAGCTTGGAATGCTGGGATTGTAAAACTGTCGTTGGGGTCCTTCACTTCAACATAGAAACTAATAAATCTACGTGTGTAATCCCTTAAGCTCTCTTTGGGCCTTTGAACTACTGACATCAGACAAGCAGAAATCCTCCTTTGCTTTTTGTTAGCAAGTAAGTACACAATAAATAGTTTACTTAGTTGATCAAAACTAGTAATAGAGTTAGGCATAAGAGAATAAAACCAAAATCTAGTGATACCTCTCAATATAGTTAGAAATGGTCTACTCTTGATTGCATCATTGGTGTCATACAAGTTGAGGGTGGCCTCATACCATAAAATGTGGTCTTGCGGGTTCGCTGTACCATCGCACTTCTCTTTCAATACTCAGAAATGATGATCACCTAAAATAGTGAACCAACTCCTATTTTCCTCTTTTCATCTCCTTAAGCTCTTCATAGATAGCGTTCAACTTTTTAAGCATAGAAAGACTAGACTTCCCATGGCCATCTTGGTCCTCTTGGTCATGGCTAGTCTTGAAGAATTGACACTCCTTTCTTCCATTTTTCTCCTTCCTGTTGGGGTCACATTGTCTCTTTTGTGGTTCTTAGCGTTTAACAAAGAGAGGGTTATTTAGGTGAGTATTCAGCTTGGTTAGGGGAACTGTGTGGTGTTGGGTGATCAGTGACTCCATTATCTGGGTGTAGTGAGCCATGCTAGCAGCTCAAGCCTGGTTTTGGGAGAGCAAGTGGTTGTACTGCTCCATTGACACTGTCACGACCTCAATCTGTGACTTACCAAAAATCACTACAAATTTTTTCACTTTTTACTTACCTTTCTCTTCACCAACAGTTGGGCTGTAATTTGGCATTAGTCATCTCATTCATACTCACTTTATCACATCATACATACATGCCATCATAAATATCTATTGATTGTATGTACATTTTTCTCATAAGTAAATTTATTTACTTTATCATAATTACATCCCTAATATTACAAACATGTACATCACTGTGCTTATACATTGTTCAGATACAAAATAGTACGCGATAGGTATACCTTCAGCTAGATGGGAAATGGCAGCGGACAAAAAGAATGTTATACCTCAGTCGGGCTCACTCTACTGCGGATGATCTATAAAGAGAGGAAAATAAAGGGGGATGAGCAAACAACGCTCTCAGTAAAGAAATCAGGTAAGTAAGTAGACGTTCACGCTATCTACTGAAAATAATGCTTTGTCTTTCCTTCTCTCATCTCAAAAACATGTAGCAAAATTGATATAATAGTAGTACAGAATAAATCCCATATACTTGAAATCATGTTGAGTTATCAAATGTAGGCATTCATGCAAAACAATGTATTTTTATAAAATTCGTAATGCCTTTATATCAATCATGCCCTTTACATATAAATCACAGTAAATATGGTAGTTCACAATACACACAATTTGTGAGACCCCGTATAGGTTTAACCTTATATATATACATGTAAGTGAATTCATAAGTATGGTGATATACTTGTAATGTGAATTATATGTAATGTAAGTCCATAAGTTTAATGCACACACATGTAATAGAAGTTGTGATTGTACGTACAAATTACATTATATATAAATATGAAGAAATGGACTTAAACATGGGAATGATGTGAGTGAAATGGAATATGAGTAGTGTGGTAAAATGGAAGGAAGATTTGCATAATTTGTGCACTTCCATTTGGTTTATGTTAAGCACCTTTGGGTATACAAAGATTTCTCATAAGTTTTAATATGTACTAAGTGTGATTGGATGCCATTTTCAAGTCTCAATGAGGAATGAATGAGGAAATGACTATGGCAGCAAATTAAGGAGGTTTTGAAGGAAGTTGCTGCAGAAAACTACAGTAAAATCTGAAAATATGAATGACAGATCGATCTCATGGGATGAGAGATCGATCTGGAAGAGCCAGAATGCTCTTATTTGAGCAATGGTATAGGGCAGATCGATCTCCAAGGGAGCAAGATCGATCTCCAAAACATTCTGTAAAATGCAGATCGATCCTTAAGGGAACATATCGATCTCTTTAGCTCTCTGTTTGGAGAAGATCGATCTTAAGTTTCGACAGATCGATCTCATGCTTAAAATGTCGTGAAAAAGAGGGATTTAAAGGCATCAGATCGATCTCTTCTTAGAGCAGATCGATCTCATCAAGCTCAATCTATAAATAGGAGCAGTTAGATCTGCAGACTTCAGGACAAAACCATTTCTTTTCATTTTAACTCAAAAAACCTAGCTTTCTCACTCTTAAATCCAGTCGTTTTCAGTAAGATTTGAGGGAAAGCTATTAGAGACAAGTTGTTCACATCAAAGAGAAGAACAACATAGTTGGGAGGCATTTTCCCCATTTGTTAGATTTAAGCAACAATGTGCATTTCTATTGGAGCAAGGAGGAAATCAAGGTAGGTGAGTTTCTAATGCAAATACCCAAGTATATTTGTTTGGATATTAATGTGGGAAATGATTAGTATGCATAGAAATGATAGAAACTACCTAGAAAGTAAAGAATCCACCATAACCTAGAAATGGTCTAGTGTGAGAAAGTGGAATGTAGAAGTATTAATGATGAATGAGTTATCTTAAGAGGATGATTGTGTTGTGGGTACGATTTGGATGTGTTGATATTGGGATAAATTGTGAGATTTACCATAAGGGGTAAAATGTATATTTAAAGTATTGAATAAATGCTTAGTTGAAAAAGTGTTAGAAACGTTAACTCAAGTGCTTGATGGGTGAATTGCAGTTCCCGATGATACACCGAAACAAGTCGAGATAAGAACGCGAGAAGCATAAAGGAGGACAGTTGCACACAAGTAAATCGAGGTAAGGGACTGTGTGTTAGCTATAGAGATGTTTGTGCGTATTTTACGGTAATTTTGTAGATATAATGCTAGAATTAGTACGATACTACGATTCTATGAAATGATATGGAAGCATTAAATGTACTATGATATATATGTATTGAGAAATGGGATGGGGTAAGGATATAGCATGATATGAATGTTTTCTCAATTTTTGTATCGATATTGGTGATTGAGAAATGATGATGATAGGTTGGCTAATTTTACATGTTTTAGCATGAAGAGGCATGTTGCATAAATAAACATGTTTTGAGTTTTAAAAAGAGAAAATAGCCATCTATCATATTTGAGATGAGATTTGGTGTTGGAGCTCTAGCTTAACTCGTTTTAATGACTTTGACTATGCGCTGGAGTGTTAGCTCGCACATGTTTCTATGCTTTTGATGTGCCGTGCTGGAGTTTAACTCGCATGATGGTTTTGAGAAAGTGCTGGAGCATTGCTTGCACCTGTTTTTAATGAGTTGAGGTAAACCTGGGGGTTTGGGACTCAAAGGGATGCCAACCGATGACCTTTGAACGAGTTGGGCCTTAACAATACCTCGTACCGTGCTGGAGCCTTGCGATGACTGTGTGTCACGCTGCTTGCTCGCCTGGTATATGAGACATGGTTCAGGATGAAAAGTCCATCGGAGTTGGAGTACGGACTTGGGTCCACAGTTGTACGTAGTACTGTGTAGTTGTCCGTTGGTATACTATGTACCGTGCTGGGTGCACGTGAGTACGAGTATCGCGTAGAAGACAAGTGGCGTACCTTATACCATGAGTATATGAGGAGATGTGGTTGATTGAGATGAGCCGGAGTGTAGGACTGACCTATCCCCCTTTAGGTAAAGTGATGCCCTGTGCATACCTGATCAGTGAGGCCTGAGATCACTGACTATGGTCATATGTCGTGGATATTTGATTGCCGAAAATTCCATGCCTGTCTCAGAGATTAGAGAAACAGAGACAATCTCAGAAAAGAAAGAGATTTGAGGAAAAGAAATGTTTGAGAGAGTAAAGAGATTTTGTGTTTTGATAAATCTCTGATTTAAACATTTGTGCCATGAAGGTATTTTTTTTATGAATCATGTTTTAAAATGGAAGCATGACATATATGATTTACATGAAAATGCAAATGAGAAATGTATGTTTAAAAGCATTTTCATATAATATTTCTATTTATAATGAAAACATGGTTTTGGTTTATACATGCATGGGCTGTGTAGGTAGTACGGTATCTACCCACTAGCATTCATTTCCTTACTGAGCTGTGGTTTGCTCATCCCACTATTTTTCCCCCTCCAGGTACTGAGAAGTAGGAGAGCGGTGGTCTCTAGATTTCTTTTTGAGTTGGATAGCTCCCGCCAGTTGTAAAGGTATAAGAATTATATACACACGTGTATTTTGTATCTATCTTGATGTATCGCACAGTTATATCTAAGAAATGTAACAGTTTTATGGGGATGATATGTAAAGATATTATTATACAATTAATTTTGCATATTTACACACCTGGAGTGTGAATTAAATTTTAAATATTTTCGCTGTAAATTCAAAGAACTTTAGTAATTGCATCGCCTCACAGCCCAACCGTAGTAGAGTAAGTATGGATAAAGGACACCCGGAAGTGGGGTGTGACACAATCATCGATTTTTCGACTTATCTCTCTCAGGTCTAACCGTATCATGAAAACAAGTGGTATATCATGCGAGACTCAGTGGCTAAATGCAATACTCTCCTAGACTATGACCATATCCTATAATGGTGAAATCACAAGCAACACAAATCTCGGTGTGTGGGTTATCACTGCTGTAATGGGAGGGGGGTCAGTCCATCACAACCGCCAGCTATAAACTCCTCAACTTCACAACTCCACCACACGGTACAGTGTACTCCATGCCACTCGCATAGTACAACGTACACCTGTGGACCCTCTCCTCATGGTTAGGATGTCTGCCATAGGTCTTAGTCCTCACACCATGGAAATACATCATAGTCGGGGTGCTTGCCATAAGTCTTAGCCCTCATATTATGGAAATAATGTCACGTCTCTAAATCCACTTGCGAACATCTCAACAGTGTGACACTCAGTCTACACGGAGGAAATCGTCACGGTTTTGCTAACATGTCTTATATATCACGTAAAACTATAGTGCACGTCTCGAGTGTGACTCACAATCAACACTCCGCCTCTTAAACACTGTATATACATATCAAAATATCAAACACTAGTGCGAGTAACCTCTAGCATTGGGTTAATGCATAATTCTCTTTTCAAATCAAGTACGAGCTATCACTCTAGTACTATATCATGTATAAATCATGAAAAGTCGAGTACGAGCAATGCTCATAGCACTCTATCATCTAAAACTGAGTATGAGCAAAGCTCCCAATACTCTATATGCACTGAGTACGAACGATGCTCCTAGTACTCTCACATGCATAAAATCGCATTTAAAATCTAGTACGAGTATATACTCCAGTATTTTATGATGCATATCTCAAAATATAGTGCGAGTATTCTCTAACACTTGTGGTTTTCATACAAAACCAAATAGATGGCTATTCAAATCACATTTCACATAAGGAAATTAAATAAGCACTCAAATGTGCTATTTTCGCATATACATGAAAACGTTAGCCATTCTATCATGTAGCTCATGCATTTTAGGTCACAACATGCTTCTAAGGTGGTTTCACCCTATTTTTGGATAAGATCACACTTTGTCTCATTGGTTCCTATCACATAACATGTCTATTCAGGGAATTCATATAGAGTATAATATCAAAACTATAATTCAAATATATGTGTAGCCATCTCTAGCTACTTACAAAATTTCCTTACCTCGGATCACGTTAAGTGACCTCACTTCCTCAGTTCTGCTCACTCTTGCAGTCCGATTAGTTTCCACAATAATTTTCGAAGCTGTTATAATCATTGGCGTTAGTATATCTCTATATACTCATTTCACTTGCCAAATCTCTACACTCTACATAAATTTCATGAACTTCTTCCAATATGGTATAAAATCACATTTTCACATAACTATCCTCATTTCTCCTTATTTCCAAGTTATGCATTTCATAAGATTACTTTAAAATCTTTCATACATGCATATTCTACCATCAAATCAATGTTAACTCAATTTCCTCATCATTTTCTCATTTTCATGCCAAAACTAGGTCATGGTGATTTTTCATTCTCCTTTCATTTCCAACAAATCATATATACACCAATAACCTCATCAACACATCTAGTTTAACATATATCAACTTAGTGTATTAAATATTACCTAGCTAAAATTTCTTTCATTTTTCACCAAAATGGTAAAATCCTCCTTGCTCCTTGAGCTCTTGATTTCAATCCCTTGTTTCCAAGTATGTTGCTCTCTTCTTGCTAAGAACAATTTTGCTCAACTCTATCTCACTCAAAACTGATCACAAACTGAAGTTTTTTAGTGTTTTTTTGGCTAGGTTACACTTTTGCTCTTGAATGGAATAGTAACTCTCGTGCAAACTGAAGTGCAGAAGCCCAGTATTTATAGAATTGTCTCATGAGATCGATCTGCTCTCCAATGAGATCGATCTGCCCTGCACTTTTTCCCTTCGAAATCGACATTTCAAACTTAATGAGATCGATCTGCTCCTAGCATGAGATCGATCTGTACAACACAGAACCTTAATGAGATCGATCTGCTCTTCAATGAGATCGATCTTCTCCAAGTCAATAGCTTAAGGAAATCGATCTGGCCCCTCTAGGATCGATTCCTTCTTCACAGAATGCTTAGCAGATCGATCTAGCCCCATAAGAGATCGATCTGACATGTTCCATCGCTCAAATAAGAGCATTTTTGGCTCTTCTAGATCGATCTCTCATCCAATGAGATCGATTTCTCATTCATATTTTTCAAATTTTACTGCAGTTTTCTGCAGTAACTCATACCAAACTTCATAGATTTTGCTACTATAGTCATTTTCTCATCCATCCACCTTTAAGGCTTGAAAATGATATCTATTCATACCTTATACACATTAAAACTTGTGTGCATTCATTGTATAGCCAAAGGTATACAATATAACTCAATTGAAAGTATAAAACTCATCCCATTTTACTTAACTACTCAAAACTTAAAATATTCCTATTTCACTCATGGAATTATCCCTCGTACACTTATTCTATGCTTATAAACTTGTATGTATTCATTCCGTACACATTTACAAACTTCACATATACATTCCTTATGATTTTCATTATTTGTGACTTATATACACATAACAAGGTCATAAATGTTACATATACAAAATTATGGATATTACAGACACTGTTTAAAGAGATGTGTCATTTGTGGCTGTCCTACTAGAATTTGTGTTTGCTAGTTTGTTTGAGAGCTTAATATGGTTGCTTCTTCGAGTTTCCATAGATGGTGCAAAAATGTTGATACCAAAAAGGTATGAGACTTCTTCAATGGTGGATCAACCTACAAACAGAAGGTCCACCTAGGTTGTTCCCAATGGGACTTACTCCGATGTATAAGTTAGTAAGAGTCTTTGAAAATATTTTAGAGAGATAAGAGAGTTTGAGTCCCCTGAAGTGATTAGATCTCTTTTGGCATGATCCCCACACCTTTGTTTCATGGGACTTAGTGTGAAAGTGGTTGGTTATGGAGATAGTGGGAAACTTTCTCATATATTGATGGGAAGTGGTAGTTTGTGAGTGGTTATATCTTTATGTTTAGGACCTATGTCATTGGGGCACTAACGTCTATTTCAATTAACGACTAAAGAAAGATAAAAATAACGGAGCTTATTATTCTTGAGTTTAGGGTGGATAATAGCCTTTTAATTGAAAGCTTCTTTGATTATTCTTGTTTGCAATTCAATTTAATTCTATCTTTTCTTTAATAGTATAAAACTTTTGAAAATCTTCATTCTAATTTATTTGTTATTTTATAAGGATTGAAATCAGTAGCCAATTGATTATTTTCAATTTCTGTAAAATTGACCTTTATGTACTTAATCTACAAATTTGTTAAATAGAGTGATAATTTAGTACATAAGCACGCATCACCACCTTTTCAAACTCAATTTTTCATATTTATAGAGCTCAATGATTTTGTTTTTCAATAAAAAAATTTAATTATTATTTTTATACACTAGTTGAAAAAGTTTACTTCCAACTGGTAACTGTGATACATTTTGCTAGCTTATTTATTTATTTATTTATTATTTTTTAATAATTTTAAGAAATATATCCATTTATAAATATTTTTTAGGTTATAATCCATTTATAAATCTAAGTTCAAGAGTAAAAAAAATTCTCTAGAAAAAAAAAGGTTTAGCTATTAAGCATTCATTTTTTTTTTTTACAATCAATTGAATTTTTATATTTCAATTTTTATTCAATTGAGTTCTTTTATGAACGAAAATTAATATATTCATATATGATTTCGGTTACACGTGACTAAAAACTAAAAACATAATAATTTTCGTTATGAAAAGAATTCAATTAAATAAAAGTTTAAATATAAAAATTTAATTGATTGAAAAACATATAAAAAATTAATTACTAAATTCTTTTTCTCTCGAGTACATTTTGAATTCTTTTATCTAAAATCTAAAAATTGATGAATTCTCAATTTAAGAATTGCCATGAGTAACAGGATGGGCGGGTAGGGCAAGGTGAGCGCTACCCGAGCAAGGTGACCTCCTCTTAATAAAACTCCCGCTCGAATTCAAAACAAAAATTTCAAAAGACAAATGCAGACCGGAGGTCAATCACTTCATCCGAAAAAGGGAAACCAATACTGAGAGAGCAGGAAATGGAAGACGCTCAACTGCTCCGCAAAATTGCCAAAATCTTCGACGAAGCTAAAACATCGAACGCTACCCATCAACGCAAGCTCAAAGAGCTCTCAGCCGTCCGATCAAAATCCCCTTCTCTTCGTCAATTCTCCGTCGCCTTCACCAAATCCCTAATCCCTCTCTTTCAAATCCTAAAGCGATCAGCCTCCGTCGAACGCGTTGTGCGCTTCGTTTCAGTCTTTGCCTGCGCCCGAGACCCCAATGACGCTTTCGCTAGCGATGAGTTCTTGGAGGATTTTTTGAAGTTTCTTTTGGTTGGCACTTCGGCAGCTAATAAAACCGCCCGATTCAGGGCTTGCCAGATCATTTCCGAGGTTAAGCTTTTTCTAAATCTATTTTTCCCTTCCTTTTTTGTGTTTTACGTTTTGGGAATTCATAATTTTCAAAAAATATATAAAAATGCAGATCATATTGCGGCTGCCCGATGATTCAGAAGTAAGCAATGAACTATGGGATGAGGTGATAGAATTAATGAAATTTCGGGTGGTGGACAAGGTTCCTCTGATCCGTACACTTGCAGTTAGGGCGCTTTCACGATTTGTGAACGATTCTGAAAACAGCGACATTCTTGATTTATTTCTCGAGGTCCTTCCATTGGAACAGAACTCGGTCAGTCTCTGAATACTTTCTTTTTTCTATGGGTTGCCTGATCTGGTATGGAATTTTAATTTCTGTAAAGGTCTATTAAGCAAAACAATTGAAAATTCCTTAAGAATTTTTGGAAATTACTGTTTCCAGGAGGTTCGTAAGGCCATTGTTTTATCTTTGCCTCCTTCGAATACAACTTCCCAAGTAATCGTAGATTGTACAATGGATGTAAGCGAGTCGGTACGGAAAGCAGCATACTGTGTTGTAGCTAACAAATTTCCTCTTCAAAGCCTCAGGTATAATCGGATCTTAATCTCCTGATTGTTCTATATTCTTTATCTGCCGTTAAATAAGTGCTTACATCTTGTTTTGCTTAATTTCCTTGGTCTGCTAGCATCAAGCATAGGACAATAATTCTTCAAAGAGGACTTGCTGATCGTTCTTTGGCTGTTACGAAGGAGTGTTTGAAGTTAATGACAGATCAGTGGCTTGCTAAGTGCTGCAATGGAGATCCTGTAGAACTTCTCAGGTACCTCGATGTTGAAACCTATGAATCAGTCGGGGAGTCTGTAATGGAGTCTCTTCTAAGAGCTGGTTTAGTGAAACTGCAGAATGGGGAAAGTATCCAGCGGTACATATTACCAACATCAACAAATGAAAGAACTGAAGGTTTGTGGAGATTTTGGATATGTTTGCTAAATGAGTAATGAACATGTATATTCTTTTTTTTCAATTTTACAGTTTCACCATTTCTGTCAAAGCTATAATACTGACTTTTTAAACATGTGTGCAGTGGTTAGAGTTGTGCATGCCACTTTAGGATGATCAATTTAGCTTGAGTCTTTTAAACTGGTGCAGTTTAACAATCTAATGCAGTCTGGTCAATAAGTATCTCCCATTTGAAATTAATAGATATGGGTGCACTGAAAAATGGATTTAGCTTGATGGCTGAGATTTTTGACTTCCTTTTGTCTTGTTAACTTGGGAAAGATGCAACATTTAATACCTTTTGTGCATATGGTAACTAAACTGCATGCTACAAGCGCAACTACTTAAGGATTCACCTAATTTAACCAATTATAGTTGCAATTAACTTATAGAGGAAACATGCAATTTCAACTGAAGTTTCCCAGCAAAAGATTTGGATGCATCCTCTTTCCATATGCTTAAATATGATCTTTTAGGTGCATTAAGTTAAGGATATGATAGCCTTCGGTTTACATATCTAGGAAGTTTTTTAAAAGTTTTTTCACTTGTGGAAAACTTTCAACAAATTTCTCCATGATACTTTGTGGAAGATGGAGAAAGATCTAGCCTTGTTTGGACTTGGGTGGTATAATTCCTTTGAAGGGATTGATTGTGTTCTTCATTTGGTGGGGTGGGTTGGCTGTAGATATTTTGGCTTGAATCCTTGTATGGTATATGATCTTTTAGGTGTATTAAGTAAAGGATATGATAGCCTTGGGTTTACATGCCTAGGAAGTTTTTTAAAAGTATTTTCACTTGTGGAAAACTTTCAATCAACTTCTCCATAATACTTTGTGGAAGATGGAGAAAGATCTAGCCTTGGTTGGACATGGGTGGTATAATTCCTTTGAAGGGACTGATTGTGTTCTTCATTTGGTGGGGTGGGCTGGCTGTACTGTAGATATTTTGGCTTGAATCCTTCTATGGTATTCATAGAGCAGTATGCTTGTGGAAGTTGGAGGATACAGTACAAAAGTAGGTCAACTATTAATAATGAAGAATTTTGATTGTACTTTGAAATAACATGTTATTCCTAAACTTGTACTTTTGCAGCTCGTTATTAATTTACTTCCAGACCAATTTGCCACACTTATACTGCTTATGTTAACAAGGAAAATGTATTTTGCAACACTTCTATAGAAGAAAAAAATTTCACTTGCCTATTATCTTGATTTTTTATTTGATATTAATCCAGAAGATTTAGCAGATTATTCTAGAAGCGTCCAGCTAATGGAACCTGAGGTCTCTCTTTTTTGGAGGACGGTATGCAAACATTTGCAGATCGAAGCACAAGTAAGCATGTTTTTTGTTTATATGTTTGTCTGATTGTTTATTTATTACTGTCCAAATTTTTTGAAAATATAATTGAGTCTTTTCTTTTATTTCTTCGGGCCTATTTAAGGTTTATGAATTCTATTTGATTGAGGTTGGGGTACTTTATGATATTTTCGGATAAACATATGGTTTTGTGATGGATATAAGGAGTTTTTAATAATATTATATCGATATTCTCCTTTTTTGGACTTATTTAGTCTTTTTAATAAGAAAGCGATTGGGTTTGAAAGAACTCTTCACTAAGAGGGAGGGTTAATGCATAACTATTGTGTTGTTAAGAATTTGTTTGGACAAATTCTTTATATCAAGAAAAATAGCAATAGTTCTTAAACCATGTATCTGTTTACACTGGTTGTTGAAGACTAAAAGCTATTATCATTTCACTCAAAGAATGTATAATGTTAAACTTCCTTGCAAGAAAGTAATTAGTTTGGCTGGGAATAAGAACTTCTACCACGTTTCTCATATGCACAGTGTTTCATCTAGAGACAACAATACTTTTGTTTGTTGTGGTTTTTTACCATTCATTGATTTTCAACCATTGCCATTTTTACTAGTCATCTGTTCAAGTTCTTTTTATGTTACAATAGTTCTCTCTACTCCCATTTCCAATATTAAGAAACAATGGTACTGAAAAAATGTTTTGACAGTTTGTAAGAACTAATTACTTTCTTGTATTTGATAATTATTAGTTTTTCATGTTTAGAGCTTCAATAGAAAACTGTTCTACATAAATGTCTTGTTTGCACTGGTGTACATGATTGTCCTTGTGTTCATGTTAAATCAATTTTGATGATAAGCAACTTTTGGGTGCCAATTTTATTAGAATTATAGCATGGAAAGAGTCTAATACAATAATTCACATTCCTTCTCTGGAGATAAAACCTAAACCTTAGTAACTTTCTAACATCTAATATAACATCTTTTTAATCCCAGCTTTATTTGACAATATAAGAATGAAATAGGACCTGAAAATATTCAATTTTTAGTATTCTTAATCTCCTTGAGTAGAAATGAGAAAGTTGTCCTTAAGTTATGACCATGAATTACGTTTTTTTACTTTTTATTTCTATAGACAACTTTTTCCATCCTTTCTTTTGTTGTCAATCAAAAAAAGGTTGATGTAGTAGACATCGTTTCACTTAGCCATGATAGTTCTTGTAGATTGAATATGCTTTTGAAAATTTTATTTCTAATTTTTTTTTTATGCTAATATTTTCATAGCAATATATGAAAATCGTATGGTTGCATATCAAAATAAGAATGTTGGATGGCCATTGATTTTCTTGGCATATTTTAGTTTGATCTTTGGGATTGAATGTTCTTGTAGAACAATAAGAAAAACTTCCCAACGGTGATCAAGTTTCCAGTAGTTCCATTTCATTTAGGAAACGCTTCCAACCAATAATTAAATTGACAAGCTTACGTTGAATATTGCCTATTCAATTATTGTATTATATTTTATGTGTTTTATTGTATTATTATTGAGAGAACTTTTAATTTTATCACTACACTAATTATAAGAGAATTAACTCCTTATGGCAATGAAGAGCACAAAACTAGGAAAACGAATGACAACACTAATTACAATTCCTATAATATCTCATAACTCTTATTTCTTTCTGATTTTAGAATTTCCTAACTAGGAAAAAGGAAAAGATGATTGCAGAAAATAAGGAAACCAAGATTGGGTAACCAAATCCGGATTACCCTCTTTTCCCCACTTCCTTTCTAATTGGCTTGAAGATATTCTCCATGGCCATCTTGCTAATTAAGTTGATGAATTGTTTCTTGTGCAACCCCTTTGTTAGAACATCGGCTACTTGGTCGATGGTTGGAATATATGGCATACAAATCATTTCACTATCTATCTTTTCTTTAATGAAGTGCTTGTCAAACTTCACATGCTTAGTCCTTTCATGAAGAACTAGGTTGTGAGCAATTGCAATCGCAACTTTATTCTCATAGTAGACCTTGATCAGTGAGGGAGTAGAAACTTTTAATTCTTCTAGCAGCCTTCTTATCCGCAAGACTTCATAGATTCTTTGAGCAACTGACCAAAACTTAGCTTCTGCACTACTCCTAGCAACCACATTTTGTTTCTTACTCCTCCAAGTCACAAGATTTCTACCTACAAAGGTGCAGTAACTTGATGTTCATCTTCTATCTGCCTAATTTGCATTATTATAAGCCTCTATCTGTAGGTGATCATGTTTCCTAAAGAGTAGTCCTTTATCAGATATGGGTAACCAGATCCAGATTTCCCTCTTTTCCACAGTTAGCATAGGGTTATATTTGCTATTCCACATTTCTATTAGCGTTTAGGTTGTGTTTGGGATTGTGGAAGTTTGAACTTTGCGTTTCAATTTAAATGGTTGCAATCACTTTGCAGTGTTTGGTTGGGATGAAGTGACTACAAAGTTACTTTACATTTGTAATCACTTTACCTCCAAATGATGTAAAGTGATTGCATTGTTACTTTTGTAGTCGCAAAGTGAAAGAATTCACCTAAAAAACCTTCCCCAACTTGACACCTTCCTCTCCCAAAAAATCATCCTTATATTACTTAATATAATTACATTTTAATTTAATAATAATATATCAAATTTTATATTATAATTAATTAACATATTAATAATTATAATTTTATATTATTAACATTTTGATATAATTACATTTTTAATTAATTCCAATGTATCAATTTGTTTTTTTACTTAAGGGTATTATTGGAATTTGCTTCTACATTATTAGCAAAGTAATAGTTTATCAAACACTATAATGTTACTTTCCCTTCAATTTAAACGCCAAACATTACAATGTTACTTTCTTGGCAAGCACTTTCCCATCAATCACTTTGCATTGCAATAACCAAATGCCACCTTAGGGTTTAGTACCTATCTTTGTTTAGTCTCTAAGCGGGTTTTGAATTATGAATTATTAAGAATTTAGGCTATTTAGTTTGATATTTCTCTCTCCCTTGGTTTTCACTGGTTTTCTCCATCTAGTTCTTCTTCTTTCTCCTTGATTTCCCACCTTGTTCTTCTCCAATGCAATAACCTAGGCACCTAACCCCTAATAACATATAGTCATAACCATTAACTATCTATACCCTAGCAGTTCATGATTAAAACTAAGTAGAACACCGTAAAATATTTATTTGCAGTGTCCTATTGCTTCCGAATTTTTTAGATTCTTGGCTTGGTTCTTAGACCTTTGATGGAAATGGTTTGTTAACAATTATTCTTGAATTTAATAACATTTAATGCACCTTCATGATAATATACAAAGTAAAACATTGTTGAACAGGCAAAAGGTTCTGATGCTGCTGCTACAATGGGCACTGAAGCAGCTATATATGCTGCTGAAGCTTCAGACAACAATGATCTGTTAGATAGAATTCTTCCTGGAACAGTCTTCGATTACATAGATTTGGTCAAGGCTCATATTGATGCCGGTATGTTAGGTTTCTTTGATCAACAAATGCATAAAGTATTTGTTCAACTTTATATATTCTAATTTCACCAGATAATTTCAGGGACAAATTATCACTTTGCATCTCGACAGCTACTATTGCTTGGAGAAATGCTTGATTTTTCTGATGCTACAATCAGGAAGGTTGCTAGCTCCTTTGTGCAGGACTTACTGCAAAGGCCTCTTGAACATGAAGTGGATGATGAAGGCAACAAAGTTGTGATAGGAGATGGCATAAATCTTGGTGGTGACAGAGATTGGGCTATTGCGGTGGCAAGGTTGGCCAAAAAGGTTCACTCTGCTACTAGTGAATTTGAAGACGTTATTCTTGGGGTTGTTGAAGAGCTTGCACGTCCTTGCAGGGAGAGAACTGCTGATTTTATACAATGGATGCACAGTCTTGCTGTTACTGGTCTGCTTTTGGAAAATGCAAAATCATTCCATTGGGCTGTTGAACGTACTGAACTGCTTCAATCTTTGTTGCTTCCTGGGGTATGGATATGGTTGCATCTTTCAGTTCTATTTTTTTCCCATTTTTTTATTCGTAATAAAATCCTTAAGGCCTATATTATTGCCTCATGTCTTTGTGAGTATGGTTTTCTATTCTTACCTCTGAATTATATGCAAGACAAGATTAAGAGTGGTTTTTCTAGGGCAAATTGAACATTATATTTTATTAATTTGTTCACATTGTGTGCAGTTATTTTAATAGTGGAGCATCCATTTGATAGTAAGTAAGCATATAAAGAATAGAACTTGTGGCAAATGACAGTCAGCTTCTCTTTATGTAATGAACTTCATGGAAATGTAATTATTAATAAACTTTCCATTTACATGGGTTTGCCTCGCTTTTTTTTTGTGTAAAAGAAATTGTGTAAAAAACTTCTGGGAGGATTTAACAATTGATATGGACTATAAAATGCAGGCAAAACATGTTCACTTGGATGTGCAGAGGGTAGCTGTCCGGTGCCTAGGTCTGTTTGGATTGTTAGAGAATAAACCAAGTGAAGAATTAATAAAGCAGTTAAGGATCTCTTATGTTAAGGGCCCTTCCGCAATTAGCACGGTTGCTTGTAAGGCATTATTTGATCTTGGGATGTGGCATGATCCTCAGGAAGTTGATAGGGCCGTGGGACTGAACCTTCTATCTCCACTTCATGAAGATAACATGCCCTCTAGTCCTATAAACTTTTCTGACACAGATGGTGATTTGAATATTAAATTAGTTGATCTCTTATATTCTAGCTTTGAGAGAAATAATTGGGGAAGAGCTTTGGAAAATGATGATAGTGAATCAGCCCAAGCTGTTCTTGGAGAGGGGTTTGCAAAGATTCTTCTTTTAAGCGAGAAGTATCCAAGTATTCCAGCCTCGTTTCATCCTTTGCTCTTATCCAAGCTGATTAGCTTGTATTTCAGTAGTGAATCAAAGGACCTTCAGAGGTAGGTGGATCTGAGACTTTCTCTGCTCTGTCTCTCATTTACTTTATAAATTTCTTATCTTCTTTATAATGATGAAACTTACAACATGTTTTTCTTCTAATTGTTGACTAGACTGAAACAGTGTTTATCTGTTTTCTTCGAGCATTATGCTTCCCTCTCAGTAAGTCACAAGGTAGGTAATACTAATTTCTGCATTATATCCATCTTTTGTCCGTGCAGACTCTGGAGTGATATGCCAGTAGTCATAGACTTGTCTGCTGATGACAATTTTGATTTTGCAATCACAGAAATGTTTGTCCATGTCTTTCATTCCTGTCATGCATTCTATGTGGCCTGGTATAGATGGAAATTCTGGCAGTTCTTCTTTTATGGTGTCCAACATGCGTAAGCGTGCCATACAAGCTTCAAGATTCATGCTGCAGATGATGCAGGCTCCCCTATATACGAAAGGAACTGGAATGGAGGATGACAACAGTTGTAAAGGATCACCGCAAGTCATGGATGGCTCTGCACCGCCTTCGGTAGAGTGTGGGGAAGAGGGACTGGCAATACGCATAGCCACAGAGGTAAAGGTTTACAACTATAAATTTATTTTGCGGTTTATTATAGCTGTTAGAAACTGCTGAAGGATGAATAGTTGAATTATTGTCTTATGCTGGATAAGCAGTGTTTATAAGTTATGATTGTTATCTTGTATTGTAATAGCCTTTTAGGTAGTCCCCTTGGACTCTAGAAAACCATTTGCTACTACCTCTCTCACTTTTTGGCTGAACTTGAAGTTTTTGACTCCATCAATCCTCTAAATCATATATATATATATATATATATATATATATAGACACACACATATTAGAATACTGTTTGGTTTTACATCTGGCTCCATGTACAGATCCATTTAAATATAATTGTGAAATAACAATTTACACTCCTCTTTCCAGAAAAGCTCACAGAAAATGGAACTTAAATTTGATGGAGAATCTAGAATAACAACACTAGAACTAGATAATCAAAACCAATATCTTCCAATTCAAAATGCTATCACCTATTTCCTAAACTTGTTCTAGAGTAGACATTCTTCTGAAACTAGCAAGAATGTTGAATGTTCACTATCAAAATTACTCTGGCCTCCAGTGGTGGTCCTTATGTATCCTTAATTACAGAGAGAATCAACTGTTATTAACTCCCACTGCCTCCTACTTATCTAGTCATGTACTGTCAGTGAAAATTACATCATTAGGAATATAAAACTGAGCAAATTACACTTGAATGGTTATAGTGCTCTACGGAAGAGATTAATATCCAACTGGTAGGTTCTCAACTGATTCTTCATCTTCTATAGCCTGCTTCTCACGGCCATACGTTCATTAAAATCAATCCTTGGATTGTATCTCCTTAGAATTTTGATCTCTTACCAAATCAAAAATTATTACAAAAGAGCTGCTGATTGCTTAGCTGACTTCTATTTGTACTGTTTCCTCTTGTGTGGATTTCTTTCATTGCACTTTTAAAGCATGTGCAACTATCATGTCGCTTTTAGCTTTTCGTTCCTAGGTTATCCCTTGCAAGGGAAATGCTGAAGGTTGATTTGGAAAAAAAAGGTATCTAAGATTTAGACTTTTTGATATTGGGAATCAAGCTGGTTTATTTGGGAAGGAATGCATTTACTGTGTTTGGATTTAGAAGATTCAGTTTGAAGCAATTCCTCTATTTTGATGATTTATGTTTGTGGATGCAAAATAAAGAGGAAAAAAGTTATCTTGCTGCTTTGAAAGCCACAGATGTGCTTTATGGAATATGCTGGCAATATTGGTTGGCATAATCTTTCAGGAACGATACCTCATTTACCTACAATATAATTGGTTACATACTAATTTGTTATTCTTACGCGTTCTGAAGGTGGTGAGGTTCAAAGGGAAGAAGACATCTGCAGAGAAGTCATATGTCGTAGCTCTCTCAAGAATACTTGGCTCTCTCCATTTCCGCTTATCAGAACAAGGACCAGTAAAGATAATGAGGAGGCTTTTGAGTCGTGCGTGTGAATGTGTGCTGGGTGAGAAAGATGTTGTAAAAGAGTTGAAGCAAATGGCTGAACGTCTTGAGGGACTCGATAAACATCCAGATCAGGAATTGTCGGAAGATGAAGCAAAGCTTATTTTTGGTAAGTTTCTTACATTCACAGGAAGGATAATTATTTGATAATTTTGTGCTCTGCTTGTCAAACGGAAAATTTGACTGGTAATATTATAGAAAATCTGTCTGATCATGTAGATGGTATCGCATTCTTATAAAGAAAAATGCTCTTCTGGAAGCAAATATGAATTACCAACGAAAGGATTTACATGTTTTGAAATCTCAAGTTTTAGTTGGGGAATGTAAAGTCAATGCTATAAATAACATGCTTGAACCATAATTTCAGTTTTTTGTTTTCTTATTATTGTTGGATGAGTATGTTTTTGGCCGTTAACACTGCGCTCCCTAAATGTCTTGCAGGAAAGCTAAACCTTGAATTCAACTTGGATGTTGATGGTTCCACGGCAGTTCCAGAAACCCCAGCTGCATGCTCAACTCGGCCAAGTCGTTTAAGAAGACGAGTGAGACGTGAAGAGGTTAGTTCTGATGAAGAAAACTCACCTGCCTCTTTGAAATCTGTGGTTCCTACCATTCCTGTCACTATAGGTCCTCGCTCACAAAGGGCAAGCAAGACTGCAGCAATGACCAAGATAACCACAAGTAAAGCTGCAAGGATGGAAGAAGATTTCGATGAAGATGAGGCCTCCGATGTGACGTCGGAGGATTCTCATGGATCGGATGAGCTAACTGAGTAAGTTTGCTTACCTGAACCATTGTCATTTATGAGTCATTGGCAGTGCTATGATCTTGTTATCTAATTCTCCCCAATGTCAAAATTAGGCTCTAGGAATAGGTTTTTGTATAATTCTTGTCCTCCAGATGTTTCCAGGTTTGGGTTGGGCAAACCTGGTAGAATTACTATAAAACTGTATTTACTTCGATTAGTCTCATGAAGTTCATTTCATGAGTTCTGTTATAATGTTTGATGTATGCATGATGATTGTAACTCGTAAAGTCCTTAACAGATACTGTTGTAAGCGTTTTGAATCAAGCCTTGTTTGATATTCTCGTTTATTTTAGTATACATTATTTAATAAATTATTTGTCAATACTTGTTTTTTAATTATTTAATATGCATGAAATATGGTGATGGTGTGAAAGAGAGTTAAGGAATTTGTCATTTAATTTATCGAAGGTTGTGAAAGTCGTACTAATTTATGAGTATTAGTGTAAAACAAGTTTTTTTTTTTACATATTTTTATAATTTTATGTATGATCAATATTTTAATAAGATTTAATGTCCTATTTGTACATATATGAACGTAAATATATGAATGTAAATATTTAAATTAATATGATAATTTTATTATTTTAATCAAAAATAATATTTTTTATTATAAATTAATGATTGAAATTTTATTATTATGGAACATATAATTAGATATTTTTGATTAACTAGAAATTTAGTATGCATTATTTAATATTTACATGAATTAAATATAAAATTCAATGGTTTGATGCAAAAAATATAAATTGTATAAAAAGATGTGGATGGAGAGATTAATAATGATGTGATTCATAGGATACAAGTTGATTAAAGTAAGTGGAGAAGCATTACAGATATATTATGTGACAAATGAATTCTTATAGGATTAAAAAACAAGTTTTACAGAATAATTGTTAGATTAACATTACTTTATGACAATGAATGTTAGACAATTAAAAGATTGCATATACAAAATATTAGTGTAGCAAAAATGTGAATATTGCAATATATAAAATATTCGTATATTCACAGATCTATCTCAATTTTCATATTTTTGCTACACTAATATTTTGTATATGCAATCTTTTAGTTGTCTAACATTCATTGTCATAGAGTAATGTTAATCTAACAATTATTTTGTAAAACTTGTCTTTTAATCCTATAAGAATTCATTTGTCACATAATATATCTGTAATGTTTCTCCACTTGCTTTAATTAGCCTATATCTTATGGATCACATCATTATCAATCTCTCCATCCATTTGTACGATCGACACTAATTATCTAAAATGATCATGTTTAGGGATCGCCACCCCATCTAACATCATTATATTTCTATTTTCCTCTTTATTTGAACTGAATTTACATTGCATATATTCGATCTTTTCTCTGCTTAATCTGAGTTCTCTTGATTCTAATATTTTCTTCACTTCGTATTAACCTTCGCTCTAGTTTTAACACAAAAGACAATATCATCTGAACATTATACACCAAGTTACATTATCTTGAATGAATTCTGTTAGCTCTGTCTATTACTATAGTGAACAAGAATGGACTTAACATCGACCCTTGATATAGCCATACTGTGAGGATTCGCTTGTTTGCCTTCCAAATGTCTTCACATGTGTCCTTCAATCTTTATGTATGTTCTTCATTGTTTCAATATATTTTACGGGGACTCTTTTCTTCACTAAAGACTACCAAAACAACTTCTTAGATATTTTATCATATGTTTTCTTCGAGTCTATAAAGACCATATGAATATCTTTACCTTGTATTTAAGAACGCTCCATAAGTTGTCTAAGCAAGTGTATTACTTTTATAGTTGATCAGTCAGATATAAAACCAAATTGATTTTTCAATATCTCTATAGTCTTTATTAATTTTTGTTCTATTACTCTTTTCTATAATTTCATCGTGTGACTTAATAGTTTTATGTCTCAATAATTGGAGCAATTTTGAATATTTTCATTGTTCTTATAGAATAGTATCAATGCACTTTTTTTTGTCATTCTTTAGGTATCTTGTTAGTGCATCAAATTTTATTAAAAAGATTTACCAACCACTTAATTCCTATCTCTCCAAGATATTTTCAAATTTCAATAGGAATATCATCAAACCCAACAGCTTTCCCTGTCTTCAATATAGGCAGAGTCATGATCAGAGCTTTCTCTATCTTTATCATCATTGGTGCCTTTTTTACCTTTATCTCTTTGATTTTAAGAATAAAACATCAGTTTAAATCCTTGGGAGGTACCGAGATGCTGTTCACAATTTTGCTTTGTTTGTCGTTTAATAACTTGTTGAAATAATCATACTAGCTTTATTTAATATCATTGTCTTTAATTAGAATTTTTTTGTAGTAATCCTTAATACATTTCACAACTCTTAAGTCTTGACTTCTCCTCTCTCTCTTGCTCTCTTTCTATATATAAAAGCTAATATAAAATTATGACATTATACCTCTTCTCATAATTTTTTTCATCTTTAAAAGAGAAATAAAATTGCTAATGCAAAAACCATAATTTAATTCTTGTATAACAATTTCAATAAATTTAATTTTTATTTTTTAAATGTAAAATGTTAGATTTTTTTTGTAATATAATTACAAAAGACTATTAAATTATGGATGTGATATTTCTTAAGAGGTTATTATCTAATACATTGCCAATGAAGTTTTTAGAATCCATAAGTGGGATTAATAGGATGACACATTATTTGAGTGATTATTTGTTTATATGACACTTATTTGATTTGAATTAATATAAGTGTGGTGTTGTTGAATATCTTATACTTATCTAATTAATTGTTTATTATATTGCATACCTCATTTGCATTTTAGACACATTACTCAGTCCATTCTGCTTAAGTGTTTATGTCTATGATAATGCATATATAATGTATATATAATGTTAAAACTTTGAAAATTTGCAATAATATCTATAAGTGTTTTCATCATAGATTTCCTACTGTTACAAGTCAAAGTTGATGTTTTTAATTCGACTAAATTTTTATTCAGGTTAAAATATCAAAATTTGAATTTTAGATGAAAAATCTTCAATTTTTGTGTTATTTTCAATGCATAGTGCAAAGGATTGTTCCTTTAACTCGTCGGTCGATTCCTTATCTCATAGGATTAATCTCCTAAACAAAAGAATACAAACATAAAAAATGAAACTCTGCGAGGATTGATCGTTCTGCTTTGAATTTTAGAATTGATCCCCTTACCCCTGGTTTACAACCTTATTTCTGTTTCTTTTTTTCTTTTATTTCCTCTTATTTCCTTTATTATCTCACATTATCCAAATACTCTCCTTTATTTTACTCATCAACCTCACCTTCTCTCAAATCTCCTTGGCTCCTTATACTTCTTTAACTTATCATTTTTGTCTCAACAGTCATTAACAAATGACACATATCATCAAAATCTTCCAATGTATTACACAAACCTAATCCACTGCCAAATTCACATCCAAAATCCATCGAAATCAAATAAGCACCAAAATAAAATATAATCACTCAAATCAAGCAAGATGCATCCATTAAAACAAGCTTGGTGACTCTATCCACTAATTGGTGCAAAGTAAGTATCAACATATTCAAGAACAATATCTTGGTTTTTTTACATGATATACATGGGAAATCAAAATATTGTATCAAAGAGAACTTGCATGAATGATACAATGCCCTAAGAATTATATACACCTACTGTTAAGAGATTAATAGGAAACTAATCAACCTAAATTTGCCTAAACTAATCCCTGTGATTGAGGGATACTCTATTATTAATTATAGGGATGCAAATATTTACAGATTTCCAGAAACAGAAAATTAATTTAGTTGACGTTGAATAGACATTCCTACACTCTCTCGCAAGCTAGTGAATAGTTATTCTCCATTTTGAGCTTGGATACAATTGTTTTAAATGCTATATTACACAATCCTTTGGTAAGTACATTTGTGAATTGATAGCCAATAGTAAATAAGGTGCGCAAATGTCACAACCCAAAACCATATATAGACGCATATGCAGAAGACTTTTCTTAATAATCACGCATCTCACGTTTATAGAAAGTTAGATAGGTAATAACTTATAATCCAAATTTATATCTTCACTCATGCCACATGGTACATGTTGCCTGTTTATTGAAGATCATGATTCTCTATAATATTTTACTTAACATGCCATACATACTAAATCGGGGTTTCATCCATTTTCGTCATAATTATACAAACCCAAATCTCATACCATTACTCTACATGCATACATGTAACTAAAATTCAAAGACATCCTAATGACTCAACGTACATCTCAATGAACGTTTACTGAAAAATGGTACAAGTACAAATTGAATTACAATATCTACATTGTCGCGACCCAATTTTTCAAAAATCACTACAAATTTTTCGCGAACTTACCACATTTCAATTGTTGGGCTGTGAGTCAATATCCCTCACTCAATTTTCATATATTATATATATATATATATATATATATATATATATATATATATGCATAATAGGCAATGCGTTCGTCTCAGGTACTAACATTGCGGAAGCTTATAAAATTATCATTTTAGAATTTAAAATTCGTTTACATTGCCTTACATATACATCCCTCATATAATATGACTATATCACTGTACACTATTATTCAGATACAAAAAGTACATGTGTATATACATCGATACTGCTAGATAATTGTGCATAAAAGATCGCAGGATGGACGCAGCTTATACACTCTACTGAAATGCTCTGTAGAGGTGGGGAAAATAAAGGGATGAGCATAACGCGCTTAGTAAGAAATATATGAAAGCAGGTAGATAACCACACTATCTACGATGCTCATAATGCATGTTTTATCATCTCGTAAAACAAATGCATTTACTTTTCAAAACACTTGCATTAATATATGAAAGCAGGTAGATAATCAAACTATCCACGATGCTTATGATGCATGGTTTATGCCGAAAAACTCATGCCATTCACAAAACCATCATAGTAAAACACATAGCAATTTACTGTCAAAAATCGAATATCAAAACTCATTCAGAGTAAAATATTTCTGTATTCAGTATTGAAACTCACATTTAAATCATATTATCATTTCAAATGGTTTCATCACAGAAATCAAATCACAATTAGTTTCATCACCGAAACCAATAAAACAGATGAGACTAGGCAGGGATTTTCACACAAATCCAAGGGACAATTGGCCAAAGTCCGAGACCCACAAGCTATCACGGATCAGGTGTGCCAGGGTGTCTCTGAGTCTGAGGAGGGGATTAGTCTATCCATTGGCTCCTATCTAAGGACTATCACAAAACAGAGCAATGTCACAGCATGCCCGAGTCCAAAGACGCAATCCTCACAACCCATAGTTGCATGGTACAGTGTACTCCATGTTGTCTACACGGTACGACGTACTCCGTGAACCAGAGTAATATTACCACATAGTTGTAGGTGCCTGAGTCACAAGCTCACCACCCCAACCAAATAATTATCAACCATAACCTGTCGTCTCAGATCTAGTGCGAGCAAGTCAGTGTGACACACAGTCAACACGAGGGCTCCAGCACGATCTTAATCACAAATCACAACAGAATCCAGTGCGAGCAGTGCTCCAGCACGGTCTGTACATATGCAATACCAAAATCAAGTGGGAGCGGATCTGGATAAATCCACAGATCTCATCATAGCTCCAGCACGATTTCACACACAAAATAGACAGTTGGCTCTATTTCCCACCACAATGGTACTCAAAACCGAGTACAATATGCAAAACGATACAAAACAGAGTGAGAGGGTAACATCCCATTAAATCACTCGTTAATCAAATCACATTTTAGAAAAACGTGCAAGTTAATGCATATAGTCAAATAATGAGCCAGTCTATCATTTCAGCTTCACAAAATCTCTTTTTCACAGAGAAAACATGAATTTCATGCATTTTATGCATTTCTAAAAATTTCCGAGTCTAAGGGTATTTTGGTAATTTTTCCCATATTTGGGTACTATCCAAAAATTTCATATCTATACGCTATACGAAATTTAATTGATTGTAAACGACGATGAAAATACGTACAGCTATCTCTAATAGCTCGCATAGATCCCTTACCTCGGATCACGTAATGTGACCTCTCTTCCTCTATGCTGTCCAAATCTCGAAGTCCGGTCAACTCTCGATATGACTCTGGAGCTACATTTAATCATTCACTGGATTAATTACACGTTTCCTACTATATTACACATTTAATACAGTTCATTTCACTTAATTGTGCCCGTTTACTCTAAATGAGCCTAAATACTTTAAATCGGGCCTTAATCCGTATTAAGCCCGTTTTTCACATATTAATTCCCTTCATCAGGGTCTATCGAATCATTGGGCCTATCCATACCCATTGGGCTTTATTCCAAGCTCTTTGGATAGCCCGAATATCATTTACGACAGTTTATTCGAAATTTCGAATATAATTCACTAAATCCAAAATTTAATCCGAAATGCGTAAAATAAATCTTAAATACGCGTTAATCATATAAATTTTTGTAAAAGAGCTTTACTTACCCGATATTATGCGATGGTGCATAATTCGGAGTTCGATCGGGCTCCTGTTCGAAATTAATCGTCGAACTGTACAATTGTATATTTCATTTTCGGGTCAATTTCTGATTAAATATAATTTAAATAAATTTATCGAAAATTAAATCGGTCACTTTTGACCTTGTATCGACTTACTCGAAGTCTGATGAAATCTCAAAAAAAAATTTTCTCTCTCTTCTTTCTCTCTCCTCCTGAACCGGTTCAGACCGGTTCAGTCCCTTTCACACTGAATCGGTCCGAACCGGTTCAGTGGAAATTTTGCCGTAGCCGACGCTGCTGGTCGGTTCCCGGCGCGATTCCACTGCCGTTGGACGCGTCGCGGCCTGGGGAGCATTCTTTTGGCCTGGGCTGGGGTCGATCGGCGCTAGTGGCTGCCGAAATTCCCCTTTTTCCCCGCGGTCTCTCCCTCCTCCGATCTCCTCACCACCGACGATCTGGGGCGCGTGGTGGCTTGCGAGCGTTCCCCCGGTGCCGGTCGTCGCTTCGCCCAGCACCCCTCACGCCGTCGGCCTTTGTGTCGCCGCCGGTGAGAAACCAGGGGAGGATCGGGTTTCCCTCCCCTGTTCCTCGTGTTTCTGGTTCCTTTTTTTTCGTTTTTCAGTTTTTTTAATTCTTTTATTTTATAATATATTTTTATTATTATTTTATTCTTAAAATAATAATAAAAATCCTAAAATATCCCAAAAATATTTCTAAAATTCATATTAAATTCATTTAGTCCGTAAACGAATTTATCAGTCCGATTTTACTTTTTTGGTATATTTTTTCACTATTTTCGGACTCGTTTTTCGAGTCAAAAATTCTGAAAATATTAAATAACTTCATATATTGATCAATTGGACCTGAAATTTAATTATTTCTTCTTTATTGACCAAGATTACACTAATCCATATTTATAATATCAATTTCTTAAAAATGACACCGAATTTTCGGGTCTTACATACATATACCTTCTGAATGGAGATAATAACCACTGTGTGAGATTAAGGCTCCTCGAGGTACCCTAGCGGCTGCTCAATCTAAAATATTTAAAAAATTAGTAAGCTAACACCTAGTAAGTAACTAAATCAAGCACACAGGATTAGTACCACATAAGAGCTGATAGGAATTACAATGAAAATGTTGTTCTAAAATCAAGTTTGCTTGTAAGAGTATCATGATATAAGTTATTCAACCAAAGTAATTAAAACAGTAAGTTTCATTTATAAAACAAAACAAAATAAGTACATGTCGTGATGATAGTGCATGCATACATAAAAACTGCAGAAAATATAAAAGTACACATGCTATGATTTATCTTGAAATATAGTTACAAAATCCTATTAATAATTTACCTCAAAATCCAAACAAAATCTCGTGTATAAATCATCGTACTGAAAACTATGATCCTGTCAAAGTGAGTAAGATATGGGTGATCTTCTCAAACTAACATGGTAGGTTATGATTACCCATTGTTGCATGGGCAATGATCCTTATACCTTTATAGAGTGTATACATCCACTCCAATCATTGATCAAGTGCTACCAATTTCACACAGACACTCTAGTGATGGGTTTTCTGTTGAGAACACACAAAATAATAATTTGCATTTGCAATGAGTCCCAAATCCGTGTATTGAGATTCGGTATCCAACCAGTCACTGATATCTCAATTGGTCCTCATTTTTATGAGAGTCAACCATATATCAACTCAATGTCATTAGACAGTCGGTCATCATATCCTTATGGAATGTATCCTAGTCATCAATCACAAAAATCTTGAACAATTATAATGGAATGTCCAAATCTTTAAAGCAAAGTAAGACACAACATCCTAGAAGGGATCCATAGTTCCTAAAGTAAGTACGAAATCACAATAAGGATCGTCATATTTTATCAAACACATGTCGAAATTGATTTCTGTAAATATATATGGTCAAATCATGTACACAAAAAAATCATGTTTAAAGTAATTTTCAAAAACATATCAAATTTTCAAAACGCTTAGGGGTTTTTTGGAATTGATTTTGTTTTATGTTTTATGTTTTTTATTTCAAAATCTTACAACTTAAAACATAAATTGTGTTTAATACATTAATTTTGATTTTACAATTTTAAAAAATGGCAACAAAATTTCAGAAATTATAAGAAACAAGATTCTTGTGTTTCCTACAATTTCCAATTTCCAAAACATTTGGAAACATATTTTCACCAAAAACATGGATGAACAATGTTTTTTAATGAGGTCTTCAATTCGAATCTTGTCAAAAACGCGTTTATCCTTTTCTTCTACAGCAGTGGTTTTAAGCAAAAATGCTTTATTAATTCAAAAAAAAAAAAAACAACTAATCCTTCGGGTTTTTTTCTCCATTCTCACTTCTCCAAATCCTTCCAAAATGACAAAGAGAACCAAGAAGCCAGAATTGTTGGGGTGTAAGATACCAAATATGGTGGTAGTTTTGCGTAACTAATAAAAAGATGGAGGTTGTCAACACAACAAGTACTTTTATGAGTTTTGTGGAAACTGTGAGTTGAAAAGGAACCTGTGGGAATTTGGGGATGCAAACTATGGTAAAGTGAAAACTGAAAGTTCACCTGCGACGAAACAGAGCTCAGGTTCTCTCTTCTTCATCTGCGGCCATGGTGAACGTACCAAAGACCAAAAAGACATAATTCAAGAGCAAGGAGTGCAGGAAACACACTTTGCACAAGGTCACACAGTATAAGAAGGGTACGGATAGTTTGGTTGCGTAGGGGAAACGTTATGATCGCAAACAATCAGGTTATGGTGGTCAGACCAAACCAGTGTTCCACAAGAAGACAAAGACCACCAAGAAGATTGTCCTGAGGCTACAATGCCAGGGTTGCAAGCATGTCTCCCAGCATCCAAACAAGAGGTGCAAACACTTTGAGATTGATGGAGACAAAAAAAGGGAGGGGAACATCTCTTTTCTAAACATGCTATTCAAGTCATATGTTATATTGGTTTACTTTGCTGCAATAAATATGGAATTTGGTTTTGTTGCTTTTAGTTTTTTGATGTTGTTTTCGGAGGATATGGTGCCAAGTCATAATGAAATGTTCTCACTGTTAAAAAAAAAGGTTAAAGTTAGAGGTGCTTACACTTTGAACAACACTGCAAGTGTTGTGATTGTCAAGAGCACCATTAGGAGGCTGAGGGAGCAAGTCGAGAGTTAATTTGATTGATAAAATCTATTGTTTTTCTTTTTGATGCATTTGACATGCAAATGTTTTTAGTTGGATTTTCCTTTTAGATATTTTAAAACTCGTGAAAACAACTAGCCCTTTCATTCCAATACCACAGGTCGTATACGGAAACTTGTTTTCATGGTTCAAAGCCACTTTTCTCTTTTAATTTCATTTCTATATAAATTAATTATAAAACTAAAAAAAAAAAATTTATGCTTCAACATATTAGATGAAATAATTTTAGTAATATATAAAAATTATAAAATAATATAAATTTAGTAAAATAAGAATAAAATATCACGTTAATAATAATATATTAAATTATAGAATTATAATAAAAAATGTTGAACATTAATTAATTATAAATTTTAAAAAAGTTATGTTTCAATGCCAAACCTATTTTATGTTTTCAATTTTTAAAACTATACAATGACATATATAAAATCATTTTATAAATACACTTCTATAATGTTCGAAATCTAAAAATTTTAAATCACAATTAAATATATTAAACTACCCTTGCTTTCAGTGAACCTAGTCTTTTTTTTTTTTTTTTTTACGTAGTCTATTTTTTAGTCAAAATATCTCATTAATTAACTAGGATGAACAAACTATAATTAACATTTCCAATCATATAAAGACAAGCTCTTAGTAGGTGCGAGTAGAAATTAACATGCACATTATGGTAACCCTAACACGCATTAAATGGACCATGTAAACACCGCCATTAAATCAGAAATCAGAAATCTAGACATGTTTCTTTTAAAAAATGATCTACCAGAAGCCAAGGGATTGCCTCCCCAAGTGCGAGTTTGTTCTCCAATGGATGCATGCATTTATATTAAAGGGTTAGTTCTAACACAAACAAGATGATTTTAACTTGGTTTAGCCTAGGGTTTGCCAAACCCTAATTACAGAGTGCGGGTTAGTCAATGAAGATACTTTTTTGGAGTTTCACGTGAACAAAGACATAAGAAAATCAATGAATGCCAGACAAGATTAGAAGGGAATATTTGGGAGGAATTACAAACAGAAAATGAATTGATTTTGGGCTTACGAAGAAAACACATGAAGGCAAACAAAAGCCACTTTTGTGTGGGTCTCTCTCTTCTCTAAGGTCAATATGCTTACTCTAATTATAAACATTATCTTTATATAAAATTAAAAGAAGAAAAATAATTTCCTACACGCCCATGTATTTGAACAAATGGATTGACAAGTACTGTTCTAGTATACTTTATTTAAAATATTTAAAAAATTTAAAGAAACATGTCTCAACTCTATAATTCCTTGTATAGAATAAAGATCTTATCGAAGATTTTTTTATATATATAATCGATTAAATTTTAAATTTCTTAAATAATATAAAAAAATTATTATGTATATTTTATTGTGTATTATATTCATTGTATTTTTTTAATATATCTTAAAATAAATTAATTTAATTGATTGATTGAAGGGATATTTGAATGTAACACTTAACTATATAAGTATAGTTTGTTAATAATAATTGATATAAATAATTTAAGGTCAAATTTTTATGTAAAATATCTAAATTCGAATCTTTAAAATCAATAAATAAAAATACAATAAATCCCTTAGCATAGAGATGGGCTACTTTCTATGTTCTTACACTTTCTTACCTTAAAAAAATTTATGATTGTGGTATCTTTTTTATATTTTTAACCTAATCTCGTATACATGTGTACCTTCACTACTTGCCCAGTCTAACCTAGCCTCTGCCCTCTGCCCTCTGCCCTCTGCCCTCTGCCCTCTGCCCATTCGAACTTAAATGAAACCACATTAATTTCTTTTGTGAAGAAAGTCGCATTGGGATAAACAAAAGAGCGAAGACTAACATATTTTATCCCGTCGTCTCCGGAGAAGGAAACCAAGGGCCAAGGCCTCCTTCCATATTATTTTACTCATCTTTTTTTGACCAGAGAGAATTAGAGACATCAGAGCTTGTGCTTGCCTTTGCTCCTCTACTGTCACTTTCCCAGATATACTCTCCAGGAACATATCTTTCACAAACCCGCCCTCTTCCCCTTTGGCTTTTCTCTTCACTACCTTTCTGATTTTCTTTGCTTTTGCTGTCTCTTTCTCTACCCATGCATCATTCTTCTGTTTCTCCATTTCCATCTTTGTTTGTTGCTGAAGACTCTTTTCTTTAGCAAACACAACCCAAGGTAAACTTTCCGAGCTTTCTACCAAACCCTTCAAACAGTTTTCTTAGAACTCAGTTTTTGAGTAATTAGCGGTGAGAAAAAGGTAAACCTAGCCTTGAAGGATGCCCTTGGAAAGGGTTTTCATCGAACCCTCTTCCAACCCAATTCCTGATCTTTCGCTTCATATTAGTCCACCTATTGCATCCGCTTCTTCAATTAATGTCCCAAGCTTCAATCTCTTGCACCGACATGATCAAGTCAGCAAATCCAACAGCAGCAGCTCCATGACCATGCCAAGTGATTCACAAGCTTACACCGAGCTGTCTCTTGCACATCCAGCTACTGCCATGGAGCAGTGCAGAAGAAATTCAGCTGAACAACCATCGCATATCCCTCTTCTTCACCAAACCAATACAAACTTAAATCACTTAAATCATGGGGTTCCCGTACTTGATGTATCTGGTGGTGTAAGGCCAATAAAAGGGATTCCTGTGTATCAAAACCGTTCATTCCCCTTCGCTCCATCACAAAATCCTTCGAAAGAGAGGGATCCAAAGATGTGCTTCTACCAAATACCTTATCCCTCTTCTTCTCCATCTCTCTCTCCTGCGCAATACTTTGGACGAGGATTAGATCCCTTCTCCATTTTACGCTCAGCCTCAGGGCCTATGCAATTTTCTCCAACTGCTGGTCGGTCGATGGTAACAACTAGATTTAATGGGATTTCCATGGATGCTTTGCACCATCACCCCCAACATAACCACTTCGGAGTTGGACCTTCTGATGCTTCTCACGGACTGATTAGATCGAGATTTTTGGGTAAACTTCCGAGTAAAAGAAGTACGAGAGCACCGAGGATGCGTTGGACTAGCACACTTCATGCTAGATTTGTTCGCGCTGTTGACCTACTTGGTGGTCATGAAAGTAAGATTCCATAATTTATTTTTGTTATAGCTTCTGGGATTATTTTGAAAACAATCTGTGGTTTATCAGGAGCCACTCCCAAGTCAGTTCTTGAGCTGATGGATGTCAAAGATCTCACATTAGCTCATGTGAAAAGCCATTTACAGGTATGCCAAGAGCAGAAAGAAAGAAGTTACATGTTAAATTGTATGGATTCTTTTTTATTTTTTATTTTCATGGAAGAAAGCAATGGTTTGAATGTAAAATGAAGAGCCAGGGTCTGAAATTTCAGAAGCAAAAGTGACAGCTTCTGCTTTAACAGAGAAAAAGGGAAAGAGAATGATAAGAGACAAAAGTAGTCATCATTTCTCAATAATACACGACCTTATCAAACATCAACCTCGTGATTAATGATGAATCCGAGGCAAACCCCACTTATGGGGATAGAAAAGAAGAAAAGATATATAATTTTTTTCATTTCAAATGGCCTTACTTTGGCTTGCAGATGTATCGGACTGTTAGGACAACTGATAAGCCAGCAGCCTCCTCAGGTAATTCATATTTCGTATTTGTTTAGCCTCAACTTTCTTTCATGCCTCTCCCTCTTAGACCTGCTTGCTCATTTTAAGAACAATATCCCTCTCGTCTGATTCTATTAACTGTACACACTTGAAAATTGAAAATGAATTGAACATTATATATATTACATGTTTGAAAAGGTCAGTCTGATGGATCCGGAGAAGAAGATATATCCACAGTTGTTAGCGGCAGTAATTCTTTAAGGTATCAAGTATTATTTCTTCCTCGCTCTCTCTTTAATTATATATATAGAGATGATTATTATCACATATTTTATGTTTTTATAATCTGATAACACATATTTTATTTTATATTTTATTTATTTTTTAAATATTTTTAAATGATTGTGTTATCATCTTAATTATATATATATATATATATATGATAATATAGATTATTATCTCTTTCACTAATAATGCAATTTAAAAACTTTATAATCGAAAATTACAAAACTATCATATGTCTAATTTTTATTTTTTAATTAATGTTTTTAATTTTTAAAGACATCTAACGGTTTTATAACTGAATTTGTAGAGTTTAGTGGAGTAGATGAGATAATTATCCATATTAATATATGAATGTATGTATTTGAATAGTAAATACCTGATGGATGCAGTACTAGCAAATGATGTGCTTTTTCTTTTGCATGCTACAATATTTTTTAGCTTAGAAATGCAAACCACGTCCACCATTTTTGAAGATAAAAGGAGTTGGTGTTTGTGCCAGCTTTTGCTTTATTTTGTTTCTTCTTTCCCTTTTTTTTTTTAAATTATAATTGGGCTCTGCTAAGCAAAGATTTGAGGTTTTGATTGGTGTGAGAGCTGATAGAAAAAGAAAAATTAATTTGGAAAAGAGCTGAAACTATGCCTTTCCTTTTTCTTTTCCATTACGGACAATAATATATTCCCCTTCTTATTCTATTCTCCAGGATATTTGTATTGTATACATATTACAAACTACAAAAGGGGCTTGTTTTGGTAGAAACCTGTCACTCAAAACATAAAAGAAAAGAAAAATAGAAACATTGAGACCTCTTTTTAGTTGGGTCAGTTTAACTCTTTTGCAAATGAATATAAGCAAACCTCTTTTATTTTTCCCTTTGTGTTTTAACAGCTACAATCATAAAGTTGATGTTTGAGTTTAAAGGTTTAATCGAGCCCAATCGAATTCAATAGAGCTTAATTTTTGAATATCGAGTTTGATTTAATAAAATACTTTAATCACTCGAGTTCAACTTAACAGGCTCAAATTCGATTCGATAAACTCGATTTATCAACTTTCAATTTATATCATGAGAGTAAAATAATAATTTAATAGTAAAATATTAAAAGATATATATTAAAAAAATTCGATATGACTCATGAATCACTCGAGTTAAATATTAAAAAATTTGAATTTAACTCAATTTATTATTCAAGTAATTCTATCTCGAATGAAACTTAAATAACTCACAAATAGTTTGATTCATTTACATGTTTATTTGTATTAACTGAATTCCCGACAAATCAGTTAACCAAACATCAATATTTGGATGAACTGCATTTCTCATAACTGGTAATTTGCCTTCCTTCAAATGTAGATTCAGACAAAACTCAAACATAAAAGATTTCGGAAATATTTGTTAGAGCAGAATATTAATTATTATTTTATAGTACTTTTATCCGCATTTGATTTGGTATCAGAGAAGCATGGTCGCGACCTAACGGTGTGGATGGGCTCAGTACACCACCACCATCCTTCCGATCCAGCAAAATTGAGGTAACCTATCTTAAAAAAAGCTTTTCATATTTAAATTCAGTCCTTATGAGAAGTATTTTGGAAATCTGGCAATTTATATTTATAATTTGAATTTGTATCATATAAAATCGTGTTTTATATAGTATAAAATATAATTTTTTTTCAAAATTCGTATCGATACAAAAAATACAAAATAATATTTTTAACTTTTATCATATTCATATATAATTTTTATTTAATTTTAACTCATATCATCTTCATGTCTATTATTCATGTCTTTTTCATATCATAATCATGTTGCATCTAGAATTACAATATCTAATATTTTGGAAGTAAAATCTTAAATAGACACATCGAAGTAAGTTTGTCTAAAAAATTAAGCTAAGATAAAACTTAGGAGAAACCCCGAATTCTGATGTTTATATATATGTTTTGATTTGATTGCTAAGTAAAAACCCAAGCTTTGAACTGCTGCAGGAATATTGTGATTCAAGTCCATTGTTGAATTGCGAAAACGCAATGTTGGAGTTCACATTAGGAAGACCGGCTGGCATGGCAGACAACAGAAGTAATTGATCTACTATCATATAGATATTTGATGTTGTGTGCTTGTCCAATTCTTTCAGTATTAGATATCTAAATTTTTTGGGAGATTGTTTTCAGTGGCTAATTTTTTTTTTTTAAAGTAGTTTTAGTGGTTATGGTCATTTTTTTGAGGAGAGTGATCAAATTTCATTATGGAATATTATCAAATACACTGTAAGTGGAGTTTTTAAATTCTATAAGCGGGTTAAGATGATAACATATACCTTATTTTATTTATTTTTTATTTTTTTAATATTTCATTAACAGTATATGTCATCATCTTAACAATATTTGCGAAGTTTAAAAACTTCATTGACAGTTTATTGAATAATAATTCTTTTATTATATATAGAATTATTACCTCATTTACTTTCAGGGGAATTAAAGAACTCCACAAACAAATCTTTTTATGTGTCATGTGTTCTTTTAAAAACTTTTATAAATTGATTTTTTGTTTAAAAGGACACATGTTTCATAAAAAAATCTGCTTGTAAAGTTATTTTTTTAATTCTACTAGCAGTGGATGAGATAATAATTTATATATATTATTATCTAATACCTACCATGAGGTCTTTAAACTTCAAAAATGAGGTTAAAATAATAATACATATTTCACTTTATTTATTTATTTTTTTAATATTCCTTTAAAAGATTGTGTCAGTATTTAAATCATATTTGTGAAATCTAAAAATTTAAGTGATAAATTGAATAATAATTATATATATATAGTTTTGATAAACCACGTCTCTATGACAAAAGAGCTTTGTCTACATTTGGAAACGGTTTATATTTCAATTTTGATCAAAATAACAAGTCAAATAAATTTAATTCAAATAATTGATCGGTCATCGAATTAGTTTCGATGGATTAAAAAAAATGATTTCTAAGAAATTTTGATTTTTAATTAATTTGGTTTCCAAATTAGATCAACCAAAATTTAAACTAAAATATAAAAAACATAAGATAAAACTAAAAATATACGAAACCTAAAGATATATTAATGTTTGAAGTTTGAATAATGTTTTTAATTTAATGTTGTTTGAATTTTAAATAAATATTTTAGCATTTGAATATTTTATTGAATGATTTTATTTAGTTTGTTTAAATATGAAATATTAAAATTTTTAAAACATAATAATGCATTTTATGATTTGATTAATTTAAAAATTAATCAAACTAAATTCAACCAAATAGATTTTGAATAAACATTCGATCCGCATCCTTTAGAGTAAACCTTATTTTGGCATTGTAATTTGGATCATTGAAGGTATTTTCCTTAGACTACTGCAACACAATTTGTTTAAATACAATAATAAATTACATGTTTCGTTATTTAGTTTTAAATAATTTTTTCTTTTTATTTTGATTATTCAACTATGAAGGGTTACAATTTGTTCATCACCTAGTCATTAAAGCCCAATAGCACAGAGAAGCGGCTGGCATTACCACGTCAGCTATCAGACTTCACATAGCATTGTCACATCATCTGACATGTCGCATGATATTATTGAATTGGTATTATACTTAAAAATAAATAAAATCTGGAAATTGAAAAAAAATAAAAAACTTTTGGTCAATATTTGGAAAGCTTTTTATTTTGATTGTTTGACTTTTAAAATTTCACAATTTGATCTCCAATATTTGTAAAATTCTAAATATTTTGGCTCGCATTGTTAGCATCATTTCACCTTTTATGTGTTTTTATAACAATTTAATCACCGACATTTTATGAAATTTAATAGTATAAACTTTCGGCATAATTAGAACCATAACGTTACAAAATAAGGTTTCGTTCGATTCATTAAAAATGAATTTCGAAAAATAATTTTTGAAAAATATTTTTATTTTTTGAAAAATTAAAGATTTTTTATTGTTTAGATAAGTCAATAAAAAAATTTTTGTTGCTTTTTTAAAATTTGTTTTCTTTTTTCAAATGACATTGACTAACTAATAAAATATTAAAAATTATTTATTATTTATTAATGATCAATACTTTGATTTAGTGATTATTACTCATCCTTATGAGAAATTAGATTCAATGTTCGAATTTTCCTTCTCCCCTTATACCTCTTATGAATAAAAAAAATACTATTTATTAATTAATTTGTTAAAATTAAAAATAATTATATTTTAAAAATAATATTTAATGTTAAAATATTACATTATTAAAAAATAAAAAAGCTATTTATTGTTACTTATATTTTTATAGTAATAATATATTAATATTTCCTTTTGAAATATTAAAAATATTTATAATATTAATAATTATATTTTATACTAAAATTATTTATTATTAAAATCATAAAAAAGTATTATTTATTTTATATTTATTATTAAAATGTCAACATAAAAATTTGTAAATAAAATATAAAAACATTATATCTTAAATTAAAATATTAATAAATTATTAAATAATAAATATATTTTTATTAAATTATTATTAATTATTAAAATAATAATATAATATTTTTTATTATTGAAATATTAAAAATATTTAAGATTAATAATATACAAAATAGAATATTTAAACTTAAAATATTAAAAGATTTTTAATGTTAATAGTTTTATTTTTAAAACTTTTAATCTAATTAAATAAAAATTATATTATGCAGAGTTAAATTAAATTAAAGTTAAAAAAAATTATATATAAGGTATAACTTGAATAGAATTATATTCACAAACTTGATAAATAACTTTACATATAGAAAAATATTTTTCAAAAAATGTTTTCCCTTTTTTAAAGCGTAAAACAATTTCCAAGAAAATGACCTAATTTTTCTTTGACTAAAAACTCATTTTTTTTTTTTACTAATCAATTTTCTGTCAACTAAACACTTAAAAATATAAAAATTATTTTTTAAAAATTATTTTCAGTGAATCAAACGAAGTTTTAAGTCATATTTCGTTTTATTGGTTAATATAATCAATAAAAAAAATACTCGAATTTATTTAGATGAGTTGGTATATTATATTAATAATTTTACAATTAGATTCAATCATTCGTTTTTCAAATTTAAGAGGATATAACTATAATAAAATAAAAACTCATAAATTTAATTTCATGTAGTAAAAATATTAAATTTTTATTTCTATTTTTATAAAGTTTGAGAGTTTATCGATTATTATAACAAGATATATCCATATACCTGATGCGAAATAATAAAATAGTTTATTATATTAAATTTCACAAACATTAGTGATCAAATTTTATATAACTATGTTGACAAAAAAACATTAGTGATCAAAATATTAATAAATTTCGCAAACATTGGTAATCAATTTAAAAATTTTTAAAAACTAGAAAGTTAAGGGGTTGTTTGTTTTTGTTTTTGTTTTCTGTTTTCTGTTTTTGTTTTCAGTTTTTTGGAAAACAAAAACAGAAAATATGTTTGGTATTGATTTCTGTTTTAAAAAAACGAAAATGAAAATGAAAATTTTCAAAATTGTTGGAAACAAGAATTTGATGTTTTCATTGTTTTCGGAAACATGTTTTCATTTTTGTTACTGTTCATAAATAAGTGAACAGTATTTATATATTAATATAATATTAATATATTTTCATAATAAAATTATAAAATAAAATTAATTAATTTTTTAAAATAAAAATAACATTAATCTTTAATATAAAATATTATTTAATTAAAAAATAGTTTAATTTTAATATATTTATTTTAAATTAGAAAAATTGAAAAATGTAAAAAATAACAAGAAATAGCATAAACTATAATATCATAATATTTTTAATTTAAACTTGTATAATAATTAATTGAATATATTATAAATTTAAATAATATAATTTATTATAATTTAGATATGTTAATAATTAATATTATTGCTAATTGCTATTATATAATATATTTAATAAATATTTTATTAAATGATATTATTATTTAATATTATATATTTTTAATTAAATTTAAAACATATCACTCTTAACATAAAATAATTTAATATTATTAAAAAGTGAATACTTGACATTAAATAAAATTATTTATATTAAATATAACATGTTTTAATAATATATATTTTTTATAAATTACTTAGTTAAATATATTTTTTTAGTAATTTAATATTATTTCAATTAAAGTAAATAATATTATTAAATATAGGTAATAATTTATTAATTCATATTATTATTTAATATATAAAATTTAAAATGTTTATTAATCTCCATTATTATCTAATAAAATTAATATTAAAAATTTATTTATTATTATTTTAATTGAATTATTTTTTAAGTAATTATTTTATTTAATATTATATTTAATTATAATAAAATTTAAATAATATTAAATTTTAATATGATTAAAAGTAGATATTTCATATTAGTATTAAATATTATAAATAATATAATTTAATAATATGTACATAATATTATATAATAAATATATTATTATTTTTGTTCAATTTTTAAATTTTATTTTGTGATTGAATTATTGTATCTAAATCAGTTTTAAAATTTGTTCTGAATACGTAACAATTTTAACCAAACATGTTTTCTGTTTTTAGAAATCAAAAACAAAACAAACTAAAACAAAAACAAAAATTTCAGAAATAAGAAACACAAAACAGAAAATAAAAAACGATACCAAACGACCCCTAAGTGATCAAAGCCGTAATTTATCCTTTTTTTAATTCTTATTTTTTAGTTTATAATGCTCTGTTAATCATCTATGATGTGACAATACCACATAACTTTTAACAAATAAGGTGATAATGGCATGTCAGCATGTATTTGTAATTTTTTTTATATTTGGATAATCAAAATAAAAAATCATCTAAAATTAATTGAATAATCATGTAATTTACGTTGATTAGAAATTCTTCACCGAAATGATTTGATTTTCGGGGAAAAGGCTTTAAATAAGATCTACTTAAAGGTCTAGTTATTTATTAAAATTTAAAAATTCGTTTGATATTCAGCTAGGTTTAAATAAAATTATCAAGTGAAATTAATGAATTTAGATAAAATTTTAAAGTAAAAAAAATTGGTTAGAATTAAATTTAAAATTTTTTAAATTTATTTATTAAGTATAATGTAATTATATATATAAAATATTATTAATTAATGAACACGATTACATATATTTTTTAATATAGAAATTAATATGTAAATTTTTTGACAAATCAAATTAAACTTTAAAGGGATTAAAAGAATATAAAACAAATAAACAAAAAATTTAGAAAACAAAAAATAAAAAATTAATATTCGAGGCTAGCCCAAGCTTTGTACCAAAAATTAAAAATGGACCTGGACAAAAAGTCAAGCCATAATTTGTAGGTCAGGCTGGGTTTGAGCTCGTAAGTTATTAATATATAAAATGAGTGCAACCTGAATCAGCCCAAGCGTGCCCATGACCAGGTTTTCTCAAAACTTAAGAGTGCGTTAACTGCTTTTTTTTTACATGCTAAATCTTAAATTTTTATTTAAGGATAATAACTCTATAGATTGTCATTAAGTTTTTAAACTTCACAAGTAGAGTTAGTATGATGACATATACCCTTTAAAAATATTAAATAAATAAAAAAATAAATATTGTGGGCATGTGTCTTCATTTTAACATTGTCTGTAAAGTCTAAAAACTCCAATGACAGTGTATAAGATAATTATATTTTATTTAATAACAATAATTGCTATTCAAGATAAATAAAGTCAAGGATGTATCAAAATTTTTTTTTGATATTATAAAATATATTTTCCAAGAAACCATTAAACCAAATAATAAGAAATAAACAAACAAGTGAATTTAAAGTTACTTAAAAATATAGTTATTATATATATATATATATATATATATATATATATATAAAGTCAATTAACAATATTTTGTTGTATTGTTGTCAATTAATTTTCTAATTTATCTTAATAACTAACATCTAATATCTATTTAAGGTAAAATAAAGTAAAATGTTTAAAGTAGCTACTCAGTTAATTTTGTTCTAAGAGTGTGAATTATTTTTCTAATTTATAAACTACTTTTTGTTTTGAATGTTTTTATTTTACATTTTATTATTTCTTAAAAGCAAAAAATGAAAAATAAAAGAAATAAATTTATGATGTATAATTGTAAAAATTTAGTTGAATTATAATCTTTAATCATAATTAAAAAAGATGTTATCCAAAATTTTATAAAAATGTTAAAGTGAAAAAGAAAGATTTTAAAATATAATAAAAGTATGTATGTATGTATGTATGTATGTATGTATGTATGTATGTATGGATGGATGTATGTATGTATGTATGTATGTATGTATGCATGCATGCATGTATGAACATGAGGAGAGCATCAAATCCAATACCCTTACCACTTTGGGTCATGGCATTTGTAGACATGAAGTTTCTTGACATGGTTTTCAACCACACGAAGAATTTATTCCTTCTCCTGGATATTAGGAATGGTCGAAAATTGTTTTGAGTCAACACAAGTAGATTTTAGAGTAAGCAGTTGTCTATGAATCGATCACTGCTTCACTATTTGTTTATGATCAAGGTCGAAATATGATTCATGCTTTGTGTGAAATATGGTGTCTAGCTACTAATATATTCATATCTTTTCACCGGAAAATTTCCATTACATTAAGGGATCTGAAGATTTTAGGAGACCTTCCTATTGTTGACGAATTTTATGATGAGGTTGCCTCCAGCTTAAAAGAAATCATTGGTCATGATGAGTCTTTAAATCTTATTCTTCCAATCAGTTGTCGATATCTTTTCCTTGTTATCACCTTATCAGGTTGTAGGAGGATAATGAGACTTTGAAAAGTAATGAAGTTTTTACTTTTTTTGGGGTGAGATTTTGGCTTCGAGGCAATAGTAAATAAAATGACCCTTATGACTTGATCACGATTAAAGGCAAGATAAGTTCTCTATATACCCCTAATGGTCGTTTCAGACACTGCCTTTGTACTAGAAAGGAAAATGAAGTTTTCCTCGATTTAGGTATTGTTAATGTCGATAGAGATGATGTGTTCCTAGTTGCATTCCTAGTAATTTGGCTATGCTCCTTTGTTTTTTTTAGCATTTATGGTGATGTCATTCGACCTGAAACTTCAAAGTGGCTTCTTTAATGGTTAAAAGCACAATATTCAGCCTTGTTATTCCTATCTTGGCAAGCATATTTAATGGATTAAATCAAATTGCTACCTGTGTGGACGGTCCTAGCCAATGCAATGTTGCGCTTCCCTATAATTTTGTGCATGCATGGATCACATCACATCTTGGAACTCATCTTAAATCAAATAAAGCACCCAGAAGACCTAAAATGTGTAAGTGTAGGGGTGCTTTTAGTCATAATTCTTATAGTGAAGTTAAAAGTCAGGAAATCATCCAACAATTGCTAGAGTGGATTGGCAAACCACTAGAATAATTGAAGCTTGCAAGACTAAACTTATAGACACTCCAAGAAATCGACTTAAGTTCGACGATTTTGAATAATTGGTGAGCATTCGGTCTTCATTTTTGACTTTGTGAAGATGTAATTTTTACTTAGTAGAATCATATAGTCCTTATCGCTTTGCAATGCAGTTTGGATACTGTCAGGATATTCCAGGACCTTTGGCAATTAACATTAGAACTACTAGTTAGAGAGAGTTATTGTGCTATTGGCAATGTAGCATGTTAAGAGACCCACATTGTGAGGTAACTATCCCTAAATGGAGTAGCACTAATAAAAACTTGTTTATAACAAGAAAATTCTACGTATGGTGGCAAGATTAACTGGGAGATTACTACTGCATCAGTATACCCATCTTGAAAAGTAGTACAAGTGCTAACTTTAAACTTGCTTCTTTTAGCTGTCATAAAAAAAATGATCATTAAAGCTAGTACAACATTTGATTGAGACTATCAAAATTGAGGCTGAAGATATTGATGATGCTACTATGACGCATCGTCTTGATCTAAGGCAACTTGAACAAAGCAATGGTTCTTTAACTCCAGACATGAATGAAATGATGAATCTTAATGTTAAAGATGAATGACAAGCTCAATGTGATGGTCGTAGCGATAAACCTATGGAACCTAGTGGGAGCGATCGTGATAGTGATAGATGCAATCCCAAAAGGCTTGGAAGAGATGTCAAGGCTTCTTCGAAAATAAGAGTGATGGTTTCCACTCAGCCAAGGATCTCAAGTTAAGTAATAAAGGTTATTTCTCCTGAGACATCTTGTCACAATAAGCTTTGTTCTTCCTTGATAAATAGGAGATATCTTGAAATTGATCGTGGGGAGTCTAAAAAAGAGACTCTGATCCCACCAGAAGAAGCTGTTGATTCACCCGATGACGATGTGATTCCTCTCAAGGAAATGTTAAAGAAAGGAATGGAGAAAAACACCACTTGCGAGGTCAACAATGTTACACCTGATAATGAGCCTTCAAAGAGTGAAGAATCTGTAAGTGATGTTGGTAAAGTTCATAACCAAGTGAAACAGTTATCTGCAAAAATAGGTTCCACAACTTCACCCAAGGTCAGTTTGAAATTCGTTTTCCAATGACGGATCTTGGTATTTAGTTTTGGAAGGGCCAATTAATATTATAATATATTCATAATACATTTCACCCAAGGTCAGTTTGAAATATGTTTTTGTCAATTCCAATGGCGGATCTTGGTATTTAGTTTTGGAAAGGCCAATTAATATTATATTATATTCATAATACATATTCTGACACACACACATAGTATAGTAATAATAATAAAGAACAAGCTCAAAAAATTAAAATATAAAATATAAAATATTACTATAATAACATTAAATAACTTTTAAAAATACTAAGACTTTCAAACTAATAATAGAATTAGTAATTACAATATCTCTTAATAAATTATGAAAACATTCTTAATTCTTTGGGCCGTTTAAAATTGAAATAAAAATGTATAAATAAATCAATTTTTAGATAGTATATGTTTTTAAAACAACAAAATTAAATATACTTTTAAAAGAACAAAATTGAAAATTTGAGATTAAAAGTAAAGTTTCGTTTTCCCTAACTTCTTATATAGTAGTTTCGATCTTTTATTTTTGTGTTAACATATCACATTACAACATGAAATAGAAATCTAGAGAAAATGAAAAATTATATAGAGAGAAAAAAATTGTATTAAGTTAAAAAAAAAAAAGATTTTAGCTTTCCCTATTCCCCTTAGGCTTTGGGCTCCTCGTGTCAAAAAAGGAAAAAAAAAATATAGTTACAAAAAGAAAAGAAAAACACATTTGGTATTAGGTTGAAAAGTTGACTTTTTTTGGGAAAAGTTAAAAAATTAATTTGTCTTTTATTAAGCTCAGCATGAATGTCATTTAAATATTGTCATAAAACTCTTGATCTTATGGATTTGTAAGTTGTAATTGATTAGTATAATAAATAGACAAATAAAAATATAATTTTAACTCATTTTAAATTAAAATGCAAAAAAATTAAATTATAAAGGATAAACCAAAACATAAACAAAAAATTAATGAATATTTAAATTTATCTAATATAAATATATAACTGACTAAGGGTTCTCAAAACTTTCAGGGGAGGGGGGCTAAGGCCCCCTCAAGCTATTAGAACAATGCTTTCCATATCTTCATCAGTAATAGTAATAGTAACTGTGGTCTCTAATCTAGTCGTAAGTTCTTCAAATGAAGCAATTTCATCATTTGCCTTGTTCACTTTAACAACTTGAGTTTCCAACTTAGTCTTTGCTTCCAATTCTTATCTCTGAATCAAATGCAACTTCTCTTCTAGTGCAGCATGCTCTTCTCTCGAAGCTTGGAGCTTAGTAATATGTGTTTCATAATGTTGTTGCTTTAATATCAATGAAGACTTGGTAAGTTCCAATTGTTCTGTCACTTCAGCCCTCTTCTTTTCTAAATTTTTTTTAGAAATGTGACCCTTGAGTTCTTTCTCCAAGCACAACAATGCCTTCACCTCCCCAACATATGAATTAACAATTATTTTTAAGGGAGTTGGATCACCATTCAAACTTTCAATACTTGAATAAACTATGGAAGCATATTCATAAATCTTACTAACTTAAGGGAAAGAGGCATCCCTAAGCTTGAGTAAAAACTCATGTTCGATCCCTTTAATGGCATTTTTGAAAATTTTGGAACAATACTTGTTAGGATGATAAGTGAAAGCAGAAATAACATTTTTTTTGAAGAACTATTCATTGACAACTATGACAGATCTTGATTGGAAGGATGATCACCAACTTCTGCCATCAAAGCTGTGTTGTCACCTCGATGTCCCTTAGCCAATAAATAGACCAGAGGCGGAGAACTTAAAAGAGTATTGCAAATTTCTCAGGACTTTTTGGTTAAAAGTTGAAGCAGCAAGTCTTAGATATTATTTTATTTTTATTGTGATGGACTTTTTATGATTTCTTTTTTTAATCAACATTCCATTTATGCCATGTGAGACCTTGATTATTATTATTATTATTATTCTTATTATTATTATTATTATTATTATTATTATTATTTATTTGTCATTCACTATTTATACTCAAGCAAGCTAAGATCTTCTTTTTTTTTTTTTCTAGGGGTGACTTAGAGGAATTTCCTAAGCTACCTGTGTACTTTCTTGAAAGAAGGATCAAATCTTTACGTAGTTCATTATTTATTTGCCTTAATTTTTGCTTAGATGGTCGTCATGGGGTTTTCAACCTAGCAGGTTTTTATTTTATTTTATTTTCTAGCCTTAATTTTTGTATAGATCGCCCCAATGAGGTTTTCAACTAAGCAGGCATTTTATTTTTATTTTTAGCCTTAATTTTTACTTAAATTGCCCCAACGGGGTTTCAACATAGCAGCCTTTTTTTTAGCCTTACTTTTTTGCTTATATCCCCATATGAGAGGCTTTTTTAAAAAAAAAAAAATTTATGTATACAAATTGTAACTTTCACGCATAATAGTGTTTCAAAATTTCTCATTAATAGGGTCAACTGGCAATTCTTCACTATCAACTATCTTGTAGGCATTATTTATATAAACCTCTTGTACAACATAAGGTCTATCCCATTTAAAGGTAAACTTATCACTAAGATGATGATGAAAGTTAATTGTCCTACATATAGCAAGAACTAAATCTCCTTCTTGAAAGGAACGTGGGCGAACTTTCTTGTTAAAAGTTTTATAGAGACGTGCTTGGTAACATTCAAGATGTCGCTGTGCTTGTAACCTTTTTCCATTAAATGCTTCAAGCTCTGAGAGGTTCAATTAGGCATTGCCCTCTTGTGTTAGGCCTTCTTAGACAGCAACTCTTAAGGTAGAAATTTGACATTTCAATGGAAGAATGGCTTCAACACCATAAACAAGAGCATATGGAGTAGCTTGTGTAGGTGTTCAGTATGTGGTGCAATATGCCCAAAGTGCTTCTCCAATTCTTTTATGCCAATCTCTTTTATTTTTCGCAACAACTGTCTTTAACAAATTACAAAGTGTCATGTTGAATGCCTTTGCAAAATCATTTGTTGGAGCATTGGAATTGGAAAAATTATTTTGTCTGAAATTGAATTTCTAGCATAATTTATTCATGAGGCCATTATAGAATTGTTTGTCATTATCAGTGATAATGTATCAAGGAACTTTATAGTGATAGATGATTTGCACGCGAATGAATTCCACTAACTTGTTCCTTCTTAACGTCTTTGAAATGTAATAATTATGCTCATATGGAGAAATAATCCGTTGCTGCCAAAATGTATAAGTATCTGTGTGAAGATTTAGGTAATGGTCCTACAAGATCAAGATCTCATCCATCAAAAGGCCATGATGCAATAATGGGATGAAGAGGCTCTAATGGCTGATGTTTGTAATTGGCATGGAATTACCAAAATCCATGGCATATTGCACCATTGTAGGCCAATAATACCTCATTCTCTTAACCTTATAATACAATTTCGACCCAAACTGATGCACACCATAAGTTACAGAATGAATCTCTTCTAACGCTTGTTTGGCTTCCTCACTTCTTAAGTAACGTAAGAATAATCCATCAAATGATCTATGGTACAATGTTTTTTTATAATAAATGAATCTTGTTGCCCTACATCGTACTTCAGACTTGTGACGTGGATCATTTAGAAGCTTGTCATGCTGAAGATAATCAAGAATAGGTTGTCGCCAATCTTCAACCTCAAGTGTACATGCTGATATCGTGCTAGCTTCTTCTTAAATTATGTCTTAAAGAGGCACAACACATCTGTGACATATTGGAACATTCAACTTTTCATCATCATTGATGGCCAGAGTTGTTGCCAAGTCAACGAAAGAATTTGCTTATCGATTTTCATCTCTTGGGACATGTTTTAATGATACGTAACTAAACTTTTCCATCAATCATTTAGCATATCTAAAATATGGAATCAAATCTTTTTTCTTGACTTCAAATTCGATTAAAAGTTGATGGATTATTAGCTTTAAATCTCTATATACTTCAATGTCCCTAATCCCTATTTCAATTGCCATTTCCAAGCTCCTAAGAAAAGTGCTTAAAATTCAGCAATATTATTGGAGCATAATTCGCTTAACATAAAAGAATATGACAAAACTTAATTGTAAGGGGTGACAAAGTTTTCCCTTGTCACTACTCTATTTTGCTTGATAGCACTATCAATGAATAGTTTCCAAATTGGTGTCAAGTCAACAAAAAGCACTTCTTCATCAAGCAAATCGTCTGACAATTCCAAATCAGACGGGATAGGATGGTCTGCTAGGAAATTTGCCAAAGCTTGTCCTTTGACTACCTTTTGGGGAACATAAACAATGTTGTATTATTGCAAAACTATAGCCCACTTTGTTAAACTTCCAAAAAGAATTGGTCTAGACAAGATGTATTTTATGAGATCTACCTGTGCTTTTAAGTGAACCATGTATATTTTCATGTAATGTCCTAGCTTATCAATGGTAAAGAATAAAGTAAGACACATTTTTTCAATAGGTGAGTACAAGTGTTTGACTTAAATAGTACAAAGCATTTTCTTTCTTTTAATCATTTTCTTGTGCAAGTAATGCCCCTAAAGGCTTGTCCTATGCTATAATGTAAAGGATTAATGCCTTTCTAGGCATTGGTGCTCCTAAAACTAGAGAATTAAGCAAGTATCTTTTAATTGCATTAAAAAAGTTACTACAAGATTCATCCCACTCCAATTGCGCATCCTTTTTTGTTAGTTGATTGAATGGTAGGCACCTCCCAGCTAAGTTCGAAATAAACCTTTGAATGTATGCCAATTTAACCTAAAGACTTCAGAGCTCTTTTAAATTTTTAGGTTCTGGCATATTTTGAATAGCTTTTATCTTGGACTGATCTATTTCAATGCCTCAATGTCTTGCAACAAAACTAAAGAACTTCCTATATGTCACTCTAGAAGCACAATTAAGTGGGACCATCTTTAGTTGGTACTTTCTCAACCTATCAAACACTAAATGACGATCTTTTAAGTGGTCATTTCGTCTTTTCTACTTAACCATAAGATCATCAACATAACATTGTATTGTTTTATACAGCATGTGATCAAAATTTTTTTGCATGACTCATTGATAGATTACGCCAACATTTTTCAACACAAAGGACATTACTTTTTAGTAATAAATACCCTTAAGTGTTCAAAATGTAATTAGCTCTTCATCTTTTGGTGCCATCCAAATTTGGTTATATTTAGATTATACATCCATGAATGATAAAATCTCATGCCCTGTAGTAGCATCGACCATAATCTTTGCAATGGGTAATGGAAAATCATCTTTTGGACATGCATTATTTAGATCATGAAAGTCCACACAAGTGCGAAGTTATCCAATCTTCTTTTTCACTAGCATTATATTAGCTATCCATGATGGATATTTCACTTCATGCATAAATCCCACCTCAATTAACTTGTTGACTTCAACTTCTATAAGTGGGATAATGTCAAGTCTATAGCGCCTTTGGAATTGTTTAGTTGGTCTCACTATTTTTCAAACGACCAAATTATGAACTGCAACTTTCATATCAAGTCCAAACATCTCTTTATATGTCCAAGAAAAGATGTCTTCATATTTGAGCAATAGTGTGATGTACCTTTCTTTTTCTTTTGGGCTAAGAAGTGCACTAAAAAATATAGGAGAATGTGCATCAAAGGTGCCAATATTCACATTTTTAAGCTTGTCGACAGTTGTTTGTCCCCCATTTTCTAAAGTAGTATGAGTTTTCTCAGCTTCAATTTCTGATGGCTCTTTAAGCTCATCTTTAGACGATTGATCATTTGCACTTTTTTAGACGGTTACATGATATGTTGAATAAACTTTTGTTTCATCTTCACCAAGATGTAAAGATGGGTTAGTCTCCACAATAGTACGATGTCTCACCTTCGAAGGCCTTTCTGCATTGATTTCAAGATCCAAACATTATTTCATGCAATATGGAATCAGGCTTTGGATTTCTTTTGATGTACTTCACTGCTTGAGGCATTTAATCTATCAAAAACTGAATTGCGCCTTTTAGATGCTTGATTCAACTTAAGAGATAAGACACTTAATTTTTTGAACATTGAGACTCGAGTAGTCGAAGTTCCCAAATGATCAAATATTGCCACACAAGCAGTGTTTTCAGAAGAATGAGTTGGCGAAGTTTTCGATTCATCAGATTCTTTAGTAACCTCCACTGAAATGTGTCGAGTGCTGACTGATTTATTTCTTTTTCCAACGTGAATTCGTACTGGATTTGGGATTCACCTCCTAATCTATATTTAGGAAAAGGTTTCTCATCTGACTCTTTTATCAGCCTTTTATGAGTTTCAATAATTTCTTGTAATTTTGCAGTCTTTTTCTCATTATGTAACTCAATCATTGATGATGGCTTGGAAAAGTCAAACCTAGCTATGGCTATCAATTTATCAGCCTTAGGATCGTAATTTTCAGCGGTACAATCTTGAGGCAAAGTCCTATGTTCTATTGCACCTTGGGACAGTTGAACAAACCCTTTCAATGGTTTTTTGACCTAATTATGAGCAATGTCAATCAAAGGTAATGTGCTAGCATCCTTCAATAGTTGTACATCTTTTTTTACCTTGTTAGAATAAAACTCTAATTGCTTAAATTCTAAACATTCCAGGAATGGAGAATAACTTTCTTTGCGACGTGCTTTTGGAACATAGCGAAGAATTGGAGTTTGTTTTACTTCTTTGGGCAAAGATTTGAGTGACTTTTTCATTGTAGTATCTTCTAACGCAAGAGCAGAAACACCCTTAATGGATAGATCTAAAGGATCATTTGTCACAACAATATTTATCTTCTTTTGACCCTCAATTTTGATCCTTCTAGTGGTCGAAATTTTGGTGGGTAAAACTTCCTTTAGGTCACCCCCCTTTAAGTAAAATTTAGTATCCACATAGTGAGACTCAACCTCGTTGAATGGTTTTTAAATTAGCATCAACTTTTCTTGGTCTGTCTCGATAAAACTTTAAGTATTGATGAAATGTAGAAGGTACAACCCCATTCGCATGAATCCAAAGACGTCCAAAAAACAATTTGTATGTAGTTCTAGGATAAATAACATGAAAGATTGTGCTTGACATTAGCTCACCAACGACAACATCCACTCTTATTATTCCTAAAACATGTTGCTTCATTTGATTAAAACCTTGTATTAAAAGTCGACCTTTCGACAATTTATTAACTATTATACTAAGTTCTTCCATCGTTGCTTTAGGCATGATATTAACTGTGAACTATTATCAACTAATATGTGATTCATACTTCACTCTTGAATCTATCCACAAAGATAAAGTAATCAATTGTGTGGTTTTAACCTTAAAAACATATCTTTATATGTGAACGCAATAGTCCTCAAGCAGTAATCACAAAAACTTTCATCTAGTATAGATCTCATCAAAAGAGAAAGATGCAAAGCATAAATTTTTGAATTTTCCAAGGCATCGATGATTCCACCACATGTTGCTTTTGGGTACTGCAATAGCTCATAGATGGTAAGGCGAGAAGAGATCCATTTTAGGATCTTAACATGTTCCTCTAAAGTTGTTTTTGTTTAGCCATCATCATGGGCTTTAATGACTTATGAGCTTCCGTCCTCTAGCTTTTCATCAAAAGAAACCATGTCAATGCCAACACTCGCTTGCACTTCTCTAAAAAAACATTTAGAAAAGAATTCTTTTAGGCATATTTATTTCGAGGGTTTTACCTTGAGACTTCTTGATTAAAAATCATTTTGTGTTTAGAGTGTTTTATAACTTTCTTCTGTCTCCAACATGAATAAGAGTTATTCACTTGTTGTCTTCTTCTTCGAAAAGATTTTTTTTTATTTTAGACTTGCAGTTTTCGCGACTTTAGTTGTGTCACAAGTGTCTATTGTTCCTCAATATCCATAGCAAAATTCAACATCATCAAAAGGGCTAGTGATGAGACTTTTTGCTACGACCAACAGAGCAACAAGTTGTATAAAGCTAAATTGCATAAGTTGATATGTAATGCACTTGGAGATAAAGAAGTGAACGTAGCATGATTAGATTCTACTACGTCATCCATCTCAAGTTTAATCTTGCATTCATTCACTAGTTTCATTATCAAAGCTTTCAAGTTTAAACATTCTCTATGGGGTGACCAATGATACAATAATACTTATAGTACTTTGGATCATTAGCTTTTCCTTTTTCTTCTGGCCTTTCTGACTCTAGGAGTTCAATTAGTTTATGTTTTAAAAGTTGTTCTAACATATCTAGTACATTTAAATAAAGAAAAGGATATTTCTTTGCTTCTCTTTCTTGGAAGCTCACACGTCACTTATCTCTCACTAGAGGTCGTTCCATATTTTTCTCAACTTTTTTGTGCCTTTTGAAGAATTTAGAGGTTCGGTCTCAACAAACATAGATTCTTTAGTAGAGCTCTTTAAACGTTTCTCAACCTTCTTGAAATCCTTCTTATCCTTATTAGGATCAAGAATTGAAGAACTTTTGTTACTAGAATGAGCAATACTCAACTCCATGTCATGAGCACGAGTGACAAGTTCTTTAAAATTATGCAGCTCAATTCCTTAGAGAATGTAAAAGAGTTCCCAATACATAATACATACTTTGGATGCACATTTCAACATAAAAAGTTTCAAAGAACTTGTTTTTGTAAGCAAGACTTAAAGTCTCTATCTATTGATATAGTTGACGACTGGTTCATCCTTTCTCTGCCTGGTATTAGTTAACTCTGTTATACTCACTAACGGGTACTAAAAAATCGATTGAGGAATTCCTTCTCGAGTTATTCCCGACTATTAATGGAATTAGATTCCAAGTCAATATATCATTCAAAGGCATTACCTTTAAATGACTTTACAAACTGTTTGACTAGGAGATTTCCATAAGTGCCTGCACTATTGCATGTCTCGACAAAATGAGCCATGTGACATGGATTTCCATTTCCATTGAACTGTTAGAACTTGGAAGGTTGATAATTTGTTAGAATTCTTAAATCATCAATTCTCCTCTTATACAGCTTGGTTAAGGCATAATAAGACTTAAAAAAATCCACCATATTGCACCTTGTTGGTATTCGCAATCATCTTTTGCAATTGTTGAACAGACAATGATCAAATCGATATTAATGGTGAACCGTTCACTATAGGATTTTTAGCATCATGAATTGCTTTCAATTTTCTAGAGGTATTAGCAGTTAGTTTGTTTGGTGTAGGATTATTAGTGGATTCTTCATCGTGTTGTACTTCCAAGTGACTCTTCAGCGTCACAATTTCAACATCATTCTCTTCTACAATCTTATGCAAAGTAGACATCATCCTTTCCATTTCAGTGATCTTTTCCTCCAAAGTAATTGCATTAGTAACCATTACAAGCATAGTTTGAAAAGGAAGAAGGGCAAAGACCAGTTGTCCAGTTAATGTTTGTAGAGCAGACTTTTTTTCCTACCAAAAGATTTAGTGAAATCATAGGCTAATGAGTACTATTCTCGGTTGATCCAACTAAATCTTGATCTTGTGTTGCAAGATATCGTACCCTAGCACAAGTCGTTGGTCCAGTGTAGCCGGGTTGCACAGTTGCAGTAGGGTTGAACTTGTGATTTGGTGTAGCGGTCTTTAGAGTCATAGATCTAAGCAAATGGTTGATCTTGATTGATAAAGGAGAATGAGATGAGAGGCAGAGAGGTCCCACTAGGCATGTAAAAAATTTGTATACACAAATTTCACGTTTAGAAATTTTAGAATACGAATTGGTAACAAATTCAATTTTTATATGTATGGGGTACAAATCTCAGTTTTATATTCTATACAAGAAAAATGATCCTCTGATTCGATCTCCTTAGGATGAAACAAACTTGATGAGGACTGGACGCTTGATCGTAATGGAATAAGAATGAATAATTGTTAGGAGGAACATGCGAAGGCTTGTGGTTCCTCGTGGGTTTGCAACAACTTGGTTGGTCTTTGAGAGAACGGTCGCTGACTTGTTGTTCTCTTGTAAATCTCTTGGCTTTAATTGGTTTTGTGATAACTTTGATGAAATGAGAATGGTTGATATATTGAAGGCTTCAGATTCTCTAAGAAGGCTAGGACTTCTCTTCAACATGAAAACTCTCTTCTCGTCAAATGGAAAAGCCTTATATTTATAATTATTGATAAAGAGTTTCAAAAGGAGTCAACCACTCTTAGTCTTATCTCTAGTTAATTTAATTTAATTAAAGATAATATAAATAGTTAATTTCTTTTGACCAATCTACTAAGAGATTATTAATTAATTAAATGTTCAATTTAATTTATTAATAATATTAATTTTTAATGCCCACAAGTGCATCACAGTTGAAAGGTAATGTAAACATTTAAATATAGGACCAAACTCTAGTATATAACCAATGTAAGATTCATGGCTCCCATTTGGGATCGTGACAATTAGGCTATGAAGGCCCAGTGCAAGACGTGGCTGGTACTGGTTGCACTTTCAGAGATACGGTTTAAAGCGGTGGTTTGGTTTATTTTAGTTATATTTTAGATATTTGTGGCTTACTTCCATTTCTTTTGAAGTAGTTGTTTCACTAATTTTATTCAACTTTTATTTGATTTTACACAATTTAGATTTACATTAGTTTTAGTAATTTAAAATGTTTGGTTTTAATATCAATAGTTTTTAAGATTTATTAAATTTTCATAGTACTTTTAAATCATTGTCTATTTTAAATTTTTAATTCTTTGATTTTAATTGAAATTCATTTTATGTTTAATTTTAATAATTTAGTAATTAATTTAATTTAAGTAATTCCATATTACTTGAATAAACTTAGGTGACACATTTTAGTAATTAGCAAAACATCCTCAGTAATCAACTATGCTCTACTTCACCTTGTAGTATAGTTTTAGATGTAATAAATGCATATGGGGACCTTTTATACATTCCCTTTTCCTTTATTAATCTTATCAATAATTCAATCATTTGAGTCAACTGTCCCTTGGTATCTTTTTGGGGTTTTTTCATCTTTTCCGCATGAAAGTTTTGATCTTCCTCCATTATTCTTCAATTTTTTTCATGAAAGGAAATTGAATTTTGGATTTTTGAATATCTTGATTGAAATAAATTTTTTTCTTAAAATTTCTCATCCAAATACACCCTTTATGTCATCGCCAATAAAAAGGTTTTCTCTTACAAGCACGTCTTCTGCTACCTTATTTAAATCCTCCCAAAACTGTCAGTTACTAACCTTAACAAATCCTATCTCGCAATACATATGCATTAAGAAAATTCAAAATCTCTCTTTTTAAAACTAGTTTAACCAAAATAATCATATCCCTTAATCTCCTAAGTTGTACATCTTTATGGTACTCTTTATCTATGATGATACTTACACTAATTCGATCTCTATCTTTCCCTGTGTACTAAAGCTTATACTGTTAAGGTGTTATCTCTTTAGCCTTCTCCTCAATCCATTTGGTCTTGAAGAGACACAAGATGTTCAACCCTCCTGATAACCTCATCAATTTTGACTAACTTATTGTTAAACGTACCTATATTACAATATCTTAACCTCAGCTTATGGTTATAGACTATACCTACCTTCATTCATTGTAGTGTGAAAATCTTTGCCTATTTAACACCACATCTAGGTGTCAATGTGATGCGTCACTTTTAAGTGACAACCTAACAACTTTTACATAAATTTCATTACATCTAAACAAAGTGACAACCTAACAACTTTTATATACATTTCATTACATCTAAACTCCAGTGCAATGCGTCATTGAATAAAGAACATCCCAACAAAATTCTCATATTGATTCATTTAGTAAAATTGAATTAATTTTAAGCGTCGATTGTTCAAACTTACTATCACCATCCTATTTTATCCAAGCTTCAAATCGATTGCATTTCATATTACACTCAACACAAGTGAGTTTGGACACGTGCTTTTTTTTTAAAAAAAAAATATTATAAATTATAAATCTAGTTTTGATAATCACTAGGTACTTTTAACTCATTTTTAAATCAACTTAAATGGAAAGTGAGCAAAATTACCGCGCGTTTGCAGAACATCAACTTTCTAAATCACACTCCACCAAAACAAAATTGCATTTTAGAAATAAACCTACGGTCACTCGAAACTCCATCCAGTTTGATATACAATGGATTATAGATGCATCCCTTCATTGTTTCTGCCAAAAGCTAAGCATCCATCCATCTAAAGGAACAAGTATTCAACAATACCATTCAAGCATAAGGGAATCAACTCCAAATACTCGGGACACTTTTGACATTAAAGTTCTGTAACCCAAGACAGGCTAACTAAAATGAAAGCCAATATAAACAAGAAAATCGAACACCATATCGCAAGCAGACTCCATAGTTAGACAAACAGTAATGCTACCTATGGTTCTGGAACCATTGCTAAATTGGCAAACACCTTCACATGCTTCTTCTCTACAAACAAGCAACAGCATCTGACATCATACATAACCCAGAAGCTGTTAAAAACATAAGCCCGAGCAGAAAACTTGTACAAGTATCGAAAGCATCTAGGCTTTGAAGAGAAGACGGGGGCTTATGTTCACAAAGGTATTTCAATCTGATACTTTGTCCACTTCCTGGTAGCGATGAGCATGCCGAGCAGAAGAATAAGCTGAAAGAGTGGATCCAGTCATGCTCAAGGAATACTTAGCGAGGCCCACGCTTTTCTTAGTACCCAACCATACAGCCCAAAATAATCCAACCCAACCTGATTCATATGGAAATATCAATTGCAAAACACTAGTCCAGAAAATTAAGTTGCATAATAAAAGCCTAAAACAAGTTTCACACTGAAGAATCTCAAGCTTCGTGCTGGAACAGCTTGAGATAGCAATTAGGAGGACATGGAACACCATGATCAACTAAGATTACCACGTTAACATAAAAATGGTAACACTGCTACAGAGAGACAGCAATTGGCGCAAGAGAGAAAACAGTGCAGATACACTCAATAAGAAAACTAGCAGAAGAGTCTCAACTTTGGCATTGAAACATCTTATCCCATTCCAATTTGGAGGACAGGAAACACCAGAATAGCATGGATTATAAATGCCAAAAACACACAGCAGCCACTGTGTGAAAGCATGCAAATTCTCACACAAGAAGGTAACCAGTCACTGTTTAGCGATCTTAGTAAAAAGCATATTGGTTATTATTTTTGTGTTTGTAGCCAGACAAAGCCACACAGCATCAGATGTGTGTGTGTGTGAGAGAGAGAGAGAGAGAGAGAGTGAGAGAAAGAAATGAAAATACTAATGGTGATGATGGGAGATAAGACCAGGTTAGCTAAGTAGAAAGTCTAAATTCAGTTCTCCACTTATAGGCCATGATAAATTATTTTCCAATTTTGCAACATCCTAGTTTGCCATCATATTTTTTTTCTATCAATTTTCTGTCTTTGGGACACTGAAGGACCACACAGATACTTCATGGAGAAACTCATGGAAATGATTTGCCCCAATATGCTGCATAGAGCAACTTCATTTGGCTTATCATCTAAAATAACCCATAGTAACTACATAGAACTGACATCCATTCAGGGTCGCAGGTTCCAGCAAAAATTTACGAAGAAAAAAAAAGGTTCAACCCTAAATAAAGAAATAAATGAAAAGGCTTCATCTTCTAGTTTCTAAGCCAAGCATGAAAATTGGATGTTATAAAAAGAAAGAACAAAATCATAAAAATAAGAATGAAACAAAGTAAAAACTAAAATAGATGATTAGAGAGACATACCTGTAGCTACAAGAGCAGCTATAATTGCTGAAATTGTTGCAGTAGAAATAACAAAAGCAGCAACTGTTAAGGTCCCAATATAAATAGCTGTTACACAGGCAAAGAAAAGAGCCAAGAAGCCTCCTGCAGCAGCCAAAGAGATTAGAAGAGAGATGATGATGACATTGACAGTTGCAGCCAGAACGAAAAGCATAAATACAAGCAACCCTGTCAAGGTAAGAACAGTAATAGTCCCAACCTGCAGAAGTGTTGGCAAAAGAAAAAGTCAGAGGAATTCTGAAGAATGTGATTATGAGAGGTAGCAGACAAGAGGCAAGAGCACAAGCAAGAGAAGCACATTAATATATGTGATCAAAACCCAAGGTCACTTATTTATCATTAACTAGATATCAATATAAGCTGAAAGAAAGAAGAGCAGCCCGGGGTATAGGAGATATACAAAGAAGTTGGAAGGACAAACGAAGAAAGTCCAGAAGGCACAAAAGCAATTCTAAGCTCATACCACGATATGTCACTCAGCTATAAAATAAGATGCAACCATTATGAATTTAAGTTTTCCATGTCTGTTAGTCAAAGGGCTAGTTTGGATGGACAGTGAGATTGGCTCCGGTGAGATTGAAAAATAATAAAATGACCATTAAATATATATATTTTTAATAAAATACTTAAAAAGTCGGATAAAAAAGTAATTTTGCATGCCCAAAATTATTTCCTATTGTTCCTAACTGACCTCACTGCACCGTGGTTGCGGTGAGATCCAAACTGTCGCAAAATCAAGCTAAGAAAAAAACTTATTAGGACAAGAGATTTGGCAGGGAGAGTATTTGCTACTATATCCAATTTATAAAGAAAATATTTGCAGCATGGAAGTTGAATTAAGTTCAGGTGTGAGTACACAGAAATTTGAAACCAGTAATGAAATTTCATGTATCACTGAACTTCCAAACGCTAGAGGAGATTCAACCCCTCGATACTTTATCGTCAATGACTTCAACTGCCAAAGTTCATTTTGGCCATTCGACTTTAACCGTTATCCCACGTCAAAATATGGGGCCTTTGCATCCTTCCAAATCACAAGTCAAACATTCTTTGTGATTCCACTTTTCATAGTAAGGTGTTTGATAACAAAAACAAGACTCATTTAAGCTTCTAAAATGATGGGTTTTCTGTATGTGTCTTCAAACAGTGTTAAATTACTCTGGAAGAAGCTGTCACTTGATCATCACAACTGTAAGTCTTTGGAGTATAACATCTCCAAAGCACGTTTCCTCAAGAGCACATGACAAAGTAAACAAACACATATTGTAGGATATTCTATTATTAATTATATGACTTAGAACTACTCTCTCATTTGTACTCTTTATTTCAGCTTTTTGTTTCATATAAGTCTACACTACCATTGGGATAAAAACTCTAGATATGATGATGATATCCTTGCTTTTGCTTATTAGAAATACATAAACATATAAGATTATTATCTCATACACTAACAATGGAGTTTTTTTAATTTCACAAGTGAGATTAAACAAGTAAGGATATGTATGGAGATAGAAGGACACATGCGATGACATGTGGAGGGCAAACAAGTGAATTCCCTATCATAGTAAAGCTACATGAAGGGTTGACATTAAGCCCATTATTATTAGTGATGGTAATGGACGAGGTAACAAAATCCATCCAGGAAAATGTACCTAGGTGTATAATGTTTGCAGATGATATTGTCTTGTATGTTGAGACTAGAGCGGATGTTAATACGAAGTTGGAACTGTGAAAATAGACGTTAGAGTCAAGAGGATTCAAACTAAGCAAAGTAAAGACCGAATACCTAGAATGTAAATTTAATTCAAATAAAGAGGAAGATAGCAAGATAGTGATGCTATATGGAGTGGCGATCCCTAAAGCGGGATCATTTTAGGTATTTTGGGTCAATCGTACATATAGATGGAAAGATTGATGGTGATGTGACCCATAAGACACAGTTTAATTGGAACAAGTTTGAGAAGTACCACAGGTGTATTGTGTGACAAAGGAATTCCTATATGGTTGAAAAGTAAGTTTTACAATACAGTTTTTAGACCAAGATTACTCTATGGTAGTGAATGTTGGTCAACAAAAAAGGTTGCATACACAAAAGATAAGTGTAACAAAAATGTAAATACTGTGATAGATGTGCGGATATACAAGAAAAGATAGAATAAGAAATAAGGACATTCACAATGAGGCTGGAGTAGCACCTATTGAAAACGAGGTGAGTGAAAATCGTTTACGATGGTTTGGGCATATACAACGTAGACCTGTGGATACTCCAATTAGAAGAGTGAAGAGTATGAATGATGTAAAAGGGGTTAAGGTTAGGGAAAGACCGAAAAAGACTTGGAAGGAAGTAATCCGAAAAGATATGGTGAAACGAGAGTTGAAAGAACGCATTACTTTAAATAAGAATGAGTGGACGAGGAGAACTCATGTTGACGACTTAGCAAGGTTTATATAGCCAACTCCAATATTGGAATAAAGGCTCTAATGATGATGATGATGAAACGACATTAAAAAACTATCATACGTCCAACTTTTTTTAATTTTTAATATGTGTTACCTTTTAACCCAGCTTGTGTAGTTTAAAAATTCTATTGACATTATAAAGAGTAATAATCCATATATAAAGAGAGGAGGTGTCCATTTACACTAGCGTAAAATTAATTATCTTACACACTTTTTAAACTTCGTGGAGAATTGATGTTTTTGCAAACAAACCGTTCGATTTAATAACCTACTTATGTTTATCATGCAGGTAAATTTTTGAATTAATCTGATATTCCTATCATTTCAATTGAGAATAATATTTTTTAAAATATATATTAGAGGTTGAAATTTTATTATTATGAAATAAATAATTAGACATATTCGTATAACTTGAAATTTGTGTACGTGATCTACTTAAATAGAACATAAAATTAAACAATTAGATTGAAAAACATATAAATCATATAAAAAGATATGAAAATATATAAAACTAAATTAATTTTACATTAATGTAATTAGATCATACCTTTCTCGCTATATATGTATATAAATTGTTTTACACACTTTTTATAATTTTATAAAGGATTAATATTTTTGCAAACCAACTCTTAGATTCAACAACCTATTCATATTTATCATGCTTGTAAATTTTTGAGTTATTCCGAGATTTCTATCATTTCAATCGAGAAAAATATTATTTTCAAGATATATAATTTTATAATTATGAAACATATAATTAGACATTTTCAATTAATTTGAAATTTAGTATATATGATTTATGTGAACAGAACATAGAATTCAACGATCGCATTATCAAAATATAAATCATATAAAATAATATGAAAGTGTGTAAAACAAAATTAGTTTTACACTAATAAGTGAATCCCTCCTCCTAAATACTTATATACCATAAAAAAATAAAACATAGCTCCCTCCCTTCAAGCCTCTTTCCACCCAATTAACACATATGCACTAACGCATACACAAAAAACTCAACACTAGCACAGAGGATGTTTTTCTAAAAATCAAAAGTGGTACTGTAACTCAACTATCTATATCTCACCCCAAATATCAAGATCCTCCACAACCCAGCAAAACCATACTCATTAAGGCTTAATTAGGTTGTTGTTCTTGCTGCCTTCTTATTTAAAAGTTGCTGTAAAGCAAAATCTTATTTGATTAAAAACGAATAAAAAAAGTTAAATTTGGAAGTTGAAAATAAAAATAAAAGCAACACTTCGACAATAGGCTTAGAGGGCTTCTGTTCTCCCTTAGTCTGCCTTTGTAAGAGAATCAAATCAAATAGAGAAAAATGAGAAAACAAGGAATTTTACAAACTTACATAATTTTGGTCAAGCAAAGCAACGATTAAGCATACATTCTTTTTTAATAATTTATCAATTCTAAAGAAGAAGAAACTCGGCAAGAAATTATTTAATTAAATAATTAAGAAAAAAACTCACAGAAATGACGAGAAGAGCACGAAGGGGGCTGCCTCTACGAGTCCACAGCAGAACAGTCTGGCCAGTGTTTCTGGAGGCTTCGCCGAGACGAGGCCCATTCTCTGAAACAGAGATCTTGATCCGCTGCAGCAGCGGAGCTGACGCCGATGACGATGCATCGGGGAAGATGATCATCGAAATCAAACGGTGAAGAACGAGGTAGAGTGTTTCCTCACTGTGACTGCACTCGTTTTTGTCTACGGTCGCGCCGTTGATTTGCTCCGCCATTGCTAATGTGTTATTACTTACTGTAAGTTGAAGATTTGAAGATCGATGGTTGAAGATTGAAGATGAGCTCAGCTCCAGCGACACGAAGAATAGACTTAAACGACATAAAGATTAGAAATTCAGCATGATGTTAGCATTTTGATTAAAATATCAAAATCTTTTAGAGATAAATCTATTATCTATTAGATTATTAATATATATATATATATATTATATATTTTTCATTGATAGAGTAGTGGTAGGGTGTCATCGAGTCAAGTCGAATCAATATAGTAAAGTGTTTGAGTTCGAATTCGATTCGAAAATTTAATATTCAATATTCGACTCGAACTCGATTGTATTTTATTTTTTAAATTCGAGCTCAACTCGAGATCGAGATCGAGTTCAAACTACTCAAATTTACTCAATTATATAAGTTCGATTTTTTACTCGAACTCAAAATCACTTTTATACGTATTATATAAATGTTATTATATAATAATATATATTATTAAAATATATAAAAGTTTAAAGTTCGATTACGTTCGTGAACTACATGAACTGAATTTTTAAATGTTCGAATTCGACTCGTTCGATAATTCGAATGGTTCAAGTTTGAGTACGGCTCAATTAAAATCAAATTAAATTTAAATTTTATTCGAATCGAATATAAATAATTTATTAATATTATTGTATAATTTACACTCCTTACGATGAATTCTTCTGCCGTCAGAAGTGGTCATTGATTTCTCATCATTTCAGCCCAATTTTCTTCACGTGTTGCGTAGCTATTGATCCTTTTTTCACATCTTTTTTAAAGTTATCAATTTCTCACTTTGTTTTTTTCCTAATGCCATGTTTCGACTGTACTTTTATATTAATAATTTTTAAATTAAAAATTATTAATTTAAATTATTAATTAAATTTTAAAACTAAAAAAGAAATTAGCCCAACAACCTATTCAATTAATTTTTCAAATGACAGTTATAGATTAAATTTATCATTATATACTAAATGCCTATAACGAGCAATAGACTGCCAATTATCATCAAGTTTTCTGTTTTAATTTTAAATTTAATTTTTTAAAAAATAATAATCACTACATCATATAATTTTTTCAGTGCAATTTAATTCACTGTAAAGACTTTACGGTGTGTGATAGCCCATTTATTGCTGCAAAGTTACATTGCATGGTAAACCCACTTAAAAAATACCGCATTTACCCAACCTATTTCCTTTCCCACTCTCGAAAGAAGCCAGCCATTATTGTAGAACCTATCCCGTTGCATTCCCCTCTCCTTGTCCTCTTCACTCTCGACGGAGCCTTTCCTGCTGTTGGTCCGTCCGTCAAGAAGATTCGGTCTTCTCTGTTTCGCTCCTTCACCTTTCTTCTCTCTCTCTCTCTCTCTATATATATATATATATAGCAGAGAAATGGGGGAGGGAATGGGGTAACTGATGAGAGACTGTAGAGAGGTGTACGGAATGGTGGGTTTTGGGTTAATGTGCTCTGCCACTTTGGTAGAGCGCTATGAGTTGGGAATTTTCCACCAACTCGATTTTAGTTAGAATTTTTTAATATTTATTTTACATTTTAATTATACATTTAAAAATACATAATATTTATATTTTATATTTTAATCAATATATATAATTTATTTTTATATTTAAAAGTATTTTTAGAATTTAACAGTAATATAAATATTTATAAAAAACATCGCAATATTATTTTTTTTGTAAATTAAATAAAATTTTATATTAAATATTAAATTTTAGTTAATTTTTTAACAATCAATCACTTTATACGTAAGATATCAAACACTACCTTAGTAGACAATCAAATGCTAATGACTAAGATTCGACTGCTTGATCCTCATCTCAAAATAGAGATAGTAAATGGCCGTCAACATGCTGTACATTCATAGTAATTATCACCATAAATTTCAATTTAATGATGGCAGCAGTCCTGTTTCTTACAAGTTTAAAACAATTTGAAGGCATTTTCAAAGGTTTTTTTTTCTTTTTTAAAAAAAAAAAAGCATTGATGATTGAATTTAATTATTAATCACTGCATCCATTTGTGTTGACCAATAAAATTGGTAATTTGCATTTTAACAGTAAAATTTATAATATTCATAGTAAAATTATCATATTTATCATAAAATTATTATATTTATTGTAAAAGTCATAAAATTTATCGTAAAATTTATGAGATTTATCGTAAATTTTATGATATTAATCATAAATTTATAACATTCACAATAAAATTTATGATATTTATTATAAAATTTATAACATTTATCGTAAAATTTATTAAATTAATTATAAAAATTATGAGATTTATTATAAAACATAAGAGAGTAAACATAAAAACACTAGAAAAATATAAATCTACAATAATTAACCATAAATTTTATAAGATTCATCATAAAATTAATGAGAATAACGTAAAAATACAAGAAAAAACATAAAAACATAATAACTAATTGTAAAATTTATCAAATTCGTCGTAAAATTAATGAGAGTAAGTGTAAAAACATTAGAAAAAAAATATATTTATAATAATTAGCCGTAAAATTAATGTAATTCTTTGTAAAATTCATAAGACTAAATGTAAAAATACTATAATTTACCGTAAAATTTATGCAATTTGTTGTAAAATTAACGAGAATAAATGTAAAAACACTATAAAAAGTATAAATTTATGATAATTAATCATAAAATTTATGATAATAAATGTAAAAATATTAATTTTTATCAGGACAATCAAATGTTAATGTATGATATTCAACTGCACTACTAAATTTTAATGTCAAAGTGCTTTTGGCATCAGAGCATGTCGCGACCCAAATTTACAAAAATTACTACAAATTTTTTTTTTCGCGAACTTACCACATTTTAATTGTTGGGCTGTGAGTCAATATCCCTCACTCAGTTTCATATATTATATATATATATGCATAACAGGCAATGCTTTCGTCCCAGGCACAAATATTGCGGAAGCTTATACAATTATCATTTTAGAATTTAAAATTCGTTTACATTGCCTAACATATACATCCCCCATATAACATGACTACATCACTGTACACTATTATTCAGATACAAAAGTACATGTGTGCATACCTCGATGCTGCTGGATAGCTGTGTGTAAAAGATCGTAGGATGGATGCAGCTTATACACTCTACTGAAATGCTCTGTAGAGGTGGGAAAAATAATGGGATGAGCATAACGCGCTCAGTAAGAAATATATGAAAGCAGGTAGATAACCACACTATCTACGATGCTCATAATGCATGTTTTATCAACTCGTAAAACAAATGCATTTACTTTTCAAAACACTCATTAATTTATAAAGCAAGTAGATAATCAAACTATCCACGATGCTCATGATGCATGGTTTATGCCGAAAAACTCATGGCATTTACAAAACCATCATAGTAAAACACATAGCAATTTAATGCCCAAAACCGAATATCAAAACTCATTCAGAGTAAAATCTTTCTGTGTTCAGTATTGAAACTCACTTTAAATTCATAATCTCATTTCAAACGGCTTCAACACAGAAATCAAATCAAAATTAGTTTCATCACCGAAACCAATAAAACAGATGAGACTAGGCAGGGATTTCAACACAAATCCAATGGAACATTTGGCCAAAGTCCGAGACCCACAAGCTATCACGGATCAGGTGTGCCCGGGTGTCTCTGAGTCCGAGGAGGGGATTAGTCTATCCATCGGCTCCTATCTAAGGACTATCACAAAACAGAGCAATGACAAAGCATGCCCGAGTCCAAAGACGCAATCCTCACACCCCATAGTTGCACGGTACAGTGTACTCCATGTTGTCTACACGGTACAGCGTACTCCGTGAACCAGGTACAATTACCACACAGTTGTAGGTGCCTGAGTCAACAGCTCACCACCCCAACCAAATAAATTATCAACCATAGCCTGTCGTCTCAGATCTAGTGCGAGCAAGTCAGTGTGACACACAGTCAACACAAGGCTCCAGCACGATCTCAATCACAAATCACAACAGAATCCAGTGCGAGCAGTGCTCCAGCATGGTCTGTACAGATGTAATACCAAAATCAAGTGGGAGCAGATCTGGATAAATCCACAGATCTCATCATGCTCCAGCACGATTTCACACACACAAAATAGACAGCTGGCTCTATTTCCCACCACAGTGGTACTCAAAACCGAGTGCAATATACAAAACGGTACAAAACAAAGTGAGAGGGAAACATCCCATTAAATCACTCGTCAATCAAATCACTTTTTAGAAAAACGTGCAAGTTAATGCATACAGTCAAATCATAAGCCAGTCTATCATTTTAGCTTCACAAAAATCTCTTTTTCACAGAGAAAACATGGATTGCATGCACTTTATGCATTTACAAAAATTCTCGAGTCTAAGGGTATTTTCGTAATTTTCCCATATTCGGGTATTATCCAAAAATTTCATATCTATACGCTATACGAAATTTAATTGACTGTAAACAACGATGAAAATACGTACAGCTATCTCTAATAGCTTCCATAGATCCCTTACCTCAGATCACGTAATGTGACCTCTCTTCCTCTGTGCTGTCCAAATCTCGCAGTCCGGTCAACTCTCAATATGACTCTGGAGCTGCATTTAACCATTCACTGGATTAATTACACGTTTCCTACTGTATTACACATTTAATACAGTTCATTTCACTTAATTGGGCCCGTTTACTCTAAATGGGCCTAATTACTTTAATGAGCCTTAATCCATATTAAGCCCGTTTTTCACGTATTATTTTCCTTCATCAGGGTCTATCGACTCATTGGGTCTATCAATACCCATTGGGCTTCGTTTCAAACTCTTTGGATAGCCCGAATATCATTTACGACAGTTTATTCGAATTTTCGACTATAATTCACTAAATCCGAAATTTAATCCGAAATGCGTAAATTAAATCTTAAATACGCGTTAATCACATAAATTGTCGTAAATGAGCTTTACTTACCCAATATTGTGCGATGGTGAGCGAATCGAAGTTCGATCGGGCTTCCGTTCGGAATTAATCGTCGAACTGCACAATTTCGTATTTTTCATTTCCGGGCCAATTTTCGATTAAATATAATTCAAATAAATTTATCGAAAATTAAATCGGCCACTTTTGACCTCGTATCGACTTACCCGAAGTTCGATGAAAATTTTTTTTTTTCTCTCTCTTCTTTCTCTCTCCTCCTGAACCGGTTCGGACCGGTTCAGTCCCTTTTCACACTGAACCGGTCCGAACCGGTTCAGTGGAAGTTTTGCCGTTGCCGGCGCTGCCGGCCGGTTCCCGGCGCGATTCCGCCGCCGTTCGGTTGGGCTCGGGCTGGGGATCTCTCGGCTGGGCTTGATCGGAGCCAAGCACCGCCGGTGGCCGTCCGATTTCCTTCTCTTCCCCGCGGCCTTCCCCTCTTCGGATCTCCTCGCCGGCGGCTATTCACGGCGCGTCTTGGCCGATGGCGAGTCGCCCGGTGCTGGGCAGCCTTCGCCGGCCCTCGCCGGCTCCTCAGCCTCGCCGGTGGCTCGCCGGTGAGAGGAAACCGAAACCTTCGGTTTCCTCTTTCTCTCTCCCCGATATTCTCCTCTTCAGATTTCGTTTCTCTTTTTTTTTTTTTTCGTTTTCTGTTTTTTTCGTTTTTTTTTTTATCAGATTTTTTTTAATATATATTTTTATTATTATTTTATTCTTAAAATAATAATAAAAATCTTAAAATATCCCAAAATATCCCAAAAATTCATATTAAATTCATTTAGTCCGTAAATGAATTTATCAGTCCGATTTTACTTTTTCGGTATATTTTTCTACTATTTTTGGGCTCGTTTTTCGAGATAAAAATTTTGATAAATTCTGATAATTTATATCTTGATCAATTGGACTCGAAATTAAATTATTTCCTCGATTTTTGATCAAGATTACACTAATCCATATTTTTTTAAATATCAATTTCTTAAAATGACACCGAATTTTCGGGTCTTACATTCCTCCCCACCTTAAGAAATTTGGTCCTCCAAATTAGAACCAAGTCAATTCTCGAATAACTGCGAATATTTCTCTCGCATAAGGCTCTCTAATTCCCACATAACTTCCTCTGAAGTGGGGTACTGCCCAAGAACCTTAACCAGAGAAATCGTTCTGGTCTGTAACACTTTATCTTTCCTATCCAATATCAAATTGACGTCTCACATACGATATATCCTCTTCGAGCTTCAATGGCTCATCTTGAATCACATGTGTCTGATTTAGATGATACTTCTGAAGCATCAATGTGTGGAAGACGTTATGAATGCCTGCTAGCTCAGGTGTCAAGGCTAGCCTACAGGCCTTATTTCTCACTCGCTTCAGTATCTCATTATCCCTTTCGAGGGAAAAACTTTCAAGAATACCAATTCACCTACAGTGAATTTCAAAGGTTTACGCCTCATCTCAACGTAGCTTTTCTGCCTACTCTGAGCTTACCTCAATTTCTCACATATAAATTGGACATTCTCAAAGGCTTGCTTCACTAAATCGGGAGCAAACATCTTTCTTCATGTCTGACCACCATTACACTCTCCGGAGATTCTTATACATCACATTACTCCCCGGATGCACTGTATACCTCGATGAATGAGCTTCTGTCAAAATCAATTTCTTTAGCTGTGGGTCATCGGGAACGCAAATTCGACCTTTGAATCTCAACAGGCCATCATCACTAACTGTGCACTCAGTCACTCTACCCATCTGTTTCTGACTATGCATATCAACACAAAAGCGATCAATACGCTGAGCTTGTCTGGTCCGGTCTATCAAATCCGGTTTCAATCTCAGACTTGCTATCACACAATATGCATCAGTATCAGAAGGATCTATATCTAGACTGAGGCTAATAAACTGCTCTAACAGTTCATGTTCCCTGACCATCATGTACGATACCATCCTGAGGCTCTTTCTGCTCAAGGCATCAGCGACTATACTCGCTTTACCCGGATGATAAAGTATCTCACAATCATCGTCTTTCAGAAGCTCTACCCATCATCTTTGCCTCATATTCAATTCTTTCTGTTAAAAACAGATATTTGAAGCTCTTATGATTAGTGAATTCTTGAAATTTCTCACCGTACAAATAATGGCACCATATCTTCAGTGCAAACACTATGGCTGCCAACTCTAAATCATGGGTCGGATAGTTCTTCTCATGATCCTTAAATTGTCTGGATCTATAAGCAGTTATCTTCCCGTTTTACATCAATACACAGCCCAGTCCTTGTCCGAGGTGTCTGTATCTACAGAGAAACCCCCTGAGCTGGTCAGAATGGTAAAAATCGGAGCAGTGGTCAATCACTACTTTAGTTTCTGAAAACTATTCTCAAATGCATTGTCTCACTCAATTGCAACATTCTTTCGAGTGAGACGTGTCAATAAAGCAGCCAATTTAGAGAACTTTCTACAAATTGGCGGTAATATCCAGCCAAACCCAAAAATGATATCTGTTCTAACTAGAAATCATATGTATTGAGCTTCGCATATAGCTTTCTCTCTCTGAGGGTTTGTAGCACACTGCTTAGATGCTATTCATGCTCTTCCCTAGACTTCAATACACCAGAATGTCATCTATAAACACTATGACAAATCGATCCAAGTATGGATTGAACACTCCATTCATCAATACTATAAAAGCTGTATGAGCATTCGTTAGCTTGAAAGGCATAACCAAGAATTCATAATGTCCATAACGGTTATGAAAAACTGTCTTGGGTACATCTCCACTCCGGATTCTCAACTGATGGCACCCAGACCTCAGATCGATCTTGAAAAAGATCTGTGCTCCTTGAAGTTGATCCAATAGATCATCAATACTTGGAATATGGTACTTGTTCTTAATGATCGCCTTATTCAACAACCGGTAATCTCTTCACAGTCAGAGGTTTTCATCCTTCTTTTCAGCTGTAGCCCTCCTCTTCTGGGCAGAAGTACTAGCTGTATCCTTCTCTGACTCTTTACCCTTCTGTGAGGCTATCTCAGCCAACTCTAGGCAATCTTTTATCATATGCCCCGTCTTGCCATATCTAAAATATGTTCCAATCAATACGTGGCATGACCTACTACCGTGGTATCTACCACATGCTTTACATTGTTCTGTAATCAGTAGGGGTCCTCCAATCATTATACCCCTAACTAGAGTCGAGACCTGATACACCGGGGGCTTAATCATCCTACCCCGTGACTCATTGACTCTCGGTCGTTTAACAAACGACCTCTTCCCCACTTGGACATTACAGTCCTATGTTGATCTCTTCTGATCTCTATTCTTTCCCTTCACGACCTTACCAAACTCAAGGACGTGCATATCATAGTCTGACACACACAACTGAGCTCTACGCACGATCTCCTCGTAAGTCGTGACGTCAAATAGGGTAAATCTGACTCTAATGGATGGTCTCAATCCCTCCATTAACTTGCGAACTTTTCGCATCTCACTGCTCAGGGTATCGGGGTCATATTTTTCCAAGGATGTAAATTGAGACCCATACTCGTCTATCGATCTATTCCCCTGAATCAGACCAAGATATTTCCATATGTAATCTCCGTTGAGCAGTGGCTGGGATGTACTGCCTCCTGAAGGCATCCAAAAAGATCTCTCAGTCAATCAACTGATATACATAACTTTCATGATGGGTCAGGTGAATTTTCACCAATACTCTACTTCGCCTTCTAACATGAATGTAGCAAAGGCCACTCTTTCATTGGTCGAACATCGGTAAAAGTCATATAACTTCTCTAACCGGTTGATCCAATCCTCTGCTACAAAAAAGTTCTTGATCTCACTGAACGATGGAGGCTTGAGCTCCGAAACTGCCTCAATCGGTCAAACTCACAATCAAACCCTGAATCCTCACCAGTTTGTCGTGGAACTACAAGTGGTATAGGGGTCTTACCAGCACGTGGCATAGGTACAGGCTGTGTAGGCACAGGTGTCTCAGGAGTAGCTGTCAGCTCAGTATAAGTCGTCTGAGCAGCCGGACCATGCCTACTCTCTAACCTAGCCATAGTCAAGTTAGCCTGAGTGAACAACTTCATAAATGTGTTCCAACTCCGCTCTAATCTCGTAACACGAGCATCAATAGTCTCAGTGGACCTGATGGAACATAATCACATGATGATTCACAAGGTCTCACAGACCTATCACTGCGTCTCTCGAACCTCTCTCTATGGCCCCGAGAACGCGAACTCTCTCCTCTGCGGCGATGTCTGTCAGACATCTCAATCGTCCGGCATACAAAAATCAATTTTTCAGTTTAACCACAGCTCGGTACACACAATTGTATCTAATAATGTACAGTGACATGGGGATGTATACTTTCTAATTACTGACACTGACTCACATCAGACCAACATTGCTCTGATACCACTCCTGTCGCGACCCAAATTTACAAAAATTACTACAAATTTTTTTTTTCGCGAACTTACCACATTTTAATTGTTGGGCTGTGAGTCAATATCCCTCACTCAGTTTCATATATTATATATATATATGCATAACAGGCAATGCTTTCGTCCCAGGCACAAATATTGCGGAAGCTTATAAAATTATCATTTTAGAATTTAAAATTCGTTTACATTGCCTAACATATACATCCCCCATATAACATGACTACATCGCTGTACACTATTATTCAGATACAAAAGTACATGTGTGCATACCTCGATGCTGCTGGATAGCTGTGTGTAAAAGATCGTAGGATGGATGCAGCTTATACACTCTACTGAAATGCTCTGTAGAGGTGGGAAAAATAATGGGATGAGCATAACGCGCTCAGTAAGAAATATATGAAAGCAGGTAGATAACCACACTATCTACGATGCTCATAATGCATGTTTTATCAACTCGTAAAACAAATGCATTTACTTTTCAAAACACTCATTAATTTATAAAGCAAGTAGATAATCAAACTATCCACGATGCTCATGATGCATGGTTTATGCCGAAAAACTCATGGCATTTACAAAACCATCATAGTAAAACACATAGCAATTTAATGCCCAAAACCGAATATCAAAACTCATTCAGAGTAAAATCTTTCTGTGTTCAGTATTGAAACTCACTTTAAATTCATAATCTCATTTCAAACGGCTTCAACACAGAAATCAAATCAAAATTAGTTTCATCACCGAAACCAATAAAACAGATGAGACTAGGCAGGGATTTCAACACAAATCCAATGGAACATTTGGCCAAAGTCCGAGACCCACAAGCTATCACGGATCAGGTGTGCCCGGGTGTCTCTGAGTCCGAGGAGGGGATTAGTCTATCCATCAGCTCCTATCTAAGGACTATCACAAAACAGAGCAATGACAAAGCATGCCCGAGTCCAAAGACGCAATCCTCACACCCCATAGTTGCACGGTACAGTGTACTCCATGTTGTCTACACGGTACAGCGTACTCCGTGAACCAGGTACAATTACCACACAGTTGTAGGTGCCTGAGTCAACAGCTCACCACCCCAACCAAATAAATTATCAACCATAGCCTGTCGTCTCAGATCTAGTGCGAGCAAGTCAGTGTGACACACAGTCAACACAAGGCTCCAGCACGATCTCAATCACAAATCACAACAGAATCCAGTGCGAGCAGTGCTCCAGCATGGTCTGTACAGATGTAATACCAAAATCAAGTGGGAGCAGATCTGGATAAATCCACAGATCTCATCATGCTCCAGCACGATTTCACACACACAAAATAGACAGCTGGCTCTATTTCCCACCACAGTGGTACTCAAAACCGAGTGCAATATGCAAAACGGTACAAAACAAAGTGAGAGGGAAACATCCCATTAAATCACTCGTAAATCAAATCACTTTTTAGAAAAACGTGCAAGTTAATGCATACAGTCAAATCATAAGCCAGTCTATCATTTTAGCTTCACAAAAATCTCTTTTTCACAGAGAAAACATGGATTGCATGCACTTTATGCATTTACAAAAATTCTCGAGTCTAAGGGTATTTTCGTAATTTTCCCATATTCGGGTATTATCCAAAAATTTCATATCTATACGCTATACGAAATTTAATTGACTGTAAACAACGATGAAAATACGTACAGCTATCTCTAATAGCTTCCATAGATCCCTTACCTCGGATCACGTAATGTGACCTCTCTTCCTCTGTGCTGTCCAAATCTCGCAGTCCGGTCAACTCTCAATATGACTCTGGAGCTGCATTTAACCATTCACTGGATTAATTACACGTTTTCTACTGTATTACACATTTAATACAGTTCATTTCACTTAATTGGGCCCGTTTACTCTAAATGGGCCTAATTACTTTAATCGAGCCTTAATCCGTATTAAGCCCATTTTTCACGTATTATTTTCCTTCATCAGGGTCTATCGACTCATTGGGTCTATCAATACCCATTGGGCTTCGTTCCAAACTCTTTGGATAGCCCGAATATCATTTACGACAGTTTATTCGAATTTTCGACTATAATTCACTAAATCCGAAATTTAATCCGAAATGCGTAAATTAAATCTTAAATACGCGTTAATCACATAAATTGTCGTAAATGAGCTTTACTTACCCAATATTGTGCGATGGTGCGTGAATCGAAGTTCGATCGGGCTTCCGTTCGGAATTAATCGTCGAACTGCACAATTTCGTATTTTTCATTTCCGGGCCAATTTTCGATTAAATATAATTCAAATAAATTTATCGAAAATTAAATCGGCCACTTTTGACCTCGTATCGACTTACCCGAAGTCCGATGAAAATTTTTTTTTTTCTCTCTCTTCTTTCTCTCTCCTCCTGAACCGGTTCGGACCGGTTCAGTCCCTTTTCACACTGAACCGGTCCGAACCGGTTCAGTGGAAGTTTTGCCGTTGCCGGCGCTGCCGGCCGGTTCCCGGCGCGATTCCGCCGCCGTTCGGTTGGGCTCGGGCTGGGGATCTCTCGGCTGGGCTTGATCGGAGCCAAGCACCGCCGGTGGCCGTCCGATTTCCTTCTCTTCCCCGCGGCCTTCCCCTCTTCGGATCTCCTCGCCGGCGGCTATTCACGGCGCGTCTTGGCCGATGGCGAGTCGCCCGGTGCTGGGCAGCCTTCGCCGGCCCTCGCCGGCTCCTCAGCCTCGCCGGTGGCTCGCCGGTGAGAGGAAACCGAAACCTTCGGTTTCCTCTTTCTCTCTCCCCGATATTCTCCTCTTCAGATTTCGTTTCTCTTTTTTTTTTTTTTTTTCGTTTTCTGTTTTTTTTGTTTTTTTTTTTTATCAGATTTTTTTTTTAATATATATTTTTATTATTATTTTATTCTTAAAATAATAATAAAAATCTTAAAATATCTCAAAATATCCCAAAAATTCATATTAAATTCATTTAGTCCGTAAATGAATTTATCAGTCCGATTTTACTTTTTCGGTATATTTTTCTACTATTTTTGGGCTCGTTTTTCGAGATAAAAATTTTGATAAATTCTGATAATTTATATCTTGATCAATTGGACTCGAAATTAAATTATTTCCTCGATTTTTGATCAAGATTACACTAATCCATATTTTTTTAAATATCAATTTCTTAAAATGACACCGAATTTTCGGGTCTTACAGAGCAGTCAACTGCCTTAAAGCCAAAAGTATTTTAGCAAAAAAGAACTCGGGCACCATACATGAGAATTCGACTGCCCTAAGATATTTCATCTAGAAACACTTTTTATTTGGGTAGATGAATCTTAAATACTCTCTTTAAATACATTCTCTCTCTAAATTAGCATAAACTACTCTTATTATAATGTATAATTTAAAGTAAAAAAACTATTAAATTTAATATAGTAGGTAATTTGCTTTCATATTTTGAAGGGATAAAATTGTAATTTTAATTGTTCTATGAATGAATAAAAATGTAATTTAAATATCTTGTCGCTTTTTTAAAAAATAAAAATGTAATTTACATTATAATGCATTAAATTAAAGTTTACTTAATGACATGTAAAACTATTATTTATATATTGAAAATCTCGTAAGATATCATGACGGTCGATATTTTACGAAATTATTGGAGACAAACCCCATCTCGGTTACGCTTTGTTGATGGTCTTGTTTTTCTTGTTTAGCCCTTTGATATTTATTTCAACAACTTTTAATATTTTTTTTTTAGTTAAGCCGTTTAAATTGTTTTTTAAAACATTGGCTCATTCTTAACAAGATGCATCTCCTATTTTGCTTGTTTTCTTTTGACGTGGTTTTATGAAGTTTGAGTAGTTCTTCTTTTTTCCTGCTGGTTGTTATGGTGACAATTTACTTCCTGTTTTCTCTGTCTGTCAAACTTAAACCCTAAAGAATTTTAATTTTAGTTCGGCTTAAACTTAAGTTAAAGGTTTGATGAATCATTGTCGTTACTTTTGGTTAGTATTTAAAAGAAAACTCCTTTGTTCTAAGTTATTTAAGTCTGACTATTGAATGATCCAAGCTGTTAGCTTTGTGGACTTTGAGTTACGTATCAGACGGAGTAGTGTCATTTTTTTAGATATGGGTATGACAACCAAAAAAAAAAAACAAACAAACAAACCATGACATGTGTTGCATGTGTTGTTTGCTTTTGGTGGAACGCCAATTCAACTTTCTCAAAGCTTTTTCTGAAATCTCCAGGTGTCTGGGCACTTTACTTATGGAGTAATGCCTCTCCTCTTCTGCTACATTCATGTTTTGGGATATGTTTGGTCCATGCATTTTTAACGGCTTCCTTTTCCCAAGGAAGTGCAACTTCACTTGCCCTATAGCTTCCCTGCAATGTTCTGGTATAATACAAATACATAGGAATCTACAATGTACGTTGCTGTGTGTCTGAATGTTATTCACATGCAATTGTTCTATTGGAACTACCCTTGTTCTGTGGATCTTTTCAATTTGGCATTTGTGTTCTTCAGATCTTTTTGTCAAGTACATTCCATGTTGTCTTTAGCAGCAAAGGTTCCAAATTAAATCATGGCATAGACACAACATGTTTTTGGTTCTACTGTTTCTTATCATATTGGCTCTACCTCACCTTAGGAACTCTTTCTTGAACATTGAAGACTAACTTTAGTTCTTTATGTTAAACTTGAAGGCTTATTTGGTGGATACTTTTAATTAATTAATTTGTTTATGTATTATAAACTGAAATTTAATTATTGGCGGTTGATATTTGTGAATCAAATTTTTTTTTTTTCCTAATCAATCATTATAAAGATTTGTAAAAATTGTTATTGATGGTTAAAAAATTTATTCTTTGAAATTCAATTTTTGTAAAACAAAAGGTAAATTCAATGTAAAAGGCTTTCGTATTGAGAAATTTGAAGAATCATAAATCTCATAATGTGAAAATGTTGGGCACTAAATTTGCCTTTTGTTTCGCGAAAATTGGCTTTGAAAGAATAATTATGTTTAATTCAAATTCTATTTAGGACCTTAAAGTTTAATCATAATATAAATTTAATTCATTAGTATCAAAATAGACATTTCGCCTCAAATTTTTCTACATTGTAGGACAAGTTAGAGTTAACTGTTAAAAACTTAATTTTGAAACTATTTTACTTCTTAAATCATTTGTAACGCTTTAAATACTCAAATCAATCAATAATAAATAAAAAAATACTAAAAGTTAGTTAATTTTCTTTTCAATCTATTATTTATTTATTTCCGTATTATTTATTGTTTATTAGGTGTGGTACTAAGTAGCACATTATTGTTATTTTTTATCCATAAAAATATTATTAGTTAGTAAGAACAGTGTGCTACTTAGTAAAGTACTTAATAAATAAAAATAATAAAATAATAATAATTTAAAAATAAAACTAATCTTTTAAAACCAAATAACTCTTAATATTTCTTTATCATTATCGATTGTCTTGACTATTTAAAATACTTTAAATAATTTAAAGCTTAATAATTGATTAATGGAATGATTAACTTATCCTACAATATAAAAAAGTTTAGGACAGAGTTTTCATTTTTTATATTAATGGATTAAAGTTAAATAATGATCAAATCTTAAAGATTTAGATGAAATTTACCTTTAACCATTAATAACAATTTCTGCCGAACTTTATAATACAACTGATTAGGTAAAAAAAAATGATTCACAAATATCAAAAGCAATCATTAAAACTTTGTAAAATTCAAAGATTCAGAAAAATTTTGATTTATAACCATATTACTTACTGGCGAAATCCTTCACTAGGAAGCTTCTAAGAAGTGGCTACAAATACAATAGCTGATGGTGCAAAACAACAGCATACTCTTAACAATTTTCTCCTTTACTTTTCTTCAACATAAAAATACAACGGTTTATTGTCAAAAGAAATTACTTACAATGGCTTTTATCCATTCATAGTACACAGACACTGTGATTCGAGTCAAGATGTGAACATTCCCTTATCCCTGGGCTATTCAGAGAAGAATGTTTGTATTGTGCTTAAAATGGCTTCAGGGCTTAAAGTAGCATCAACCTTAAATATCCCCTCAGCATCATCTATGTGAAGCAAGTCTAGTTGAGATTGCAGAAGTGTGACTGGCATGAAATGCTTCCCTTCTGCTTCTCTTTTCTCAAGCCGATCGGCGAGAATGTCAGCCTCAGCATCCAATAGAACAAACTGCACTGCACTGGCATAGCTTCCATGCACATAAGCAGCATCAGCAGATCTTAGAATTTCTCTGTAATGTTTCTGTAGAGACGAACACCCTAGTATCACCGTTTTTCCACCTACCAAGTTCTCTTTTAGAACATCCCGTAGCATTTCCAGCCAAGGAATCCTATCCTCCTCTGAGAGGGGAATACCTTGGCGCATCTTTTCTGTGTATTTAGATGAATATAAATGCTAAAGTAAGTTAACAAAATTAACCCTATAGATGAAAAAAATATAGAGAAAAACCTTGAATACATGCTCATACTTACCTTTGTTTGGTAGTGGATGGAAATCATCAGCATCAATGAAGCTACAATTCAAAACTTTGGCCAACATGTCACCTATGGTGCTGGTTAAAGACTAAAAGTCAGTAGCAGAGAAAGAAAAGGATCTTAGTGTTACCGTTAGAGTACCTGAAATATAAAAATCTTGGGAAACCAGTGTAAAAATAAACAATGAGAAACAAACTCTTTCACAAAACGATAAGTGGGATCAACATTTACACAATCTAGTTTGCATTACAGTAGTACAACATAATGACTGAATCTCCATTATAGACTGAAAGAACATATCAAAGCTCCATTTTGGATGATGCTTTTTCCACCTTTTGTTATGTGCTTTTTACTTCCTGTATGAATACTATAAAGCAAAAACAAAAGGTAAAAAGCAATATCATAATTCATTTACCAAGCGAACTTTACTTGACCCTCATCGAAAGAGGAGGTTCCCTTATTGCTCCACTCACCGAAATGATTACTTATTTTTGCCACCATTTTATTCACCAAAAAATAAAAATAAAAAATACCCAAAATATAGCACCTATTATAATGTATTAGTCTATATAGAAGTTTGATATCTAAAATACAAAATATTTTTTGGATAATTACTCAAAAATTTTATTTTCTTTTCTGTCCAAACATGCTTTTTGCTTTACAGTTTCGGGAAGCAAAAGCCCCAATCAAACGAAGCCTAATAATATACATAGAGCACATATAATTACCGTCAAGTCAAACTAATTATCAGGGGGAAAAAAAGAAAGAAAGAGAATGAACATTCAATCAATCGGATCTTAACTATATCATCATCATCCACAACCATTGATCTTATGGAGGAGCAAAAAACAAAGGCAAACAAGTTGGTCCGAGAGGACAAAAAGTCTTACGATTTGCCAGAGCCACTGACACCCATAATCACAAGAACTCTTCCTACAAACAGCGAATAGAATAGAAATAATCAGCTTACAAAGATAAAAATTAAGTAATAATAGCAAATATCAGGAAAAAATTACCTTTTTGATCAAAACCCATGAGAGGACTTACTCTCAGAACAAAAAGATCAAAATAATACCCAAGGAATCTTCGATGATGTAAAGGCACAGAAGAAACAAGAAAATGAAAAGAGAAAGACGATGGGAAAGAGAGAATCAATTGAATAGAATAGTCAGGAAAGACAAAAGATGTGGGATTGTCTTTTGACCAAAGTCAGCAGCAGCCCTTTTTCATCCCATTTACGCGATTATACTTCAAAGTTCAATTAGAACCCAAATCTAGAGGAGCGGGGAAACACACTTAAAAAGACAGAATTTTTAAATAATAAAAAAAAACCCTGCTAATGTAACAAAAATATTGGTTTATTGATACCATCATGATGTAGTGTAAAAGGAAAAGCAAAATTCTAAAATTAGCAATAATTATTCATCAAGTATAATTGTCAATTATTGATAAAGTATTTATTATTAATAATTGATTATTAATAATTAATTATTAAAATTATCCAATAATTTTTATAAGTAATACTAAATAATTAAATAAAAATTAAATATTAATTAAGAATAATTAGTAATTATTAATTTATTAACTAATTAATACTTAATAATTAGTCATAATAATTAATACTTACATATTATTCTTAAGTAATAATTATTTTTATTCAATTATACTATAATAAATTATAAATGTTTATATGACTCTATAAGGATATGTACATCTGTTATATATCAAACATCTGTTATATATCAAATGTACATGTAGCTATCGAAAAAAGTAATATCTTTATATAAAGCTTAGTATATAGATATTTAAGAGACTTACTGTAAGTTCAAAGGCTTAAAATTAATTTCTCTTTTGGAATAAACGTATATATGCTTATATTATGATGTATATATAGTTATTATAAAATGTATGTATTCTTATAAAGTTTTTTATATATAGATTTTTGAATGCTTTATTGTAGGTATTTAAATTTTCAAGATTAATTTTTCTCTTGAAATGATAGTCATATATACACTACTTACTAAATTGACTATATCTCCGGCTACAAAACTAGATATAATAATCCATTTGAAATTTTTGAGACTAGACTTAGTTATCTTTTCATATATATAAAGATCAATATGTGAATTAATGTAGAAAAAATGTATTGAAATTTCAAAACTACCCTTTTGGAGGTGTTAGAAAGCTTGCAAAATTTGTATTAAAATTTAATATTTAATTTCGTTTAATTCATTAGAAAGTGATAAAAAATCTTTTCAACCATATAAAGTTGGAATATTTAAACTTTATAAATAAATACCGAACACTTTGTAAATAAATTCAAGTGTAGCAAAAATGTGAATATTGCGTTGGATGCGCAGATATAAAAGAAAATATAGAATGCCAAATGGAGACATCCATAAAAAGGTTTGAGTGGTAGAGTCGAAAATAAGATGGTGAAAATCATTTATGTTGGTTTGGACACATACGAAATTGTCACGACCCAAACTACCCAAAAATCAGAGTTAATTTTTCACGTTTTATTATTTACTCAAATTCTTACCTGTCCTCGAATCGTGACCAACACTCCACTAATAATTGGGCTGTGCGTCAATGCCAGTCCCACCATTCAATTATCATCTAACTTATTTCTTCTCCAGTCATTTATAATTGTTTACAATATTTATACATCCCCTAAAGTTGCTTACAAACATGTTACTGTGCTATGCTTATGTAGATACAATTTGTACAAGTGTATATACCTTATGTTGATGGGCAGCAGCGGATATCCAGAATGCAGTACTGAGTCGTCGCAACTTCAACTGGAGATTATCTGTGGGAGAAAATGAAAGGGGTGAGCACATCAAGCTCAGTAAGGCAATCCTACGAACAAGTAGGTAACCATACTACCTACATGAACGTGGTGCCATGCATAAACCACCCTTTCTCCACACATTTTAAAACAATGATATGCGTTATGATGTTATGTAAAACACATTTGCACGGAAAATCAACATGCAATTATTACAAATCATTTCTTTCTCAATTAAAATTTTCACAATAAAGTCAGGACTCGACCCCTCCTGCAGGTGATCCTGACTCACACAAAACCATGAAAACGGTTTACATCACACGTGGGTTTGAAAAGCATGGAAATACCATCATGCAAATTTAGTTTAAAAAACCCAGTTTAAATCATCGAAATCGTCGACATGCGAGACGAGGCAATATCTGTATAACGGCAATAACTAGGACTATGGCCATATCTGTCCTCGGGAGTTCCTCAGCTACACGGATCCTAGTGTGCGGGTTCTCACCATGATCGAGAACCGCCCAGGAGGTGGGTCAATCCATCCCGTCAGTCTTATCCGATCCCAGGCATCCGAAGATGCTGCATCCGGAGATGCCGTATCCGAAGATACCACACGGTACATCGTACTCCATGCTACTTGCACGGTACATCGTACTCCGTGAACCCATATAATATCTCTAGGTACTCCAGCCCAATAGGCTTGCTTCCCACAGAGGTTTTGTTTCTCAATACTCATGCCATGTCTCAAAACGCACGTGTGAGCCTATTAAATCGGTGACACACAGTCTACCCGATGCTCCAAGCACGGCTCATCGCATGTTCTCATAAAATCAGTGCGAGCAATGCTCAGCACTTTCATCAAATCAAGTAAATCTAGTGCGAGCTAAGCTCTAGCACTCTGTATGCAAATCGTATAAAAATCTGGTGCGAGCGAAGCTCTAACACCCTGTCTCAAAATCATATAAAAATATGGTGCGAGTTAGACTCTAGCACCCTGTCACGAAAATCATATATATATAAGAATCTGGTGCGAGTTGGACTCCAGCACCTATGCATGTAAAACTCTAGTGCGAGCTCTCGCTCTAGCACTAATGCGTGCATCACACAAATCGACAACATCGTGCGAGCTGAGCTCTAGCACGTCACATGTCAATAAAAACACGTAGGCGGCTCTGTTTCCTCAAAACAGTTTTTAAAAAAAACAACATCACGTTGAAAGTATGCAATGCTGTGCATTTTCTTTCAAGGTGAGCCAGCCTACTCATGCATGCATCAAAACACCTCCAGAATGAGCAGGAACCTTTTGTTCTTGCTCCTCCCAATTTTTCCTAAATTTGTAAGTTCTACCCTTAACAAGGGTATTTTAGTAATTTGCCCATTCGGGGCACTAAAATTATTAATTGACCTCTAGACCCTTCAGGTAATTTTTAAAGACTGCAAATGAACTTAAAATTGCGTAAAGTTACCTCTAGGAGTCCGCAGAATTCCCTTACCTTATTTTCCTGTCGAGTCTGACCTTTTCTTTTCCTCTGTTGTCTCGTCGCGCAGTCCGATATGCTCCCAATCAAATGCCCGGAACTGTGTATTAATATTCCTCAGGTAAGATATTATACAATTTAATTGTATTTAATATTTTCTGGGCTTAATTTAAATCATTGGGCCCGTTTACCCCTATTGGGCCCGATTGCACCTTAATGGGCCTTAATCGGCCTTAAGCCCGTTTACCACTTAATTTTCACATTATCGAGGCCTATTGGGCTCATTGGGCCCACCAATAATTTATTGGGCCTCGTTCTAATTCTCGAATAGTTAAATCGATTATTTACGACAATTTATCTAAATTTTCATAATTTAATTCAATTTATGCGGAAATTAAATCAATATCACGCATAACGAGGTAATTGTCGTAAATAAGGGTTACTTACCCGAGATTCCATGCTAGTCTGCAAATCGAGGCTATCTCGAGCTCTCGTTGGATGCCAATCGTCGAGCTACATAATTTCATAATTTTCTGGGTAAGTTTTCAGCCCAAAATTAATTAAATTAAATACTTCAAAATTTAAATCGGGTCAATTCGACCGCTTATCGACTTACCCGAAGCTCGATTGCATCACAGAAATTTTCTCCAATTTTTTTCTCTTTTTCTTTTTCCCTTTTTCTTCCTTTTTTCCTCTCTTTTTGGCTGAACCGGTTCAGTCCGGTTCGGACCGGTTCAGACCGCCGGTTCTCTTCGGTTCGACCGGTTCATCGCCGGTTCACCACCTTGCCGGCCGGTTCTCTACCGGCTTCCACCGCCAGCAGCTCCGTGAGGCTGTCCGCAGCTCGAATCTGCCCTCGGTTTGGGTCGAGGTCGCCGGAATGCCGCCGGTCCGGCTCTTCTCCCTCGGCCGTCGGACCCATTTTCCTTCTCTTGGCCGTCGCCGGTGTTTCCCGTCGTTTCGTCGGCTGATACCGGTGCAGAAAGGACCGCCGTAGCCTGGGCTTTCGGAATCGGGCCTCGGTTCCGCCTGGATCGCCGCCGTTCGCCGCCGGTGGCCACTTCTTTCCCGCGGCCTTTCTCCTCCCGATTCGCCGAATTCCGACGTCGGTAGGCTGCACCGCCGGTACCATCTTGCTCACTGGCCTCCCCTCTTCCATTTCCGACCCTTGGCCTGGCCATCGGCCGCCGGACGGTGGTCGGGTCTTCTTCGATTTTCTCGGCTCCATTTTCGGGTTCTCCTTTCGTGTTTCTGATTCTTCTTTCTCTTTTTTTTTGTTTTATTTTTATTAATTTTATTATTATTATTATTTATTTTAATTATTTTACTATTCAATAAAATACTCCATAAAATCTCAAAATATCTACCTTATATTATTTTTATTCTACTTTAATTTATTTAATTTAAATTTAATTTATTAATTATATTTTTCTCTAAATTTCGATATTATTTCTTCGCGTTTTTCGAGATATCGTTCCGATAATTTTTTTGGTATTTTTAAAATTTTCGAATCTTGATCAATTGACCCAAAATTTATAATTTCCTTATTATCGATCAAGATATCTTATATCCTTATTTTTAATTAAAATTTTCTTATCGCCTTAATACCGGATTTTGGTATTTTTACCATCTTACCCCTGCTCTTGTTTCGGAATCAATTTTAACCTGACCTTCCTTCATACATCCCCTATCTTTTCTTATTTAATTTTTGTATTTTAATTAAATTCGGGTCTTACAACTCTCCCCCACTTAAGGAATTTGGTCCTCCAAATTAGAACCAAGTCATATGAGTCCATATATACAACTCCGGGTACATCGATTGTATCATACTCTTAAATTTTTATGTGACCTTCTCCGGAGTGTATTACTACTACCAAAAGACTTTAATTAGGGAGATCGTCTTAAACCTCTATACTTTCTCTTTCCTGTTTAATGCCCGAATCATCTTCTTCAATATACTTATATTTTCATTAAACTGAACTTTTGGAGTTCATATTCGATCACCTATGCTGGATCTGAATAGTATTGTCGAAGCATCAAAAGCTGAGGCACATTGTGGGTGCCTGTTAATTCAGGTGATAACGCCAACCTACAGGTCTTATCTCCCACTTGTCCAATCTCTCAAAATATTCCATCCAGCGCAACTCAATTTACTTTCTTCCAAAAGTTCGTTATGTCCCTATTCTCTTAGGACAAGAAATATTTCAACCATACTAATTCACCAAGGGTGAATTTCAATACTTGTCTATCTGCTCTGAGGTGTTCTTAATCTCTCACTCTTAATTAAACATCCTCAGAGATTTATTATCCAAAGTCAAAATTAATTCTGTTCTGTCACCTACTTTTCTTATCCAATTTGGGGAACAACTCCTACCGCCATACACTGCCTCATATCTTGTTATCCCGATACTCAATTGCCAATTGTCATTATTGGCGACTTCAATTAGAAATCAACTGATCATTCCAGGAGCTTATAAAATCAAAGGCACACGCTTTCATCGGATCCTCCAGAACCTGTACAGTCCTCTCTGACTGACCATCTGTATGAGGATGGAAAACTGTGCTAATACTCAGTCGGGTTCCCATAGCTTCCTGAAAATATTCCCTGAAGTAGAAAGTGAAGCGGGAATCCCTATATGATACCATGCTCACTGGAACGCTACTTAATGTTCCACAATTTCTACCATATCTCTTTTCACATCTGACCACCAATACCCTTTTCGAGATTTCAATATATTTTTATTACTTTCCGTATGCACTGTATATCCCGAAGAGTGAGTTTCTGACAAAATTACTATCTCATCAACTGTGGTCCTGGGGAGCACTCATACTATCTCGGAACCTCTGTAAATCATTATCGTATTCTGTGAACTCTGTCACTGTACCCTTCTGAATCTGACCCAAACTATCGACATCGTGCCGATCATCACGCTAAGCCTGTCAAATCCAGGCACTCTCATCCGGTTCTAATCGCAGGCTAGCTATCACATAATCATACCAATCACTGTCATCATCAGAAGGGATCATATCACTACCGAGGTTCACAACTGCTCTAGCAGCTCACGCTCCCTGACCATCATATGTAATACCATCCCGAGGCTCTTTCTACTCAAGACATCAGTCATCACATTAGCCTTTCCTGGGTGGTACAATTTTCACACTCACAATCTCTCAGAAGCTCTAACCCACTATGCATTCTCATATTCGTCTCTTTCTGTGAAAACAGATACTCGGGCTTTATGATCAGTGCATATCCATAATTTCTCACCATGTACATAATAGTACCATATCCTCGGTACAAATACTGTTGCTACCAACTTTAAATCATGGGTATCTTCTCATTATACATCAATACACAGCTCATTCATAATTTTGAGGTGTCCATACTCACTAAGAACCTATTGAGCTGTTGGGTATGGTGAAATTAATCACGGTGGTCAGTTCATACTTCACTGCACCGAAATTCATGTCACATCTATCATCTTATTTATCATCTCATCCAAAGACTACGTTTTCATAATTAAACGTGCCATCAAGGTATATCCTTTTAGAATTCGCAGCAACCCATTTGTAAAAGCCATTTCTAATTGTTGCTTATAAATCGCCCTAGACTTTAACTACATCTAACATATCATCGATACTGATGACTACGAATCGGTCCAATCCTTGACTTATTTACGCATAAGCGTATAAGATCCTTCGAAATCGCTTACGTTTTTAGGTACTAACCTGCGTCATTTCCTTTTCTTATCTTAACGGCTCTTATTAAATTTTACTATGTTAGTCTTTATGATTTGTCGAATTTAAATATTCTTATCGTCTTAGTAAAGGTATCCTAATGCTAAAGTTATCTATTACGACGCTCGATTTCACGTTATAGGTTATACATATATACTTTTAGACGCTGTCAAGTCTTCAGGCGGGGAGGTATTTTGAAATACCTTTATTAACCTTCAGACTTAACCACAACTACGTTATATCTCAGTTTATGTGGTCACAATTTATATTCGATACTAATTGCTTAACCTCAATTACTTCGCATACTAAGGGTATCCCTTACCTAGCATATATCTCTTACTCCAATACATATTGTATTTGGGATCAAAACACATCTCCTTCGTATATCAATCATGACAAAACTCTTGTCATTACTCATTCCGTAAGTACCATCATTTGCTCCCTTAATTTCAACTGTCGCACCCCTTTTTATTACTTAAAATCTCTATATCAGTATTCCGTTAATTAATCTTCCTCCATTGGGGTACTCATCTATCAGTATTGTGCCCAATGATGTAGGCATTCATGCCTTTTACTCACTTATATGCGAATGAAGGCGATATGAATAAATGTGTGGCACCAGGATCAATGAACATATGTACTTCATTATTCATAACAAGTGTGGTATCTTACACCACATCCATGAAACATCAATAGTGTCCTGATCCAAAACATCCTCTCGCCTTCGTCCAACAACTTACTTTCCTTTTTCTTTTCGGCTATTGCCTCCCTTCTCGTTGCAGCTATATCAACGAAGTTTTTCTGTCTCTTTACTTTTCTGTGGGGCGATCTCGCCCAACTCTGTTCAAATCAAATCAATGGTCCGTCTTTACCACACTTAACGGCCATTTTCATCAATACCGTGTAGGTATAAACCCTCCTTCCGTGGTATTCACCACACATCTCACACTGCTTACAGTGCTCACACTGCCACACTGCTTCGTAGCAGGTCGGGGTCCTCCAATCACAATGCCCCTCAACAATGCCAAAATTGGATGCACCAGGGCCTTACCAATTATCTTACTCCATAACTCATCAAATCTAATCTTTAACCAATTACCATTTTCTCATTTTTAACATCTCTGTCATTTCTCGATTCTCTTTCTGTCTCTATTTCAGCCCTCACTACCTTTCCCAATCTCAGAGGCGTGCAATTCATATTCTTATTTATCCAACTGTAAATCTGCGCACTGCCTCGGTATAGATAATATCTCGCGGGGCCAATCGAACTCAAGTTGAAAAGTTGAGCCATTTCATGAACTTTTAGACATCTCGACTGTCACTTGTTCATAGTGTCGAGGTAATATCTATCCAAGAATATAACTAAGTTTTTCCATACTCGTCAATAAATCAATTCCTTTTAAACAGTGTCCGGGATATTCTGTCACCGGAATATATCCAAGATATTTCTCATCTCAACTCTTAAGATGGGTCGAGCGAATTTCCACCAATGCTCCGCTGCGCCCTCTGATCTCATACGTAATCTGAGCAATTAGCTCCTCACAATAATCTCCACACTCCGCTCCAAGCATTGCGAAGCGTGTCTCAATAATGTCCGATCACTCTGTCGGACTCAGTGGGGCATGCTCAACATTAGCCTCCATTTCAATTTCATCCTGGTTCTTACAGGTCAACTCAGCACGACTTAGCAGACTCAGGTCTACCTCTACGACCTCTGCCTCGTGCACTATCTCATTTAACGCGACTCATATTAGGCATTCCTGCATTCTCAACCATTTCTTAGTCAAGCCCATCTCGATATACACTATTGTATCTAACTAAGCACAGTAACACGGGGATGTAATTTCCTAATTACTGACACTGACACACATCAGACCAATTGTGCTCTGATACCATAATAATTGTCACGACCCAAACTACCCAAAAATCAGAGTTAATTTTTTGTGTTTTATTATGTACTTAAATTCTTACCTGTCCTCGAATCGTGACCAACACTCCACTAATAATTGGGTTGTGCGTCAATGCCAGTCCCACCATTCAATTATCATCTAACTTATTTCTTCTCCAGTTATTTATAATTGTTTACAATATTTATACATCCCCTAAAGTTGCTTACAAACATGTTACTGTGCTATGCTTATGTAGATACAATATGTACAAGTGTATATACCTTATGTTGATGGGCAGCATCGGATATCCAGAATGCAGTACTGAGTCGTCGCAACTTCAACTGGAGATTATCTGTGGGAGAAAATGAAAGGGGTGAGCAAATCAAGCTCAGTAAGGCAATCCTACGAACAAGTAGGTAACCATACTACCTACATGAACGTGGTGCCATGCATAAACCGCCCTTTCTCCACACATTTTAAAACAATGATATGCGTTATGATGTTATGTAAAACACATTTGCACGAAAAATCAACATGCAATTATTACAAATCATTTCTTTCTCAATTAAAATTTTCACAATAAAGTCAGGACTCGACCCCTCCTGCGGGTGATCCTGACTCACACAAAACCATGAAAACGGTTTACATCACACGTGGGTTTGAAAAGCATGGAAATACCATCATGCAAATTTAGTTTAAAAAACCCAGTTTAAATCATCGAAATCGTCGACATGCGAGACGAGGCAATATCTGTATAACGGCAATAACTAGGACTATGGCCATATCTGTCCTCGGGAGTTCCTCAGCTACACGGATCCTAGTGTGCGGGTTCTCACCATGATCGGGAACCGCCCAGGAGGTGGGTCAATCCATCTCGTCAGTCTTATCCGATCCCAGGCATCCGAAGATGCTGCATCCGGAGATGCCGTATCCGAAGATACCACACGGTACATCGTACTCCATGCTACTTGCACGGTACATCGTACTTCGTGAACCCATATAATATCTCTAGGTACTCCAACCCAATTGGCCTGCTTCCCACAGAGGTTTTGTTTCTCAATACTCATGCCATGTCTCAAAACGCACGTGCGAGCCTATTAAATCGGTGACACACAGTCTACCCGATGCTCCAAGCACGGCTCATCGCATGTTCTCATAAAATCAGTGCGAGCAATGCTCAGCACTCTCATCAAATCAAGTAAATCTAGTGCGAGCTAAGCTCTAGCACTCTGTATGCAAATCGTATAAAAATCTGGTGCGAGCGAAGCTCTAACACCCTGTCTCAAAATCATATAAAAATATGGTGCGAGTTAGACTCTAGCACCCTGTCACGAAAATCATATATATATAAGAATCTGGTGCGAGTTGGACTCCAGCACCTATGCATGTAAAACTCTATGCGAGCTCTCGCTCTAGCACTAATGCGTGCATCACACAAATCGACAACATCGTGCGAGCTGAGCTCTAGCACGTCACATGTCAATAAAAACACGTAGGCGGCTCTGTTTCCTCAAAACAGTTTTTAAGAAAAACAACATCACGTTGAAAGTATGCAATGCTATGCATTTTCTTTTAAGGTGAGCCAGCCTACTCATGCATGCATCAAAACACCTCCAGAATGAGCAGGAACCTTTTGTTCTTGCTCCTCCCAATTTTTTCTAAATTTGTAAGTTCTACCCTTAACAAGGGTATTTTAGTAATTTGCCCATTCGAGGCACTAAAATTATTAATTGACCTCTAGACCCTTCAGGTAATTTTTAAAGACTGCAAATGAACTTAAAATTGCGTAAAGTTACCTCTAGCAGTCCGCAGAATTCCCTTACCTTATTTTCCTGTCGAGTCTGACCTTTTCTTTTCCTCTGTTGTCTCGTGGCGCAGTCCGATATGCTCCCAATCAAATGCCCGGAACTGCGTATTAATATTCCTCAGGTCAGATATTATACAATTTAATTGTATTTAATATTTTCTGGGCTTAATTTAAATCATTGGGCCCGTTTACCCCTATTGGGCCTGATTGCACCTTAATGGACCTTAATCGGCCTTAAGCCCGTTTAGCACTTAATTTTCACATTATCGAGGCCTATTGGGCTCATTGGGCCCACCAATAATTTATTGGGCCTCGTTCTAATTCTCGAATAGTTAAATCGATTATTTACGACAATTTATCTAAATTTCCATAATTTAATTCAATTTATGCGGAAATTAAATCAATATCACGCATAACGAGGTAATTGTCGTAAATAAGGGTTACTTACCCGAGATTCCATGCTAGTCTGCAAATCGAGGCTATCTCGAGCTCTCGTTGGATGCCAATCGTCGAGCTACATAATTTCATAATTTTTCGGGTAAGTTTTCAGCCCAAAATTAATTAAATTAAATACTTTGAAATTTAAATCGGGTCAATTCGACCGCTTATCGACTTACCCGAAGCTCGATTGCATCACAGGAATTTTCTCCAATTTTTTTCTCTTTTTCTTTTTCCCTTTTTCTTCCTTTTTTCCTCTCTTTTTGGCTGAACCGGTTCAGTCCGGTTCGGACCGGTTCAGTCCGGTTCGGACTGGTTCAGACTACCGGTTCTCTCCGGTTCGACCGGTTCACCGCTGGTTCACCACCTTGCCGGTCGGTTCTCTGCCGGCTTCCACCGCCAGCAGCTCCATGAGGCTGTCCGCAGCTCGAATCTGCCCTCGGTTTGGGTCGAGGTCGCCGGAATGCCGCCGGTCCGGCTCTTCTCCCTCGGCCGTCAGACCCATTTTCCTTCTCTTGGCCGTCGTCGGCGTTTCCCGTAGTTTCGTCGGCTGATACCGGTGCAGAAAGGACCGCCGTCGCCTGGGCTTTCGGAATCGGGCCTCGGTTCCGCCTGGATCGCCGCCGTTCGCCGCCGGTGGCCACTTCTTTCCCGCGGCCTTTCTCCTCCCGATTTGTCGGATTCCGGCGTCGGTAGGCTGCACCGCCGGTACCATCTTGCTCACCGGCCTCCCATCTTCCATTTCCGACCCTTGGCCTGGCCATCGGCCGCCGGACGGTGGTCGGGTCTTCTTCGATTTTCTCGGCTCCATTTTCGGGTTCTCCTTTCGTGTTTCTGATTCTTCTTTCTCTTTTTTTGTTTTATTTTTATTAATTTTATTATTATTATTTATTTTAATTATTTTACTATTTAATAAAATACTCCATAAAATCCCAAAATATCTACCTTATATTATTTTTATTCTACTTTAATTTATTTAATTTAAATTTAATTTATTAATTATATTTTTCTCTAAATTTTGATATTATTTCTTCGCGTTTTTCGAGATATCGTTCCGGTAATTTTTTCGGTATTTTTGAAATTTTTGAATCTTGATCAATTGACCCAAAATTTATAATTTCCTTATTATCGATCAAGATATCTTATATCCTTATTTTTAATTAAAATTTTCTTATCGCCTTAATACCGAATTTTGGTATTTTTACCATCTTACCCCTACTCTTGTTTCGGAATCAATTTTAACCTGACCTTCCTTCATACATCCCCCATCTTTTCTTATTTAATTTTTGTATTTTAATTAAATTCGGGTCTTACAGAAATAGACCTGTAAATACTCTAGTTTGGAGAATAAAAGCTATGAATGATGAAAAAAGAGGTTAGGGTTAGGAAAAACCGAATAAACAGTTTGGAAAGAAGTCATTCAGAAAGGTATAACGACACTAGAGTTGAAAAAATACATTGCTTTGGATAGTAATGAATGAAAGAGGAGAATTCATGTTGACGACTTAATATAAGTTTATATCTTGGTTCATGTAGCCTACTCCAATCTATTGGAATAAAGGCTTCGATGATTATGATGATGAAATAAATATCGAACATAAGTGGTTCTTTTTTTATGTATTGATCTATAATGTTTTAATATTCAAATTATATACGGTTGAAAATATTGTTGAGTCTAATTTTAATGGATCAAATGAAATTAAAATCAGAGTTTTCTATAAAATGATATTGAATTTGTAAGAAAACAATATCAGCATATAAATACTGAAATAAATCTTCAAGAACAATAATACACTAATTAGAACTGAAACAAAATAAGATTGATATACAAACAAAGTGAACCAAGGCTTGTGTTTCACACAATTTCTTTAAAATAGATTAGCCCTTCCATTGTGGATGCTTAAGTAACTTAGGTATTTGTGTCTCCTAAGATACAACAGTCACCAAGTAGCTAAGGCGGACCGCCAATCTACTTCAATCGAACTTTCAAATGCCTAAACTCTATCACACCGAGAATCCTAAAACTAGGAGCTTGAAGAAATAACAAATTTTAGAGAGAAAAGCTAGAGAATATGCTTTTGGTTTTTGGTGTGTCTTATGTGTAAATCAAATGAAAGGAGGTTCGCTTTCATAACCTACATCTAACGACGTTTCAATCCTTCGAAATTGTTGAGTTAGATCTAAAAATTAATTCAATCATTTATTCCAATGAGAGTTTGATATATCTACGAAAATAGAGTTATTTTTGTATTTAATTGCCTTGATTTTGCTTAATCCTCTTTTGAATTGTACTAATTATCTCCCTAATTTGAATTTTCTCTAATTATACAAATAAATAAATCCCAGAAGAATTATAGATAATTCAATCGAAGTTGGGTTGAAACATAGCAAAAATCGAGCTCGATCCACTACAAGACGAAATTTCAACACCACAAGCCAAAACAAGAAAGACAGTTCATCCTATAGTGCACCTCATCTCTCCTTAACACCTAGCACTCCATATGTCACTCTCTTATTCAATCTTGGAGGATAAGAACAAAGGAACACATGTCCACAACATGCCAACACATGGAAATCACATGCCTTCGCCACATGGATGCTTAAATGGATAAATGGGTGGCAGTAGAAGCTGCATTATCCATGGGCTGATGCAAAACACTAATTGACATGGAAATATCTCTCAAAAAGGGCTAAGCAAGTGAAGACAAGTGGCAAGGGGTGCCAACTCATCCACTAAGCATAAAGTCCCTTATATTGTTAATTTAAGTGACTATTTAAGCAAAATGATGAGAGCCTTTCTAAAGATCAGCTGCATAGGGTGTTTTGGGGATTATTTCAATTTTATTTAATGTCTTTTCAATAGTTTAGAGCAGCCACCATTTTTATTTGCAAGTTCCTTGACATTTCCTTTATTAATTCATTAGTTTTCAAGTTCATTGACATTTCCTTTATTAATTCATTAGTTTTCTTTGTATTTTATTCGTTGTCTCTACTTTTCTTGTGAGCTTTTCTTTTAATCAATGGTTTGAATCTTTACTTCCAATAGTGATGTCTTCATTTACTCCATTTTATTCTTCAATTTGTGGTTTTGGTTGAGTTCTAAAAGCATTGGAAGCTAAGGAGCTTGAAAAACTACCTCTATAACTTTTGCTTGTGATCCTGATCCATATTTTTCTTTCTTATTTTCTTCCTCACTAATTTCAGTTTTTAGCTATTGTTTGGGGCTATTTGTGAATGTTTTTAAGGTTTATTTTCATATTTTAAATCATTCCATAAAGTTTCAAAAAGTTAAAATAGCTTTCAAAGCTTGGATCTCATTAGTTTCATAAAGATTTTAGTATAGGATTTTTATCTTGCATTTTTTTTCTTGTTATCCACTAGTTGGTGTCACTTTAGGGATTTCTTTGGTTGTGTTTCATGTCATTTGAAGGGTCAGTTAGTTAGTTTTAAACCATCTTAGGATCATACACTAATTAGGTAATTTTTAGAAGTTGATTATAGTAGCTTTCATTGTATTTTCATGGCTTTTTTCTTTGGCATTTTTCTTTATTGCCCAGCATATTTAGGCATTAATCTAAGGGTCATTTATCTACTGTGTTGTGTTAATTTTAATGTTCATTTCATTAGTTTTAAGTCCCTTAAGGTTCATACATGCATTAGGTAATTTTTAAGAGTAATTAGCTTAGGTTTTAAGGCATTTTTCCTTGGATTTTTGCATTTAGTTTTTCGTATCAGCGTTACGATCCAATCCATTTGTAGTTGTTGTTTGATGCATTTTTTGGGTATGTTTTAGTAAGTTTAATTAGTTTTAAGGTCACTTATACATTAGGTAATTTTTAGGTAAATTTAGATTAATTTTCCATTGCATTTTCATACCATTTTCCATTGTTATTCTTAGTTAAGGCATGAAGTTTAGGGGCTATCCAAGTCAGTTTCAGTTGCTATTTTAGGCAAATTTAAGGTTCATTTAATTAGTTTTTAAGTCACATTTAGGTCATGCATTTAGTTATAAATGTTTAGGTAGTGTTTAATTAAAATCCCATAACATTTTCTACACATTTTTAGGCATATTGTGTATTCATTTTCAATCTATCTAGAGTATTTTCAGTTCTGTTTTGAGTCAATTTAGTGGATTTTAGAGGGTATTTTAAGTGTTCTTAGGTTAATATAAAGATAGGCTAGAGTTATGGTAAAGTTTGATTAAGTTCCCATGCTATTTCCATTATATTTCCATGCATTAGTTAGGTTTAAGTGCATTTACATGTCACTGTTTTTAGGGGCTGTTTAAAATTTCTTAGTTTAGGTCTTATAAATTTATTTAGGTTTAATTTAGGGTTAGGCCCAAGTTTATGCATTTTTAGTTTATTTTAATTCATTTTTCAAAAATCTAAAAAAAAAAATATTTGCTTTCATGCATCATGCTTTCATGCATCATTTAGACTAGTCATTAGTGGTAATTATGCATTTCATTGCATAGACACTTAGTTTAGGGTTAGAAATTAGATTTAGGTTTAGAAATTTAAGACACTTAGGGTTAGGAATTTTAGGGTTCATTTTAGGCATTTTTAGGATTTTCATGCATTAGTTTTCCTTTATTTTCATTTTTATTAGTTTTAATTTTAATTTTTAGAATAGTTTCATGCATTCTTATTTTCATTATAAGATTTTAGTTATATTTTCATTATTTGCATTTTAAACCTGCATTTTAATCTCATTTCTTTAATGATTTTTGCTTTTTGCATTTTTTCTTTTGCAGTTTCTTTTTATTTGCATCCTTGTCAGTATGAGTATTTCTTATTAGCATTTTAATATCATTTTCTTATTTTATTTTATAATTTTTATTTGTTTTATTAGCCTTGTAGATTACCCATTTCATAATTTGTTAGAATATACTTTGGATGTTAATATCTAGTAATTAATTAAGGCTAACTATTCTCTGTGGAACGATAATCTGGACTCAAATCCTATATAACTTGTAACAACCCATGCATTTACGATATAGGTTTAGCAGTAACAAGTTCTTAGCCTTGTTGCCGGGGATTGGGCATAACCTTAGATGATATTAGAGAATTCACACTTAGATATAACTCTAGCTTATATATACTAAGAGCCTTAGGCTAGATTTGAACTATTATAGTTAGATTTTTCCCTTTTAATATAAAAAGAACTTTTAGGGCTTCTTAGATGCTTGTAGGTATAGAACCAAGAGTTGTGAATTCTTTCCCCTAGATCCTGAAAATGAAAAAACACTTACGAAAATTAGAAAGGAATCTAAGAAAGCAGTTGCTTCGTTGCAAGACATCATGGCTTACCAAGAGCTTAAAACGATTGGAGACTACATGGTCCCAACAGTTTGTGGATATTACAATAGGATCGGGAGGCTAACAATTCTAGCTAAGAACTTTGAGATTAAGCCCCCAATCACTTCGATGCAGTTTAATGGGCGACTCCATGATGACCTACATGCTTATTTGGGTAGTTTCCTTGAGATCTGCAATACTTTCAAGCATGAAGGGTTTTTGAAGATTCAATTAGGTTTAGGTTATTCCCTTTTTCTCTTGGGATAGAGCTAAACACTGAATGACATCTCTACCTCCTCAGTCCATCTCCACTTAAGATGAGTTAGCCCAACAGTTCCTGGCCAAATTTTTTCCTCCCTCTAAAATGGATAAACTTCGAAATGATATATCCTCCTTCACTCAGTTCGATTCTGAGTCCTTGTGTGAAGCATGGGATAGATACAAAGACATCCTTAGGAAATGTCCCTATCATGATTTATCATTATGGTTTCAGGTCCAAACCTTCTATAATATACTAACTAGTCAAACTAGGATGATAATCTATGCTACAATTGGAGGAGCACTGATGTGCAAAATAGAGAAGGAAGTATATAGCTTGCTAGACAATATGGCTACAAATAACTACCAGTGGTCATTTGAAAGACAATTACCAAAGAAGGTCGTTGGTGCTTATGAGCTTGATGCGTTAACTACCTTTATTTCTCATATAGCTATTTTAACCAAGAAGGTAGAATCTTTAAACACTCAGCTTAGTCTTAATTCTATAAATGGTTGTATAGAGCTTATTCACTTCCTGTGATCTATATAATGGTACTCATTCGATTGATAGGTGTCCCATTAAGGTTAAGACGATACAGTATGTGGCCCTACTACCTTAGAAGCTACAAAACAACCCTTATTCTAACACTGACACAAGGTGGATGAATCACCCTACCTTTTCATGGAATTAAAACCAAGGGCAACCAACCAATCCTAGACCTTTAGGCCCTCCTGGTTTTCAGCCTCCACCCACTCATGTACCATCACTACGCAGTATCAGCCACCACCCCAATAATACAATCATATCGACCACCCAAATATTCATGCCCAATTTATAGTTACACCTAAAAGAAGCCCTTCGCTTGAAGATATGTTCACTCATATCCTATAAAATCAAATGGCTTCAACCAAAAACTTAGAGAGTTAGGTAGGGTAGATTGTAAATGCACTCAGTCAACGCCGCCAAGGTACCTTACCTAGCAACACAGAGCCTAATCTTGTTAGGAAACCTAGTAAGGAACAATGCAACATAGTTAAGAATGAGGACAAATCTAGTAATGTTGCTAAGAGTGAGAAGTAGTTGACTAAGGAAGAGATAGAGTTAGGCCTTGAGGTAGAGCATAACCTTATTAATGTTGTGAGTTCAGTTGAGCCTAGCTCTTGCTTACCTACTAGTCATGATCTTTTGGGTTTTACTTATATAAAATCTCAAGAGCCCATTCATGTTAAACTAGTGAAGATAGTTGAGCTCAGCTTCTGTCGGCATACTAAATATAGGCCTCTCATACCCTTTCAACAAAGATTTCTAAAGCCCAACTCTAGTGAGTCTCTTCCTAGTTCTAAGCCAAGAACACTTACTGAGAAGTGCAAGGCTATCATAGAGAGACAGGTCATACCTAAAATAAGTGACCCAAGCAACTTTACTATCCTCTGCACTATTGCTGATCATTCCTTTCCTAATACCTAACATAGGATCTAATGTCAATTTAATGCCTTTGGTGGTGTATGAAGGTTAGGATTAGGGGAAGTTAAGCTTACTAAGACCACTCTTCAGATAGCAGAAAGATTAATTAGATACCCTATAAGTGTAGCAGAGGATGTTCCTATCCAGGTGGATAATTTTGTGATTTTAGTGATTTTGTTTATTTTGAATAAGAATAAGGATAAGGATAAGAGTGACCCAATTATTTTAGGCAGATCATTCTTAGCTTCGAGGAGAGCTCTTATAGATGTGGATCAAGGAGAGCTTATTTTTAGACTTCATGGTGATGAAGTTAAGTTAAGTTTGTGATTGGTAACAAAGTAGATGGTCATTCTGAAGGCTTTAATAGTTTAAATTTAAATTTAAACCATTGGCAAATACAAATTTGAAATTTAATTCTGAAAATTTAATCCAATGTAATTTATAAATCCAATGGCAGTTACAATGTGTATCAATTTTTCATTCACCCATGTATTTTTTTAGTGTATAAGCTTTCCATTAACACAAAGTGAATTTCCACTCAAATTGTAACTTCTAAATAACTATTAAATGGCTCATTAAATGACCATTTTCCAACAGCATTCATACTATAAACAATGTAGGCGTCCCACAATTGTATAAAGGAGAATTTTAAAATTTTACTACATATTTTATACATTATTTCTCATATTGATCATTATATGTATGAAAAGATAATTAAGTCTAATTTCATCAACATTAAACAAATTATAATTTTAAGTTGTATAACTCAAGCTATAGCCAATTTAGTGAGCAGTGTACATATAGTTATCTTTCCAAAATAGAAATTATATTGAGTATTAAAATACCTACAATAAGGAATTTGAGTACCTACATGTACAAAACTCTATAAAGATATTTACATTTTATGATAATTATATGTACATTATGATATAAAATATGTATATTTATTTTAATAAAAAATTAGTCTTAGGCATTCGAATACCTAAAATAAGATATTCAAATATTTATATAAAAGCTTTATATAAATATATGTATTTTTTTTATAAGTACATATACATCATAATATAAACATATGAACATTTAAAGTAAATATCATAAATGGTCGCTGAAGTTTGCGCGTGTTTTTAAATTGGCCTCTAAACTTTCAAACGTCGCATTTTGATGCCTAAAGTTTCAAATGCAACTCATTTTGGTCATTCCGTCATATATTCTGTCTAATGCAACGTTAAATGCCAGCTAGTGCCACGTGTAAAATCACATGTTGCCAGCTGGCAATTGAGCTGTGCATTTGATTTTTTTTAAATATATATATATATATATATTTCTTATAAAAATACCAAAACTGAAAAAGGGGAGAGAAACAAAGAAAGGGGAAAGGGAAAGGAAAACTGAAAAACTAAAAATGAGAAAATAGGAAGTTTCTGATTTAGGGTTCTAGGGTTTAATCGAATTCAGGTTGATTGGATTGAAATTGGAAGGGAGTTGATTTAGTGGTGTTTGGTTTGAACTGAAAAGAAGTTAATTAACCAAGAGATTGCAATGCCAAACATAGTCTTCTGACATGTTTGTCATTGTGGTCAGTAAGCTTCAATAAGGACATCTTGGACAGATAGCAACTTAGGTCAAAGGTTTTTTGGTTGTAAGAAGTATGGGGTTAGAATTTTGTTGTTTTTTGCCTAAATTTTAGTTACATTTTACTATTTGTGGCTATTAACGTATTAAGGCATTGTGTTGTTAATGCAGCAAATTAGTTCATGTGGTTACTTTCAATGGATTGATCATTCAATGGATAAACATACAAAGCTAATAATTTTAGGATTATTGAAGAGGTTGCATAGAATGGAACATGACATTAAAGCTTATAAAGAGTAAAGAAATGGTCGTGGCATAAACGACTGGAAATGGATTTCAATACTTCTGTTCGGTTGAAATGGATTTCAATACTTCTGTTTGGTTTGATTATGTTGCTTTTGCTGGGACAAAATAAAAAAAATAGTTTGGTTTAGGTTTAGATTTAGAAATGGGTTAGATAGGTTTAGTATTTATAGTTCAACTGAAATCTTGCCTTTGTTTTTTGTTGAAGAGGTATGTTGCCTCTGCTTTTTTGCTGAAATTTGCCTCTGTTTATGACAAATGTATATGGTAGAAGAGGTATGCAGTTCAAGTTTACAAAGGTATCCGGTTTAGGGTGCAATGTATAAAGGAATTTGATTAATATGTAAACAAAATTGATCATTATCAATGAAAAATTATCATTCTTCACAGGCCTTTATTTTTTTACAATGTTGTGCAAATTGGATGGATTTGTTGTATAGTCATTTACAAACATCAGTACAATAACAACAAGAACAACAATAATAGTTTTTCAAAAGAATTTTAACTTCATTCACTTTCAAAGAGGTATGATTCGTACTATACATTATTGTTTTAAAAAGTGGCAGCATTAATACAATACTTGCCTTACATAATGTGAGACCCCGTATATGTATAGCTATGTATATAGGAACATGGGAATGTAAATAAAATCATAAGTAAGATGATGTATTGTAATGTGAAGTGTATGCAATGTAAGTTCATAAGATTATGTACGCACTTGTAGTAAGAATTGTGATTATACGTACAAGTTGCATTACGAATGAGTAGGAAGAAATGAACTTGAATACGAGAAGAATGTGATCGAAATGGGATATGAGTAGTATAGTAAAATGGAAGGAAAGATTTACATAAGTGTATATTTCCATTCGAGTAATATCGTTTATATTTGGTCATAAAAAGATTCTACACATGTTTTAATGTGTGTGTAGTGAGAATGGATCCCATTTTCAAGTCTCATAGATGAATGAATGAGGAAATGATCATGGTAGTAAATTAAGGGAGTTTGGTAAGAGTTGTTGTAGAAAAACTGCAGGAAAATCTGGAATTTGTGAAGGCCAGATCGATCTCATAGGATGAGAGATCGATCTGGGAGAGCCAGAATGCTCTTATGTGAGAAATGGAAGGGAACAGATCGATCTTCAAAGGAAGCAGATCGATCTCCTTAGCTCTCGGGTTGGGAGCAGATCGATCTCCCCTAAGACCAGATCGATCTCTTTAGGTCTCGGGTTGGAAGCAGATCGATCTCCTTAAGCTTCTGTTTGACAGCAGATCGATCTCCAGTCTCGACAGATCGATCTCCTACCTTTAAAACGTCTCAGAAAAGAGGGATTTTTGAGGAACAGATCGATCTCCACCTAAGGAAGATCGATCTCATCAAGTCAAAACTATAAATGGGAGCAGTTGGATCATCAGAATTTCGGGAAAACATTTCCATTTCACCTCAACTCAAAGAAATCTAGTTTCTCACTCCTAAATCCAGCCATTTTCAGTGAGATTTAAGGAGAGGCTATTAGAGACAAAGTTGTTCACATCAAAGAGAAGAACAACATAGTCTAGAGGCATTTTCCCATTTGAAGGATTTAAGAAATAGAGGGCAATCCTAATTGGAGCAAGAGGAAATCCAATGAGGTAAGTTCTAATACACAAATCCAAGTACATTGGTTTAGTTAATGACTATAAAGATATTTGGGTGTGCATATTGTGGATAGAACTACCTAGAATGGTATGAAATGAATATAACCTAGAAATGGTCAAGTGTGAGAAAGTGGAGTGTGGGAGTGTTTATGATAAATGAGATATCTTGAGTGGATGAGTATGTTGTGGAAATGGTTTGGAAATGTTGATATTAGGACAAATTGGGAGATTTACCACAAAGGGTAAAAATGTGTAATTAAGGCATTGGATAAATGCTTAGTTGAATAAGAGTTAGAAACATTAACTCAAATGTTGGTGGATGAATTTCAGTTTCGGATGATACGCCGGAGCAAGTCGAGATGAGAACGCGAGAAGCATAAAGGCGGATAGTTGCACACAAGTAAAACGAGGTAAGGGACTGTGTGTTAGCTATAGAGATGTTCGTACGTAATTACAGCAATTTCGTAGATATATTGCTAGGACTAGTACAATAATATAAGTTTATGAAATGATGTGGAAGTATGAAAAGCACTATGATGTATATATGTATTGAGAAATGGGATAGGGTAAGGAAATAGCATGATATGCATGTTTTCAATGAAATTCTCAATTTTATATTGTTATTGATGATTGAGAAATGTTGATGATAGGTTAGCTAATTTTACATGTTTTAGCATGAAGAGTCATGCTGTATGAATAAACGTGTTTTGAGTTTTAAAAGAGAAAATAGCCATCTATCAGTTTTGAGATGAGATTTGGTGTTGAAGCGTTAGCTCACACCCGGTTTAAAGCCTTGATGTACCGTGCGGGAGTTTTAACTCGCACGAGGGTTTTGAGAAAGTGCGGGAACCTTGCTCGCACCTGTTTTGTTGAGTTAAGGTAAACCTGGGGGTCTGGGACCCAAGGGGATACCTGCCGACGGCCAATTGAACGGGCTGGGCCTTAACGATAGATCGTACCGTGCTGGAGCTTTGCGTTGACTGTGTGTCACGCTGCTTGCTCGCCTGGTATATGAGACATGGTTTAAGGATAAAAAGTCCATCGGAGTTGGAGTATGGACTTGGGTCCACGGTTGTACGTAGAATAGTGTAGTCACCCGTTGGTATACTATGTACCGTGCTGGGTGCACGTGAGTACGAGTATCGCGTAGATGACACACGACGTATCTTCACCGTGAGTATACGAGGAGATGAGGTGGATTGAAATGAGCCGGAGGGTAGGACTGACCCATCCCCCTTCAGGCGAAGTGATACCCTGTGCACACCCGATCAGTGAGGCCTGGGATCACTTACTGTGGCCATAAGTCGTGGATATTTGATTGCCTAAAATTCCATGCCTGTCTCAGAGAATCGAGAAACAGAGACAATCTCAGAAAAAGAAAGAGATTTGCGAGAAAGAATGATTTGAGAAGTGAAAGAGATTTCGTGTTTTAATAAATCTCTGATTTCACATTCGTGTCATGAGGGCACTATTTATGAGCATGTTTTAAATGGAAGTATGACATTTGATTTACACGAAAATGCTATTGAGAAATATGTTTAAATGCATTGTTCGTATGATATTTCCATTTATAACGAAAACATGGTTTTGGTTTATGCATGCATGGGCTATATAGGTAGTACGATATCTACCTGCTAGCATACATTTCCTTACTGAGCCGTGGTTTGCTCATCCCACTATTTTCCCCCTCCAGTAACTGAGAAGTAAGAGAGCGGTGATCTCTAGATCTTTTGCGCTAAACAGCTCCCACAATCTGCAAAGGTATAAGATTTGTATACACGAGTATTTTGTATCAAATATATTGTATCGCACAGTTATATCTTGGAATTGTAAACAGTATTATGGGGATGAAATGTAAGCACATGGTATTTATACAATTAATTTTGTGTATTTACACACACACCTGGGAGTGTGACTTAAAGTTTTAAATATTCCGCTGTAAATAAATAAATTTTTAGTAATTACATCTTCTCACAGCCCAACCGTAGTAGAGAATGTATGGATAGAAGGGTTCCCGAAAGCGGAGCATGACAGGCTTGGTATCAGAGCATGGTTGGTCTGATGTGAGTTGATGCTTAGGACTAAGAAAACATACATCCCCAAGTTACTGTGCGATATTTAGATACAAATGTGTATACGGAGCTGGTAGTAAATTAAATGTTTGCTATAACGCAGGAAAGTTATCAGGCTAGTAAGTTATGCCTGAGAGACACCGCAAGAGGGGAGAGAGCTCGAGAGCTCGAGGGCAAAATGACAGGACTGAGAGGCACAGTAGATCATCCTCTAGTCATGAGCCCCAGGAACAGATAGAGGCTTCTGATCCTCGAATAACTCGATTGGAGGAAGACATGCGCACTATGATGACCATGATGGGTCTGATCATGGCTAGGTTTGAGGGTACACCTGGTACAGCGGGACAGGCTGCACCGAATCCCCCAGCAGTCGCACCTGAACCTGAGAATGTTGCACCTGCCCAAGCTGAACCGGCTAGGCCACGGGAACCTCATATTTGACCGGTACCTCCTTCGGTAGCCCCACATCAGCATGATGATGAATTGGGGTATGGGTATGATTGCGACATGGAAAGGTTGAGGCATTTTATGGACTTTAAGCCTCCTTCATTTAGCGGGGTAAAGGATCCGACGGTGGCTGAGGACTGGATCAGTCAAATGGAGAAGTTATTCGACTTCTGTAGATGTTCAGCTACGGAGAGAGTAGCACTTGCGGCCTTTGTATTGAGAGGCGAAGCAGAGCACTGGTGGAAGTCCGTCAGGCCGATGTTAAGAGCTCAAGGAATGGTTATCACTTGGGATATGTTCTTGGACGTTTTCAGAGAGCAATACATCCCAGATACTGCTCGACGGAGACTACAGATGGAATTTCTGAATCTGACTCAAGGGAATCGAACAGTTGATGAGTACGAGTCACGATTCACTTCACTGGGTCGATATGATCCGGACTCGATCAGGAGTGAAGCTGTCAGAGTCCGTAGATTTGTAGATGGATTGAGGCCTTCGATCCGAGCGAAGTTAGCCCCATTTGATGTCGCTACATATAGAGAGGCTGTGCGACGGGCCCAGTTATGCGAGCAAGATCATGACTTGCAGATTTTTGAGTTTAGTTGGGGTAAGGACAAGGGTCCGAGGAAGCTGGGAGATGGCAAGAGTGCCAAATTTGGTCGAAAATTCATGAGTAAACGTCGGAGAGAGGTAGATGAGTTCCAGAAAAAGGTTGCTAGACCTTTTATGCCTCCGACTCAGACACCAGCCAGGGGTATAGTGATTGGTGGACCCTGACCGACTACAGATCAGTGTAGGCTATGCGGTCGATACCATGGTGGTAGGCCATGTCATCTTCAGGGTACCCGATGTTTCAGATGTGGTAAATTTGGACATTATGCCAGAAAGTGCCCGGAGATAGTTGAGGCAGTTCCACAGAGGGGTAAAGAGCCAGAGAGGGTTCCTCCAGTTGCACCTCCTGCAAGGAAGAAAGCCTCGGCTGAAGAAAAAGGAAAATAAGTTGTGGGTCAAGGCAGGGTGTATGCGATAGATCAGGCATCGGCTGATACCTCTTCTGAAGTGATAAAAGGTACAATCTTGATTTTCAATTTGGAGGTTATTGCTTTGTTTGATTCTGGTGCTACGCATTCCTTCATATCACCTGCATGTGCATCTAAATTAAAAGGTTTTGTAGAGCCCACATACTTGAGTAGGACTTTACTAATAAGTACTCCAATGAGAGTTAGCCAATTAGTTGAACAAGTGTATAAAGATTGTAAAGTGAGGGTAGGAGATAAGTGCATGACAGCCAACTTGATTTTGTTGAATATGTATGACATTGATGTAATCTTAGGAATGGATTGGTTAGCCGCCAATCATGCTGTCATAGACTGTCGTTCTAAGACCATTAAGTTTTCTCTACCTGAAGAATGTGTTGTAAGATTTTAAGGGAAGAAATGAAATCTTAAATTTTGTGTTAAGTAAAGTACTTTGGTATAAATGGCTTGAGTGTTGTTTTGAAGGTTTTGTTGCTTATGTGGTGGATTTGAACAAAGTACACCCGGATATGGAGGACATCTCAGTGGTCAGAGAATTCCCTGATGTCTTTCCAAACGATCTACCAGGATTGCCACCTGATAGAGAAACAGAATTCGGTATAGACTTGACGCCTGGAACCGAACCAATATCGAAGTCACCATATAGGATGGCTCCAGTTGAGTTAGAGGAATTAAGGAAACAGCTGCAAGAGTTGTTAGAGAAGGGGTTCATAAGACCGAGCGTCTCACCATGGGGAGCCCCGGTATTGTTTGTGAAGAAGAGAGATGGGAGCCTCAGATTGTGTATTGACTATCGGATGTTGAACAAGGCTACAATCAAGAATAAGTACCCCTTGCCACGCATTGACGATTTATTGGATCAGTTTCGGGGAGCGCAGATCTTCTCCAAGATAGATCTGAGGTCTGGGTATCATCAATTGAAGATTCGGAAGGAGGATGTGCCCAAGACAGCATTTCGTATCCGCTATGGCCATTACGAATTCTTAGTGATGCCTTTTGGGTTGACCAATGCGCCGGCAGCTTTTATGGCTCTAATGAATGAAGTATTCAAGCCATACCTGGACCAATTCGTAATTATTTTCATTGATGATATATTGGTGTATTCAAGGTCCAGAGAAGAGCATGAGCAGCACTTAAGGATTATTTTGCAGACCCTTCGAGAGAAAAGGTTATATGCCAAGCTTAACAAATGTGACTTTTGGCTAGAACAAATTTCTTTTCTAGGCCATGTTATATCGAAGGATGGGGTGTCAGTAGATCCATCCAAGATTGAGGCAGTTGTTCAGTGGGAACAACCTAGGACAGTCACAGAGATCAGAAGTTTTCTGGGATTGGCTGGTTACTACAGAAGATTTGTAGAGGGTTTCTCTAGATTAGCTGCTCCATTGACACGTCTTACGAGGAAAAGTGTGGAGTTTTCATGGGATGAAGCTTGTGAGAGAAGTTTTCAGGAACTTAAGCGCAGATTAACTACCGCGCCAGTTCTTGTCATCCCTAACAGTTCAGGGAATTACTCGGTGTATACTGATGCTTCGCATCAAGGACTAGGCTGTGTTTTGATGCAAGATGGAAGGGTAGTAGCTTATGGATCTAGACAGGTGAAGGATCATGAGAAGAACTACCCCACTCACGATTTGGAGTTAGCGGCCGTAGTGTTTGCGCTGAAGATATGGCGCCACTACTTATATGGTGAGAGATTTCAGATCTTTACGGATCATAAGAGTCTGAAATATCTATTCTCACAAAAGGAGTTAAACATGAGACAGAGGAGGTGGTTGGAACTCCTCAAGGACTATGATTGTGAGATCTTGTACCACCCGGGGAAGGCAAATGTGGTTGCCGATGCATTGAGTCGGAAGAGTCTCGGGTTGGTATCACATATGATGGTTAGAGAGCACGAGTTGTTGGAACAATTCACGAACCTTAGTCTGGATATGACCCTACCTGAGATTGGCAGCTATGGGGTTTTTGCTAGCTTGAGATTAGAACCGGAGTTGATTGAGAGAATCCGACAAGCTCAGCAAATTGATCAATGGTGTATTGAGATGATTAGCCAAATCCGAAAAGGGAAGGGTACTGATTTTATATTGAGTCCAGATGGAATACTAAGGTTTAGAGATAGAATATGTGTTCCTAAGGATTTAGAGCTGAGAAAGCTGATCTTATCAGAGGCACACTCGTCGAGATACACGATACACCCGGGGAGTAGCAAGATGTATCAAAATCTCCGAAAAGTATATTGGTGGTCTGGAATGAAAAGAGACATAGCTGAGTATGTCGCTAGATGTCTCATTTGTCAGCAAGTAAAAGTCGAACATCAGAAATCAGGAGGATTATTACAACCTCTATCGATACCAACATGGAAGTGGGAGCATGTCACCATGAATTTTGTGATGGGGTTACCGAGAACCCGTAAGAACCATGATGCGATATGGGTGATAGTAGATCAGTTAACGAAATCGACACATTTCTTAGCCATGAGATCTACAGATACATTGAGTGCACTGGCGAATCTGTATGTGCGAGAAATAGTGAGATTGCATGGAGTCCCAGTGAGTGTTGTTTCGGATAGGGATGCCCGCTTCACTTCCCACTTTTGGGGACATTTCCAGGAAGCGATGGGTACCCAGTTGAGTTTTAGCATCGCTTTTCATCCTCAGACAGATAGTCAGTCAGAGAGGACTATACAGACCCTGGAGGATATGTTGAGAGCGTGTGTGCTGGATTTTAGAGGCTCATGGGACGATCACTTGCCATTGATTTAGTTCGCCTACAATAACAGTTATCACTCAAGTATTGGTATGGCCCCTTATGAGGCACTATACGGTCGTAGATGCCGATCGCCCATTGGTTGGGAAGAAGTTGGTGACAGACAATTGCTCGCTCCCGATTTGGTTAAGCAAGCCTCCGAGGATGTTCAGATAATATGCGAGAGGCTGCGAACAGCTCAAAGTCGACAAAAGAGCTATGCTGACAAGAGACGGAGACCACTTGAGTTTGATGTTGGCGAGTCTGTATTTTTGAAAGTGTCTCCTTCTAAGGGAATAATGAGGTTTGGGAAGAAAGGAAAATTAAGTCCTCGTTACATTGGTCCCTTCGAGATTTTGGATAGAGTGGAGAAGGAGCATATAGGCTAGCCTTACCACCTGAGCTAGCAGAAGTCCACAATGTCTTCCACGTTTCTATGCTTCGGAAGTACTACCCGGATCCGACACATGTAATTAATTATGAGCCGTTGGAGCTTAAGAAAGATATGTCGTATGTCGAGAGACCGATCAGGGTGTTGGACAGGAAAGAGAAGGTGTTGCGGAACAAGACGATTTCATTGGTTAAGGTTTTGTGGCAACATCACGCTGTGGAAGAGGCCACATGGGAACTGGAAAGTTTGATGCGGGAAAAGTATCCCGAGTTATTCACAGATTGAATTGGTTCTAATTTGGAGGACCAAATTCTTTAAGTGGGGGAGAATGTGAGACCCCGTATATGTATAGCTATGTATATAGGAACATGGGAATGTAAATAAAATCATAAGTAAGATGATGTATTGTAATGTGAAGTGTATGCAATGTAAGTTCATAAGATTATGTACGCACTTGTAGTAAGAATTGTGATTATACGTACAAGTTGCATTACGAATGAGTAGGAAGAAATGAACTTGAATACGAGAAGAATGTGATCGAAATGGGATATGAGTAGTATAGTAAAATGGAAGGAAAGATTTACATAAGTGTATATTTCCATTCGAGTAATATCGTTTATATTTGGTCATAAAAAGATTCTACACATGTTTTAATGTGTGTGTAGTGAGAATGGATCCCATTTTCAAGTCTCATAGATGAATGAATGAGGAAATGATCATGGTAGTAAATTAAGGGAGTTTGGTAAGAGTTGTTGTAGAAAAACTGTAGGAAAATCTGGAATTTGTGAAGGCCAGATCGATCTCATAGGATGAGAGATCGATCTGGGAGAGCCAGAATGCTCTTATGTGAGAAATGGAAGGGAACAGATCGATCTCCAAAGGAAGCAGATCGATCTCCTTAGCTCTCGGGTTGGGAGCAGATCGATCTCCCCTAAGACCAGATCGATCTCTTTAGGTCTCGGGTTGGAAGCAGATCGATCTCCTTAAGCTTCTGTTTGACAGCAGATCGATCTCCAGTCTCGACAGATCGATCTCCTACCTTTAAAACGTCTCAGAAAAGAGGGATTTTTGAGGAACAGATCGATCTCCACCTAAGGAAGATCGATCTCATCAAGTCAAAACTATAAATGGGAGCAGTTGGATCATCAGAATTTCGGGAAAACATTTCCATTTCACCTCAACTCAAAGAAATCTAGTTTCTCACTCCTAAATCCAGCCATTTTCAGTGAGATTTAAGGAGAGGCTATTAGAGACAAAGTTGTTCACATCAAAGAGAAGAACAACATAGTCTAGAGGCATTTTCCCATTTGAAGGATTTAAGAAATAGAGGGCAATCCTAATTGGAGCAAGAGGAAATCCAATGAGGTAAGTTCTAATGCACAAATCCAAGTACATTGGTTTAGTTAATGACTATAAAGATATTTGGGTGTGCATATTGTGGATAGAACTACCTAGAATGGTATGAAATGAATATAACCTAGAAATGGTCAAGTGTGAGAAAGTGGAGTGTGGGAGTGTTTATGATAAATGAGATATCTTGAGTGGATGAGTATGTTGTGGAAATGGTTTGGAAATGTTGATATTAGGACAAATTGGGAGATTTACCACAAAGGGTAAAAATGTGTAATTAAGGCATTGGATAAATGCTTAGTTGAATAAGAGTTAGAAACATTAACTCAAATGTTGGTGGATGAATTTCAGTTTCGGATGATACGCCGGAGCAAGTCGAGATGAGAACGCGAGAAGCATAAAGGCGGATAGTTGCACACAAGTAAAACGAGGTAAGGGACTGTGTGTTAGCTATAGAGATGTTCGTACGTAATTACAGCAATTTCGTAGATATATTGCTAGGACTAGTACAATAATATAAGTTTATGAAATGATGTGGAAGTATGAAAAGCACTATGATGTATATATGTATTGAGAAATGGGATAGGGTAAGGAAATAGCATGATATGCATGTTTTCAATGAAATTCTCAATTTTATATTGTTATTGATGATTGAGAAATGTTGATGATAGGTTGGCTAATTTTACATGTTTTAGCATGAAGAGTCATGCTGTATGAATAAACGTGTTTTGAGTTTTAAAAGAGAAAATAGCCATCTATCAGTTTTGAGATGAGATTTGGTGTTGAAGCGTTAGCTCACACCCGGTTTAAAGCCTTGATGTACCGTGCGGGAGTTTTAACTCGCACGAGGGTTTTGAGAAAGTGCGGGAACCTTGCTCGCACCTGTTTTGTTGAGTTAAGGTAAACCTGGGGGTCTGGGACCCAAGGGGATACCAGCCGACGGCCAATTGAACGGGCTGGGCCTTAACGATAGATCGTACAGCGCTGGAGCTTTGCGTTGACTGTGTGTCACGCTGCTTGCTCGCCTGGTATATGAGACATGGTTTAAGGATAAAAAGTCCATCGGAGTTGGAGTATGGACTTGGGTCCACGGTTGTACGTAGAATAGTGTAGTCACCCGTTGGTATACTATGTACCGTGCTGGGTGCACGTGAGTACGAGTATCGCGTAGATGACACACGACGTATCTTCACCGTGAGTATACGAGGAGATGAGGTGGATTGAAATGAGCCGGAGGGTAGGACTGACCCATCCCCCTTCAGGCGAAGTGATACCCTGTGCACACCCGATCAGTGAGGCCTGGGATCACTGACTGTGGCCATAAGTCATGGATATTTGATTGCCTAAAATTCCATGCCTGTCTCAGAGAATCGAGAAACAGAGACAATCTCAGAAAAAGAAAGAGATTTGCGAGAAAGAATGATTTGAGAAGTGAAAGAGATTTCGTGTTTTAATAAATCTCTGATTTCACATTCGTGTCATGAGGGCACTATTTATGAGCATGTTTTAAATGGAAGTATGACATTTGATTTACACGAAAATGCTATTGAGAAATATGTGTTTAAATGCATTGTTCGTATGATATTTTTATTTATAACGAAAACATGGTTTTGGTTTATGCATGCATGGGCTATGTAGGTAGTACGATATCTACCTGCTAGCATACATTTCCTTACTGAGCCGTGGTTTGCTCATCCCACTATTTTCCCCCTCCAAGTACTGAGAAGTAAGAGAGCGGTGATCTCTAGATCTTTTGCGCTAAACAGCTCCCACAATCTGCAAAGGTATAAGATTTGTATACACGAGTATTTTGTATCAAATATATTGTATCGCACAGTTATATCTTGGAATTGTAAACAGTATTATGGGGATGAAATGTAAGCACATGGTATTTATACAATTAATTTTGTGTATTTACACACACACCTGGGAGTGTGACTTAAAGTTTTAAATATTCCGCTGTAAATAAATAAATTTTTAGTAATTACATCTTCTCACAGCCCAACCGTAGTAGAGAATGTATGGATAGAAGGGTTCCCGAAAGCGGGGCATGACACATAATATGCTACCATAAATTCAAACTTCCAAAAAGTAATCCTAAAGGTCATGCTAACATCTTTTACAACTAAAAAGCTCATGCTAACATAATTTGTTCTTGTACAACAAAAAAAACCCTGTACTAACCATAAAGAACCCATCATATGTTACATTAAATCCAAAAATGTACATTTTAAAAATTCTAACACAATTAAAGTCTTAAGTCAGCAGTCTTCATGATCTCATTTCTTCTTAGCTACATGTTTTCTGCGTGTTAATTTATTTCCTTATAATAAGGCACCTTTATCCACTGCATCAGATTCATTTTCGACTATTGAAGTACTTTACAGTCAGAAAAATGAAATTAAAACGAAATTTTCATAAGTACAAATTAAAACCATTAAAACCAGAATTATACTATAGTAGTTATGCCTTTTAACTACAAATTTTAATTTGGTTACCTGAGATGATTGGTGTTAGCAGTAGAAGTAGAAATAGGGTTTAACAGTCCACTTTACATATGACTTTGGGAATTTTTTTGTATCTTAGGAACTACTATCATGATATATAGTCTAATTTGAACCTTTTAATTATAAACAAATAGTTAATGAATAATAAATAGGTTAATCTTAACTAATTTTAAAGAGTAATATTATACTTATATTAGGCATCTACCTTAGAGTTACTTAAGGCAATGAAGATTGCCTCATTTGATGTTGAACTGATGTTGTTCTCTGATCTCTAGATATTGGTTCTTGGTCCTAAGATGGATTATTACCCAAAATCACAAAACAAAGAAATTTTATAAATAATTTACAAGCATAAACTTAAATCTCAAAACAGATGAGCACTAACTACCATTGATTGTCTTCTTGAACCAGTATCACAAGTTTTATGTTTCTTACAAGATCTCTTGTTGTGACCTTTTATCCACAAGTTGAACATGTCATTATGGCATTGCTTTTCCTTAGTTTGACTCGGTTCACAACTTCATCAGGTTCTTTTCTTCTCTTGGTTTTAGTCTACCAGGTTATTTGTTGACCACTTGAAGAGGTAATAGCTTGTAGCTTGATCAGATTTATTGCTTCATTGTAGATTTTCTTTTTTGTATTTTAACACTGTAATACGCATGAACATAAGACTCTTCCTGCTCTTTATTAAACCAAATAGCGAAAATTGCATGTGGGTAAGGAATCCCTGACAAATCCCATTTCCTACAACTGCATGTCTATTCATTTAAGTCAATTGTGTACTGCTTACTAGGGGATTTGACTTGAAACTTTCTTCGCTTTTATGGTTGAGGTCAATAAGTTTCCTTTAAATCCTTGGACAAATCAAGCTAGAATACTTTTCCATAGCAGTTCTTTTTACATAGAACCTATTCATCAACTTGCACATAATATTTTCTACCATTGTCAATATTGATTTGTCTCTATCATTTAAGATGTATTTGTTGAAGCACTTGTAAAGGTTGTTTAAAAGAATGTCGCACTTCAAATTTGGATTGAAATATGACCTTGACCATTCTCGTGTTGGTTTCTCATAGAACCACTCATATGTTATTATACTCTTTGCTTTTGACTAACTCATACATTCATTGAACTCTCCAATGCAGCTTGCTCTTACTGTAGCCCAAAGGGCATCCTTTAACCATTTTCCCTCGATGGCCATCATTTTTGAAGTCATTGTGTAAATGCCTTACACGACGTCTATGCTCTGATTCAGGGAACAAATTTTTGAATGAGGCCTTAAAACCTTACAATGAGAACCAAGAGAAGTTGCATCAGAGGGATTAAACAAACAACAAGTTAATAGTATGCAAGAAAATTTTAATTTACTTTTTGCTTGTCAGAAATCCAAGTCCAACTATATGGATTTTCCATCTTCAGATCCTTATTCAATAGTTGTATGAACTAAGTCCATGTTTTGTGTTCTCAATTTCTACCACAGCAAATGCAATAGGGAAGATGCAATCATTAGCATCAATCCCAACTACAGCAAGCAACTACCCTCTAAATCTTCCTTTCAAATGGTAACCATCAACAAACACCAATAGCTTGCAGTACTCAAGACCTTGTGCATAAGCTTTCAAACACACATACACTCTTTGAAAAATGATAGCATCCAACTTACATAACACAAAAACCCTTTGTTATTATTTCTAGTTTCTTCTGCATGGCTACCTATCTTTGAATATTGGTGTACATAATTCCCAATTAGTTTTTTCAAAGCCACTATTTAGCTCTTTTCAACTCCATCCTTAGAACAATCAATACATGTTCTTTGTACACTAGGCTCTTAAATGAAGGCAATGAGAAATTAGGGTTAGCTAGAAAACAATCAATGTACTTGTTAGCTAACCACTTGTAATCCGTATTTCTATTCACATAATCCTTAGAACATGAATGCCTAGACTTGTAAGTTTTAATTTGAAAGGTAGGATCCTCAGTATTATGGTTAAACTTTCTAGCATATAATGTCCAGTAACAACCATCTTTGCTAACAACCCTAAACTTAATTTTATCGTTTTTTTATATAAATGTTAACAATGTCTTTAATGTAAGCATTCTTCATAGCATCCTTTAACTTCTGCTTATTGGCAAACAACATTCCAATAGAAAATATAAGGATATCCATGCCACTGATTGCATTGAATTCAGGCCATCTATGTTTAGACTATTCCTCTTGCTTATTGTCAGATCCATACATGTTGTATAGATCAACAGAGGACATAACTTCATCTTTAGCCTCCTCATCTCCATTATACTCTTGCTTAACAGTATCTCTTAAGGAATCTTTAGATTTACCTTTGTTTCTAAAGTCATAACCTACCCCTCCATCCCTCTCAATATTAAAATCTACATATTTATCAAATATTACATCATCATATTCTTCAATCTCAAAATCATTATTCTTAAATTCAAAGTCATCACTAGTATCATCATTCTTACCTGTCTCATCTTCTTCTACCTCAACCTCATCTATAGCTTCCTCATGCGCCTCAACCTCATCTGCACAAACATCATCATTCACATATCTACACCATCCTCATAAACTCTGTCTTCAGCCTCAATACCATCTACAGCTTCCTCATCTGCCTCAACCTCATCTACATAAACATCATCATTCATATCTTCATCTACGCCATCCTTATGTACACCATCCTCACATACTCTGTCCTTATCTACCCCATATTTATCTACCCTGTCCTCATTTACCCCATCCTGATCCATCAAACTAAGATCTTTTGTATTGCTAGAGCTTTGTGTATAATTTTCAATATGGACCTATAAACGATGCTAATAGTCAACTGCCTATGCCTACACATCTCCATAACATCAGCATCAACATCAATTCTAACTAAATCATCTGATCTAGGCTTTTTTAAAAAATAAACCCTTAACTCTAAGCCTTACCATTTCAACCATTGCATGAAGTTCATACAAAGACATCATATCACTATCACACAAGTCAAAATAGTTTATCTTGCATATCATTTATCTTTTGCCTACAAAGTATCTCACATGATGCATAACAATTGTGAAGTAGCAACTGGATTCCTTCGTAATATTTACAAAAAAAATGCTATATGTTTAACAATTCAACAACAAGCAACAAAATGCAAACAACATCATCAAACTGATAAAAATATAATCCAATAGTAACAGAACATCATCAACATTAGTATATCAATAATCATCGCAAACATTTTCACAGTAAATCAGTACATCAAAATAAAAATCCCAAAAAAAAATATCAAAATAAAAATTAAAAAACAAAATAAAAAAATAAGAAAGATCATCTTCACAACCATGCGGTCTAATCTTTCAAGACATCTTGTTTTTGAAATCAAACCGATTTTGAAGATGAAACCCGAAATCCCAAGATCAATTTCGAGACTTTCACAAACTTCCAAAAGTTTCTTTTGCTTCAAGGTGAAGTAACGCTAAACCCTTTTAGTAAACCCTAAAAATTTTAGTATGTATTCTTCCTTATTTGATCAAATAGTGAGATTCAAAGTAAGACAATTTTGGTTTCTGAAATTAGGTTTTAGAAAATTTACAAAAATTTAGGATTTTTTTGGTTTTTGGTATTTATATTAAGAAATATATATATATTTAAATTTAAATCCACAACTCAATTGCTAGCTAGCACTATGTGACCTTACATGTGATGCCAGCTAGCGTTTAATGTTGCAATGGACGGAATATATAACGAAAGAACCAAAATGAGTCGCATTTGAAACTTTAGGGATCAAAATTTGACGTTTGAAAGTTTAGTGACCAATTTAAAAACACGCAAAAACTTTAAGGACCATTTAGGATATTTACTCGAACATTTAATAACTAAGGCAATAATTGATAATTAACAACTGAGTTAATTAATAATCCATAATTAATTAATAATAATTAAATGATTATATAATTAAATAATAATTAATAAATTTAATGCATGATTACTAATTAACAATCAATAACTAATAATAAATAAATTTAATGATCAAATATTCTTAATTCATAATTAATAATGAATAATTAATAAATTTATAATTAAATATATTCATAATTAATAATTAGTTATGAAACTAATTTATAAATATTCATAGTTAATATTTATTTACTAATTAATAGTAAATAATAATTAATAAATTTTATAATTAAATATTCATAATTCTTATTTATTCATGAATTAATAATAAATAATGAATTGAATAATTAGTTATGAATTAATAAATAATAATTAATAAACTTAATAATTAACTATTCATAATTAATAACCAATAAATTTAATAATTAAATATTCTTAATTAATATTTAATTAATAATTTATAATAAATCATTAAAAAAATACTTAATAATTAATCCTAATAATAATAATTAGTACTTACATATTATTTTTAATAATAATCAATTTTTTATTTAATTATACCTAGCTTTATTTTTTTATAATAGATTATAAATGTTTATAAGGCTCTATGAAGATATGTACATAAGTTATATATCAAATGTATATATAATTATCATAAAAGTACATGTCTTTATATAGAATTTTATGCATCAGTATTCAAATGCCTTAATGTAAGTCTTTGAATGCCTATTTTAGAACAAAGATACATATATTTATATCATGATGTACATATCGTTATAAAAAAAATGTATGTATCTTTATGGAGCATTGTACATATAGGTATCCAAATTCTTTATTGTAGGTATTTGAATGCTCAAGAGAATTTCTCTTTTGGAATGATAACTATATGTGGTTGACAAATCTCTTTAATAAGATTTGGCACACAACAAGATGATTAAAGAATAGAGAAGGAGTGTGTTAGTACCTCTCTGTAAAAACAAGGAAACTATTCAAAGTTGCTCCAATTATTGAAACATAAGACTAATGAGTTATATGATGAAATTATGGGAAAAAGTGATCAAACGAAGATTAAGGAAGACTGTTGAGATATCGAAGAATCAATTTAGTTTTATACCTGGCTGGTCAACTATGGAAGCAATACACTTGCTTAGACACTTGTGAAGCGTTCTCGAGCATACGGTAAAGATGTTCATATGGTCTTTATAGACTTGGATAAAGCATATGAAAAACTGCCTTAGAAGGTGTTATGGTGGTCTTTAATGAAGAAAAGAGTCATTGTGAAATATATTGAAATAATTACGGACATGTATGGAAATGTAAGGACACATGTAACGATATGCGAAGGGCAAACAAATGAATTCCCTATCACAATAGGGCTACATCAAGGGTTAGCGTTAAGCTCATTCCTATTTGTTACAGTAATGGATGAGCTGATAAAATCCATCTAGGATACTGTATCTTGGTGTATGATATTTGCAGATGATATTATCATATGTGTTAAGACTAAAGCAGAGGTTAATATGAAGTTAGAACTGTAACGATAAACATTAGAGTCAAGAGGATTCACACTAAGAAGAGTAAAGATTAAATATAGTGAATATAAATTCAGTTCAAACAAAGAGAAAGACAAAAACATGTGATGCTAGATAGGGTAACGATTCCTAGTAAGATCATTTTAGATATTTGGGGTTGATTGTGTAGATGGATTGAGAGATTGATGGTGATGTGATCTATAGGACAAATGCTGGTTGGAGCGTGTGAAAAAGCACAATAGGTGTGTTGTGTGGCAAAGGAATTCCTATATAGTTGAAAGACAAGTTTCACGGCACAGTTGTTAAACCAACATTACTCTATGGTAGTACATGTTAGGTAACTAAAAGATTGCATACACAGAAGATGAATATAGTAGAAATGCGAATATTGTGATAGATGTACGGATATACGAGAAAAGATAGAATAAGAGTTGAGGATATTCACAAAAGGGTTGAATTGGCATCTATCGAATATAAGATGAGTGAAAGTCGTTTACCCTGGTTTAAACACATAAACTTATACCTGTGTACGCTCGAGTTAGAAGAGTTGAGGCTATGAATGATGTCAAAAGGAGGTCAAGGCTAGAGGAGACCGAAAAAGACTTGGAATGAAGTAATCTGAAAAGATATAGTGGAACGAGAGCTGAAAGAACATATTACTTTAGATAAGAATGAGTGGCTAAAGAGAATTCAAGCTGATAACTTAGCGTGATGTCGTATATTGATTTATATAGCCTACCCCAGTATTAGGATAAAAGCTCTGATGATGATGATGATGATGATGATGATGATGATGATGATGATGATGATGATGATGACTATATATTCATTACTCAACAAATTAATTACATCTTGAGCTACAAAACTCGAAATCATAATCTGTTTGAAGTTTCTGAAAATAAACTTAATTATATTTTTTTACATATAAAGATTAATATGTGAATCAATGTAGAAAATATACAGTAAAATTCCAAAACTACATTGTTATGTTGTGAGACAACCTACACAGTTTGTAGTCTCAATATCATTTTATATAATACTCGGATTTTAATTTCGTTTGATCCGTAAGAAGTAGACTCAAAAATATTTCCAACAATATATAATTCGAATATTAAAAATTTTTAGACCACCATAATCATCCGAGCTTTTATCTCAATACTAGGGTAAGCTCTTGTGTGGAGAGTGGGATCAATACAAAAAACAAACCACTTGTGCAGATGTTAGATAGCTTGCACAATTTATACTAAAAATTCAATATTTTTTATAGAAAAATCAGATTTTAATATTGCTTGCTCAATTAGATTGTATACTAAAAACTCTTTCCAACCATATATATTTATATATAAATATAGAAAAATAAAATAAATTTACTATCAAAGTTTAATAAGTATATTCAAATAGTGACATATTTTTTATTTTTTCAGTATTTATTTATAAGGTGTAATATTCAAATATATGGTTGGAAAGACTTTTTATTATAATTTTAAACAAAACTAAAATATGAGTTTTCTTTAGAAAGGATATTGAATTTTACTACAAAATGTGAAGGCTGTCTAACACTTACAGAAAGGGTAGTTTTGGAATTTTATTGCATTTTTCCTACATTGATTCACATATGGATCTTTATATGTATGAAAAGATAATTAAATCTAGTCTCAAAAACTTCAAACAGATTATGATATCAAGTTTTGTAGCTTAAGATATAGTCAATTTCGTAAGCATTGTACAAGTGATTATCTTTCCAAAGAAGAAAGTAATCTTGATAATTCAAATACCTATAATAAAGAATTCAAATACATATATGTACCACTACTAGAAAAAAACCTCATAGATTATATTTAAAAGGCATAATCTTCTAATTGTAGCCTATTCTAAAACAATCTTTATGTTTTCTAATTGTAGCCTATTCTAAAACAATCTTTTCTGAAGTAGTGTAGACTAAAGTTCTTGAACACAACCTAACATATAAATATAGACCGATTTTTAAATTTAAACATAGTTTAATTTGTAAAATAAAATACATGTTTAAATCTGTTAGTTTAAGTATCTATGGCAATCTTTAAAGGGGTGAATAGGATTGACTCTAAATTTTCCTTAACTTTGGTTTTCAATGAAAATTAGTAGGAAAATAACAATTTAATGAAAATGGTAAAACTTAGGACATAAGTGAATTGTTAAAAATATAGGGACAGAAAAATTGGTGCAATAATTCTGAATTCCATATGTTCTCTTTGTGAACAAGCAAATGACACTATTACACATGCTTGGTGTACTTGTTCACAAGTAGAGACTACATAGTGTCGTATTAGGATTAATTTGTCCCCTTTGGATGATGATGATGATGATGGCCATTTGTTTAACAGAGCCTTCACCAATTTAATTGCTAACAAATTACAAGTTTTTGCCATTACATGTTGGCCTATTTGGAATTCTCAAAATAGAGTAATTTTTGCTAGTAACAATTTTAATGTTCACAGAACTGTAAGGTTCATTCAGCAATAGCTTCAGGACTATAATGCGGCAAATAGGGTGGATGTCATACCAACTTCAAGCTCTACACATAAAATATGGAGGGCTCCAAGAGCGAGGTGCTACAAGATTAACTTTGATGCTGCCGTCGACAATATGAGAGGATGTAGGGGTATTGGTGTTGTAATAAGGAATTCTCTGGACTTTTTATGGGTGCTCTTGCAGTGCAGGTTTTGTGGAAAATAGATCCCTTGTTGTTGAAACACTGGTGGCCATGAAAGCTTTAACTTTTGCCAAGGATATGGGATTTGGTTCTAATATTTTGGAAGGAGATGCTCTACTTGCTGTTAATGGGTTCAAGACTGCACCTTTTGACTTCTCCTATATTTGGGACATGTGAATTTCACCGTGTAAAACGTACATATAATGAAGTAGCTAATCTTCTTGTCATGCATGTATTCCATCTGCAGACTTTCGTGAAGAAAGCTTTTGGGTGGAGGATAGTCTTATATTTTTCAATAATATATTACTTGCTGATGTACGACAAGTGGAAGAATAAGATGATATTTGACTGTGTCAAAAAAAAAAAAATCCGCTAAAAACTCAAGTAAACCCCTTCCTCTTCTTTCGCATAAAACAACCTTTTAATGGACAAGCTTCTGCTACGTGGCCATGTTAGAAACCATGACCCCTGCTATTCTTCCCCGCTACCTGTTAAAATTTTCTTCCACGCTCTCCCCTTGCCGTTTCGCTGCCAAGAAAATCTCAGAATTTTCCATGGAAAAAGTGAAATACCCCGAAGGTTTCTTTTCTCTTGTTGTTCTTCTGTTGTCGCACATTCTTTCTTGTTTTTTCATTTCGATTATTTGCTCTTAATTTCATATGTTTACTGATATCTGCATTCTGGTGTTTTGGTAATTAAGGCAACATGGATTTCAAGAAAGAAGCAGAATGTGTGGGCAAAGAAGCATGTGAATCGGATACAACGAAAATGAAGCGTCTTTCCGATGATATAATGCCTCATATTCTTAACTTGTCAGTTTTCTTCTCAAACTCTCTTCAGCTTGATGGGTTTTTCCTTTGAACTATCTTTTTGTTTTATATATATTTATAGACGTTAGTAAACAAAGATAGTTTGGGGATTGAGGTTGTCATTTTTTTTTTTTGTCTGTATGTAACTTCTTGTCCAAATTTTCTGGTCATTTAATTGTTTCATAGTAAGTTAAATTCAAAGCAAGTATTATTTATTGGACTGAAGTAATATTTATCTGAAAGTGATGTTTCTTCACAGTCAGTCAAGTGTAGGACAGTAGAAGTCCCTGTAATAAATTGCTAACTGGATAAGGAATCAATGAGTTTCCTTGCAAATCATGTTCTTGTCGTTCACTTCCAATTCTGCCTTTTCATTCTTGTCTGCGGTGCACGTGTTTTAAAGGTTTTGTTTTAACAAATAGAGGACCTGGTCATTGAAGCTAATCATGGCATTGAAGTAATGGTTTCAATGAATCAGTGGACTGTGGATAAGAATTTTGGAGCATTTGGCTTCAGTTGTTGTATTTATTTGATTCAATAAATTACAAATCCAATTAGGAATGCTTGTTTATCCCTCGTTACATTTTGTTAATTTCAATTGCCAATACTACATTCGCGTAGCTCTTTATAGGTGAATGGCATGACCATGTTGAATTGGAGTATAGGACCCTGTTCTTATTTATATTAGTTTCGGCTGCAAGTGTTTAGTTCATTCTGGTGAAAGCACCTTGTGCAATGCTTAGTGGCTTATGCAGATTGAAAACCATCTAGCTTTACACTTAAAATTGTGTTGGATAAAGAGTTAAAGCATCTGGCTATTAATGCTGCACTAGAAGAAGCGAGTTGGCTTAAAATCCAAATCACATGCCTTACACTGAAATTGAACAATTTGTCTGAATATTCTAGCATGTTTTTAATGTTCATGAATTACATTTATAGTAGTTTACATGAAATGGAATTCCCAAGAAATGGTAGATTTTCAATAGATGCAGTATTTTTATTGTTTCTGGTTTCCATTTGATTCGCTAGATCTTTCCTGTCAAATAGTCATTAATTTCATCATAGTGCTCATGACTACTTTGTTATGGATTGGTTCAGATATGGATCTTGTGCCACATCGCACGACTTTGAAATATATCGCGAGGATGCTTCTTTTGAAGATCCACTCATGCGTGCCCAAGGGTTTGTACTGAAAGTTGAAAATTTTTGTTTGAAGTGAATTATGATTGTATTGGTGACCACTCTTCTTGATAGTTGCCTTTGATGAGTCTTAAACACAGTTTATGGATTGTATTATACTTGGTTGTTTTCATCCATTTTAAACAATCATAATTCTTGCATTACTTTTTCTAGGTTAAATAACTAATTAGAATTCAACCTTTATTTTCTATAATAATAATAATAATTCAACCTCTATCATATCATGGACTCTTTGCTTTATTTCAGTTACTTTAGGATATCAGCTTACCAAATTTGATGAACTAACGAAAACTAATTAAAGAATATATTGACTGCCATTAATGTGATCAATGGCTGCAATGTTGCTAAAATTTTCCAAGTGGCTACTAAGTTGGATTTTAGTTTGTTTCATTGTTCTTTCTTCTCTCCTTGTTTTTCTTTTTTCCTTTTAGTTCTCTTTTCCTTCCACCAATAGATGTCACTAATGCATTCAATAAAGTTCAGTTATTCGTAAGAAAGTGAAGCATACTGCATATCTTTGTAAAGTGTAATTGTTAATGGGAATGCTAGGATCAAGCTAGGGGCATTGCTAAAATCCTATATTGTTGTTTGTATGGAACCACTTTAGTATCATTATAGGTCATTTTAGGTTAAAACCTATTCTAGGAGTCTCATCTAATCATCATCATCAGAGCTTTTATCCCAATAAATTTGAGTCTCACATAATAGTTTAATTATTAATTTTTATGTTGACTAGTTATTTAATAAGTTGTATGAGTAAAGATTAGTTCTGGCATGTGTTGCTATTTTTGCAGAGTGCAGAATAGTAGTTCCCATTGTATTACAATGAATTGAGCTTAGCTACAACCATGATTTCAGCAGAACTAATGAAAGCTGGACTTGTACTAAACATTAGTACGCCAATTCTGCCAAATCTTAATTTCTTGAGTCCTTCTTTGGGCTTTAAGTAACATGCCATTCTTCTAAAATCTTTTTAAAAGTCTGAGTGATGTTTTGTTTTCTAAACAATATTTGTGTTTTTTTCTTTTATAATATATTCGTTCCATTTATGCGTGCCTTAAATATGCAAGCATCATTCCTGTTATGTGATAATTAACAAAATATATATGCCTTCAATTTTATTTTTCATTTGCTTCAAATATGTGTTTTGTAGCTGGCTTGGGATTTGATATTGCAAAAAATAAAGAGTAGTATTATATTTTTATAAAGTAGTGGCTTAAAAGTTAAAGGCGAGATGGCATTTAATTTGTAGCACCCTAATTCAGTAACTGAGCTGTAGCTCTGGTGGCATGCATATTGGAGACACTCCTAAAGGTTGCAAGTTCATGAGGACTTAGGTGCGTAATGTCCTCTTCAAAAAAAAAAAAAATACAAAATCTTTATTCTTTTAATCATGTCAATATGGCATTCTTATTATGAATTTTAATGTTATATTAAGCAGACATTGATCGTGGATGGCAATAATAATATTGTTATATCTTGTTAACTTTTAAATAATACTAATAATATATAGTAACTCAACGAATTAATATATTCTTTGTTGGTGGACAATAAGTGTTTAGTGGACATTGATTTTTTGCTCTCAAAATTATGTTGAAGGGTTATATGCCTTGTAATTTGCAATCTGTCTGCTCAATTATAAGCCACCTCTTTGTTACATTTGACTTTTTCATATTATAACACCAAATATCATTTCATTCTGCCTTACATAAATGTTATATTTGTTTCTACAGAGTGAAGCAGATCAAATCAGCATTTTATTCACTTTCTAAGGTTTCATCACTCCTCTATCACCTATAATATCCTGATCTTTCATTATTTGAAAGATATTGAGCAAATAATTATCTCTTAAGCATTTGAGGCATTTCAGTTGCGTATCAAGTATTGAGACTTTCCCTTTAAAATTTGCTTGTGACATTCATGCTATAAGGTTTTATAGATGAGGCTATTTGGCTACATGCTTCAATAAATCCATGGAATGAAAGCATTTTATTTTAGCTTATTTAATTTGTTTCCTCCCCACCGTTGCTAATTTTCTTTTGTTTGATAGAGGGTAGTTTAACTTGGTTTAAAGCTTAGCATGCTGACAAAACGTGTATAAATAAGTGAATGCTATCAGATTATTTCATGCTCACGATGTTTAATTAAAAAAGTATTTAATCAGATTATTTAATGTGATAGACAAGGCTGCAAGGGTTTATGGAAACTGTGTATTACTTATGTATTACTCGTTTTCCTATCTTTTATTTCTTTCTCAATCCAGTTCTAAATGCACGTGCTAACTGATCAATATTCATTACATTGTTGTTCTGAGACACCGTGAAGAAATTTATAGATAAAAATTCAATTATCTTTTAAACAGTTTAATATAATCCTTGTGATAACAAATTTTTGTTTCATCCTATCAGATTTTTAGTGAATCAAGAATTGTTGAATATAGTGTCACAGAAAAAGTAATTTCAGCTGGAAAGCAAGAGGTCTGAAATTTATCTGAAGTATTCTTTGAAGTTTTCCCATTTTTATTTCCTTTTGTTTCAATTTGATTGTTGATATAGCTAAAGGTTTGAAGCTCTGCATATTGAACCCAGATATTAATTGACAACAAGCAACAATACAAGTTCTGGGGAAGAAACATAGATATGATATCACTGATCAAGCTGGATATTGAGGATGGGAAAGTTGTTCGACATGAAGATTGGTATTCACAAAACTCTCAAATTTTGTGGTATTTCTTTCAGTTAACTAAATATTTTAATGTGGAATTCGGGTTGCACTTTGTTTTTGCTACAAAAACTAAAACGTGTTTGCATATTTTGGGGAATACATTGTCATAATGTTCTTTTGATATATGAGATTATTTAGCTGCCTTTGCAGGTATGTTTCTATGATTTTTTTTTAAAGGATTACTATTTGGTTTTGTTTCTGTAAGGGGACTTTGTGCTCTAGACCTGTTTGTCAAAATGTATCTTAGATATCATTGCTTTGTTGGGAATATGTGGGACGCTCTGAAGGCTGGTTTAGTGTAGGGGGTTAATTTCGAGGCATTTGTAGGGAAAATGGGGAGTGGGGCTCAGTTTATTATTTGGGTTGCTTTTCCTTTTGAACAAACTTTGTAATTGACTTACCGAAATAAAATCTTTTCTAACTTTCCAAAATAAACAAACTATTTTAGTTCTTTGATCATGAAAAAAATTTATGCATATCATTTATAGGTGGGACAAGAAGCCTCTTCGAAATAGAGAAACAGTTGATCTTCCGCTTGTTGGCCGGTTTATCGAGCTGAGTCGCAGGGGTTCAATGCTAGCCACTCATGCTTTGATGGGGTTTGGGAAGGACCAATCTGGATAATATCACTTCCAAGAATAGAAAGAAATGTGTTTATACCCTACAACTCCACAAGCCAAGTGCATAGGTATGTCTTTGTGCAGATCAAACTTCATCTTGTTCAACTTTTGTCTATTTGGACCATGTGCTAGTCTAAGATTTTTGTTTCATTTTTTCAGTGTCAGATAAGTGAATACAAATAAGCATCGTTGAGTTCCATTTGAACACCATATGGTTCCCGGAGACTTTCCGTATAAACTTGTGATCATTTGTGTTGAACTTTGTATTTTGAAGATTGCTAGCATAAGAATCCGTCTTTAGAGTGTAAAGAAATTGTATTTTGCTTATGGGGGACATATAATAATAACATCTTGAGTTTTCTCTAACAAGTTCTTTAACATCTTAACCATTAAGAAAATTAGTAGCATTAGGTAAACCTATCATTAGATCAATCAAGGATAGATTGAATATGTAAGAACAAAATGATATATCAGTTTGTTCGTTTATTTTTTAGTATTGTTCATGTTTGGTTCATGTTCGTTAAGGAATTTAGTGTTCACGTTCGAGTTTGGTTTGTTTGTTTCGTAGGATTGTTTATTAAATTTTCGCGGGCAAGTTCGTTTGTCTTAAAAAAACTTGTTTGTGAATATTAACCGAACATGTTTATAAACATGTTAAACGAACGTCTTCATAAACATATAAATGAACATATTTGTGAACAAGTGTTCATAAATCATTATACAAACAGTAGTACAAATTGAATATTAAATATTAAAATTTATTATCTTAAGCATAATTAACTAATTTAATTTTATAATTATTTTATTATTATGTTTCAATAATTATTTTTTGTCAATAATATTTTACTAAAATTGATAATTATAATTTTAAGTACTCTTTGTATCAATATGTACACTATATTATCAAATATGTAATTAGTTAGTGTAAAATTTGTATGTTTACTTCTTGCAAAATTTTTATTAATTTAATTTTAGTGCTAAATGTTTAAAATTTAAAAATTATTATCTTAAGCATAATTAACTAATTGAATATCATAATTATTTTATTAATATATTTTATTAATTTTTTTTAAATCAAAAAAGTTGTATAAATATGTTTAGGAATTAGGTATTAAATCTTTAGGGTGCGTTTGGTTGGAGGAATTTTAAATTCTCCCTGTAATTTTTTTTCGTCATTTGATTCTGCCATTTGGTTTGATTATTTTCTTCCCCTGTCAGTCATTTTATTTTACTTACAATGCTCGATTTTAGAAAAATTTGGGGTAAAATTATTACTTCCGGATCGTAAGGTATTTTTAGATTACCTGAGTCAAAAAAATTTTTTGATCTGAAGTAAAATTTTTTCCCTATAATTTACCCCTTAAAATTTTTTTCTTGGATAAGAGGTAATTTTTTTTTCCAAAGTAACCCCCCAATCAAACGCACCTTTAAGTTAAAGTTAAGGTATATAAGTAATTTTAATATTTTAATAAATAACAAACAAACTAACAACATACAAATATTAAATGATATTTTAAACAAAAATAAATGAGTTTGTTCGCAAATATAAATGAACGAATTATACATCTATTTATATTCGTTCGTTCAATAAATAAATATTAAAATGTTGTTTGTAATAATTACACGGTTAGTTTACACTCTAGTCAAATGTACATTTTTCATATGTAACACGCAATGAAAACAATCTTAAAATCAAGCACAACCAAATAATTTCTAATTGCTTAAAACTTGATCAGGTGTGCCGAAAAAAAAAAAAAAAAACCAAGAAACCGAAACCTAGGATCTGTTTTGATCAAAACTTACAAATCATGCCTTTTCAGAACATGCAAGAATCACACAAAAGAAGTTTAAAACACATGAAATAATCAAACTTGTTTTTCTCTCTGCTTCAAAATTGTTTCTCCTCGAGATTCACAAGGCACCCCAAATGTGATACACAACAAGAATCTTGAAACCGTTTCTAAGGTGGATTCAAACTTGTGCTAACAAAACATACTAAACAATCTTGGTATTCACCAAGGACTAAGAACGCTTCTCAAAGCTCCCTAGGCGGCGGCAATAATGGCTTTTAGGTTTGTTGAAATTGTGTTTCCAGAACAAAGAAAGTTGGGGAGTTTAGTTCATCAGAATCAATTTCACCGCTAATTCAAATTAACTCTTAATTAAAAATCATTCTTTAATTTTTTAAAATCACCATAATAAAGCATTTATGTATATATATTATGTATATAGCTTTTCCTTGATAAATATATTCTTCCAAGCTTGATTTGATAATCCGAGAGAAGATACTGATTGTTGGAAAACTTTTATTTGAATTAAAATCCCAGTGTCGCATAAATTCAAATATGTTGTGCTCAGCATTTAGCAGCCACTTAAAGACGACCGCAATCGTAGCGGGTGTGGGCCTTTTTGTCTCTAAAGAGGATGAGCAGGGAGATAATGCATAAGCATTTTAGCAGTGCAGCTGAACCATCGAGCATGGTCCCAATCACGTAAGTTTCCAATGACAACCAAAACACTCTCATTTTCCGCTCCTTAGCATATTGATCTAACGCTGCTGCCGCGTCCAGCATCAACATTTCCCCCCTTTCTCTTCCTCTTGGATCAGTGTCGATGCGCATATTTTGCGATAAGCATCTTGCAAGCACAACTGCATCCTCCAGAGATGCTGAGCCACCTTGTGCCAGGAATGGGCCCATTGCATGCATGGCATCTCCGGCCACTGTCACAGTCCCTTTACGAAAATTCGTACGAAGCAAATCCCAAGGTGCTCGATATCTCAATTCTGTTAGATGTAAAGAATACTCATCGCTGCTCTTTATCATCTCCATTATGTGGTTTGGAAAACCCATTAATGCTTCCACAGTTGACTCTTTGATGAGCCTCTGACTTTTTGAAACCATTGAATCTGCAAATTAAAACAAAATCACGCACAGAAATCATGCATGAATACCAAGTTATACGAGTAATAATTTTATTCTAGTTGTGTGTTACAAGGTTGATATTATATAATTCGTATTTATTTCATATAAAATTGTGTTTATATTGTATAAATATGAAAATTTTATGTCGAAATTCGTATCGACATAAAATATAAAAAATTTTATTTTTAACTTTTATCATATTTATATATAAATTTTACTTAATTTTAATCCATATTACATTCATGTCTTTCTATGGGTGAGTTATTCAAGTTCGAGTTAATAATTACTCGAATTCAACTTATTTATTTTTGAATCGAACTCGAGCTCGAATTATTCAAGTAATAAATCGAACCAAATTCGATATTTTAAATATCCAACTCGAGTGACTCACGAATCTAATCAATTTTTTTAATATATATTTTAATATTTTAATATTATTTTATTTTAAAATATATTGTTAAAAAATGATAAATTAAATATAACAAGTTGAGTTTGAGGGATTCGAGTATTCCATAAAATCGAACTCAAATTTCAAAATTAAATTTGATCAAATTCAAATCCACTTTTAAATCTCAGATTTTTGAATTGAACTAAATTTAAATTTAATATTGAATCTTTTCCATTCAATTCGTTTACACTATAAGGGAGGCCAAAATATATACCTTGAGAAGTTCGTTTCCGAGTTAGAAACCAGTAGACTAGGTTGTGGGCGACGGGCATCAATCCAAGCTGAACATCATCTTTGGAGAAAACAAGGAAGGCGGTGCCAAACTCATGAGGCGTTCGATAATTTGTGAAACCTCTGACAGCACAGGTAGAGAAAACCCTTGTGGAGTCTAGTCCAAGAATGTTTGCAGTGATAGAGTTGACACCATCACATCCGATGACGACCTGCAGTCCTTGTAATAGAAATTCAAGATGCATCTTTTTATGAAATAAAGAAGGGATTTGTTGTATATTACCTTGGCCGTTACTACACTCCCATCATGTAGTTGAAGAATGGGATAAGAAGTTAAGGGATCTAATTTTACGGACACCACTTTGGTTCCGAGGCGGACGGTATTGGCAGGCAGAGCCGCAGCTAATGTCTTGATGAGGTCTGTGCGTCTCAAGCATCTAACTTCTCCAACTTCTCTGCCGACACCCGTATAATCAAACTTACCTTTCACTTCATTTTCAATTAAGATTTTTTTTTTTATATATATATTTATAAATGATAATTTTATCTTAAAATTTTAATATAAAAATAACATGGGATTTTATTATTATTTGTTATATAAAAATTCACAGTTCATCTGTAATATTATTATTATTATTGTTATCAGAATATTTATCCAAATAAGATTGGAGGTAGGTTAACTGTAATATTAGTATTATTAATAAAAAAATATTTTTAACATCTTATTAGTAAATTTCATTTAAATGAGAAGACTATTTTTAATATTTTAATTTGACAATGTTGAATTTTGAGACAAACATCTAACTGAAAATCAAACGAACAATAACTAGAATGAAAAACTTACCCGACAGGCAAATCTTTGTGCTTACCATCCTCAACCGAAATGTATTGTCCCCTGCCAACAAAAATCATAGGCAAAATTCAGGAAGTATCAAACTAGTTTTTCTTTTCTTTTCTTTTATTTTTTTTTTAAGTAAATAAAGTCGAATTAAAGCATATTGTTATACATGCTAACCTTTCTAAAATTTAAAAATAAAAATAAAAATAAATAATAATCATCTTACGATTGTATAGAAAGAGCAGTTTGCCTGAGTTGGGAGGCAACGCCAAGTTGATGAAGAGCACGCCAACCGTTTGGTTGCACTATAATAGCAGCTCCCGTAGCTCGTAAATTTTCTGATCTTTCCAATACAATACTTCCAATGCCTTTCCTGTATTATAACGTTTTCATTTTTGTATTATTTCTATAATTTAAATATATATATATATATATATATATATATATAAGAGGATATGAACATTATTTTTTTTTTTTTGTACTTTCAATCAAATTTTAATATTTATTTTTTTGTAAATACACGGTTACCAAGACAATATGGAACTTGTAAATTGCAAGAAATAAAATTTCTAAGTTTCGCTAATAAATAACAATTCATTTGAGTTATAATAATTGTAAAGAAAATTTTTAATTTTTGGTTGGATTGTATTTAGTAATTGGGTTGTAAAGGGAAAATTTTCTTTTGCTTTCAAATTTCTCTATCTCTATTTTATAATATTCATATGTATTAATGATTAAACTTCACCTATATATTCATATTTACATTTATATATTTATTTCAACACCTAATTAATTATTAGATCTCTTTTTACTTTCAATTATTTTTGGTTCTTTTTCCTTTAACCAAAATAATAATGTTTAAACAATCAATGTTTAATTTTACTGTTCTTATACTCTTTTAAAAAGTATTAGGTTTAAAGTTCGATTTTTTTTTTTCTCTTTACCTCTTTACGAACAAAAAAAAATTATATTTCAAGAAAAAAAGAACAACGTTTGATGCTTGAAGCCTAGAGTTGTTAAATTATGTGATCTTAAATAATGTTAAATTAAGTGATGCTCGAAGTCTCTGGTATTTCTGAAATTCAAAACAATATCAGAATCTTTTGCTTGTAATCTGCAAAAGAAAGTAAGATAAAGAAATAGAAGAGAAGGAGAATAAGAAGTTGATAAAGATACTATTAAAACCTGTGAAGAGCAAGAGCCATGGCAAGACCGCATATTCCACCTCCTACAATCACTATTTTGTCTTCCTCAGCCCTTTCCATTTCCAGCTTGAATTCATTTTTCTTTCATGCGTATCTATATATGGGGCTCTTGGCTTTAATGGCCGAACACCAAATATGCTGTGTCTTTGGCTCATGGGTGTAATTATACATCTCTTATTTATCTTGTTGGATTATTGCTAGATATGTAGAACCTAAAAACTTTCATGGACTTCTCGAATTTTCACAATTTATATGGAAAATAAAACATAAATAATTTCTTAATATACGTGAAAAATAAAGAAAACATAAAAAAAAAAAAAAATGGGACCAAAGAAGTAGTAACACATATTCAATGGTATGGCAAGATAATACTTGTACTGATTTTTCATAAAATTACATGAACTTTTCATGGTGTTTAGTTGAATCATATAAAGATTATGTATGATGAATCACCGAAAATTGATCAAAATCCCAACTAAACCTGTTCATGGGTGGGGCCGAGTTCGGGCTGATCCAACCATATAATAGTAACTTATATGTAAGTTCAAGCTCAACGTAAATCGTAAAAATTGGTCTAACCTTTAGTTTATTTTTTTTTATTTTAAAATATAAGTCTGAGTTCGACTCGACTCGATTATGTTATTTATTTATTTTTATATTTTAATTTTTTATTTGTTTGTTTTTTTTATTTTTTAGTCCATTTAAAGTTTAATTTGATTTGTCAAAATTTATATAATATTTTTCATATTAAATATATATAATTATATTTATTAATCAATAATGTTCTATATACTTATAATTATATAATACTTAGTAAATATATTAAAAATTTTAATTTTAATTATATTCTAGCCAAGCGGGTTGGGCTCTAGCTTTGAACAGTCAAGCCCAGACTCGACTTGATTTTCAAACAAGTTTAAAAATTTTGTCAAATTCTATTAATTGCATTTGATATTTTTGTCCAAATTAAACCAAATATCAAGAAGACCTTCAAGTTTGAGCAGGTAGTCCAACCCTTGTGCAGTCTAGTCCCAACCACATATTTTTGTCCACTTGTGCACAAGAGGTTCGGCCAAGACTAAGGAAAATAGGAAAATTTGCTTTGACTTAGTTCTTTAGGGTTTGATTAGTCAATTTGGGGTTTGTCTCAGCCAACTCTAATTTAAGGTTTGACAATCATGCTTAGGATTTGACTAATCTTATTTAGGATTCAAAATGTAAACCCTTATGGTCTATTTGAATGTCATAACCCATTACTCTATGGACTTATTGGTGTTTTATTCGAGCCAAAGGTCCTTAATTCTAAGAAAATTTGAAAACTAAAAAGAATTCTGCTACTAGAGCTAAAATGTCTTACCCAAAGTTAATCTTACTTAGGCTAAGGAAATTCCAAGATGGGTTGCCTTTTAGGAAGTTCATGTACTTGCACCCCTACATGGTTATTCAAAATGTCATTATTCTAATATCAATTTTATATTAGGCACCAAGTAGCTTATGTAATATTGAAAGAAATTTTGATTATCATGAACTTAAATGTCTTTGGTACTCATTTTTATTTAAAGAGAATACAAGAACAGTTCAAGTTGCCTTATAAGACAAAAGTCTTAGATGGTCAAATAACTTTTATGCTTTTTATTTTAATTTTTTATTATTATTTTTTTAAAGAAGACATATCCTTAAATGTATTTTCATCGTTTTTAATCTTATTGAATTAATCTTGTCGTCCATTTAAACTACCCATTAATCAAATCATCTAATTTATTTTTTATACTTCAATTCTTTTTTGGGTTAAACCCTTTAATGTGTTTTTATTTTTTAAATTATTCTAAATAATTAAAAGAATTGTGATTGTACATTTGTACTGAGCAATTTTATGTGGTTAAATTTCTACCATAAAAAATGCTAACATAATAGTCCCGAGGCCAAGGGTATGCTTTTCTCCTTGACGCTGGCGAAGAAAAATATAGAAAACCGAGGGTTTTAGGGAAGAAAAAACCCTGCACCGCCGAAGGGAAGATGTTTCTACGTAAAGCGGGCGTTAGTTTGCTAAGGAGAGTTCGCCTTCCTTCTCAGTCCGTCTCCGCTTCTGCTTCTCGTCCAGCAATGGCAGCTACCACCACTGCATTGCCGTTCTCTATTTCTAGTAAGTTTCTGAAAATTTCAATGTTTGTGATCTTAGTGATGCTACATTGACTCAGATCAAGCCTTCATTATCCTTTTAAAATGGAATGAGGTCCAATTCTAAGATTAGAAGGCCAATTATATGGATTATTTCCCAAAGCCTTCGTCCTTTGTTTTGTCTTTTTCTTAGGTATCGCTTCTTTGTTACTTCTGCTACTTAATTGCTTTCCGATTTTAAAAGCAAAAACTGAATTTGGATCGAAAAGCAAACGAACTTTAAAAATGTAATGTTTTGGTAACAAAATGCTTTAGTTTACTTTTGAATACTAGAATTGCCACGTTCTTTTGCTTTTACTTCATTCGGAGAAGCCAAAGAGGAAAAAGCAAGTAGGAAAGTTACAACCTAACTCTGGCCTAATGGTTAATTTCTTTTTTACCTGTTCCATTATGTATTTCTTCCTGATGCTTTAGATTTTGATAATATTCTGCCAGGAAAAATGAAATTCCCCTATCAAATTGGTTATGGAAGTTCGTGGAGTACAAATCATGCTGATCCTCCCATATGGATTATTCTAACTGTACAAGCTGGTATATTCTATTTTTTTCTACAAATTAAATTTAAGTAATAGTGTTTCTTTTTTCTCAATTTTTTGCTCTGCAACATAAGTTAACAGGAGATTGACTGTCTTTAGGAAAGTAATTATATTGAAATAAAAGTGGGAATACTTAATTCATCTGCTTGTGTTGAGTTACGTGACTGACATCAGTACCTCATGTTTGAAAAATGTCAAATTTTAAAAGTGAGATTACTTCCTTCTAAGTCTTTTTCGGTCTTCTCCTAGCCTTGACCGTTTTTACATCATTCATAGCCTCCACTCTTCTAATCGGAGTTTTCACAGGTCTATGTTGTATGTGTCTAAATCAACGTAAACGGCTTTCACTCATCTTGTCTTTAATAGTGCCACTTCAACCTTTCTGCTAATATCCTCATTTCTCATTTTATCTTTTCTCGTATATCCATACATCCATCGCAACATTTGCATATTTTCTACACTCATCTTTTGTGTATGCAATCCTTTAGTTTCCCAACATTCACTGTCATAGAGTAATGTTGGTCTAACAATTGTCTTGTAGAACTTGCCTTTCAACCCTATAGGAATTCCTTTGTCACACAACACACCTGTAGCGTTTCTCCACTTACTCCAACCAGCTTGTATCCTATGGATCACATCACCATCAATCTCTCCATCCGTTTGTATGATCGATCCCAAATATCTAAAATAATCCCACTTAGGGATTGCCACCTCATCTAGCATCACTATGTTTCTATTTTTGTCTTTGTCTAGACTAAATTTACACTTCATGTATTCAGTTTTTGCTCCGCTTAATCTAAATCCTCTTAACTCTTGCGTTTGTCTTCATAGTTCTAACTTGGTATTAACCTCCACTCTAGTCTCAGCACATAGGAAAGTATCATTTGCAAACATCATAAACCAATGTACAATATCCTGGATGGATTTTGTCAACTCTTATATTACTGTAGTGAACAAAAATGGTTTTAACGCTGACCCTTGATGTAGCCCTACTGTGATAGGGAATTCACTTGTTTGTCCCCCACACTTTCTCACATGTGTCCTCCCATCTCCATACATGTCCTTCATTAAAGATCACCATAACACCTCCGTAGGCATTTTATCATATGCTTTCTCCAAGTCTATCATAAGTTTGCATTGATTTTTGCTGGATAGTGGTTGTTGGATCTGGTTCTGGTTAGGGCTACTAGTTCGGTGGTGGCCGTGATTGCAATTCTTGTTTTTCTTTTTTTGGGTTTTTCTTTTATTTTCTGGAATAAGGAATGAGGAAAAGAAAGAACAAAAAATAGGACAAGCGGCCCAAAAAATCGACATCATCTTCTTCAGATTTCTAAATTTTGCGAAAATGCCATGTTAGTTTGGTGTAAAACACATTAGTGAAGTCAATGCCCTTGTTAGCAACATTAACGGTAAAATTTAACAATGCTAGCGATTGGATTGACATTAACAAATCCTTAAAGTAAGGAGACTTGATTTATTTGAATTATTGTTGAGTGACTAATTAGCAACTTTGATTAAGTATAAGGACTAATTGTTAGTTTGGCCAAACTAAAATTCATAAATAAAATACACTAAACTAAAAACTCCATGGCTAAGAAATCCTCAATCAACATCGTGAAGATCACTACAAAAACTAAAATCCTCCAAAGTAGTTTAAGTTCTTGCTATTAGAGATCATACCAGTCTTAGGCTTGCCCATTCATCAAGAAACCTTGCTTCTAAACCTGTATTTAACTGGAGCCCATATCATGTCAACAAAACCAAAATTAAGAATAATCTGGAAAAAAACTTACTTTACTTTTAGAAGCCTAAAATTTATTTTGGTTGTGGAGCACATATTGTTGTTATTACCAAGCGTTTCTTTCTCTGATATGTGATGCTAGAAAAATAGGACAGGGAGCCGTTAGAAAGGGAGAAAAAGGGTAAAAAGTAAATGGGCATGAGATAGAGAGAGAGAAAAGGAAGGGGGAAGAAGAAGAGAGAGGAGGAATGACACTGAATAGATGTTAGTGACTTGCGGTGACTGGCAGTTCTTGGAGAGAAATGGAGCAGTTGCAATATTTAATGAGAAAGATAAGTTGTGTTAATGCATTTGGAATTGAAAAAGTTGAATAAAAAAGAAAAAGGAAAAAACAAAAAAGAAAAAACAAATGTAAAGAAAACTTTACTATATATATGCATAATGGGATTAAGTTCTTTTTGAACTTTAACCCATCCGTATAGACACACACACACACATACAGACACTCACAAAGACACACATGCAGATACATACGTTGTACAAATCAAAGCAACAAATTTAGAATGAAATGTTGCTCAAATTAACAGATTCCTTTTGCTATCAAATGATTTAATTGCTTTTTTCATCAGTATTTAGTTTCAATTATTAAACATTTAAAATATATTAATTCGCGCCTGTCTCACTTTTTCCATGTTTTTCTTTTTGGGTTCAAAACTTCCATACTGCTATTCTTATGAAAAAAGGCAAAGAAAACTTATTCATGTCTCATGTCTGTATTAATTCGTCATTGCTGGAACCATTATCCTTGCAATCTTTATTTGTTTATTTATTTATTTAATCAAAGGCACCATTATCCTTCCTCTAAATAACAAAGCTTTTGAACTAAAGCAAGAAAAACTCTACATTGAATGCATTAAGGTGTAGCTAAACATCCAAACAAAATGCTTTAGCTATTTAAAAGGTACTTTTAAGCCCATCTTAATCATTTCATTCGATTGGTTATTATTTTATGAATGATCACTGCTTAAACAATTCTTTATTGATGACTCTGGTTTCTTTGCAGCTATAATTCTGGGGATAAATGCCAACCCTGTTTTAGCAGATGATGAGTCAATTCAAACAAGTTCAGAAAGTGATGTGCATGGTTCTAACGTTGTTGGATTACGCAAAATTGAGGATGGCTCTGTGATATCTAACGTACATACATCTAAGTGGAGAATTTTTACAGATAATGGGAGAGATTATTTTTTGCAGGCAAGCATTTTTTTGCTCTTCCTTTTGTCTTTCTGTTTTAGTTTTTGACTTGCTCTCGCCCTCGTACATTTATAAATAATAGGGAAAACTAGAGGAAGCAGAAAAGTTCTTCCTTTCTGCAATCCAAGAAGCCAAAGAAGGATTTGGGGAGAGGGATCCCCACGTCGCATCTGGATGCAACAATTTAGTGAGTCTACTTCTCAAATGCTTTTGGCTATTATTATGGTATATGAAGCATAAATACTTCAGACACTATCATTTGATATCTTATCATATGCTGTACCCTGATGCTTCCAATACTTCTGAATGCGTATCTGATGCTACACAAATAAAGAAAAGGAATTATCTTTGATACTTCAGGAGTACTTATTGTTAGTCGATCTATAATACATGATTTGCCATATGTATTTTTCTTTTTATAAATAAATTGATATTGAGGTTTTGATGTTATTTCTATTGTTTACGACTATGAATGATTTAAAAGAGTTGCTTCTAAAGGGTAAAGGATTTGAAATAGCACTGAGGAGGCTAACCTTTTTCTGTTATTCTCTCTTAATAGCACTACAAAGAAAAGATCTTGATACTGCTTATTCTCTTGTCACTTATATCTTAATACAATTCTAGGAGTTAAGGTGTTTTTTTTTTTTTTTTTTTTTTTTGAATGAGGAATAATAGTAATTTTGACCTTATGATGGATGAATGGCTCACTGGTATTTTCTATAAATTTCAAGCAAAAATTTTCTTTTTGATTGTGACTTTTTGCACGATAAAATATTTTGATATACTTACTCTTGTGTTAGCTTCAATGGTCTATAGTGTAGAAACATTTGGTTCAAAATTCTGAATCGAATCTATTTGAATCTTCATCTGTGTTGTTTAAAATTTCCATGAAATAGTGTGCCAAGAGAGGTCAGAGTCTGTGGCAGCCAAACCTGATTTTGGCAGTAGCAAATGAAAGGTTGTTGGCTAGGTTTTGTTTGGTATTTTTCAGTAATATAACAGCTAAGATCACTTGGAAAAAAAATTTGAATCCTTTGGCTGTTTTGACTGTTAATTTCTGTTTTGATTTTGGTTGTTCTTTCATCATTTTCACTTGATTGGTGTCTATAGGAATTGCTCAAGGGCAAAACTGATGCAGATGTTCGATTTTTTGGTTTGTATGTGTAATGTTTTTGTGGCTGGAAAACTGATTCTCAAATTTTAACTACCTTTAAATTTTGATCACAGTTATGTTTATGTGGGCCCCACCTCTATTAAACAGTTCAAATCCATCTTACACCTTTGGGAATGTTTAGCAAACCATTAGTTGTCTTATATTTGCTCTAGGTGTCCACATTTTCCAAATGAAAAGGGTAACACTGACAATGCTTTCTGCTTATGGAAGTTTGATAAAAAGTTTTTTTTCTTTTTTTCTTCTCTGAATCTATTTCCTTACTTTGCATTATAGCTGCTTCTGTTTAAGAAATTCATTGCCTTTTTCCCTTTCATCCATTTTAGGCAGAGCTTTACAGAGTTAAAAGGGCATTTGACAAGGCAGAGCCATTGTATTTAGAGGCCATCAGCATATTAGAAGAGGCATTTGGCTCTGAAGATATACGGTATCTAGCGTATTACTTTGTGAACTATTAAAATATTCGTATGTCATAAGGATCAGATCTCTAGTATATTTATTTTGGTCATTTGTCTTTCTCATAATATCTTAAATTTCATGGAGATGGCAAGTTTAGATGCACTTGGATAGTTGATTAGCTTTCTAATAATTATTTATGTTTCTGATGCCATACACCATATAGAATCTGCTTTGTTTAGTGTTACAACTGTCAATTCAGTTTAGTTTCTGATGCAGAAGAAGCTGAGGCTAATTCAAGGTAGGTTTCAAGGAGAAGGCTAAGATTTGGTATTTGATTACCTTCTCGCTTGGGTTTCATATCTGGTTTTGCACTAGGAAATTAATTAATATTGAGGAATTATTATCTGAGGAAAGAAGGAATTAATCGGATAAGAGAAAAGCATTAAAGTACTAGATGAGAGATTGAGAATCCTAAGCAACTTAGTTTCAATAATCATTCAATTCTGTAAACTTTTCCCTAGCGTCATGCATTTTGCGTCTCTTAATAGAAGAGAGTTATTGCTGTTTTCAGTATTAGTTTTCCCTTGAAATTGGACTTATGCAGAGCAACTTGCTAGCTTCCCAAAAATTCAAGTCCTAAAGTACAGTCCCAATCTTATTAATTAACCGTTGAATGTGGGCCTTCAATTTGAAACCTGATAAAACCAATTCAAAAGTTGAAGATGCCAAAACCTGTCGCCACTACGTTCTTCATTGAAAATGCTGGTTGCTGTAATGTTTAATACCAGGCAAACAATGCTTAGCCTATTTCTCCAACCATTAAGACAAATGTGATAGATAGGGATTTCTAACATCCTGAGTAAACCAATGCTCCTATGTTGTCCAAAATCTTTGCACTGTTGAAGGTTTCCAATGGAAATGGTCTTTGTCCAAACATGAAATTTATTTTGAATCAATCTCCTTTAGGAAATCAGTAATTGCTATTTTTTTTGGACATACTAGATTTTCCAGTTTTATTGTTGAAGAAGGTAAATGCACCTGAAGGCAGATTCTGTCAAGGAGACTTACATTCATCGCTATTATTAACACAGTTATAAGTTCTTCCACTGTACCAAAATAGTTGTAAATTCTTGATTTGACACCTTCAAGTAGCATGTTTATCGTTCTGCATCTTTGTTCTGCGACTTCGGTTTGATTGGCTGGATACACGCAACCACCTTAATATTTTATTTATTTATTTATAATTGCTCAATAAACTTTATTTTCCATATTAATGCAGTGTAGGAGTTGCGTTGCACAACCTCGGGCAGTTCTATCTTGTCCAGAGAAAGTTTGAAGAGGCTCGGATAAGCTATGAGGTAGTAGAACATGGTTAAAGGTGCATTAACTTAGGGACCTTTTTGATGATCAATACTTCTGCCTGTATCAATTTGGATCTAGTGGATTTGCATAAATTGTTTAATCATATATTCTTGCTGGTGGGTCATTTCAGGCATGAGAACTGTAAGGAAGAAATGGTGAGTTAGCTTGGGTGATGGGGGGTTTCTTTGGAAATAAAATGTGAGATGATAAGGCTATAATGGATATTGTAGGTCTCTTATGCGAGTATATCTGTGAAAAAGAAACACTGATTTCTGAGAAAAACTGAAATCACAGTGGGTATAGGCGAAGTTTACCCTAAAGTTTTTATTCTATTCATTCTAGTGTTTCTGGTTTGTTTGCTATTTGTAGTTTGCTTCTAGCTAGTAGGGAAGGTTTTAATGGGAAGACCAGACAAAGCTCCTTAGTTATTATTAGAGAACTTGGATCGTTTGATGCACCATAAGAATGATTGAATAGCATTTCCCTGCTCTGATTATTATGTCATCTAGATGTCAGAGAATTGCAGTATTAGATATTTTAAATAGCTAGGCATTTACTGGATAGACTTGAATATATCTTTTCCCTTTTTAGTGTCTGTGCTTCATTCTAAAGTGATCATTGTGGTTTCCAAATCAAGAAATTATGTATTCTCCCTTGGTTTGAGATGGGGATGTCTAGTTTAGAACGTCATTATATTTTAATGTGCAACTCTTATCAATTCCAAAGAATGTGTTGAAGCATCATGCCTAGAATACCTTTGATGTGCTTTCTTATTAATTTTAAAAATTCATTATTATTATTTTTATACTCTTGTTTAACCATCAAACGCTTAGTTCTAAATAGCCCAGCTACAATTTGATAGATTAATTTTCTATATGCTTCACTATGTCAACCCTTTCTTAAACAGGTAGAATTGCTAGTTGTTTCATGTGTATTGTATTTTAGTCAATATTAATAATTTGTATGTATTTCTGCATTAAATTCTATGGTGTACAATATATTTAATTTACTTGAATTCAATAACATTTGTCTTCTGTGTTTGTCTGTATGTTGATGTTTGTCTACCTATTGAGACTTTGGTAATTACAGTTTCAGACAACTTGATCTAATTTCCTTTTTTTTGTTTTGTTTTTCCTTTTCTTGGTTTGGTATCTCCTTTGATAGCGTGCTTTAAAGGTATGAATCAGATTTTGGCATAGGTATGTCTTCATGTAGATATGTATATGCATTACACAAAGACACATGATTTGAGAAAACTCTCTTTTTTACTGATTTTCAACTTATAATGCACTTTGTAACTCAGATTAGTTTTCCTTTTCTCAATTATACTTTCATTAGCTTGACTGAATCTATACTACGTAATGATTCAGATAAAGGGACGTATTTTGGGACGTGGTAACATAGATTTTGCAGATACAATGTATCACCTTGGAATGGTAATGATTCAAATCTCCATATCATTTGGGCGCCCTTTTGTTGCTGTTTTTTTTATTTTTATTTTTTTTCTATAATCTCTTCTTGGATATGTGATCTGCTCATTTTTCTTCTATAATATGCTTCATTGGTTGGTGGAGATTTATGTTTTGTTCGTCAATCCACTTTGCAAATGATTATAATACCAAATCCTTAAGGGTCTGTTTGGATGAGGAATTTTAAGAGGAAAATTCATTTGAATCAGGATATTTAAAAGTTTAAAATCCAATTGCTCATTTTGACAAAAAAATAAATTGAAGAATTTCAAATTTTAAGAGGAATTTCAAGAGAGAATTCGAGTTGCTCAAATTCCCTTTTGAAAATCCACTTGAAGCGGTGGTTTTCAAAATTTCTCCAAATCTTCTTTTATTATATTACACATGGCTTACCATTAAATACAAATCTCAAAAACAAAAATATCGTTTCATTTAAATATAATATATATTCTTATGTTTATCATTTTATTAATAATATCTATAAATTTTTACACATCTAATGATATCCGTATTTATATATTTTTTTTGATTTTTTCCTTCTCTTATATTTAATATCATTATTTTTCTTTTATAATTATTTTTTATTGAATCAAATTCTAATTGTCAAAATTTCTTATAAAAAATATTTATCCAAACAACATAATTACAAATGCTAGCATTTTAATTTGATGCATTTTAAAATGATTTTGTTTCGAATTTCCTCAAAATTTCAAAATTCTTCATCCAAATACACCATAAATGTGTTTTTGGGTGAGGGATTTCAAGGGGGGATTCCATTTCTAGAAAGAATTTCAAAATTTTAAAATCAAATTATCTTGGCAAATCAAATTAAAATCAAATCTACTTCTTTGTTGTAATTTATGTCCTATGCTGTATTCTCATTAATGTACTCATTTTCATGTTAGAGTGATTTGTAGCTTGTCTGCAGGTGTTGTATCTCCAAGGAAGACTGAATGATTCTGAGGTCCTTATTCAGGATTCTATCAGAATTTTAGAGGTGCATTTCTGTTTCGGTCAAAATTAGTGTTAATTATGGGTGTTTTACCGTCATGGATTTTGTTTTTTCGATTTTATTAATGTGTTCAACTAACCAGGAAAGTGGTCAAGGGGAGTCAGTGGCATGCATCAGGAGATTACGATATCTGGTGCAGGTTATTAACCTTCATGCCCTTTTTATAGCTTTTTTGGTATCACTTGAATATTATTGTTCCCCATAAGGCGATGATTCACATCAACAATGCCAAAAAGAACAAGCGAAGACTGATTGGAGTTTTACCTGGTTAGACTAATGAAAAGACTCAGTTATACTTAATTGGAGGACCTCTTGAGGCAAAATTTGCCTTTTTGTTCTGATGGTAGTTTTCTAGTGGCACTTGGCTGTGTGAGGTATCCAAAGGGAGGCCCTCGATACACAATCTTGATGGGAGTTGACTTCTTTTTTTTTTTTTCCAGGTTTTGATGCGTGTAATGACGTGTAGACAAGATATTTGTTTGCTTATCTAGCTAGTAACAAAATTTAGACAGCCATTAAATTTTAGTTGAATTATCAAGACCTTATATTAGGCTCTCGTATTTGTGGTTTTAATGCCTACTCTTTTTTTTTCCTTTATGTGAACATGCTGTCTATTCATTTTTCATTTGTTTGTTGACTATGTAGAAAACTACTCACTTTTTAAGGTATTTGTAACCAACACATGTCAACGGAGTGATTTGTTGAAGAATGAAAATTATATTGCTCCCTCTGTCGCATTCAAGTTTGCACGTACGGAAAATGATAAGAATGGATTTATAGCTTAAGGAAATTTAAAATTTTAGGTTCAGCTTATTACTTTTGTTGAACTCAACAAGGTGTTTACCTTATTGGAAAATTTTAATTGAATGGAGAATTTTACTTTAACAATGCTTATAGATCTTGAATACAATGTTCATGCAAAATGGTGCACAGGCTTGAACATGTAATCCGTTTTGATGATAATTTGTGTTGCATTGTCCTTTTTATGCATTTTTTAGAACACATGTACTAATATTTTCATGTTTTTGGCATTGTAACTAATTGCACATTTCCCAGTTATCAGGTTATAATGCTTCTTTGTTTCACTCTATATGACCTGATGCAGGAGTGCTCCAGAAGTTATCTAAATTTGTTATTTCGAAATGCTGTTTTATTTGTTTTCTGTTTTACCTGTTGTTTATAATTAGTAATTATGTTGATTAGTCTGAATGGCTAGGATTAGCGTTGTATATGTGATTTATGTATATCCAAGGGCAAGGATTCAAAGCTGTTGTGACCCTGGGATAAATTGTCTCTTGGACACATTAGGCAGCCATTATCGTTAATGGTTCTACAACCCTAACTCGTATTTTTTCTTGTTTGAATTACAATTTTCATCATTTAAGCATTTATTATAGTTTTCTGTACTGTTTTAATTTTCTTCTACTATTTATACTCGTACTACGTTATTCCTACTTACATTGTTGCTATTTTTTCTAGATATATATAAAATCCAATCGTATTTCAGAAGCTGAAAATATACAGAGAAAGGTCCTTCATATTATGGAATTATCCAAGGTTTGAATTTTTTCCTTTGCCTCATGCATATACTTGTATTTGTGAAGATGTATGCGCTTAATTGCTTATGTTTTCTGCATGTGTTTGTGGGCATCTGTAGGTCTTTGTTAATTTCTGTGTAAAACTTTTACCCTCTCAAGAATTTCTTGTCATATGTTTTTATGCCAAATATTGTTTGAAGCTCAAATGATATGGACTTCATAACTTTTTTGTATCTTCTGGAGAAAGTTCTATTATCCTATTTGTTTATTTTAGAAAAAAATCTCATTCTCATGGTTCATTTATCAGCTTTTACACTTTGTTTCTTGTGTAGCTTCCCTGCACAAATCACTATCCACTATCATTTCAATTCTAGTTGGTGAATTGTTCACTGAAATTATATATGAAAAGATTTTTTCATTATTTTAAATGCTATTGTTATTTCTTTTCCCCTTGAAATGGGCATTTAGATATTATTAACCATGCTCCTCTAAATGCGCTTGCTTTAGCATTCTTTTGTTTCTATAGAGCAATATCCTTTACAAAGATGCATAGAAGGTTAAGCTTTTGGGGAGGATGTTGTTATCATATTAGAACTGGTCTCATGGAGGCAATTTGTTCTCTTCTAAGCGTGCTTTTTCATAACTGTGCTGGTAAGGTCAAGGCAGGATGTTGCCTTCAAAGAGGGGTTGTTGAATGCATTACTAAGGAGTCGTTTGAGATTGTTTTCTGTTTTCTGTTTTTGAAAATTTTGTTTTTGTTTTTGTTTTGCTGTGTTTTGTTTTGTTTTGTTTTTGAATTCTAAAAATAAAAAACATGTTTCATTAATACTATTACGTATCGAAAATGAATATTTAAACTAATTCAGATATAATAATTCAATTTACAAAATAAAATTTTAAAAATTAAATACAAATAATAATATATTTATTAAATAATTTTGTGCACATAATATTAAGTAATGTTATTCTATACTGTTTAATATTAATATTAAATATTTTCTTTTAAGCATATTAAAATTTAATATAATTTAAATAATATTATAATTAAACATAATATTAAATAAAATAATTACTTAAAAATAATTCAATTTAAAATATAATTAATTTTTTTCATTTAATTTTGGTAGACTATAATTGTGATTAATTAAATTCTAAATTTTATAAATTAAGTAATAATATGGATTAATAAACTAAAAATTATTAAATTATTAAGTAATAAATATTCAACTAATTAATTAATTATAAATTATATAATTATGAGAATATATTATATTTAATATAAATGATATTATTTAATGTTAAGTATTCACTTTTTAATAATATTAAATTATTTAATAGTAGTAGTAATATGTTTTAAATTTAATTGAGAAATATAAGATTAAATAATAATATTGTTTAGTAAAATAATAATTAATAATATTAGACAATAGTACTTAGCAATAATATATATATATTATTAACATATCAAAAATACAATAAATTATATTATTTAAAATATTTAATATATTCAATAAATTGTTACACAAGTTTGAATTAAATAATATTATGCTATTATAGTTTAATATAATTTATATTTAATTGCTCTTTACATTTTTCAACTTTTTTATATTAAAATAAATATATTAATTTTAAACTATTTCTAATTAAATAATATTTTATATTAAAAAATTAATTTATTTTATTTTATATTTTTTTATTATGGGTATGAGATTATATCAATATATTGATACTATTCACTTATGAATTGTACCAGAATTGAAAACATGTTTCCAAAAACAATGGAAACACAAAATTCTTATTTTCAACAATTTTCGAAATTGTTGCTTTCATTTTCATTTTTTGAAAACAAAAACGCATTACCAAACATATTTTTTGCTTCTATTTTCAAAAAAACTGAAAACAAAAACAAGAAACAGGAAACAAAAACGATGCCAAATGACTCCTAAGCATTTTAGCCCTAGGCTCTCAAATTATTTCATAAGAATTGTCATGGCTTTTGTTAAGATGCTTGCCTCTTATTATATATTGCCAATATTATGTAGTCATTTTGTTGAAAAGTTGCTATAGACACCATGTAATTAGAAAATATAATTCTTATATCTGATCATGTTTACTGAATTTTTTCTTGTAACAAGAATGCTCATGTTTGCTTAAGTTTATCCGAACATCAACCTACGAGGTTGGTTGTTTGTTTCATAAGCAAGAGCATAATCAAGTGCTGGTGTCAACAGCTTATGCCAATGTTATTTTTGACAAATCATTAACTAGGAACATTTAATGAATATAGCTTTGATGCAATAATAATTCATAATTACAACTTTTTATAATTCCCTTGCGAATCTTTATTTGTTCCAAGGATTTTATCATTTAAGCATCAATAAGAATATAATTAAAAACTTAATCGATAAAGACCTTTTATTCAACAAGATAACAATGTATTTTGGATAAATCCTATCTTTAGGGCATACAGTAACAATCTTATACTTGAACTAAAGCCAATTGGTTATGTATCTAATAACATACCAGCTACATTTTTCTCATGCTTCTTTTGGGATAGTGGCTTAGTTAGAGGATCAACTATGTTATCCTCTGTGTGTACTCATTTTATCCTTACATATCCTCTAGAGATTAATCTCTTTTTAGATGGTAACATCTTAATACGTGTTTGGATCTTTGATCAAGCCTACGTTTCTTTGTTTGTGCTGTGGCTCCATTGTTATCACATTAAATGATTATTGGATAAACAATGCTAGGAACGGCTCTTAGTTCAGTTATGAACTTCTTGATCTAAATTGCCTCTTTCGCAGTTTTAAACATGGAGATGTACTTAGCTTCTGTTTTAAAATTTTGGGTTATGGTTTGTTTTTAAATTTTGCAGCTAACGGCTCTTCTGTATGAATAAAAAAACAGCCATTATGCGATTAAATATCATCCTTCACAATAACCCTCAACTCGGAGTTCAACTCCTTCTTAGGTTAGAAAAACATCTTTAGTTTTTCTCAGTTACTTAAGGATTTTCTTTATAGCCATCCAGTGACAATTGCTTGAATTAGCTTGATATCTACTCGTTATGCTCAAATCATAAGAGACCAAGGCTAGAAAAACATCTTTAGTTTTTCTCAATTACTTAAGGATTTTCTTTATAGCCATCCAGTGACAATTGCTTGAATTAGCTTGATGTCTACATGTTATGCTCAAATCATATGATACATCCAATCTCGTACAAAGCAAATGGAATCTTATACATGCGATCTTTCTCTTAGAAGAAAAGCAAACAAAAGGCATTCCTACCTTGAATCTCCATTTGGTTTCTTTAGTTTGATATTTCTTTATTAGCTAATCTTTTAGTAATCATGGAAGGATTATTTTAGCTCTCTTTTGAGAATAACTAATGGTGGTGTAGTCCATGCAGAATTATTTGTTGGAAAAAGTAAAAATGAAGTGTAAATTTTTCTTTCATTTTTTTTTTTTTCTGTATAATTGGTTAACCAAAGAAAATCATGCCAATCCATGGATGCCATGTTGACAGAAAAGTTCAAATCTTATTTCAGATTTAGAAGTGTCCTGCATTGGACATATCATCACCCCTGACTGCCACCTTCTAACATAGTTTATAACCTTGCTTATTCCTTTAAAATTTAGTACCTTTCTTCACTTGGGCTTGGGGCTTTTTTGTGCATTATACCTCGGACAGTGTAGGGGTCCTAGAGTCTAGAGTGTTCCTTGCACCTATAGGAAGAAGCCTCATTTAGTGTCCTTTCTATTTGTTCCCATGAGCTTTGCAAGCACATTTTCTGCTGACCTTGTTTGCTTATCCTGACAATTTAATCTTGTTATCTATTTCTCCTCTTGCTCTCTTAAGAGTTGATTATCTTTAACAACTGTTCCCCTGCCAACACATTTATTATGAATTTGTACTGACTTGATACCAGGGTTCACTAATATATAATTTCAATAGAAGCACTGAATTTTTTTTTTTTGCCAACATAGAAGCAGTTAAATTAATCTCCTAATTTATTACTAAAAAATGTGCATAAGGAGCTGAATGTGTATTTGAAGAAACATTGACATGAGTTGTCATACAAAAATCTTATTTATGACCTGATTTGTATTCCTGTTGCAAGGTGTGGAGCACATTGATGTGCTTAAGTTTCTACTAGGTTTCTTATGAAGTATGATTCAAAAGGTTTTTACTCTCAACAATCTGTTTTAAGAACCAAATTGCCTTCATATTTCACTCATAAGTAATTTAGCAGACATAGTCATCATCCCATTGCTAGCATCTTGATATCATTACATTGTTCAGATGCTTCTGATATTATTACTTGCCTTCATTCCTACTACCTTTTTTTTTTCTTTCAGGGATGGAGCTCATTAGACACTGTAGTTGCTGCAGAAGGGTTGGGCTTAACATTGCAATCATCTGGGAGCTTAAATGAAGCACTAGAACTTCTTGAAAGGTTGGTGAGTTTAGTATTTCTAAAGTAGTCTGATAGTCTATGGTTCCAGACATCAGAGTTTTCCTGCAATTTTCATTGTAGGTGTCTTGATGCTCGGAAAACATTACTTCCTGAAGATCACATCCAGGTTTGCTGTTTTGATGCGTGAATCAGATAAAAAATTATAAAAAAAAATAGATTTTATATTATTTTGATCAGTTGTTATGATTCAAGAAAGTATTTTAATTGTAAGATTAAATTTTTAACAGAAATAATTACTAATTCTATGTAAAATTGGAATGAATCACTAAATTAAGGATTTCTTTCTTTTTTTTCAGGTTTTAGAGATTTGAAAAGAATTATTTTTAAGTGATTATTGCTATGCTGTAGTCGAGTTTCAAAACAATGAATAGTTGTCTGTTTTAACTTAAAAGTAAGACCTTGTCTATGTTGATAAAAGACGCATATGTACACCAGTGCCTTTGTAGATTTTTATTTCGGCAGTACCTTATCTAACTTTTTTTGTTCTACTTTTAATGTTAGTCGTCTTGCATATGGGAAATTGGAGTCAAGGACAAAACACATGTAAATAAAAAAAACACTTTACCAAATGCATCCTCCTTCAAATTTGTTTATGATACATATAACATATATATATATATATTTTTTACTTACAGCACTAAAAGTGATCTTTAGATTTACTTTTTTGTTGAGTTTTGTGTTGGGTAAACATGTTTCGTATAAAAATGCTGTCCTAATCCATCAAAATAAGTTTTGTGACCTGTGTTCTTAACACCAGATTAGTTTTATAAATAACTTCAAAGAAGTGGATGGATTTGGTAAAAAAGTATTGTACTTGGATGGCTTTTATCATTGACTCGGACTCAATTATTCTGTGTATAATTCAAGATTGCTTCTATCCACTTTAATGGTTGATGCAGTGCTTTCAATGATCATTTCAAATTTTAAAAGTAATTTGGATGTCTCCCATTGTAATCAATGTTTATTTGACAAGCTTTATAGTTATCGAACTTGATGTGTCCCAATATTCATTTAAATTTTAAATTATTAGATAATCTCTTTTGAATTTGTATTGTGAATGAGTGCAAACATCGCCAGCAATATGAATGTCTGAAAATTATGTTTCTTTCCTATTTTACACCATTGTCTGATTTTAACCTGGATTTTTCTATAAAGTAACTGAGAAAAGATGCTGAAATAAAGGTCTACTGAGAAGAGCAATAGTGTAAATTAAAGAGGAATTACCTTCCTTTTACTTTGGACAGATTGGAGCCAACATGCTTCACATTGCTAGGGTGGTAATGCTTAATTCCAATAAACTTAGGAGGATGCCTGTTTCTGATGCAATTGCTGAGCTGGACAAGGCAAAAGGTCTTTTAAACAATGCAATAAGGTTAGTGCTGTTTTGTCACATCTAATAATCCCTGTTAAACAATTGCATGCACTGTCCAGCAAATATCAACAGGAAAGGAAAAATAAGCTAAAACTACTGTCATCACTTCATGAAGGAAATGTTCTTAAATGGAGCAAAATGAAGCACATGATCCCTGTAGCTGACCAGTGTAGTAGGAAAACTCGTGGTTGTTTATAGTAGTTGACTACTAGGAATGAATGTTTGTACTTTCCATCCACTACTTGTTTCTTTTCGGATATTCTTTCTCATAGATGATAACATGTTTACTATTGACTGAAATTCAGTTTTTCTTTGGTGAATGATTGGTACCTATAGTTTGAAGTGTTGCCACACTGAGTAGTCAATTACTATAGCATTCTGTGCAAGTGGTTTTTTCACATATAAGTGAAGCTTAGCAGTTTCCAATGGTCTTATTTAAAGACTGGGTGTCTCTACTTATTGCCATTTCTTTTTTTGATGTTGAACTAGGTATCATAGAAAGTTTGTTTGTTGTTTGCTTGTTGCTCCATTCTCATAATTAGCATATTGTCAATTGTTTTTGTGCTGTAATTAGCATTACTAAAAGAACAAAACTGCTTTTAACAGTTTCTAATGTTCCCTTTATGCATCTAGTTCAATAAATCAAGTCCTCCTTAAAACATCAGTTGTTTGGCTTCAATTTAAAAGCTTTGGTGTAGTGTTAAGATGCAATGAGGTACAAGTATTTGTTACTGCTTCTGTAAAGTCCATATTTGTGTAAACATACTTATCATTGCATGTTTATTTTGGTGTTTGAGATGTTGCTACAATTTGATTTTAGAAGTTGTAATTTAATATCTTCTGGGAGGTTCAGTATCGTGTGGAGTTTGGGTGATATGTTCTGCTTAATGAGGGTTCAGTGCAAGGAATGGAGACTTTCAGATTTGTAGCTAGGCATGGAGGGAATAGTTCTGTCAGTTTAATTGTGTAGAGAGAGAGAGAGGGGGGGATTATTTTATTATGAGACATTGGGAGTATGTTGATTTGTTGGAGGTTTGAAGGTGAGTAGCAAGTTGTTCCTCAAATGTTTTTTTTTTTCTACAGTTTGGCTTGGTATGTGGTCTGCAAGGGTAGTTGTTGCAGCTTTCTAATGGGCAATGGCTAGTTATGATGGTGCAGGCTTTTCTGTGCAGTAGAAGATTGGTAAGCATAGTTGGTCAAGGCTAGAACTTTCGTTCAAATATTTTTTGGTCATTCTGTTGAAGTTTCAAGTATCCGTAGAACAGGAAATTTAATATCCCAAGGTGTTGCTTTATTTATCTTTTGGTGTACCTACCCAGTATTACTGGCTTAAGCGGAAAGCAAGTGCTATATAGCATGCTTCTTTGAACTGTTATCTCGAATTGTCCAGCTTGTGTATTTGTGTGCATGGATGCATGCATGCGTATTTTTTGTGTTTCATGTTTGTCGTATTTTTGTCTATGTCCATAGACGTAAACATACAACGTAAATTCCCAAATTTTTTTTCTTTTAAATGTGGGTGCACGTATGTCTCTGAGTGCATGCATTTCTGTTGGTTAACTGGTTGAGTTGGTTGATGGCCCTCTGGAGTGTTGTGACTGAGAACACAGACCGATATGCTTGATGCTTCGTCTTTGGAATAAAATAAAAAAACATTAAAAAAAGGAAAAAGGAGCTGGATTTTGGAAGGAATAGAAATCCAGAAATCTTGGTATAAAACAAGCAAGATGGTTGTTAAGAACATCTTTTTGTTGGTCGCCTGTTCTCTTATACCTGTTGAGCTTTTGGAGCTGAGTTATGGGCCTCTTTCATATGTCCTCTTTTTGTGTCATTAGGCCTGCATTTTGTCCTTATGTTCATTACAAGAAAATGAAAAGGGGGGCTCTAGAACCTATGTTCTGCCACTATTTTACCCTCCCATTGGGTTGATGATGATTGACTTAAGTTAATTTGTCATTTCATTAGTAATAATTTATTCTTTTCCGTTCTCTTTATGTCATAGATTCTTCAAAATAAGTCTTATACATTTCTCTTTACATGATAGGATTGCTTGGGAAGTTATTAATAAATTGAAAAGACAAAGCAAGAAGCAAGACTATGGAGTTTCTGGAGAAATTGCGAGAGATGGCCGTGCAGCATTTATCATACTGGTTAGTTCCTTGTGAATAATACATTCTGTGGACATTTTTATCTAAATGTTTAAGGCTCTGCTATCGATTTACTGTAGAGGGACAAATAAGCCAACTTTGGTTTCTTCCATGGAAACGATTACTTGTCAAGTTGAAAATTTGGAATAGAGGGAGTATGATATAAAATGATATTGTTTACAATTTGGTCAAGTATCTTACTTTATTTAATGAGCTTGGATCTTTTCATTGGTAATGGCCAGAATGAGGTGATAAGAGTACAATAACTTTTTCCAACCCTTGTCTCTTATTTATTCTTCTGCTCTTGTATTTGTTTCGCCTCCATTACCAATGTACTGCTTGATATTAGAAGGATGCTTTTATCGATTGTTGTGTTCACATTTTTGTTATGGTGCTACCAGTTGACAAGTTATTTTTAATATTCTGCCTTGTCCTAAAAATAATGAACTGGTCATATCAGAACTTAAAATGATAAAAGAAAAAAAAGGATTTGGATGTTAAAGATATGTTGCTTTTAACCTATGACATGACACGATTCTCTTTATTAGCATGGATACTTTGTGACATTTGTTTGTGGTTATGGTTGTTGTTGCAGTTGCAGTCCCTTGATGCACTAGGGCTTTTGGAGATTAACAGGCAAGAATTGCAGGAATCAGGGGTTAGTATTAAGCATATGGTTCTTGGCATTTGGTTCATCTTTCTTTGAAATGGTTTATGATTCATGAAAGCTCTTACTTCAGTCAAATTTACATGTATCCATTTAGGGTTATACATTTGATACCCGGATTATAATAAAACGTTTGATTTTGTGCCTAAAGTTTGAAAATACTAAATTTAGGTACTCAAACTTTGCTTTTGTTTATGCATTGTACTAATATTTGCTACGATTGTATTGGGATTCAGGAAAAGACGTTGTCGACTCCTGAGGCTAAGAATGCACATTTTGAATGCATTTCTGCCTACAAAGAGGTATACTGTGGGCTGGCATGTTTTATTTTTATGACCCCTTTATTTTAGTCTCCCTCTTTTGGTGAGTTAAATTATGGCTTGTTATCTTAAATGTTTATTGTTTTGAATTTGCACAATGCAGTTTGCAAGTGAAAGGGTAATGAGTGATTCACGTGAAGCAAAGGCGGAGTATCTTTGTTGCTTGAAGCACCTTTCAAGTTTGCTAGATGCTGAAGGGACAAAGCAATATAGAGGAACCACGGTGCAGGAGTTGGAGGATGAAATGAAGCGCGTAGAGCGTGATATTAGCAGGACCAAAACCTAGTTTGCTGCAGGATAAAATTATTTTCAATGACAAACAAATCTCATTAACTGACAAAAAATAAAATCAAATTCAGAATCAATATTCACTGACATCACTTTCATCTTTCAAACAAGAAAAACTATATGCTTCCTCGAAACGAGCTATCAAATCATGTTTCGACATTATTTGGTTAAAAAAGAAAAGATTGGGAGAGAGACAGTCGGAAAATGGGGGGAAAGAGATGGCACAAGAAAAGAAAAAGAATTGAAAAAAATAGAAAAAAAAAAGGTTAAATTAGATTATTTGTTGGCCATAGTGGGAGATTGATTAATAAAAAAAAAAAAAAAAAGTAAAAATATGAGGAATGAGAAAGTCAATGAAAGAAATTTGGTGATTAAATAGATTGGTAAAATGTAGAATTGTGAGTAGAATTATTATTTATTAAAATCGATTATGCAGGAAATTACTTTTCCTTTATTAAATAAAAATATCGATCAAATGTTATATTATTAATTCTTTTGATTTTTTTGATTATACTTTACAACCATTTTATTCCATTAAATAATTATAGTTATGAAGTTTAAAATAAAAACAATCATTATTGTATCTGTTGTACGCATAAGTGGAGCATTGGTTTTTAATATGTATGAAGTTGATCATGCGCCAGAAGTAAGTCACTATGATTTCCACCCCAATTTGGAATTGTTTTACTAAATTTTGCAATCAACAATTGCTTTGCTCCAAAGCCACGCCTGTATAAAGTGTGGGCAAACATGACTGACTACATGAGCCTCACTATAGTCTACAATGAAATGATATTCACTTGCAGGTTTCCGAAGCAAAGAATTAGAGCTAAAAAAGTGTAATTTAAAGCTACCAATGGATTATAAGAAATCATGGAATGAAATGCCAAAATATTCAGACATTTAGGCCATCCACCGACACCAACCAAGCAGCATAATTTAAAGTTTTGATTTTTTATTTATTTTTTTCAACTATTTAATTCTTAATCTACCCTTTAACCCTCTCAACCCACTCATTGCGAAGAAAAATATTACTTGTTCATGTAGCCACTTGATGTTTGTTTGGCAACTATTAACTTGTCAATATTGTATTCTTAATTTGAACGTTAATTTTCTTTAGTTTTTAGCTCTTTCCTCAACTTCTTAACCTTTCAATGCTCAATCTAAGGCAAAGTTGATATTATTCCTTCAAAAACAGATAAAGAGTCTTAGTTCTGCCATAGCAGCACAGGAGTTTAGCTATGTGCATTCATTGTAAAAGGTAAGAACCCCATGTTTCCTTTCTATAAAGATGAAAGAATATGACTTTGATATATAATTCTTTTTTACATGAAGATTTATGCTAAACTTAATCTAACTGAGCACTGGGATTCTTTCACTGTGGTCATAATTTAATTATTCATCATGATATCTTGCCAATATCATGTTTATACCATGATGATCAATCACTTGGTGTACCCAAGCCTTACCTGTTTCATATAAGCTGAAGAGACTGCTAAGTTAGTTTGTTGCTTCAGCCTTCTCCACTAACACTATGAAGTTGCAGGTCATTCAGCAAAACAGTTCAACCAAGGTTTTGCTGTTAACCCTTTCCCTCATTCTCATCAGTTCGATCCATTTAGGTCTCCTGAAAAGTTCCCATTCGCCATTGCCATCTCCTAGTACCCTTAGAAGCATAGAGAATGAATGTGATGTATTCAACGGAAAATGGGTGCCTCATCCACAAGGTCCCTACTACACCAACGAAACTTGCCGCCTCATCATTGATCAGCACAACTGCATCAAGTTTGGGAGACCTGACACAGAGTTCTTGAAGTGGAGGTGGAAGCCAGATGAGTGTGACCTACCTCTCTTTGATGCAGCTCAGTTTTTAGAGATAGTCAGAGGGAAGTCGATGGCCTTTGTTGGGGATTCAGTGGGAAGGAACCAAGTGCAATCATTACTGTGCCTCTTAGCTGATGTAAGCAACTTCCTGATATATTAGCTGCTTTGCATGCATGTTTACTTTACTTTCTGAACTCTTCTGTATTTATCTTTCAGGTAGCATTCCCAGAGGATATTTCTCATAAATTTTCATCAGACATAAATTATTTCAAGCGCTGGTTCTATGCTGATTACAAGTTCACCCTAGCAGCATTTTGGTCACCATTCTTGGTTAAATCCAGAGATGCAGACCCCGATGGACATTCCTTCAACAGCCTCATGAGCCTTTACTTGGAAGAAGCCGATGAAGCATGGACAAGTGAGATTGAAAATTTTGACTATGTGATCATATCGGCAGGGCAATGGTTCTTCCGCCCACTGTTTTTCTACGAGAACGGTGAACTTGTTGGATGTCACAAGTGCAGCCAAAACAACATCACAAGCCTTCCCAGGTACTATGGCTACAGAATGGCCTTCAGAACTGCTTTCAGAACCCTTCTTACCCTTAAAAACTACAAGGGTACTACATTCTTAAGGACATTTTCGGTGTCCCACTTTGAGAACGGGGATTGGGACAAGGGAGGAAACTGTGCTAGAACAAGACCCTTTACAAGCCAAGATATGATCAAGTTCGAAGAGTATAACATGGAGTTCTACCTGACTCAAGTAGAGGAACTGAGAAAAGCACAGAAACAAGGGAAGAAAATGGGTTTAACATTTCAACTGCTAAACACTACTGAAATTATGTGGCTGAGACCAGACGGACATCCAAACAGTTATGGACACACGATGAATAGGAATGCCACGGTAAACGACTGTGTTCACTGGTGCTTGCCAGGCCCCATTGACACATGGAATGAGTTTTTGCTATATTTGATGAAGAAGGAAGTTCTCCTGAAGTTGAAAGCCAGATTTATGAAAAATGACTGATCAAACTTGCATTCAAATCGTTATCGGTTCTACTTATTTATTTATTTATTCTTTTCTGCTGTGTAAAACATATTTGTATTTTTGTAATCATCCGTAAAAGTTTAATGCTTCTAATACGAATACAATCATTCTTGTGCAATTTTCCTTGTGTCAAAATGCATCGTTAGTGCTAATAATACTTGGAAAATGTTCATGTAAAGTCTTAAAACACTTAAAATTATGGAGTCTTATCAATCTTTCTTATTAAGTTTAATTGGTTAACTATTATAACCTAATGGACTAGTCTACTTAAGAGCTTGAGTTTAAGAGTTTGTTTACATATGGTAAAGGCTTGCATAAATGTTGGTACCATTTAGTCTAAAGTTATTTTCGAAGTGATCTCCAACGCTCGGTGGAATGGTGTGATTTTAGTTTGGCTTATGGCTAATCTAAGATACAAATGGCTTGGGTTCTGATTTTGGTGTGGCATAATGGGGTTAGATTCTGAGATGGAGGTGGATTGGGTTTAATCAGCTGGGAATTGATCTGCCACTTGAATTTTTGGACTGGATTTTCTGGCTTCAATCCTGACTGATTTCCTCTTGGATGAATAAGTTTCTTCCATTTTATAGAGGAGGAGTTCTATTCACAACCTATCTAGTCTTTTACATAATTTATTTTATGTTTTTAATATGAAAATGCCCTTAAATAAAATTATCATTTTGTCCTTACAATCCTGAACCTAATCTCCTCCATCTTCTTCATTCAACAGCACGAGACAATAGCCCTAAACACTCCTCCAATTCAATTCTCATCAAACTTTTGATCAATTGAGTGGGAAGTTATGAGTGGTATGCGAGATGCACAATCAGACGGCTGTGAAAATAGTTAGAAGGTTATTCTTTTGAGTCTAGATTATCAACTAAAAAAGATGAATATGGTAGCTGATATAACAAAGAACATGATCAGACCAAGATATATACTTTTGACGTTGGAACAAAAGAAGCACTGTGAAGGCCATATACAATGCACGATAGGAATAAAATCGGTAGAGAAAGATAGTAGATCACAACTGCAACAACTAATGAAATGGTTAAATAATTGTAAATATATGGATTGGTATTAGAGTGATGAGTCAACTTATGTTGTTTAAGACATTTTGGATGCATCTTACAATGATAGATTTGTTGCATGCTTTTTCCAATGTGTTGATTATGGATTGCACAATTAAAACAAATTATAGATATCAGTTCTCACCCTTTGAGATTGTTGTGTGATCAACAAATTTGACTTTTTATGTTGTATTTTTCTACATGTAAGCCGAGCGTAATGACAACTACACTTGGGCATTGCAAAAATTAAAAAAATTAATGTTGTCAGATGCATCACCATCTATCATTATCATTGTCACTGATTGAGATTTGGCATTAATCAATGATGCTCGACTTAGTGGCTACTGAAACTCCTGTTAGATGAAAATATAAAATTTGGATTATTTCCGTTGGTATTTAAGTTGCAATAAATCACGACTTTGATAGATATTCTCATATTATGAAGTAGGTAGGTTTGAATGTTAAGAAATAAGAAATAATTAGGCCATATCACATACAACAACTTTTACAGTTTTAGATGATCCACCTAAGATTTGAGAGAGATTCAGTAACATATGAAAGTTTATTAAACTATTGAGTTTACAACGTCGTCTTCCATATTCAAACAAGAAATAACAAAGTGCTTCGCTTTTGTTGCTAACATTTAAGAGTTTAAGAGAATTTCACTTGGAACTGTGTCGACATATCATTCTTTATGGGTGTTTACGAGCACATATACATATTAACAGAACAAATGTGTTACACAAATTTTGGCTAAAAAGAGTCTTATATTACAATGGGAAGAATACATGCATGCAAGAACACATTATGATAAAGATCAGAGTAATCCAGAGACGTCCCTCAAAATGAAATCTTGATGAAGACCAAGATGTGCAAAGCTAATATGTAAAGCACAAAAGCAGACCTGAGTAGCATAAGCCTCTGTTGATTCTCGCTCCGGCCACCTGTGTTATAAGGGACCTTGTGATGAGAATCAACAGAAAAATCTGAGGATGATCCCTTATCAGAAGCACCTCTTCCGAATCGATTCCTGGCAATATTCGCCTCTGCATTACTGCTTTCTAGCTTTGTCCACAAACCATTCAACCTCTCTAGTTCCTTCCCTTTCAAATGAATTTCACCAACAAGGCCTTCTGCTTGTGCCTAAAAAAATAAAAAATTAAACTCTTCCCTGTGAAAACGAATTATAAAGGAAGCCTAAACCAGCACCAGAAAGGCATTTAATAATAATTAAAAAAACTTTTCTTTTTTTTGACAATGACAATATAAAGAAGTTAATGGTGGATGTAGATCACATATTACAGGGATAAAGCTACGCAAACCCAAAAATCCAATTCCCAAGCACCTTAGTTATGATCATCAATTGCAAGCAGTCCACTTGGGGTTATATGATCAATGCCCGAAAGCTTATCTCAAGAGTAACTTCTTTGTGAATATAGTTGGATCCATTTTAAATTATAGGAATAATTTAATAACTGACCTGCTTTGCAGCCAATTGCTCAATTAGGCTGTGAAGCTGTTTGTCCAATGCCTTCTCTCTTTGAGCTACATAACAGAAATTGATTAGTGAGAAAGTTTAACTGGGTTCATTTCTCCCCCAACCACCTTGTTTCTGCCTTTTGTCTCTACTTAATAACAAGAAATGGCTCAACAGAAATTTGCATTTGCACATTAAAAGAATCACTTTTCACCAAAGTGAGTCCAGAACTTTTACCCATTTAAGAACTGTAAAATCCTGCTGAAACTTTAAATCAAGAATTAAAACTAACTTCAACCAGATCTCATAAAACCAAACTCTGCTATCTCTTTGGGATAATGGGTTCCTTACATAACTACTTCCAATCTAGAAAGGAACAAACAACAGGACACAAGCAAAACAAATTTTTACAACTTCATTTCTTACATATTCCACCTAGTTATTACTCTTTTTGTGCTTACTTCCAACATCCTATCAAAGATCAGATTTTAATGTTCAAGAGGGACATCAAAGTTGATCCCTTAAAACAGAAAAGAAAGATTAGAAAAAAAAATAATAATAACAAAAATGCAGGACCATATTTAACAACAAATTTAATGGCATGCTGAAAAAGGAGATGATTGAAAGAATATCATGATGTAACAAGGTAAAAAATAGTGACATTTACATTCATCACAAAATGAGTGTTTGTGAGATCATAAGACAAGCACTAAAAGGTCTATGATGTAAGATACCTGGAGAAGGCTCCTTCAATGCTTTATTCTGGATATTTTCCCATCTATTCTCTAAATCTTGAACTGTCTCTTCGATTGAGCTCTAAGAATATTATAAAACTTCTCATCAGCAAAACGAAGCACCACCTTAACTAAAGTAATAAGGTGAAACTAGAAAAAAAGAAAGCATAGTGTAAAATCAAAAGAAGAGATGAAACAAACCAATTCTTTTTTCTTCTTCTCTAACTTCCCTAGTAAGGAAGATTTTTTTGAAGCTTCTACGTCGACTAAATCTTCAGCACTAGTTGTGGATTCATCCATAGAGGCAGCTGATTTTCTAGAATGACTGGCATCCAAGACAGTCTGTGCATTTTCCAGCTCAGCTCTCAGACTTTTCTCAATTTCAACCATCTCCTATAAAAATAAATAAATAAATAAAATAAAAAAATGTAAATGGAGTGAGACTTTAATGCAAAGATCTAAGAATCATAAGAAAAGAAATTGATGGAGGATTAAGATATGCTTGTCGAGGGATAAACTATCTAGGACTTTATTTTATATTAAATGAGCTTAATTGTAACTTTTATTGTATATTTAGGATATTTAAAAATATTTAGGTAATTTTATATTAATTAGTGTTTTACTATTTTCTTTTTTCTAAGTATTAGGGCTTTAGGCTTATTGATGGAAACTTGCAGCAACCTTTGAAAGTGTATAAAAGGCGTGCCAAGGCTGGTTCTAGTCTCAGGCCTTAATTTGACATGCACCAGATGATAAGATGCCTTATTGGGACCTTGAATAGGTAGATAAATCTAAATTAAATCTTGTTCAATTCTGACCTTATCCCACGAATGTGCAGAAAGTTCCTTCTTGTCTTGGTCATGCAGGTTTCTATTGTAGATTTATCAAGGATTTTTCAAAGATAGCATTACCAATGACCAGATTATTGCAAAAAAATGTGGACTTTGTTTTTTATAGTGTATGTAAGGAAGCGTTTGACAAGTTGAAAGAGTGCTTAACTTCAGTTCCAGGGATTCAACCACCGTATTGGAATCTTCCATTTCAAATCACGTGTGATGCTACAAATTACGTCGTGGGAGCTGCGTTGGGGCAAAGGATTGGCAAGGCTGCTCATGCCATTTATTATGCTTCAAGAACATTGAACAATGCTCAATGCAATTATTCCACCATGGAAAAAGAACTCTTGGCTATTTTTTTTCTTTAGAAAAGTTTCAAGGGGGCTCGGAGTTATGAATTATTGATATTTTCTGGATATTTGAGTATTTGTTTAGTAGGATATTTGAGAATTTGGATTATTTCTTGAGTGTTTTCAGTTTTTAGAATATTTATTTTACAGAAAGAATTGACAAGCATCACTTCATAAAGCAAAGCAATTAAGTTGCATTTCAAAACTTAAATTTGAAAATATGGATTTGAATTTCAAATCTATAATTACTATTAAAATATTCCTATGGGGGATTTTGTGATTAGCCTCCAAGCGTCAAGCAATTACAATCCTAACACAATTCTATTTTCCCTTTTACTTTATTTTATTAAAAGGGAGAAAAAGGGCTATTTTAAGGAAAAAGCAAAAAGGAACAAAAAAAAAAAAACAAAAAAAGCTTTTATTTCCTATTCCTAAATACTCATGAATTTTGAACTTATGATATTAGGGTGCTTATAAAAAATAAAAAATTGATTAATATTAATCAATAATATAGAACTGCTGTTAATGATTTTAAAATTATTAATTCTATTTTAAATTAAAAATATAATATATGCTTACATATAAATATTTAAAAAATTAAATAAAGTATGACATAAAGTTAAAATTTATTGCTCATATTTTTTTAATTACTCTTTGAATTGAATTTTTTCACCCAAAAAAATGCTTTTAATAATATGTTCTGGATGATACTTTTAATTCACTATTACACTACTATGATAGAAAGAATCAGAGAACATGAACACGAATACTAATATATGTTAAATTATAACATAAAATTTTAAAAGAAAATGAAAAATATATCAATTACAATTACAATTACAATTACAATTACAATTACAAAATACTTTTATGAATAATCGTTTCCCATAAATTTGATTTTCTTAACTTTAATTTTGTTTTTTATTAGAATTATCATTATAAAGAAATGTGTCAAAGTATATTAACATATATTAAGATTAAGATATGCAAGGAAAAAAAAATATGCTTTAAAATTAAAACAAAATCTATCCCGTAAAAACAAATAAAATGAAATTCTAATTTAATATAAAAGTGTATGAAAGAACTCCTGAAACATGACTTTCCTGATTACCTTCAAATTCATAAAAATGCTAGATCTCTATGTCATGGGAATTTGAAATACCTTAATGAATTATGGAATTTGACACTTCATAGTTAGACTCTATCAAGAGCATAACTGCATTGAATCTTAGCTAGCTTTTAGATAATGTTTATCTCTCACAATTTATACAACAAATCAAATTCAAACCCATTCTCTCAAATTCATGTTTCCAACCATAGCATTGAAGTTTTAGAAACAACATATCCACCCAGGTGCACATCCTTCCTAAGTACAGATGCTTTAACATGACAATGTATCATAAGAAATCCAATCCTATCCTATAATATTTTTTAAAAAAAAAAAAAAAGGTTTAAACAGTAATTTGATGAATATTATAGTAGTCATGAAAGGAGCATGTAGAACATATTTTGGAAGCTGTACCCTGACCTTTAACTTTGAATGAAGTGCATCTGCTTCCTGCATTTTCTCGTGTATTTTATTCTCACAATCTGATATAGCCTTTTCATATTCTGCGTTTTCTTGTTGCAATGTCTCCTCTCTCAATTGGGCCTGGTCATAAGAAGAGGTAAAAGTTAGAACTTACCCATGGATAGGCAACTCTTCCACAGATAAAAAAAAAATGCTGAAAAGCAAATAATTAACCTCAACATCACTACTAAAATACTGGTATTAAATCAGTAACCTTTTCTTCACTGACGTCTGAAATAAGATCACAACCCAAGAAATGAAATTTCAAAAGCAAATAATTCTCTCCGTAACTCTTCTCTATGTTATCTTTCTTCATTCTTCTTAATCTTTTCTGAGTCTTATTTCTCTGTTTATAGTCACTAGACTGTGTGATCAGAGCTTCATTACATTTACACCCACCAAAAGAAAACCCTTTAAAGAATTATGTAATCAAAAAAAAAAAAAAAAAATCAAACACAAAAGATTGACCCCTTGCCAAAAAAAAAGAAAACCCAAAAAGGAATTCAAATAAATAGCAAAGACCCAGATGAGAAAAATGAAATAAGTATAGAAAAAGAAAACCTGCTCACGAGTAGAAGAGTGAGCATTGAGTTGGAGAGCGAAGGCGGCATTGGAAGCGAGGGAGTGGGCGTGGAGATGAGGGAGGCGTTGGGAGATGTCAGGAGGAGGTAACCTGTGGCGTAGATCTTGGATCAGACGGGTGAGAGAGGAAGCCTTTCGGTCCAATTCTTGCACGTACTTTAGCTGGTCAGTAGAGAAAATTAATGGGACATTGTCGACGTCATCCTCTTGGTTATTGTTGCCTCCATGGCCTCCTACAACGTCTGCTGCCCATGCTAACAACCCCGCCATGTCTCTGTCTCAGAGTCCCAAAGCTTTGGATCTGCAAACTTTGTGTTTTAGGATTGGGGATCTCCTCAATTCTTCGGCCTATGTCTTTTCCGGTTTGCCGCAAAATATAAGAAAATATATATATATTTACATTTCTGAAAAAAAAGAATGAGTTAATAAAAAATATCTTTTGTTATTTATTTTTTTTTGAAAAATTTGATTTATTTTTTCAAAATGATATTAATATAAATAAAACTTATTTATTATATTTTAATTAATTTATTAATATTTAAAAAATAATTATATTTTGAAAATAATATTTAATATATTAACATATTCTATCATTAAACATTTAAAAGAATCTATTTAATATTATTTTTAAACAACTGAAGTAATATTATTATTTTAATATATATATAATATTAATAATATATTAATATTTATTTTTAAAATATTAAAAATATTTATACTATTAAATTGATTATATTTTATAGTGAAAGTATTTTCCATTGACTAATCGATTTTTTACCCACCAAACATTGGAAAATGCAAAAATCATTTTCTAGAAATCATTTTCAGTGAATCAAATAGATCCAAGTTCTAACTTGAATAGAATTATATTCACGAGTTTAGTAAATAATCTTACGAATAAAAAGCTATTTTTTAGAAAATGTCTTCCCATTTTTAGTACCTCTAAGAATATGAGCACCAGTTGAGTTTTTTCCATTGTCATTAGAAGTATTCTCAACCCCAATGGTAGCAGGTTAAACTTGAGAAATAGTGGCATTAGAGAATGTAAGCTAAAAAATAGTCTCTTCCAACTTTTGCATCCTCTCCTGGGAAGGTTGAATCATCTTCAATAATTCTTAAATATAGGCAGGGGCTAGGACATCTTGATTTCCAATAAAGCTCTTCATGTTTTTCGATGAAGTGAAGATTGAAAAGTGTTCTACTCAATGCAATTGTTCTTCCTAGTGGAATCACCAAAATTTAACGAAGTTATCTGTTGAAGAGGAAATGTTGCAAACTAGTAGAACGAGATGTGCCAGAAAGCGATGGAGAGGAAGATTTGAGCAAATCCTAAAGAATGAGTGCCGTGGCAAGTGATGGTAGAAGGCTAAGCTAGGATGAGAATAAGGTTGAGCAGAGAAGAGCAAGGTTAAGAACATGGATGAGTAAAGAGAAATAGTGTAAAGAAGATTTGAGAGAGTTCCTAAGTTAGATATCTTGCCCATAAGTCCATTTCCCAAGAATATTTGTGAGCTATATATATCCTCAAAATAGGAATTACAAATTATGAGCATTAATAGGTATAACGGTAAGAATTATAGTTACAAAAGTATCAATGCTTTGTCTAATGAGAGTTTAGCTTTGAAAGAAGGTGTACTATGTTTCTAAAAGAAATTGGGAAAAACACTCGCACTTCAAAGAAAGTTTAAGAGAAAAACTTTTAACTATCTTCATATCTGATCCATCAAGCTAAACTCTCCAAGACATCCCATTAATGAAGTTAACCCAAGAATCCTGCCTATTCCAAGGTCATTTCCACTTCTTCTCGGTGAAAGTGTGATTCAGTGAAGTTCATATTGTTCCATGAAGGTGTTATTCTGTGAAGAAACTATTATGTACAAAAACTTTGGTAAGAACAAGTTGTTCTGGGAAGAACTATACTGAGAAGAGCTATTCTTTGAAGTTCTTTTGTGAAGAGTTGTTATCTGATGAGCTGTTCTGAGAATAAGTTATTTTGTGAATGACTATTCTAAGAAGAAGTTGTTCCGTGAATAGTTGTTCCGTGAAGAGTTGTTCTGTGAAAAGTTGTTATGAAAAGAGTTGTTCTATTAAGAGCTATTTTGAGAATAGCTACTCTGTGAAGGAGCTCTTCTAAGAAGAGATAATAAATTTTTCTAAAAAGATGTTATTCTTGTGAAGAAGTTATACAAAAAAAGAAATTGTTTTATGCAACGACCTTGTTACTTGTTCTAACTTTTCTTTATTATAAAATATTAGTTTCCAAAATCAAGTATTTATAATGGGTAAGGCCAATTCAGCTAGGTTTTGTGTTATCAAAAGTTTGTGCTTACTGTAACATGCCTTTTGCTCTGGTTTCTTCACAAATTTAGCTTACTATAAGTGTAAAGTCTTATACTTATCTCATTTTCAAGAAATTTGATTTTCTTATGAATAACATCTAAAATCTTGTTTACTCTCGCTAAAAAAAAAAATCCAAAAAGTACTTAACCAAAAAGTTATAACGTCAATCATTTATTTATCAAACATTTTAATGGAACCTGTGGGATGTTCTAATATCAAGCATTTTAATGTTATTCATACTCATTACTCAGGCTCGACCATTGCTTGCTGAAGCAATTGAAAATGAAAACTTTGAAAAGTTGGAGGATCCAAGGCTGGAAAAGAACTATGTGGATCATGAAATGTTTCTAATGATCGAGGCAGCTGCAACTTGTGTGCGACATTCAACTGCTAAAAGGCCAAGAATGACTTAGGTAAATATGTTTTGAGTAATATGGAACTTTCTTATTATCACATTTGGCTTAAACATGGATATCTTTGACATTTATTTCTTAGGTGATGAGAGCTATAGACTCATTTGATGAGTCATCAAATCTCACAAATTGAATAAGACCTACAAAGTGAGGTTTTTGATTTAGCACAAAAATCTACACAAATCAAACTGTTTCAGAGGTTAGCATTTGGCAATCAAGACTATAGTTCTAGTTTCTTTGCTCACACTCAAAGCAATTGGAGAAGTCGACAAGATGGTAGTTAGGGTAGCTAGAAGAGTTGAAAGCATGGAAATTATAGTAGATGGAGTTATAGCACCATGATGCCTTAAATGCTTATTGGATGTATAGCAAGTCAAATGAGTTCAATGCTTACCATTATGAGAAAATTAAGTTACTGTTAGTATTGAAAGGTAAGATTGAGACCAAAATGGTGGAATCAGGTCTTTCTGCTCATTTGATATGTAATTTTGAGCATTTTGTACCTTCTTAACCTCAACCCACATGTTTTTTTAAGAAAAAAAATGCATACATGAATTTTCTGTGCTTGTATTTCTAAGATTTATAATCATTCATACATCTTTTCCTTGTATTTAAATTTATTAATTCAATACAAGTTTCTTTTCCTCCTTTGTAACCCATGATTTTTGTTTAGCACCTGAAAATAATGAAAACAAAAACTGTAGGACTTTTCTTTATTGAAAGTTATTCAAATCTTTTTAGCCACATTTATATATGGGATTAATTTTTCATCTTGACTTTAGATTTGCCTTGATTGTTGGGACTTTATTATGAGTGCTTTCAAATACACTTCCATTTTCTCCTTAAACCTCACCACTAAACATATATATTCTCAAACAAAAACTACTTTTTACACTCTTTAAATTTTTACCTCAATTACCCTCAATTTTATTTTTCATCTATATCTCCTTTTTTCTTTCATTTCAATTGGTTCTCTCCACAAAAAAAAAAAATAATAATAATAATAATAATACCCAAAATTATTTAACACAAAAAAGAACTTCAGTTTGAGACAGCTTAAAGAAGATTTTAAAGCTCAAATTCTACTTGGAGTTAGCTTAGATAGAAGGAAACAATATATTTGAAAATTAGGTCTTTTTTTTTTTCTAAAATCCTTGCAACTTTTCTTCCTTCTTTTATAATCTTTGCATTTTACTCGCTCACACTAGCTTTTTTTTAGATCCAGCTTCCTTTCATACAAGTTTGCAACTAAGCGGGAGTTTGATGCACCATTTGATCTCGATACGACGCAATCTGTTTGAACAATGTAGATAAAACAAGAAATTTTATAGAAGTAAATTACTCTTACCCTTTCTTTTAAATTGTATTATTATTTTATTAAAAAATATATATCATTAATAGTCATTTTATTTTTTCAATTTCACTAAAATCAATCACACCGTTCATCCAAACTACCCTTATGATTGTCCTCTCATCCTCTTCCTCTCTTCAATATAGTTTGTTGTCTTCTTCCTTTATGTCTTAGGAGTCATGTTTTAACTAGTTTATATGTCTTATGGTTTTTAAAGCCAAAACTCTTAGAAAGATCTTACAACCAACTCGTTGCAATTAGTTGAAACATTTTAATAATAGTCCAAATCTAAATCTATAAAAAATAAAGGACAAATTTCACATACACCTCTATGATATACGCGTTTCTTAAATTGACCTCTTAAACTTTTTTTTTGGGTCTCATTCGTAATCTTGTGGTTTTGTTTTATTCTCATAAAGGTGTAATGCCATAAAAAAAAGGTGTGACAAATATTTAGTCATTTTTTAAAAATTTTTACAGCCTGGGAATGGAACAAAATCACAGGTTCACGAAAAGGGCAAAAAAAAGTTCAGAGGGTCAATGTAGGAAATGTGTATATCATGTGGAGCTTACCCAAAAAGAAATAGTTCATGCTAAAAGGGGATCTCATGTACTTATGTGTATGTATATATATATTGCTCTAATAGGTAAAATTGCGGTAGAAAATGACCTACATGAAGGACCTTGGAGGATAAGCGTGAAAAACTAGTAATTTATAAACATTGTCATTCAATCTTATATTAATTTGAGCTTGCGTACCTTTCTTAATTTGTGGTTGTACAAAATCCGGATCAAATTTATATCTACCAATTAAATGTTTTTTAAATGTATATGTATCCTGTATTTCCACTAATAGGGTATAACTGTATACCACTTTACATAATTTACAAACAACAAAAAGTTCGATTATACTCTCTTTTTGCACAAATCGAAGTATTCCCATGTCTCAGTGGTCTTAGCACGATTGGGCTTTTTTAGTCTTGCAATACTATCGATAGTGACGACAAATGATTATGTTTGACCACCATGTACTAATGTTGGAGGAAGCTCTTCCTTCGGATAAATATCAAGTTTGAATTCATTGAAAGATCCATCAGTTAAATTGGAGAATTGAGTAGAATTAAAAAAAGACGAGAGATAGAATATGAATGACGAAACAAAATTGACATTTTTATTTTTTTAAATAAATATATTGAATTTTTTAAAGAAAGAAACGAAGGAAAATATATATTGAAACTAAACTTTGTAAAATTGTAAAAAAAAAAAGGGAAAGAAATTGGTGAAAATAGAAAGGAAATTAGAGAATTGAAAAGAATAATATGAGTGGATTTCAGAGAAAATTTGAGCGAAAGAATAATACTATAAATTTAGAATGAGAATACATGAGACTGGTAGAGAATTCTAGAGAATTTGAGAGAGAAAATGTAAAAAATAAAAATAAAAATAAAGGATGGGGTATTTATAAGGGAAATAAGAAAAAAATAAAAGTATTGTCTACAGTGTCGAGCTGGTTTCAACCTGAAATCGATCATAATTTATAAACATTTGATTCGATCCAATTCGATCATGGATCGAGCCAACTCGGACCGATTTTGAATCAATCTCGAGTCGACTTAACCCATTAAACATCTTTAATCAACTCAATCAAGATCTAATAACTTATTAGGAACAATAATATTTAGAAAGAGAATTATTATGGAATTGAATCAATTAAAAACCAATCAAGTCCCCATTTAGTTTAGTTTAGTTTAGTTTAGTTTAGTCTTTTTAATATTATTCAAAAATTATTATTTCGATCGATAAAATGCATTCATGATAAGTTTACTTTTAATAAACTTCTTAGATGACAATTTTACTTTCCTTTTTTATCTAATTTATTTCTTTAATTTTTTGTTTTGTTTTAATCAATTTCTTTATCACTAAACCTTTTTGTTTTAATATATTTTAAATAAAATAATTTCATACATTCATTTCAAAGATAATTATAATTGAATTAAACAAAAGTTTGATACATTTAATTTGGGCATAAATTTGAATATCAGTTAATTAAAATTACATTGGATATTAATTGATGATAAATTTAAAATAATTAAATTCTTATAATTTTATTGTTAAAAAATTTAGATACAAGAAAGAATTAAAAAATAAATAAATAACTACTCATTACAATGAATATATTTATTTTTATTTAAAATTACTAAATTATTACCATCACAGTGGGTAAATGTATTTTTTTTTTTACCGAATCTTGCAAGGATAGAAGAATATTTTTCAAATTAAAAAAGGATAAGATAAATTTCCTTTAAACCTCGAGAGGTCATGCTACTTTCCAAACGTTGCTTTTTATTATGTATTTTTACCATTTTATTTTTAATTAAGCAAAAATCATGAAAATAACTTATATTAAAATTATCCTAAAAAAGTAAACTTTTAATCTCCATTACAATAATGCTTCATATCTGAAAAAAAAAAAATATGCTTCATATTATTTATAAGACAAGTAATTAATATTATAAACACCTCCTCACTGAACCAATTATCACTAACTTAATTAACTCAAATTAATGTTTACGATAAAATAAACATGTGACTTACAAAAAAGTACAAAATAAAAATCAACTAGCATCTTAAAAAACATAAAATATAAATACAAACAAACAATCCAATATAAAAAATTTTATTTTCTAAAAGTAAAGGGTTTGAAACAAAATTAAAATCAAATTTTTCAATAAGAAAATGTAAAAAAAAAAAAAAATCTATAAAAAAGGAAAAAATGATTAAAAGTTTTATCCAAAAGAAGGATGATAAAAAAATTTTATTTAAATTTACGATAAAAACAATTTAGTTGATATTTAAAAGTTTATAATACTATTCAAATCTTTTAAAAATTGAATATAATTCAATTTTTTTTATTCTTTAATAAAATGTAAATTTTTAAAATGACCTAATATAATTTAATCTCTTAAATCATTAGCATCACTTCGCACCTCACCAGTATTAGATCTAACAGTAGTATTAATGGTGCATTTGTTATTTAATTAAAAAATTATTGAGATAAAAGAAATACATATAAAATAATAAAAAGAATTACAGATATGAGGATAAAAAATCTTATATTGTGATAAGGTGAAAAGAAGACTTTAGGCCAAAAGTAATGCTACGCAAATTGAGGCAGAAGTTAGTATATAAACACAGTGACATTGCACTTTCAATGTGATTATATAATAATTCGACAAAATACAAATCCCATTTCTTAGGAGGCAAACTGAGAAAGTTGTATATAGACAGATATGACGCTAAGAGTAAGCAAAAGAAAGTAGTACCATGGCTCAAGCTAACCCGGGAATGCCACAAGTCAGCGAGGAGGAGGATGGAGTTGTAGCTTAATCCTAAATAAACCAAGCAATTCAATACTAGTTATTTATTTAGCATTTGAAAATTTAAAGAGCACATAACACGAACTAAATCTAAAATCTATAAACATATAACTCAAATGTAAATTATTTGAATAAATATTTGTCTGTAGCTCAGAGTCAAAGATCGATTAACAGATAACTTCCATGTCGGAACAATTAAACCGCCGCCGTAAAAACTAAGCAATGATGCAGTCAATGCAAAAGTGATAACAAATTCAAAGCTAAACAACCAGCTGCTAAATGTTCTGACACTTACACATTAACCATGCCATGTTTACCTGAGATTAAGTAAATAATAGCTTACATATTTACACACAAACAGAGTCCATTGAAACTCCAAAAGACATATCTTATTTGATTTTGGCATAGACATGGACAGACTCCATACATTGTGACAAGAATTAACAAAAGAAAAAAAAAAAAAAGCATAGAAGCCAAATATTTCAACATTAAATGACATATGTACTTGTGAGTTGTGAGAATTAAGCAACTTTACATAAATTTAAAGTGACTCACATCAGTTCAGGATCCAAATATTTAACAGCCTCACACATTGCATGCAGTATCATTTTCCTGACCTGTTTCAGAAAAAGGAAACCAGAAAACAGCATTTCTAGTGTCAAAACTCTCATCTTAGAACTTAAACTGACAGTCATAAAAACTTTATGCAAATATGCCAAACCCTAGCAAATTGTTTAGGTGCAGAATCTCAAGCCCCAACCCCAACTCCAATATTTGGGGTATACAGAGGTTCCATATACAACACATAAGGAGAGAGCCATCATGAATAGATAAAAATTTAAGAGAAATGTAGAGACAACAGAGAAGGAATTGTTCTGGTGGCAGTTCAACCTATAGTTATTGATGAATAAGAGAGGACAACTAATGTCGGAGTACAGCTAGAAAAAAAATGTTCCATCAAAATCATAGTTAAGCAAGCATGCACTCACAAACAGGTCTGATGCTCCAACATAGCCTTTCTTCTGGGTTGGACATGAAATCAGAAAACTCACCCCTCCCTCTCTATAGGTAAAAAGAGTAGAAATTACAGCATCCAGTCTAGAGCTTATATTATTACGTACCTCCAGTTTGTCCTCTTTAGCTTTATGACCTTGTGGAAGTAATCGATATTCTTCAGTCAAACGAACACATTCACCAGTATTCTCAGGTGAAACAAAGTCAAGGGCGACCTTTATGCATGACTAGAAGACACAAACCCAAAAGATTCAGAAGTCAGACTCATATCACAGACACCAGCTTTAGTAGTCCTTGCTACAGCTCTAACAGCTAAAAGGGATCCCCTATCCAATATTTAAAAATTACACAGCCCCATCATTTGTATCAGAAAACCATTTTGGTTACATGCTGCATGTGCATGGAATCTACACATATAACTCCTATACTGAGTAGCATTGCTATAAAATTGCAGTATAGTTTCAAGCCTTTTGAATCCACATTTCAAAATGGGTAAGGCCACGAAATTAAGGCAGAACCTAATTAAACTGCAAACATGTCAAAATCAACGCTAGCTAGACTTAGCAACAGTAGACACGACACTGACATGGTATGAAAACGACACAAAAAAAAACGAATATGATAGGTTAAAATTTGGTAAAAATTATACATAAATTTTGCAAAAACTAAAAAATGTTAAAAAATGTTTTGTGTTTAATATGTCTATACGAATTTCGAAATGGCAATTTTCATGTCTTACACGGCAGGAACAGAACTTAACAAGACATGAACACGAAATATATACTCGAATTAACAGGTTTAGTGCTAGCACAACATACAAGACATAATTGAAGGTGTTACCTCATTTGCCACATTTTCTAATACAGGCCATCCATAGACACTTTACAAGAAACAAATATACAAAGTATATCAAAGCGTATTCATGCATTGTATGATACGCATCAACTCGCATGTATATCATTAAATACACTACTGATTTATGATAAAAATCAATTTGCTGTATCAATACATATCGATTTTGAAGTGAATTGAATCGTATCGTACGGTTTGTATCGCGTATTGTAAGATTTTGACAATTATGCATGCAAATACTTCAGAATGAAGGACAGAAATCCGAATATGCACATTTTTTACCTTAATGTTCCTGACTTGATGAGGACAGCCTGCAGGAATAAAAACAGCTTCCCCCAGCTTCTGTACGAATGTCCATGGCTCAATTCCTGTATGCAAAAATATACAATATAACCATGATAAGAGATTGAACTATTTTTCTGACTGGTTAAGAAAAGCTTGGACATCGCTTACCATATTCCTCCTTAAGCTTTTTCTTATGCTCCAAAGTGAGAAATAATGTCTGATCATGTACAGGGTCGACAGTCTATGTTGCCAAAAGAAAAGAACAAATAATAATGAAATATTTTGAGTCTGCAAATGAAGAATAAGAATAAATGGTTCCCTTCAATGAATATATTTGAGCCAAATAACAAGCACAAGTCAGTTCAATCTCAGTAATTTAGGTGATGATTTTATTTATACAGCTCAAGTAGGCAACAAAGATATGCAGGGACCAATGTTTGCTCCAAGTCAAATTACTTTAAATTCCATTTTTTTCACTGTGCTCAAACGTATTATCATATACATCATGTAGTTTTGTATAGCAGTACATGTCCATTTCTTGACTGCAGATTTTATGTAAGTTCATTGGAATCAAAGACAGAAGAATTCGAACTAGAGATAACCAATTACATGTGCCAATACATCACCTCTAGCTAACTTAGAAGTGTTGATTTGAATTCCAGAATACCACTGAAACAGATAATACAAAATTTTTAGTTCACCTAATCTTTAAGCATGTCAACTAGCAGAATAAAACACTGCAAAGTCTCACTCAAATGGTTAATAATGTACATAACTATAATAACTAACATAAAACATATCATTCCAAGGAAATACATGAAAATAGTCGCACTTCCAAAATAGAATGCTGGGATTAAGTCCCCCTCCCCCAACTTAAATGAAGGAGAAAAAAAATAGAGTGCTGGGATTAAGTCCCCCTCCCCCAACTTAAATGAAGGAGAAAAAACGACAACTAACAGGATGCAACACTACGTATTAGTTAACTACTATCAGTTCAAAAGTAAATCATCAAGGATGTTAAACTTTTGTTCAAAATGCAGTAGTTACCTGTGACACTGGACAACAATGAGTATGCCTAAATTCCTTAAAATGCTTCTTAAGATAATCCTTCAGCTTGGGAACATCTTGTCTCCGGAAAATGTCCCAAATTGCACCTGCCTCATTAGCTTCTGATCCCTCAAATTTATTTGCATAAATTTTAAGGAATCCACCATTTTCCATAAGTTTTTCTTGATCCACTTTCACCTCTCCACTCTTTTCCAGTTCAAAACCTCTAACGGAATTGCTAGAATTCAGCCCGGAATGAACATCTTGAGCATCTTGATCATCTTGTTGAACAACTTCACCTTCTATGTGATCAACTTCATTTCTAGGTTCCTTATTGCAGGTGGCAATGTCACAGAACTGACCACCAGGCTTCCTCCTGTCAACCTTTACATTCATCCCAAATATTTCTTTCTGGTCTTGTGCATAGTGTTTTTGTTTCAACTCCTCTATGATATCAAGCTTTTCCGGTTTTAGTTTCACTTCAGCTGTATGTGTCAAAACATTCACCTGAAACAGTGAAGAATAAAGATAATTTTTGGAAAAGAAATCAGGAATCATTTATGCTATGGTTCGTAAGAAAGGTGATAAGGGTTGAAGGATGGAAATTTTTTTTAACTAATGGTTGAGATTCATAATAATATGTGCTATTTTGTAATTCAACCATTAGATTAAACTTTTTCTTTCTCCCGTTTCTTGCCTAACAATAATCTTTTCTGGCCAGTGAGACGAGTTGACAAATACAATCATTTATTACTTTAAACAATTTTGATCAGCAAGGGCATGTGATTGCAGGCCTTTCACTCAATTATAGCATCTTCACATGTTACTTAATTGAAAAAGAAAGCTTGCAGCATTATAGACAAAGCTTGCATCACTTGAGTTGCAAGTAAAAAGGATTTCCCAAAGAAAAATCAATTAATAAATGCATCAAATCCATTTAATCACATTTAATAATTTGCAAATGCAACTCCACACATTAAGTTGGAGATATCTGCCATTGGGTGAAACCCAGTCGCCTAAAATTTATATTTTATTAAATAGACTTCTAAGAAGCAACATCATTCCTGTCAAAAGAAAAGTACTGTCATTGCATCAAGGTCATCATCAAACGAAAGCATTTCATAGAGCAAGTGTTAAATTTGAAATCATCTGAGCACATAGGCTCACATATTGGTTGGGGTGGCTTAAAGAATTTACCAAAATTTGAAAAATCTAAACAAGACACATAGTGCTGTTACTTTGAAGCAACTATGAATAACTGCAACATGACACTACTGAATACCAAACAAAAAAAAAAAGGGGGGGGGGGGGGGGGGGGGGCGCAGAGGGGGGAGGGGAGGGACAAGAGAAACTAGATATACGTAAAAGATTCATAGTTTTATTGCATAAACCATTTTAGCGATTATCAATCGATATACTAAGGAAAAAGTACAAATTAATATAACTTAATGCACAAAAAGTCGGAGCTAGAACACAGGTACAATTACCATAAGTGCGTAAACGTACATGTTGAGCAGATCAGCAGAGTTTAAATATAAAAATTAAAATTAAAAACAAGGCAGGGGAAGGGAGAAGTAAGCATATACCGCATCAGACATATCACAATGAAGCTTAGTTACAGAGTCTCCACGCCCAAGCTCCTGAGCAACTCCATAAGCAATATATGTCTTTGGCCCCATGTCTGGCTTTAGGGAACCCTTAGGCAATTTGGTAGCAAGATTTAGAAGGCCACTTTGAGAATGTGTATATTCCTTAAATGGCAAACAACAAAGAAATTCAGCATGATGACGTGGAAGACGCTCCTCAAATTTGTTGGATGGAGGCCAGTCTTTCAACTTAAATATCTGGGGCCATCCCTCTCTGTCAAAGCGACCTTCTGTATACCCTTTAAAGAACTGGTGAATGTTAATCTGTACCTGCATTCCATTGGAACATGCACTTAGAAACCAAGCTCACTAAGCCATAAACATTAAAATCAATAGGAAAGATGAAAAGGCAAAGCTTACTTGGAAGAAATAGCATATTACAAAAGATATTACTGCGTGTAGACACAGAACACAAAAGTGCCCCTTTTTTTTCCGAGTAATTTCATTTGTTTACTACTTAACAAGATTCAACCTATTTCTATTCCTAACTTTCCCTGTATCAGCTAAAAAATAGAAAGTACCACAGAGTATAACTCTGAAAAGAGAGAGAGAGACAGAGAGAGAGAGAGGGAGGAGGAGAACGGCAATCTTCATGAGATAAACAAAGTAGCATCCGAAACAGATATAAGCAAAATCATTTTCTGAAAAGATCACACAGGTTTGGGGGGATGGGTGATGGATCCAAAGAAGCATGCCCTCGCTTACTTTATACGCCTCTTTAGCAAACAACTCAAATAACTGGAGACCATTATAAAATTGGTTAATTTATTAGAGCATTTCATTTCCTCAATGATGAAAGTAAGAAATTTTTAAGTTCCAGGATTATTCTCTATTTATCAAGTTGCTCATTGCCCAAAAATGGACAATATGAATAAACAAATTCCAAAATATAGCATTTTGTAGAGAACAAAAGATCCCAGCAAGTAAAGTTCCCTATTAAGGCCTCTAAATAAGCATGCAATCAGAGACACTAACTCATGAACTATTAAAATTCCTGCATAAAAGATAATATATGTCAAATAGGGAAGAATTAAGTTATATCTAATTGCAGTTAAGGAACATATAATATTTGGAACCCTTTACATTCCGAATCACAGATGTGAACTTCCATGGTCATTAATTCAATTCACATACTCAAGAACGATAGCCACCGCTGCTGCATCAAAATAATATTAGTATAGCACTAATGGAATCTCCCTAGCAATAAACCTTCCATACATTATTTTGTTTTCCAACATTCCAGCCAAAATGTAAAATCCATAACTAGTAACCATAAGGAAATGAAAAAAAGTGATAAAACAAAATATTTGTAGTTAGTTCTTATATGACATGTTTCAGACGCTGGACAATAGCAGTCAGTAGCCAGACGGACCTCACACCAATCTAAGCAATCAATGGCTGTAACATCCAGATGTTGACCATGTTTAGTGTTAGTTATCTGACGAAAAGCACGCCACATAACCATTGGTTCCCAGCTCACTCCAGATGCATTTTCAAGCACTTGACTGATGATAACAGGCTCACCTTTAGCCCAATGCCTTTGGAAATGATTCAAATCTGCATTTTGAATATCTCTTGCAGATTGACAATATAAATAGTTGTCACTGGAATCTTCTCTAGAGGCAGCTTTCCGTAATTTATACTGACTTAAATCAACTTCAGCTTTTGAGTCATAACAGGGGCACTGTTGGTAAGTAGTTTCAGGCTTGTTTTCCAGGTTAAGATTTCTGGCTATTTTCTCTGCATTTTCCACCAACTTAGCAACAGCACTTTCTTCAAACATGCACCTCAACTCTAAAAGGCCCTCACCACAACCACCCAGTTCCTTTGGGGGGCAAGGAATGCTACCATTTCCTTTTGCTTTCCACCCAGATGCCACCCCTTTAAAGTCTTTACAAGTTTCGACAGGAAAATCCATAGGTTTCTCTTTTTCTGCCAACATAGAGGAGTCAAATTCACCATGCAAGTAGTCAAAGCCCTTGTCAACATAAAGCTCAGTAACTTCCTTCTCCCATCCTTGCAAGCGGCCTTCACGGATTTCTCGACAACAAATAAGGCAAAGATCATAGTTACACTGAGGACAGGTTCTATGAAAGTCGGCAATCGAAGTTCTGCAGTTGTTACTGGAAAAGCATGTGGAGGAATCATGAAATCCATAAATGTAAAGAGTTATCATTTAAGGCAAGAACACAAGCAATAGTCATTGACAGCAAAATTAAGCACATACCAATAAACACGCTCCTTTGGATGACAAACTGCCTGCTTCAGCTTTATTTCTGATGGCAATAGCCCTGTCCATCAGAGGATCACGTCACAAAATGGATATAATGCTGATTAAAAATTGCAGGAAACAACCTTATTAGAGTAAGAAATTAATTCTCATCCCAATCAATAGTTTAGTTTCTTGTTTCCATATTTTGATGAGGCAGGAGGAAACAGCATACAGAGAAACAAACCATTATGGCAGATGAAAAAATTATTGGGGAACCAATCTGGGATATTACTATCAGATCAAGTTGATAATTAAGGGTAATAATGGTTACTATCAGATCAAGTTGATGATTAAAGGTAATACCAAATGTAGCTTACAACTAAAACAGGTTACTATTCGCATGTCAAAGAAACAAAACATACCTTTAATTTGGGCCTCAATAACCTTCTCCATCATTTGTTCTTGATTAAATTGTTTGATGTAGGGGAGCAATGTCTGAAGCAAGTATTTAGAATGCTGAAGCTCTGCATCATTACTAAACTTCAGCTTGAAAGCTTGCTTCAATTTCTACAGCATATCATGTATAAGAATACCATTTATTAGCCGATATCAGTCATCAACTAATGCATAAAATCAAAAATCAGTTAAGCATGAAATGTAAAACTAACATTGACAGGTCCATCCATGCGCAAGCATGCCTTGCAATTACAATTATCCCGACAAAATGGGCAGGCACTAGCAATTTCCTCCTCTGACATTTTGGGATACCTAAGTACAGTGACCAAAAAAGAAGGAAAGAATAGGAAAGAGTTCCCAACTTACCATAAACAAATCAAAAGCAGCAAAAGAGTATCACTCACTTAAAAAGTAAAGATAACAATCAAAAGAGAAGAAAATTCAAGAACTAAAACAAATAGAATTCAGTCGTGATAAAAATGTGCCAACCATATGCATCAACATTAAAATCACAATAATAAAGGACTGATGGAATCAAGGGTCAATGCTGAAAGAAATCTAAGATACACACATTTTTATCAAAACCTTTTTTAAGAAAAAAATATATCAAACATGGGAAAACTAACGAGTATAAACAACAAATAGTTTATAGTTAGGGTTCATCAGAGCAATTTGTGACATAAAACTCATCACTTTTCAAGCATCGATATGATTAGTAACCAACAAACGGTCAAATTAAGTACCAAGTGACTTTAAAGTTTAGTTGAAGTTTCTTTTAGAAAAAGAAAGCGCTGCCAGTACAATCTCTATTAAATACCACTCTTGATACATAACGTTAACAGTCAAAAACAAGAAGAAAATCTAAAGTAGTTGAGATACACCCTATTCAAAACTAAATTAATGAAATAGAAACTCAAGTAAAATCACAATGCCTTGAATCTAAGAGTAAATTATTAATGATTTTGACAAAAAGGAAAAGAAAATAATACCAATTGGTTATACAAGGGATGCAATATCGTTTCCGCTGACATCTTGTGCATTTCACAACCCTCCCTTTGTCATTCCTCTGGCATTGATGGCACATTATAGAGTCCTATTCAAGAAAAAAAAAAGAATTATATCATGAAACATTAAATAACTTAGAAAAACCCACAATTTACAAACTTAAAAAAGAAAAGGATTTCTCACTTTAGAGAGAGTTTTCTTCTTTATAGTGTAATCTGAGACAAATTCACCCATTCTCTTCGGTATTTTTGATGCCCTAGATGAACATCTTCTACTTTCCACCTTTGTTTGGTTTTCCTCAGTTTGTTCAATTTTGTCTTCTTTTGTTTCTCTCTCACCCTTTCCATTACTCTTTTCCTTATCAATAACTTCTTCCTTGCCATTATCATCATCTTCTTCAGCTTTAGCCTTTGAATCTTTCCCCTTTTGCTTATTACCCTTTTTTCTTTTCTTATGAGACAATCCTTCTTCTTCTCCTTCAAACAATTGATCCTCAAAACAGTAGTTTACCCTTGTACGCCCCCGAGCAGGTCTTAATCTCTCCTTCAATGTCTCTCTAAATTCATTATTTCCCTTTTCAACAACACTTGAAACTTGTTCCAGTTTCTCCGATTTTTCCTCCTCTTTTCCCTTCCCATTAACCTTTTCTGTACCGTTCTTTTTACTCTGCTGCTTCTGCTTCTTCTTGTTATTCACTTTTCCAGCCTCTGTTTTGTCGACGGCTCCCTCCTCCTCTCCTTGGGCATTCTCCTCTTGAGTGGCGCTTTGCAATTCGTCGCAAATTCCAGGGGCTCTTTCGGGATTCTGCCGCTTCCTTGAACGAGCCATGGAAAACTGAAAAGCCTTTAGTTTTTTTTTTTTTTTTAGAGTTTAAAAAGAGTGTAAAATAAATAAAGAGGAAGGAGGTTAGAGTCTGTTTGGGTGAAGGGAAAACAGTGGGCTTTGAAAACTGGCGCCAATAATGGAAACCTTTTAGTGGTTTTAGGGTTTTTAATTTTTTTCCAAAAACCAAAGCTCAACAGTAATTACTAATTATCATTTATTACTGTTAATTATAATTAAAGAAGAGGCTGTTTATTATTATAGTATTGAATTTAATAATTTTTTCTTATTAATTGGTTTGGAAGTTAACAAAATGTTGGTTATAGTTTAAGTGTATTTGTAGTTTCAAATTTTTTATATAAAATTTATTTTTTATTTTTAAATTTTTAATTATTCTATGATATCATCAAATCTCTTAAATAGATGTTTATATAGTTTTATCTCTTTTTTTAAAAAAAATAATAAAGAATTAAAAGTTAAGATAATAAATTAAAAATTATTACTCATTATTAGATATACAAAAATTTCTTATAAGGAAACTAAAATATATTTTTGCTTATAATTTCAACTTAAAATAAAAAAATATTTTATTTTTCTTCTTAAAAGTTTTAAAATTTTTATATATTTTCTAATAAATATATTTTTTTTATGATAATATTGAATAATAATTTTGTATCTATTATATGATTTTTACATTTTTATTTATTTTTATTTTATTAAATTTTATTTTTTGAATATTTACAAAATTTGAAAAAAGTGCATAACGAAATCTTGTTAATAATAAAACTATTTTTTCACAAAATGGAATATACTTAAATAATTTCAATTTTCAAGTGATTGATATTTATTTTTCAAATAAAATAAAATAAAATAAAAAACATATTTATAATAAAGAAGTTAATTGATAATATTTATATTTAGTTTATACCTTTTCAACGGCTTGACTATCCATCCAAACCCAAAGATCTATTCATTTTTTAGGCGAGTTTGAACAAAATTCTAAACTCGTTAAATAAATTTGAGCTTAAAAATTGAGCATAATAAAAAACAAGCCGAGTTTGGGTTCATCTTTTAAAATTCAAGCTCGGCTCCACACAGTCCTATAATTATAATTTTCTATTATTTTTTTATATTAATACATTTTAATGACTAAATTTTTGTATAATGCAATTTGAGATTGTATTTTTTTTTTGGACTTCAATTTTTAAATTTTATTTAAAATTGTTATGCTATACTTGCTAACTATTATGTGTTTTAATTTTTTATATTCTATTATATAGTTTTTAAGATAATTAATCGTATTTGGGTGGGCTGAACGAGTATAGGTTTATACATTGTATATTAAAACTAGCCTAGACAGAAAATTAAACGCAAAAAACAGGGTTAGGATTAGGCTTAAATTTACGTTTAATTCTTTAATACTTTACCTAGACTTGACAAGAACCTAGCTTAGCCTAGTTTAGCCCATGAACATCTCTATTTTAACTATAGTTTTAAACATAGTTATATAGGGAATTAAACTCATTTGATAAGTGATTTTGAATCAATTACTTCTAATAAATTATTTTCTGAAGAGATTATAGTAATAAATGAATTAGTTGTGTTAGGTTAACATAAATTTAAAGTTTCAAATTATCCTAGTAATAATTTACAAAATGTACTTTCTAGAATTGTTAATCAATATTTACTTCTATTTTGACACGTTTCATTTCTTTTTTTTCTGTTAAAAAAAATTCTATCTTTAGTTTTAATAAGATATAATTTAGTTTTTTTAATCAAAATTTATAAGTATAGATTTTTATTTAAAAGGAAACTAAAGAGTTACTTTTTCTCTTAATTTTAAATATAGTTTTTAAAATCAAAGACAAAATGATAGTTTTATTTTATGGTTAAAATTTTTAAAATTTTACTTTCTTTTTAATAAATACAATTTAAAATGATAATAAAGAGTAATAATTTTATACCTATTGTTTTAATTTGTAATTCTCTCTTATTTATATTTAAGAAATAATGATAAGATTAAATTGGTATCTTTTAATAAGGTTTTGATAACGACCCGAATAACACACAATTTGATTGAGTTACAAGTCGATATTAGATCAGAACAATATCTTATTATAATAATTAATAAGAGAATTATAATATATTGTAATTCTCTCCTAAGTATGTTCAATCTACAAATTTCCTTCCCTTCTTGTACCTTCATATGAGTAAAAAAAATATCTTTATCATAATAATTAATAATTTTCTATTAAAACATAGAGTCAATTTTTCGTCTTGACTGTCACATAAATTAATAATTTGATATGTGTTATATAATATTTAAATATTAAAAAAAAAAACATTTCAAAAACTATCCATAGGGCCATGCAGCTGAAGCAGCAACAGCCCGCAGGCTGTGGATGATTGGGCATTGAGAGAAGAGAGAGTATTTCTTCCTGGAGAAACAGTTCATTTTTAAATAAAGTGCTTAAATTGATTAAAAAAAAAAAATCTTCGGGCTTTATAATAAAGCCAAAAATTTTCAGCACTACTAAAAAAAGGATCCACACGATGCTTGCTTACTCGCGATCTGTGTTCAATCTCAGCCGTTGGTCAAGTTGACTTTTGACTTCTTCCATTGACTAGGTATGTTTCCTTCTTTTTTTTTTGTTGTTTTTTCAATTAATATACTTGTTTACCTATTTATTGTGAGATATTATAATTAGTTTTTTTGTAGACATGATATGAAATTCAGATTTAATAATAATGATAATTAAAGTTTTTGTTTAAAAAAAAAAATTAAACATTGGAATAAACGAAAATTCAATTGCAAGTGTGCACATTCAAGAGATTCTTAAGTGAATATATATATAAATATTTAAATCCAATTAGAGTGTTGAGGGATGTGGAAAAATTAATTTTCAATATAGTAGAATTTTTGTTTATTTCTAAAATTTGTTAATATTAAATATAAAATAAAAGTTAGATAAATAATAATAATAATAATAATAAATGAATTAAATTTCTTGTAATTAAAACCAGTGTATAGAGATGTGCTATAAAGAATAAAAATATATAGAAAATCGGTGAAAATAAATAATACAAACGTTAATAATTTTGGGATAATCGAAATTTGACCAATGATAGAATTGTTGGACTTTTGAGAGTGAAATTTTCATGAGAATCTCATATAAGATATAATTTTCTTGTATCCAATCAGAGTGTTGTTGAACGATTTGAGAAATTAATTTCAATATTAAAGGATTTTTCATTTTATTCCAACACACCTTAACAATAATAATAATAATAATAACAATAATAATAAAGATTTAATTAAGGAATGAATGATACTTCTAGATGTTTTAGAAAAACCCATCAAATTACCATGATTGTTCCCAACTATATTACTGTCAAACCAAAAGTTACAATGAAATATAGCTGGTAATATATTTGATCAAACTGCAGATTTTATTTCAGTGTATGACATCAAGTAATCCTATTCCAACCAAGTTCCAGTTGCCTTTAGTTATTATATGTTAGTTTCAAGAGAAAGCAAGGAATCACAGTGAAATAGAGCAAAGAACATGCACATTTAGACCAGTTTGGAAAGAATGAAATCTAACCAAGAGTCCAACTCAAAACGCAATCAACATGGGTGGCATTTTCTCATAAAGATGAGGGTATATTTTTCTTTTCCATCATCATCATCACCACGACGACGACTTATACAGAGTTCATGGTTTATGAGTGAACATTAAAATGCAAGCAATTCACTCTTCCGCTCCTGAATTTTCCAGTAAAAACAAGAGTTGCAAATATAGAAATATAAATAAATAATCTTAAGAGCCACATTTCCTTTGGATTTAGAAGCTATCTTAATTTTGCAACAAGCATATACCTACAGATATTGCTCCAAATGCTATACAACATGCTTTTTTGGAGAACAAACAAAAACTGGGCCTCAATTCTTTCCAGCAGTTTAGGAAAGACTTATTTGGATCACAAATAATGTTAAATTGAAGGAAATTTCATGAAAAACAGTTACCAGAGTTTCTACTCGAAAACAAGGGAACTTTCCTTCCATCACCTGCGATGAGGTAAAATAGGAGAGCATTGCACCACTTCTTACTTGGCTGTTCTCGAGTGCTTGATTAGCCAATCAATAACAACATCTATATTTATGGAATCTTTGCATGAAATCATGTAGCAACACACCTCTCTATCACTGATTGATTCTAGACCTCTATGAAAAAAATATAAACAAGATAATAAGACACTTTTAGATTCTCAATAAGAGTAGAGAAATGAGTTGTCCAGATAAATCATCAAAGAAGACAAATTATAACTTGTAGCAAAGCTTCTAAAACTTACATCTGATCCACCAAAGCTTGCTTTGAAAGAGCTTCTGACTTATCAATTTTGTTGCCAAGAACAAGCAAAGGAATTCCATTCAAGGAAGGTTTTGTCAAGAGGTCATGTAACTCACTTCGGGATACTGGAACACTGTCTCTATCGGCAACATCAACAACATATCTGCCATTATATGTATATATGTATTTATATATTAAATGGGACATTAAATACATCAAAAAGGTTGCCAATAGTACAAGATGACACAACACTTACTAATGCTTATTCTGATTCCAAAAATTTTAAAATTTATTTACAGTACACTGATAAAGATCTGATTCTATGTTATTTCTTATGTTCTTGGTCACATGAAAGGACATAAAGATTTCAGTCTACAATTTTATTGCATTCAGCAATAGATAAGTGTTGACCAGCATGAAAAAGTGCATTATGTGAATGTCTACAATGTTATTGCATTCAGCAATAGGTAAGTGTTGACCAGCATGAAAAAGTGCATCATGTGAAACTTAACGTACTTTATTGACTCTAAATATTACCAGGAGGGTTGGGAGTTCGCCACCCAAATAAAGAATTTGATAGAACTTTTCAATTTAGCTATCATGCTATCACCAATCAAAATAGATCGTATCAAGAGTAGGTTCAAAAAGTTGTCAACAGATATAGATCCTAGTTATAGGATAAAAGAAACCTTCAACAAAAATTTACATGGTAAACATGAATCCATCAAATTTACTGCCACAAAGATCAGGATTATGCTGAAACAACTATTAGACTGCATTTTATGCCTGTACTCATTCCCAAACGTGTAAAGTTTCAGTAGCACACGCTCTAACAGGATTTTGAATCTCACCAGAACCAGATCATCTACAGCAGTAATAAAGACAAACAAAGTTACCTGATATTGTTAGTATATGCCCTAGAGCCAATTGAATGGGTCAATGATATACTGTTATTAATGCATAATTGTCACTCATTCTTAAGTGATAAAAAGTTTTGCTTCATCATTAGTATAAAGAGTTTATTGTTTTCTATTCATATTTAATGTTTTCACTGCGCATAAATTCTGTTTGAACATAAACCAAAACCAACAAATATATCATAATATAACAGATTAAGATAATAGAAGAGTTACACAATAGCAGAGACACCGCGGCAATAACGTTCCCACATGGTACGAAACCTCCGTTGCCCTCCCAGGTCCCATAGTTTTATTGTCACATTTCCCTTTGTGACTTTTCGCATATTAAATCCAACCTGAATTCCATATTTGAAGATTTTCTTTTAAGATATTCTCAAGGAAAATCATAATATCAGATCTGTCCAAAGAAAAGATACCTACGGTAGGAATCATGTCTTCACTATAGCCCCCTGTCTGGTAAACATAACAAAGTAAAATTCAGGTAAAACCACAAAGAATACTAATTATATCATCAGGAAGAAAAAAAAAAAGAAGAAGAAGAAAACAAACTCAGCATTACTCACAGCAATGGCATTAACAAGAGATGTTTTTCCTGCATTCTGAAGACCAACGAGAGATAATTCCATTTCTTGCTTAAAGAATAAGCTGCGATGTAGATACTCAGTGAGAAGCACAAAAGTGCTTAAAAATACATTTTCACACTAACCATTACCTTAAAACAAGCTATACACTTAAACTTGGTGGTCTACAATGATTTTACAAATTCACTAACTGGATGGAGAAGGAGCCAGATGGTTTGGTCTATTTAGTCATACTGATTAGTGGATGATAAAAATTAGAACATATGAGAGCTAAAGATATCAAAAATTGAAAGCAACAAAGAAAACACTAAAGTATTATGTATTTGTTACAATTTCCATTAGCATTACTACTAGATAATTCCAAAGCGCCACTTCAAAAACATCAAATCATGCAATGTCCTGGTAACAAATGTATGTTGTACAGTCGTACCAAAATTCCACAATATTAGTGGATCAACTATTATTTCTTTTCGTAGACTTAAATATTAGTAAAAAGTTACTAATGCAAAGCCAAAATATTTGATGCAAAACCCTTATAAGCTAATTGAAGGATTAGCCTAAGATTTTATTTTTATTTTTTTACTCGTTTTTATGGAGCTAATTGTAGTATTTTATAGATAATTTGGTATTCCATTTATATTAGGGTTTAGTATCTTAGTCAGGTTCTTTACATATTAGCTTTTGTTTTTCTTTTGGCCACTGTTTTTTAATTCAAGTTTATTAAGCGTTTAAGGATTCCATTTAAAGTCCTACTTACCGGAGAAGTTGTGGTTCTTTTAGGATTGGGTTTGGTAGTAGGCTAGTAGCCTAAATAAATATTAATTTAGTCTTTCTTTCAAAACACAGATTATAATTATGACTTCTTCTTTTTTTTTCCGCATTATTGCTATTGAGCTTGTATGATGCAATCATCCTAAGGTGTGACTCTAAGAAACCCTAAGTTTGATGCTTAGGTTTTCTTTTTTCACAGTTGTGTGATGCAATCAAGGAACCCTAGGTGTGACATGGCGCTTAGGTTTTCTTTTTCTTTTCTATTATCCTTTTCTTTATTCAAATTTTCCAAATTTCTTAAGAACTTAAAATTATTGCTATCATAACACTAGCCCCTAAGTTATCTTACATCAGTTGGTATCAAAGCTTAAGATCAAAAAGTTGTTGCTCTAATTCTGGTTAAAAAATGGAGTGATGAAGATGGAATCGATTTTTTTTCTTTTTTTCTTTTTAACCAAGAAACCAATCCTCATGAATCTTTTTGACCAAGAATCAAACATATCATGTAATTAAACAATAATGATTCATAATAAGGTGTTTCTTAGATATTGTAATCCAATGACTCCTTTTTAATAAAGCTTGATCTCCTCCAAGATTCACAAACCACCTCAAGTGAGATTATCTCTAATAGTGATACAAAACGGATTTACCAAAACCTTCACAAAAGTTAAGGGAAATTGTGCTTAGCAAATCTTTCTTCTCAAAGCAATTACTAAGGCAGCTTACCCATAAAAAGGAAGAAATCAAGGATGCCACTGTAAAACCAAGCGTTGAGGAGAAGGTGCAAAAAAACCACATACTTGAAGAGCTTAAACAACCAGGTTTTGAAATTGAAGAGCTTCAATAGATAAGTCGACTTAAATTTTGGAAACTAAGTCTGTGATGGTCCAAAGAATCAATTAATTAAGGAGTGGCCTAGTGGAAATGCCGTTGATTTTATATTTCCATATCTGAAATTTAAGTTTGTGGCTATTTTTGAAAAGTTTCCCATTTACTTCATTACTTTGTGTCTTCAAGATAGAGATACAAGAAACTTTGTTGAAGATGTTTGTGCTACAAGAGAAATTCATTGTTTACAGTACCGTTCATGGATCTCACAGAAGATTTCTTTTATCACAAAACTTCACATTCGAACTTGAGTTTTCTCAAACAAGGGGAAATGATGTAGAACCCTAATAAGCCAATTGAGGGATTGGCTTACTTAAGATTTTATTTTGTTACTCTAGTTGTATTTAGGGTTGGAGAGAAAGGATAGAGAGATAGCATCTTGGCAGTATAAGCTTTGGTACACAGGGAAAGATAGAAACCGTAATGGTGCAAGTATCATCATAGATAGTAAGTATATCATGAAGATGTTGTACAAGTTAGGAGATTTGGTTAAGTTAGTTCTAGGATGAGAGGTTTTGAATGTTATTAGCGCGTATGCATCACAGATAGAACTTGATAAGGCTAGTAAATAACAATTTTGGGAGGATTTAGATAAGGTACTAGACAAAGTGCTTGTAGGAGAAAATCTTTTTTTGGTGGTGACCTTATGAGGTTGTTTGGTGCTTCACCATGAAAGTGTTCTAACGTAACATGATATGATTTCTAGGAAAATAATTGCTGGGATTTAAATTCCTAGTAAGATAACATTGCAGTGTGGCAAAATACTATTTAAAATGTAAGGAAAGTAACATTACAGTGTTTGATAACTAACACTTCACTAGGACCATAATATCAATTCACCGAAATGCCTTTAGATATGACAAAAAATTTTGATACATTATTATATAAAAATGTTAATAATGTAATTATTAAAATCTTGCTCTTCTATTTTTTTTTTTTTAACTTAAATTCTTTAATTGTCATAAGATAATATTTAGTTTAAAAAATAATTGCTGTTTTCACATCTTACTCTTAATTAGTTTTTTAATTAACAATAATTTAAATAAAAAAAGACTTAACTTAAAATATTTAAAATTTTATGTAAAATTCAACTTAAGAAATGGTTGGATCAAACTTTGTTTTTGTCTTATTAATTCGATTCTTTAATTAATTATATATTTTTTTCATATATTTCTCATTAATATATTTATTATAATATTCATAATATTTTTCATATACATTACATTTTCACAATTTCCATATTCGCATGTCAAATGTAATTATATAATCAACAATTTAACATCTACGAAAATAAAATCATAATATTTATAAACTTAATTAAAATTATATTTATATAAAGAATGTTGACACTAACATATATATTACATTTAAAAAATATGTTATTGGTACATTAAATAAAAGTATTTCTAAAATAAAATTTTATTTAAATTGAAAAAACATAATCATAAACTATGTTGGGAAGAAACTGGGAAGAAAATAGGTTGTGCTAAGCTCTTAGTCAATAGGGTATTTTGGGAAGAAAAAATTGTTTTACTCTGCATAGTCATTGCTAAGTTGTTTTGAATGGGGGGGCAAGGGTGTATTCACATTGCAGCCTTCAATGGTATTTTTATTAAAGCTATAAAGTAGCATTACAGCCAAAAAGCCTAACCAAACAGTGCAATCACTTTACAGTTAATTAAAATGCCTGCACTGTGCTCAACATTACCAATACCAAACACCCCCTAAAGGTCATGTAGGTGTTAGTAGAGTAGATTTTGAAAGCATATGTGGGGGTTTTAGTTAAGGTGTAAGAAACGAGAGTAGGGATGCTATTATAAATTTTGCTTTATTTTACGATCTAATCCTAGAGAACACATTGCTTAGGAAGAGAAAATCTCACCTTATAACCTTTAAAAATGGATCGAGCTCAAGTTAGATTTCCTTTTGACAAGGAGGGATAAACCCAAATGTCTTGAATGAAAGGTTGTCTCAGGTACAAGTGTTAACACGCAACATAACTTCTAGTCCTAAACATGCCGATTCATAGACAACATTGAAGGATCCAACAAAAAGAAATTATAAGGATTCGATGGTGGAAGCTAAAAGAAGATTGTCATACAATATGTATAGATAGTTGGATCCAAAAAGAGGAATGGACAATAGAGGAGAATTCAAATGTACTGCTGAATAAGATGGAAAAATGCACTTGAGAGATGGACAAGGAGTTACTAGGAACATTAAATGGAATAGTACAGGAAGGATACAACATGTTGGATTGCATCAGTTAAGAAAGCTATAAATGCTAAGCAAGATTTTTACAAGACTTTGAAAAGGAACAACAACGAAAAGAGCGTTACAAAATATATGTTAGCTAAGAAGGAGGTAGGAAGGTGGAAGCAGAAGCTAAAGTGAAGGTTGTGAAAGAGAATTATGACAAATTTGAAACAAAGGATGAAAAGAAAAAGATGTACAAATTGGTGTGGGCAAGGGATAAGAGGAGTCACGACATTAGAGTCATGAAATGAATCAAGAATGAATACCAAAGAACTCCTGTTAAGGACAATGACGTTAAAGAAAGATGCACAGAATCAAGATAAAAGTAAAGGAGGCACTAAAGAGAATGAAGACCGAGAAAGTTGTTAGGCCCGATGACATTGCAATTGAATTTTGAAAATGTCATGGAGTTAGGTGGTTGACAAATCTTTTTAATGAGATCTGGCACACCAACAAGATTCCTAAAGAATAGAGAAGAGTCTTGATATCTCTTTGTAAAAACAAGAGAGATATTCAACGTTGTTTCAACTATCGGGGTATAAAAATTGATGAGTCATATGAAACTATAAGAGAAAGTGATAGAACGGAGATTAAGGAAGACTATAGAGATATCAAAGAATCATTTTAGTTTGTGCATGGCCAATCAACTATGACGGTAGCACTCTTGCTTTGATAACTTGTGGAGCATTCTCGAATAATGGGTAAAGATCTTCATCCGGTTTTATTTAACTTGGAGAAAACATATGATAACGTGTCTAAGAAGGTGCTATGGTGGTCTTAATGAAGATAAGATTTCTTGTGAAATATATATAGACATGCAAAGACACATATGAGGACATGTGAAGGGCAAACAACCAAATTTCCAATCATAATACAACTATAGCAAGGGTCACCACTAAGTCCATTCTTGTTCGCTGCAGTAATATATAGATTGACAAAATCTATCTAGGATAAGGTGCTTTGATGTATGATATTTACAGCTGATATTATCATGTGTGCTGAAGGCTAGAGCGTAGGTTAACGCAAAGTTGAAACTGTGGGGACAAACAAGAATAAAGAGGGTTCAGACTAAGCAGAGTGAAAACTAAATACATAAAATGTAAATTCAATTCAAACAAAGAGAAAAAATCAAAACATAGTGACGTTAGATGGGGTGACAATACCTAAGCGGGGATCAATTCCGATATCTAGATCCACCATACAGATGGTTGAAGAGATTTATGATGATTTGACCCATAGGATCCAAGCTAGATGAAGCAAGTGGAGCAGCGCTATAGGTGTGTTGTGCAATAAAAGAATTCATATATAATTGAAAAGCAAGTTTTATAGAACAATTGTTAGACCACTATTTATATATGACAGTAAATGTTGGGCGACAAATAGATTGCACACATAGAAAATGAGCGTGGATGTTATGGTGGGTATGTAGATACACGATAAAGGATATAATATGAAATGAAGAAATCTATAAGAAGGTTATAATAGTACCTATTGATGACAAGACCAGTAAAAGTCATTTGCGTTGGTTTGGATACTTATAACATAAACCTGTGGATGCTTCAGTTAGGAGATTAGAGGTTATAAATTATGAAAAAGGGGTCAATGGTAGAGGAAGAATGAAAAAACTTGGAAGGAAGTCATTTGAAAAGCTACGGCTGCACTAGAATTGGAATAACACATTACTTTGGATAGGAATGAGTGGAGGGAGAGAATTCATGGTGACACTTAATTTGGGTTCATATTAAGTTCATGTAGCTTATCTTAATCTATTGGGATAAAGGCTTTGATAATGATGACTCTAGCTGTATTTAAGGGGCTAATTGTAATATTTTATAGATCTAGAGTTATATTTGGTATTTTACATTTATATTAGGGTTTTGTATTTTAGTGTGGCTTCTTTGTTAGGTTTTGTTTTTAAGTCAAGTTTAGTAGTCTTCCATTAAGAGTTTAACTTAGCATAGGAGTTCTAGTTCTTTTAGCATTAGGGTTGGTAGTTTGCAAGTGGATTATATAAATTTAAATGCATTCTTTCTTTTAAAAGACAAATTATAAAAATGTGAATTTTTAGCATTAATGCTATTGAGATTGTATGATTCAATCATCTTTAAGTGAGAGTTGGCGTGATGCAGAGTTTTTCTTTCTTGCTTGTGTGATGCAATCAAGGAATCTAAATTGTCTTTTATTTTCAGTCATCCTTTTCTTTATTCAACTTTTCCAATTTTCTTAAGAATTCAGATTATTGTTCTTATAAACCCTAGCTCCCTCAGATGTCCTGCATCAACATGAGAAAAGAATTGAACACTATAACTATGTTCACTAAGAAGTCTACCACCCTGACTCTCTTCAACTAAAAAGTGTAGTACGCCTCTACAACAATGAAACCCACTGAATAAAAAACAAATGAATTGAACACAGAATCTCAGAGAAGATATGAGCTCAATCCAATAATACCTTCTATGGTAATAGAAAAGAAACGTCAAGATTGACTAATTGTTCCACTATCAGAACAGTTTTTGTGATTATTGCAGCTTGACATCATGACAAACAAAGGATATATTATATGAACATTGAATATTTTGCAGCAGTTTGAAGATTAAGCTAGTCACAACCATTGGTGTATTTAGAATTTGGTAACAATATATATAGTTTTGGGTGGTCAATGAGTTCAAATCATAGAAAAGAGAATGAAGATTGGCAACAGAGGAAGAGCGTTGAGAGGGAGTCTCGTGATATTTTTTGGTTTGTGAATATAACATCTAATTTTGAGTCCAAAATAACAAACATTAAGTTCCTCCCCAATCTATAATAATTTCCCAGAAGCAAAGCAGACCAAAAAAACAACAATAAGAGATGTAAAGTTATTTTAAATTCCATGATTTCCCAGAAGCCAAGCATTTGGAAAACGGAATAATAAAACCTTACATATAATTTGAAATTTCTCCTGGTTTTCCCAGTGATATTATCAAGTATAAATTGAACCATATAACTCATACATGGTACATACTAAATTAAATTACAGGTTTATATATATTTAAAGCATTAATTTTTCATTACGATAATGGTTTTTAGAATGCAAAAATTCCTCATTATTTATCATTACTTGTCAGGATGGAACCTATTGTACTTGAATTCCTTGGGAAACACTGTTATCAATAACTGAATTGAAGCGAAAAGGAACAACTAAACCACAAGTTTTTTCTATTTTGAAGGGAAGAAATTAACAAATATTAATATCATATGAGAGAATTAACTAACATTTTCTAAGAAACCAAATAAAGGGCAGCAACAAAATAAAGAGCGAAAGAAGAGGAATTACCTGCGGAGCCAATTAAGAAGTGAATCCCACAAACCCATCGGAGAGAATTGGAGTCGTTGTCCTTTGAAACTTTGCAGCGGGGGAGGAAGAGAGAAAAAGAGAAGGAGAAGCAAACGAGAATGGAAAGAAGCAAGGTAGCCAAGGAAACTTCGTCGCTGCTTTTTATTTATGTTCTGTCGGATTTCTCTTGTTTGTGTCTATGTAATGGAGGCTTCCGCGGTTAGCTCGGGTAGAGATGTGCTGTCTTGAACTGTCTTATCCAATCCTCCCTTGGCACCTGCGCTATCACGCGAAGTAGCCAACTTTTAGAGGAGTATTGTTGTATTAGCCGGTACAGTTTTTAAATATTACTTTTTTTTTTTTTTTTTGAAAAAAAGGTCGCATTCTTTCTTTCTTTTTAATTAATGTCACATATTATATTTAATTAATTAATATGATATACTTTTTAATATGCTTTAAAGTTATGTATCACTCTTAATTTTGTTTATTTACAGAATTAATAAAAATTTCTCTATTTGTATATGAGATAATGATTCACCTTTATATTAGACTTCTAATAATAAAATAGTTATCTATCACAAAATTCAAATAAAAATTTGTTAATGATCTTAAAATATTCATTGTCCAAATTAGATTATAAATAATACTTTTTAATATTATATATTTTCTTATAAATTATTTATTATTAATCTAATACTTAACAAACTAATTTATTAAGTATTCTAAATATGATTTTTAAATTTAATTTATTTTTATAAGTTAATTTTAATTTATTAACTTAACTTTTCTTGATAATTTGCATTAAAATAAATTTTAAAATCCAAATTTTGACTAAGTAAACAAGTATTTAATGCATTTGAATAGTTAATAGATATTTCTTATATTATATGAGTAGGATTCAAATAATAAAAATAAAAACATTCAAACAGTTAATCAAATTCAAATATGGATTCATGTATAAGTACTTGTTATTTGATCGTGAATAGTATAAATAAAGAGAGAGACACCATGATTTACGTGGTTCGACAATGTGTTTATGTCCATGGGGTAGTTATGGGTTTACCATTAAGTATTTGGTATGAATCAGACTGTTTACTGAGTACAACGCCCTTGACAAGACTAGTCAGATGTCTAGACGCGATTAAGGTACAAGTAAGTAAGAAAGCAATAAGACATGAAGTAAATATGACAAAACTTAGGTAGGAAATGAGAGCTAAAAGGTCCATTCACCTAAAAAATGAGGACCATTTATAGGCAAAGGTAGGGTGCATTAGATCGTGCCATGTGTCACCATCTAGTAGAGTTTGGATGTCTCAGTAAAACCAATTTATCTTCAAGCCGTGAGATTGGAGAGGCCAAGAATTGAGCAGGATTTGGGCTGAGCCCATTAGACCATCCTAGGCGTGCAGTCTTTGGGCTGAGTCCACTATAATACTATGTCCCCCTCAGACCAGAATTGAGCATCACTTGTGGTTTTGTCTTATTGAAATGGCTTGAGAAGAACTTTGTTGTGTTGCCATGGTCATCTCGTCTTTGGCGTAAGCCTTGTGAAGAAGGCTTTATGTTATTTTGTTTGCTAAGTTAACTTCTCCATCTTTGAGGTTGTCTTGCCATGGAGCAAGCTATGATGTCACTTTTAGTGTGACAGCCTATACTATATTATTTTTTATTGTCCATACTTCATTGTAGGTTTTGGCTTTCTTTGTTGTAAGTTATAATGTAGCTATCTTTTGATTTAACTTTACAACTGTGGCAGTTCGCATTCTTGTAGGTTTAGAACCTTAACTCAACAGCTTCCATTTTGTGAATACTTGGTGTTTCATGCGCACCTCAAGCCCTAACTTAATAGTTTTCGCTTTTTTGAGGACTTAGCTTCTAGAAATGCCTCGAGCCTTAGCTGGATAGCTTCCGCTCTCTTTGAGGACTTAGCTTTTATTGATGCCTCGAGCTTTAGCATAACTGTCTTTGCTCTTAAGAGGACTTAACTTAATTCTCATGCATTAAGCTCTAGCATAATCACTTTTGCTCCTTGAAGACTTTGATAGATTCTTAGTGCCTCGAGCTCTAATAGCTTCTGTTCCATGAGGACTTAGATAGATTTTTGGTGCCTCGAGCTCAAGCTTGAGGACTTTGATAAATTGTTGGTTATGGGAATTTTACCACATCGCCTTTCTTTACACTCGAGCTCCTTTATGTTGAACTTGATATGTTCTAGATTGGCTAAGGGGATGTCACGCCCTCGCCTTGCATGGACTAGCACTTAGCATGCTTTGAAGACTGGTCGAGGAAATTCGATGATTTATTACTTATTGTGCCTTAAAGATTGATTGAGGGAATGTTACTTTTTTTCCTTTAATAGACTAACACTTAGCATGCTTTAAAGATTGGCCGAGAGAATGTTGCCTCCTTACCATCCATGGACCAACATTTAATGTGTTGTGAGATTGGCTAAGGGAATTTTATATCATTGCCTTTCGCAAACTTGTATCAAACATGTAAAAGAAATTTGTCAAGGGAATGTTACATCCTTATCTCCTGCGAACTTAAATTAAACAAGCAGAAGAAATCGTATAAGGAATGTCACATCCTTGCCTCTCACCAATTTGCATCAAACATGAAGAAGAAATTGGCTAAGGGAATGTTACATCATTACTTCCAAGAACTTGAGCACATCACGCTCACTCATAGCTAAAGGAATACTTCATCATTGCTTTGCATGATTTAAGCTTTTTACGCTTGTTCATCATTTACTTAATGCTTGCTTGTTATGCTTCAAGCTTGAATTATGGTTAAGGGAATATCTCTTCCTTGCTTTCTATAGCCTTGAGCTTTGTCAGCTCACTCATGTCTTCCTTTGTTTGAATAAGTTTTCTTGTACGAGTTGTGTTGCGCATTAGGTGTTTCACACTTAGTTCCTTTTTAAGTCTTGATAGAGCTACTATTAATTTTGTCCTAACAAACCCTTTTGTTATGACAATTCCTTCACATTTAGCCATTTTTCAGAGCTTGGATGATGAACTCTTCATTTTTGTCCTAACAAACCCTCTTGTTAAGGAAATCTTCCATACTTAGTCATTTTTTGGATTCGAATGGTGGACATCCCATTTTGCCCTAACAAAGCCTCTTATTAGGGCAACCTCCAATAGTTAGTCATTTTTTCAAGCTCGAATGATGAATGCTCCATGTTGCCTTAACAAAGCCTTTTATTAGGGCGATATTCCATATTTAACCATTTTTTAAAGTTCAAATGATGAATGTTCCATGTTGTCCTAACAAAATTGTCCTAACAGAGTCTCTTGTTAGAGTGATCTTCCATACTTAGCCATTTCTCATGCTCAAATGATGAATGTTCCATGTTGCTCTAACAAAGCCTCTTATTTGGGCGATCTTTCATATTTAGCCATTTTTCAAGCTCAAATGATGAATGTTCCACATTGCTCTAACAAAGCCTTTCATTAGGGTGATCTTTCATACTTAGCCATTTTTCCAAGCTTGAACGATGAATGCTCCATGTTACCCTAATAAAGCCTCTTATTAGGGCGTTCTTCTATATTTAGTCATTTTTTCAAACTCGGACGATTTACACTATTTTTTTCAAACAAATCCTATTGTTTGGATGATGCTTCACACTTAACAATGCTTCATACTTGGCAATTTTTTAGCTTTAGAGACACGTGCCTTTTGTGTTTTAACAAATCTTCTTATTAGGGTTGCTTAACCAAACTTACTTATTTCTATAAGGTTGAAAGGTGCGTACCCTTTTTCGAACAAAGTTTTTGTTTGGGTAATGTTCACGCACTTAGCCAAATAAGAAACTTCTTTGGTCGAATTATGTCTTCATGACCAAGTTATGCTAAAACACTTAGTCGTTTTATAAACTTAAGGGTTTTACATTTTTCAAGCTTGATTGATAGACGACCTTTTTGTCTTAACAAAGATGCTTGTTCATGTGATGATTCCATACTTAGTTATTTTTTCAAGTTTAATATGGTACATGTCTTTCTTTATTCGAACAAGTCTTCTTGTTTGAGTTGTGTTCCACACTCAGTGTTCCACACATTCATTTTTTTTAAGTCTTGATAGAGCCAAGCTTCTTTTTACCTTAACAAACCCTTTTGTTAGGGCAATTTCTCCATATTTAGCTGTTTTTTAGAGCTTGAATGATAGACACTTCATTTTGCTTAATAAACCCTCTTGTTAAGGCAATCTTCCATAGTCATTTTTGAGATTTGAATGGTGGACATCTTGTTTTGCCTTAACAAAGCCTTTTGTTAGGGCTATTTCTAACACTAGTCATTTTTTCAAGCTCAAATCATAAATGCTTCATGTTGCCTTAAAGAAGCACTTTGTTGTATCTAACAGAGATGTTTTGTTACAAAAGGATTTTCTCATAGCCGAATTATTCGAGGTGGATTTAGAGTCTTCTCCTAACCCTGCTTCTTCTGCATAGAAATGAGTAGTTATCAATGAATACCCGCTTCCATGAAGTTTTGGTTCTCTTCTAAAGGACGAGTCATAGCAAAAAGGATAAGAGAAAAAAAGTTAATGGTAGTTTGGTTCTCTCTTTACTAGGTAATTTGTTTGCCTCCTTATGTTTTATGCGATACTTTCTTTTCGAGTTTTTATTTGGTTTTTGTTTTGTTGTCAAACTCATATGGCAAGCCAACCAAATTTGGCCAATATAAAGAGCACATTGGTTTGCTTAAATAGGGCATTGTCACTCTAGAGTTGACTTTACCATTTAGCGTAGAGGATAGTGAATTAGAAGAAGGTTAGATTGCCTACACTTTGAATAAGGTGATGATCTTGACTGCGAATCGAGATAGATATCAAACTCTTCAAGGCAATGTATCCATCGCTGGTCATGCCTTAGTGCATGAACAATATCAAGTAATGATAATCTCCTTCTCTTTTTTAGTCGTTTGTCTCTTTCTGTACCTTAGTGATGTTTCTAACTTTTGTTTCATGCTTCTTCTAGAGACCATGATGACAAGTTTGGCAGTGACCGAGAGGTGTGACTATCTTAACTTCGAAAACTCTCGCCTTTCTGCAGGCCATCATAAGATGACATCCTAGGTAGAGATTTTCAAGAATGAGCTCGGTAATTCTTTGACCACTTGTTCTCGCCTCAAGAAGAGTCTCATCGTGGCCAAGAAAAGGAGTCAGATGGCATCATGAAGGGGTTGAAGAGGAGAGTTAGCCACTTAGAATCTATCATGAAGAATGTTCAGCATGCAGCTATTACAGAGTATAAGGCTTCTAAGGCATTTATTTCAGATGTCTAGGTAGCTAGTCTTAGAGATATGAAGGTTAGGTTTAACTATCTTTTCGATCAAATGCACCGAGAATACCCTAATATAAACTTCCCTAACTACACCTTGCTACAAGTGGCCCACGATGTCGTTGGCCATCCTGACACACCATTCGCCTCTGGACCCACGGAGCCTTACACTGAGTCATTTGATCTATTTGAAGATGGCGAACTCAATGACATGGTGGGGGACTTATAATGAATACTGTCAGAAGATGGAGGTGATCCTTACGCTCTAAGCTTTGATGATGTTGTTGACCCTTTACTTTGCTTGTTTTACTTTTTTTTTTTAATTGCAAGCTGTGTTCTTAAGGCCTTTTTAAACAATGTTGGTTGATGTCCATTAGTCCAAAGCATTTTGACACTTTGGCATGTTTTACTTTCTTTTCTTTTAAACGACTTGATCATGCAAAGGTTTCACTTAGTTACTTTATTTGCTACAATTTTGCAAACTTTGCTAATAAAAAGTGTCAAATTTTCTTTTCACATCCTTGTCACTATTACATCATTTGTTATTGCATTGTTATCGCATCTCATCTTTTCATACTTGGTTGATATTGCATGTGCTTCATTTATTCGACTAAAGTATCTCATCACATTGAATTACTCATCATAAAGAATATCTTCTCTTCACTCCCCCTTTTTGGCTAAATACATGAAGCTTTTTATAGGAGCATACTTAAACATGTTGTATGCTGAATATCTTGTGGCAACTTTCCTTGCCATACAACTTCATTGCAGAGGCAATCTCTTTGAAATGAGCATTGCCCTTGTTTTCACAGCAAAAACTTCTATTTCATAACACATGGTGACTCTTATCAAAATTTTCACATATAAGTGTGGCCTTAACTTATTGTTTGCCATGAGACACTTTCAATTACCTAGCAAGTTTTCGCATCATTCTTGAGTCATTGCCTTCAAGAAGCCAAGGAATAATTTCTAAGCTTTTTACACTTCCATGCTATCTTCATTCTCACACCATAATCTTTGGATAGAATATTTGGCACGGCTAGCATTTTTTTTTGTACACTTTCACAACATTACTTAGTTTTATGATTTTTTTTGTCAACTTTTAGTGTGTTCACAATCTAAGCTTGAGATTCTATGGTTTTGTAGCTTTCTTGAGTTGAATTAGGGAGAATTCTTAAACTTTCTTTATAGATTTATGGGCATGTGACATGCTCCCTTTTCCACCATTTTCTAGGAAATGAATTGTCATTGCCTTATGCTACTTAGATGGTAGCTTTCAAACTTAGAAAAATTTTCAAGAATACTTTTTATCTCGTCCAAGGGACGACATCCATACTTAGGAAGTGTTAAGAAAGAATTTTCTCTTGTCTAAGGGATGCCATTTACATTTATAATGCGTAGGAATGAGTTTTCTCTCATCCAATGGAAGACATCCACACTTAATATGTATGGGAATAGCTTTCTCATGTCCAATGGACAACTTCCATACTTAGAATGTATGGGAATAGCTTTCTCACATCTAAAGGGTGACTTCCATACTTAGAATGTATGAAAATAGTTTTAAACTCGAGTTTCAATATACTTATTTTGTGATTTCCTCATATTTAAGGATCATTTTGTCGTTGAAAGATAACTAATGTTGTGAAAGATAATAGTTTTATCACGTCAAATAAACGACATCCAACATGTTAAGCTTGGATCGGGGTTCTTAAAAAAAAGTCAATTTTCACGTTGACCCCAAGTTGCACAAGTGCATTATGTAAGAGATTTGTCAAAGAAGTTATAGTGCACAAGAACATGTGTGAGAATGTGTGGAAAGGAAACAAGGAATTCTCTATCACAATAAGGCTACATCAAGGGTCAATGTTAATTCCATTCATGTTCACTACAGTAATGGACAAGCTGACAAAATTCATCCAAGATAATGTAACTTGGTGTATGATGTTTGCAAATAATATTATCTTATGTGCTGAGACTAGAGCAGAGGTTAAGACGAAGTTAGAACTGTGGAGACAGATGCTAGAGTTAAGAGAATTCAGACTAAGTAGAGAGAATACTAAATACATGAATGTAAATTTAATTTAAAAAAAGAGGAAAATAGAAACATAGTGATGCTAGATGGGGTGGTGATACCTAAACATGATCATTTTAGATATTTGGGATCAATCGTACAGATGGATGAAAAGATTGATGTTGATATGACACATGGCATATAAGTTGTTTAGAGCAAGTGGAAAAATGCTACAAGAGTGTTGTGTCACAAAGGAATTCATATAGGGTTAAAAGACAAGTTTACATGATACCTGTTAGACCAACATTACTCTATGTCAGTGAATATTAGGTGACTAAAATATTGCATACATAGCAGATGAGTGCAGTAAAAATACGAAAGTTGCGATGGATGTATAATATTCGAGAAAAAATAGAATGAGAAATGGAGACATTTGCAAAAAAGGTTCAAGTGACACCTATTGAAGACAAGATGAGTGAAAGTCATTCACATTGATTTGGACACATACGACTAGAGCTGGAAAAAGTTGGTCCGAGTCCGAAAACCCGTCCGAGCTCGCCCGAGACCGAACCCGAGATCGGACCGAATTGACCAAAAAGTCAAAGGCCCGAGCTTGAGAAAAGCCCGACCAGAAAAAGCCCGAACCCGATAAAGCCTGAACCCGAAAAAGCCCGAGCCCGAAAAAATTCGAACCCGAAAAAGCCTGAACCCGAAAAAACTCGAGCCCGATACGACCCGAACCCGAAATCGGCCTGATCCGAAACCCGAGAAAGCCCGAATTTATAACCCGAGAAAGCCCGAATTATAATTATATAATTATTATATTAAAAAATAATTAATTAAATAAATAATAATACACTTTTTCTAATTAAAATTTATAAAATTTTAAAACAATCATTATTTATTTATTACATAATTATATCAATAATTTATTATCAACAAATTAAATATTAAATATTTACATTCAATTATTAAATAAAATTATTTTAAAACACAATATAATATTCAATATCAAATAATTTTCAATATATGCTTATTGTATTTGTAATAATAAATAATAAATATATTATTAAATATAACATTTGATTTTATTATAAAAACAATTATTATACTATTTTATTATATTTATTTCATATTAAAATTTTAATTTTAATACAATAATAAATCAAATATATATATATATATATAAATTATTATATAATTGTAACATTTATTTAAATTTGATATTTCATATAAAATATTGAATACATTATTAACAAAATTAGAATTTAAATTCTGACTCCTATAACTCGTAAATAGAAAAATATTAATTTATTTTTTAAATGGTGATTATACTAAAAATAAAAATTGAAAATTAAAAAGGGGATCATACCCTTTTAAAGGTTGTAATAACTTTTTCACTGCAAAAAAAAGATTCAGACTTAACTATGACATGCTTGCATCCAAATTCTCATGCCATTAATAAGTCAACGATTGTTATGTTCTAAATTAGTCCAATATAGTAAAAAAACAAACAAGCAAAGAAAATATCAAACACTTAAAGTTATGACATGTAACATTACAAGAACAACAAAATAGAAAACATACAATCATTCTCATACACAGCCACCTAGTAATGGAGAAACCAATCCCTAGTCATACATTGCATGATGAACAAAACAGGAAAATACGATCATTTCATTCAACGCTAGCGGCTTGATGAATAACATACTCGAAAAGATTGTAAATGCAGGAAGCAACTAAACTCTCCAAGAGCGACATTGTCTTCAAATAAGATTAATGAGACAATGATTAATCATAATTACTCTTAATAAAAAAATTTAATTTTTTAACAATATAAATAATAAGAAATAAAATATCAATATACGTTACAATTAGAACTGTTCATCCTCCTCCATAAACCAACTAGTTCAATTTAATCCAATTTTCCTTCCAAATCTCATTGTTTCATCTTCTTCATCTAATAAAATATATAAAAATAATCATATAAGAATTTAAATAATAAAAAATTAATAAAATAATAATGACACTAAAATCTTACCATCTTGATCTATATCATATCCATACAGCCAATTACGAGTGGTAATCAAAATTTTTGCATTATATGTTATGAGACAATTTCTCCATTTGTTGATAACTCTACCACCCATACTAAATGCTGATTCAAATGCAACTGTGGTAATTGAAATATTCAATATATCATTAGCCATAAGTGAAAGTACAAGGTATCGAAATTAATTTTTCTTCCAATAATCAAAAACATTAATTTGAATCTCATAATCTTTCTCTTAGTTCATTCAAATATACATTTAACTCTGATCTATATAAAAGAGATCCAGAATTGAAGTTTCTAAATCCCTACAATAACAAAATAAGTTCATATATGAAATTATAATAACAAATGTAAATTAAAACTAAAAAAAGAATTACTTAATATAAAAAATAATAATTTAATAAGTTACTAAAGCAATTTATATTAAACTTTTGAACAAAAATTTTATATAAATATGTTATCAAATTAACAATAAATATTTATATGTTTCAAATTTTATTTCTAGCTAGGAAATTTAAGTTTTTGCCATATCTTGTCTTTTGTATAAATTTTATTACTAAATTATATAATTTTTTCCTCTTTAATTCATATTTCATCCTTTTAATTATATTTTGTCTTATAATCATTATGATTAAATTATATCAGCTTTTTGGTTTACCTATTTTATTTAAACTTCTATATTATATTTAATAATTTTTCAAACTTAAACTAATTGCATCTATCAATTGAGAATTTAGCTACAATTATATAACTTTAATTAGGTATAATTTAAACGAATTGATAACAATTAATTAGGTATAATTTTGTTAAGCATATATGATTATTTATTTATTTGCCTACTTTATCGGTTCATATCTATACCAGTCCACGAAAATAATATCAATAGATATTTTTTCTTGTGCATTATGCAACGTGACGATCAAGACAAACATGCATCATTACTTGATTATGCAAAAATGATTATTTTAAGTTAACTTTTTTATTTAAATTATGTAACTAATTTATTAAAAATTAATAATTTGTTATACTTATATATGATAACTAATTAGTAAATATTTATTTTAATAATTATTTTGATAATAAATAATTAATTTTTTAACCATGTTATTATATAATATGATAATTCTGTTTGAAAATTATTAAATTAATTATATATATATATATACATTAAAGTGCAATATTTATTTTATTCCATTTTATACAATAATTTAATAATTTATCATGAAATCATATCCTTTCTTTTATTATTCTTTGAAAGCCTATCTGTCATGCCCCGCTTTCGGGAACCCTTCTATCCATACATTCTCTACTACGGTTGGGCTGTGAGAAGATGCAATTACTAAAAATTTATTCATTTACAGCGGAATATTTAAAACTTTAATTCACACTCCCAGGTGTGTGTGTAAATACACAAAATTAATTGTATAAATACCATGTGCTTACATATCATCCCCATAATACTGTTTACAATTCCAAGATATAACTGTGCGATACAATATATTAGATACAAAATACTCGTGTATACAAATCTTATACCTTTGCAGATTGTGGAAGCTGTTTAGCACAAAAGATCTAGAGATCACCGCTCTCTTACTTCTCAGTACCTGGAGGGGGAAAATAGTGGGATGAGCAAACCACGGCTCAGTAAGGAAATGTATGCTAGCAGGTAGATATCGTACTACCTACATAGCCCATGCATGCATAAACCAAAACCATGTTTTTCGTTATAAATGGAAATATCATACGAACAATGCATTTAAACATATATTTCTCAATAGCATTTTCGTGTAAATCAAATGTCAAACTTCCATTTAAAACATGCTCATAAATAGTGCCCTCATGGCACAAATGTAAAATCAGAGATTTATTAAAACACGAAATCTCTTTCACTTCTCAAATCATTCTTTCTCGCAAATCTCTTTCTTTTCTGAGATTGTCTCTGTTTCTCGATTCTCTGAGACAGGCATGGAATTTTAGGCAATCAAATATCCAAGACTTATGGCCACAGTCAGTGATCCCAGGCCTCACTGATCGGGTGTGCACAGGGTATCACTTCGCCTGAAGGGGGATGGGTCAGTCCTACCCTCCGGCTCATTTCAATCCACCTCATCTCCTCGTATACTCACGGTGAAGATACGTCGTGTGTCATCTACGCGATACTCGTACTCACGTGCACCCAGTACGGTACATAGTATACCAACGGGTGACTACACTATTCTACGTACAACCGTGGACCCAAGTCCATACTCCAACTCCGATGGACTTTTTATCCTTAAACCATGTCTCATATACCAGGCGAGCAAGCAGCGTGACACACAGTTAACGCAAAGCTCCAGCGCGGTATGATCTATCGTTAAGGCCCAGCCCGTTCAATTGGCCGTCGGCTGGTATCTCCTTGGGTCCCAGACCCCCAGGTTTACCTTAACTCAACAAAACAGGTGCGAGCAAAGTTCCCGCACTTTCTCAAAACCCTCGTGCGAGTTAAAACTCCCGCACGGTACATCAAGGCCTTAGAACGGGTGTGAGCTAACGCTTCAACACCAAATCTCATCTCAAAACTGATAGATGGCTATTTTCTCTTTTTTTAAATCTCAAAACACGTTTATTCATACAGCATGCCTCTTCATGCTAAAACATGTAAAATTAGCCAACCTATCATCAACATTTCTCAATCATAATTAACAATGTAAAATTGAGAAAATCATTGAAAACATGCATATCATGCTATTTCCTTACCCTATCCCATTTCTCAATACATATATACGTCATAGTACTTTGCATACTTCCATATCATTCCATAGAATTATCATATCGTACTAGTCTAGCAATATATCTACGAAATTGCTGTAATTACGTACGAACATCTCTATAGCTAACACACAGTCCCTTACCTCGTTTTACTTGTGTGCAACTATCCGCCTTTATGCTTCTCGCGTTCTCATCTCGATTGCTCCGACGTATCATCCGAAACTGAAATTCATCCATCAACATTTGAGTTAATGTTTCTAACTCTTATTCAACTAAGCATCTATCAAATGCCTTAATTACACATTTTTACCCTTTGTGGTAAATCTCACAATTTTATCCCAATATCAACATGTCCAAATCATTTCCACAACATACTCATCCACTCAAGATATCTCATTCATCATAAACACTCCCACACTCCACTTTCTCACACTTGCCATTTCTAAGTTATATTCATTCCATACCATTTTAGGTAGTTCTATCCACAACATGCACACCCAAATATCTTTATAATCATTAACTAAACCAATGTACTTGGATTTGTGCATTAGAACTTACCTCATTGGATTTTCCTCTTGCTCCAAATAGGATTGTCCTTTATTTCTTCAATCCATCAAATGGGAAAATGCCTCTAGACTATGTTGTTCTTCTCTTTGATGTGAACAACTTTGTCTCTAATAGCCTTTCCTCAAATCTTACTGAAAATGACTGGATTTAGGAGTGAGAAACTAGATTTCTTTGAGTTGAAGTGAAAAGGAAATGTTTGTCCCGAAATTCTGATGATCCAACTGCTCCCATTTATAGTTTTGACTTGATGAGATCGATCTTCCTTGGGTGGAGATCGATCTGTTCCTCAAAAATCTCTCTTTTCTAAGACGTTTTAAAGGTAGGAGATCGATCTGTCGAGACTGGAGATCGATCTGATGTCAAACAGAAGCTTAAGGAGATCGATCTGGTCTTAGGGGAGATCGATCTGCTGCCAAACAGAAGCTTAAGGAGATCGATCTGGTCTTATGGGAGATCGATCTGCTTCCAACCCGAGAGTTAAGGAGATCGATCTGCTTCATTTGGAGATCGATCTGTTCCCTTCCATTTCTCACATAAGGGCATTCTGGCTCTCCCATATCGATCTCTCATCCTATGAGATCGATCTGGCCTTCACAAATTCCAGATTTTCCTGCAGTTTTTCTGCAATAACCCTTACCAAACACCCTTAATTTGCTACCATGATCATTTCCTCATTCATTCATCTTTGAGACTTGAAAATGGGATTCATCCTCACTACATACACATTAAAACTTGTGTAGAATCTTTGTATGACCACACATATATACGATATTACTCGAATGGAAATATACACTTATGTAAATCTTTCCTTCCATTTTACTACACTACTCATATTCCATTTCGATCACATTCTTCTCGTATTCAAGTTCATTTCTTCCTACTCATTCGTAATGCAACTTGTACGTATAATCACAATTCTTACTACAAGTGCGTACATAATCTTATGAACTTACATTGCATACACTTCACATTACAATACATCATCTTACTTATGATTTTATTTACATTCCCATGTTCCTATATACATAGCTATACATATACAGGGTCTCACATTCTCCCCCACTTAGAGAATTTGGTCCTCCAAACTAGAACCAATTCAATCTGTGAATAACTCGGGATACTTTTCCCGCATCAAACTTTTCAGTTCCCATGTGGCCTCTTCCACAGTGTGATGTTGCCACAAAACCTTAACCAATGAAATCGTCTTGTTCCGCAACGCCTTCTCTTTCCTGTCCAACACCCTGATCGGTCTCTCGACATACGACATATCTTTCTTGAGCTCCAACGGCTCATAACTAATTACATGTGTCGGATCCGGGTAGTACTTCCAAAGCATAAAAACGTGAAAGACATTGTGGACTTCTGCTAGCTCAGGTGGTAAGGCTAGCCTATATGCTCCTTCTCCCACTCTATCCAAAATCTCGAAGGGACCAATGTAACGAGGACTTAATTTTCCTTTCTTCTCAAACCTCATTATTCCCTTAGAAGGAGATACTTTCAAAAATACGGACTCGCCAACATCAAACTCAAGTGGTCTCCGTCTCCTGTCAGCGTAGCTCTTTTTTCGACTTTGAGCTGTTCGCAACCTCTCGCATATTATCTGAACATCCTTTGTGAGATCTGAGAATTTCAGACATACTTAATGATGTAATAATAAATTGAAGTGTAATTTATTGAGCTAAATGAATTGTGGGAATTATAATTGGAGATTTATGTGTTAAGTGTGTAAAATAAGCTTGATCCATGAGGACAGATCGATCTGGGAGAAGGAGAGATCGATCTGGTGAATTAAAAATGACGAGGAAGGGGAAATTTGAGGAGCAGATCGATCTCCAATGGAAGAGATCGATCTCCTTATGAATCTGTTTGAGAAGGGATCGATCTCATGAGGAAGAGATCGATCTCCAAATGAATCTGTTTGAGAGAAGATCGATCTCATGAGGAGGAGATCGATCTCCAAATGCTTCTGTTTGGGAGATGATCGATCTCCTCAAGGCACAGATCGATCTCATAAAGCCATAAAGAGATCGATCTCACCCCTCGACAGATCGATCTCCTAGGCATAAAATTGCCCAGATCGTCCCCAAAATTCAAACGCAGATCGATCTCCCCAGGAGACAGATCGATCTCCTACCTCCAGTCTATATAAGGGACCCGTGTTTTCTCCTGAAATCTTACTTTCTCTCTCTTCCAAACCTCTATTTTTCCGAAAACCTAGTTTCTCACTCCTCCAAATCCCCCATTTCCGGCCGAATCAGCTATTGTGGTAAGAAGAAAAGTTGTTCCTCATCAAAGGGAGAACAACATACTTGAAAATCGAAGGACGAATCGGATCGAGGCGTGAGTTGTGCGTCTCACAAGCTTTGGGTAATTTCTAAACCTCGATCTTGATATTTGAGTTGATTTTGATGTTATTGGTGGTTGAATTTATGTTGAAATGGCTGAAAGATGACTAGGGATTGATTAAATTTCAATGTGGTAGGAGTGATGTGCATATTGAGAATTTTGGTGAATTTAGGAAATTGTGAGCTATAAATGGAAAATTGGACAATGTGGAGAATTAGCGTAGATAATTGGTATTAGAGATATTGAACATTGGGATATTGTGAATAGAGTTGTAGTTTAGGGTTGAGTTACGAGAAATCAAGAGAATTGAGGTGTTATGAGCAATTATGCTCGATTTTAAGAATTGAGGCTTATGTAATGTGGAATATTGATGTTTTAACATCGTTTGGACAGCTCGGGAGTTCCAGAGTGGAATGCGAGACTAGTCCGTGATACGGGGGAAACGATTGCACTATACGAGGTGCAAAGAGGTAAGGGAAATCTAAACCATTTGTGTATGTGAATTGCAAACTGTTTTAGCATGATTTACGATTTATAAACAAGCATGTTGAGTGTTTTGTGTGGAGATTAAACTGCACACGATTTTATAGCCGGTTGGAGCCCAATGTTTTATGAGTTTATAACTGGGCTCTACGTTAAGGCAATATTGTGATTTGAGAAATGTGTGCGTGTGCTTTGCCGGTTGGAACTCGGTTTTACTACGTTTTGTGTTGAGTACAAAACGATTTCAAATGAGTTTTATGAGAGAAAACCATTACGAGTTCTACGTGAAGGCAAACCTGTCTTATGTGATAAGACTTGGGTGTGTAGTTGTGAGTACACACCGGGCATTGCTCTGGTAGCATGTAAGCCCGAATTCTTCTCCGTTCTGGTAACGTTGAGAAACCCATTGGTGGCTGTGCCACGTATACCCCATTGGTGGCTGTGCCACGTTGAGAAACCCATTGGTGGCTGTGCCACGTATACCCAATCGGTGGCTGTGCCACGTATACCCCATTGGTGGCTGTGCCACGTTGAGAAACCCATTGGTGGCTGTGCCACGTATACCCCATTGGTGGCTGTGCCACGTTGAGAAACCCATTGGTGGCTGTGCCACGTATACCCCATTGGTGGCTGTGCCACGTTGAGAAACCCATTGGTGGCTGTGCCACGTATACCCCATTGGTGGCTGTGCCACGTATACCCAATCGGTGGCTGTGCCACGTATACCCCATTGGTGGCTGTGCCACGTTAAGAAACCCCATTGGTGGCAGTGCCACGTTGAGAAACCCTATTCAGTGGCTATGCCACGCGAGAAAATAATTCAGTGGCTTTGCCACGTGTGATTTGTGGCTATGCCACGTGAGAAAATAATTCAGTGGCTTTGCCACGTGTGTATTGTGGCTATGCCACGTGTGATTTTAAATCAGTGGCTATGCCACGTTATTTGAGAAAGCGTTTAACGCGTATTTTCACATGTTTTGTTAATGCTCTAGAGTGAGCCTTTTTACCTCATGTTTTCACATGACCTGACACATGAGAGTGTCGTTTTGAGTATTTTCATGCTATGGTTTTCAAATGAGTTTCACATACAAATAAATGCTTTGTGATGTGCATTTTGGTTTATGAAATGAGTCCCCTACCCCCCTTACTGAGCGATTTAGAAGCTCACCCTGTTTTTCTTTCCCCCCAGAGTTCTTCAAGTGAATAAGGACATCCCTGCGACGTACGGAGTAGTGGCTAGTGGAGGATCCGAGCTCCAGGCTATATATTTTTGTACTTTGAGGTATATTTACCTTTTCATGTACCTAGACTATTATTGTAATTACAGACACTTGATGTATGACATTATATGGGATGTATTAGGATTAATCAACTTGGAATTGAGTATTTGTATACGGTACAATATACATTATATGATGTTGAGATCCTGAGGCATGATAATTATGATGATGTATGACACTGCACAGGAATGCACTCTTAATTGTGAATTAATGAGTAAAAAGTTTTAAATTTGCCCTATTTTCCGCATATTCGGGGCTTGACAGAGTTTTCTTGGTATCAGAGCTTAGGGTGTCTAGTACTGTCAGTGTCGATTAAGTGAAATAGAATACATCCCAAGTGTCTGTAATAGTCTGGTCATGAAATGAAATTGAGGATTGAGATTTCAATCGATTGTGATATGTACGCGCAGGAGACGAGTTGAGATTGAGAATGAGTAAACGACGAGGTCGTTCGAGGAGGCAGGCAGAGTCCCCTCCGCCACCTGTCCCACAACCAGAGAGTCCTAACTCTCGATTTAATCGGATTGAGACCGATGTGAGGCAAGGTTTTGAGCAGATGGCAGCGTTATTCGCGCAACACTTTGGAGTTAATGCCTCGGATACTACCCCTACACCACCACCAGGACCTCCCATACCCCCAGTGCCTCCCGTCACTCAGCCTGGGGACAGAAGTAAGGTCCGACTAAAGGAATTTCTGAAGATGAATCCACCCGCATTTAAGGGAAAGAAGGATCCTACAGAGGCTGAGGAGTGGTTGACGGAGTTGAGAGTTATATTTGATTTACTGGGGTGCACCGATGCTGAGAGAGTCAGTATAAGTGCCTATATGCTGAAGGGGAGAGCTCGAGATTGGTGGAGTACTACCGAGGGTATCTTAATGTCCCACCAGGATGTGATTGGTTGGGAAGAGTTCCAGACAGCTTTTAGAACCCAATATGTACCACGAGCCGCCCAGAGAAGGAAACAGGCCGAGTTTTTGAGTTTGGTACAGGGTGACATGTCGGTGGATGACTATGAGAGCCAGTTCACCGCACTACTGAGATATGACCCAGAGACCTTCAAGAGTGAAGAGCTCCGCACAGAGAAATTTGTGTATGGGTTGAAGCCCGTTATTAGAGATAGACTGATGGGGCTATGTATTACCGAGTTTGGAAATGCTCTGAGACGAGCACAAGAGGTTGAAAGAGGGATTGAGATGGTACAATCCCAGAATGAGCTCAGAGCGGTGAATAGAGATAAGGGCAAGAGGCCAGCACTTTTCCAGTCAGAGGCTCGGAGAGGTTCCTTCAGAAGAGGAAGGATTGAGGTGCAGAAGGACAGATTGGAGAGACCCAGAGCCTATCCTATTATCAAGGAGGCCCCTCGATATGTCAGGCCGGAGATGAGGATTTGTAGAGATTGTGGCCGATCGCATGAGGGAAGTTGTACTGGGTCGATCCATGGATGTTTCAGATGTGGTGACATGGGTCACAGAGTGAAAGACTGTCCCCAACCTCAGATACCACATGCTCCGGAGCCCGCTAGACAACAGCCTCAGAGAGTGGATCCCCGGAGACGGGCCACTGCGGCAGAGAAAGGGAAGAAACCTGTGGCACAGGGACGAGTGTTTGCCCTGGATAAGGAGACCGCAGACGCTTCGGCAGAAACTATAAGATGTACACTCTCTGTCTGTAATTATGAGGCTCATGTGTTGATTGATTCAGGATCCACGCATTCGTTTATTTCTGAGCATTTTGCATGTAGATTAAACTTGAAGTTTGAACCTCTAGAATATATACTACATGTAAATACCCCTATGCGTGAATCCCAGAGAACTGAGTTAATCTGTAGAGGGTGTGAAATTAAGGTGGGAGATAGAGTGATGTTAGCAGATCTAATCATGTTGAGTATACATGGGTTTGATGTAATTCTGGGAATGGATTGGTTGGCGACCAATCGAGTGAGTTTAGACTGCTACACTAAGATTGTAACTTTCTCCCTACCTGAGCCTTACAGTGTACAATTGAGATATTGAGGAAATGATTATGTGGATTTCTAGTGAGTAATTTGAGAATCTTAACATTATTTTGGAGATTATTAAATATGATTATTCATGTGAAGGTTATGAGACACTCATCTCAGATGATGAGCGGGAACACCCGAGGATTGAAGATATACCTGTGGTTTGTGAATTTCTGGATGTTTTCCCAGATGAATTGCCAGGTTTACCACCAGAGAGAGAGCTGGAGTTTACCATTAATTTGGTACCAGATACTCAGCCGATCTCTAAACCTCCCTACAGAATGGCATTAGTGGAACTTGAGGAATTGAAGAAACAACTACAGGAGTTATTGGATCAAGGGTTTATTAGACCCAGTGTTTCGCCGTGGGGAGCGCCAGTATTGTTTGTTAAGAAGAAGGATGGTAGTCTCAGATTATGTGTGGACTACCGGCTATTGAATAAAGCCACGGTGAAGAATAAATACCCACTGCCCAGGATTGACGATCTACTTGATCAGCTAAGAGGGGCATCAGTCTTTTCTAAGATTGATTTGAGATCGGGCTATCACCAATTGAGGATCAAGGAGGAAGATATTCCAAAGACGGCCTTCAGGACAAGGTATGGCCATTACGAATTCCTGGTGATGTCCTTTGGATTGACGAACGCCCCTGCAGCATTTATGAGATTGATGAACGAGGTGTTCAGAGACTATCTGGATAAGTTTGTGATAGTCTTTATCGATGATATCCTAGTGTATTCTCGGTCGTATGAGGAGCATGCACAGCATTTGTGGTTAGTACTTCAGATACTCCGAGATAAGCAATTATACGAAAAGCTTAGTAAGTGTGAATTTTGGCTGAACCGGATAGCTTTCCTTGGGCATGTAGTCTCAGAGGAAGGAGTATCAGTAGATCCGAGTAAAATAGCAGCTGTGCTTAATTGGGAAAGATCGAGGACAGTAACTGAGATACGAAGCTTTCTTGGTTTGGCAGGGTATTACAGGAGATTTGTGGAAGGATTCTCGAGGATTGCCGCTCCTTTGACTAAGCTCACGCGTAAGGAGACTCCGTTCATATGGACTGATCAATGTGAGCTCAGTTTTCAAGAGTTAAAGAGGAGATTGACAGCGGCACCTGTGTTAACTATTCCCGAGGGATCAGGAGGATTCTCGGTGTATAGTGATGCATCTCACCAAGGATTGGGGTGTGTGCTTATGCAGCACGGAAGAGTGGTCGCATATGGATCGCGACAACTGAAAGACCATGAGCGGAATTACCCCACGCATGATTTGGAGTTAGCCGCTGTGGTATTTGCTTTGAAGATCTGGCGACACTACTTATATGGGGAAAGATTCCAGATCTTCACTGATCACAAGAGTTTGAGATATCTCTTTGATCAGAAAGAGTTAAACATGAGACAAAGGAGATGGATGGAACTCCTTAAGGATTATGACTGCGAGATTCTATATCATCCGGGTAAGGCGAATGTGGTAGCTGATACCCTGAGCAGGAAGAGTATGATATCTGCTATGATGATCAGGGAATGGGATTTGTTAGAGCAGTTCGCCGAACTTCGGATCAGAGTTAAAGAGGTAGAGACTGGATTTTTGGCTAGCCTGCGGATAGAGCCCAGGATCATGGATCAGATTAGAACTGGGCAGCGCAGTGATCAGAGATTGATAGACATGGTTAGCCAAGCTGAGCAGAGTTCGCAGTCGGATCTCACCATCAGTGAGGATGGATTATTGAGGTTCAGAGGACGGATTTGTGTACCGGACGATGATACCCTGAAGAGACAGATACTGAGAGAATCTCATTGCTCGCGTTACACCATGCACCCAGGGAGTACTAAGATGTACCGAGACTTGAGAAAGGTGTATTGGTGGAGTGGTATGAAGCGAGATGTGGCTGAGTATGTGGCCAGGTGTTTAGTATGCCAGCAAGTGAAAGCTGAGCATTGGAAGCCCGGAGGACTACTACAGCCCTTACCTGTACCTACATGGAAATGGGAGCATGTCACTATGGACTTCATTATGGGCTTACCGAGGACCCGGAGAGGTCGTGACGCGATATGGGTCATTGTGGATAGATTGACCAAGAGTGCCCACTTCCTTGCCATCAAGAGCACAGATACTGTGGATGCCTTAGCTGAGCTATATGTCAGCGAGATAGCTAGATTACATGGGGCTCCAGTGAGTATTACTTCTGATAGAGATTCCCGATTTACTTCCAGATTCTGGACCCAATTTCAGGAGTCCATGGGATCTCGATTGAGTTTTAGTACCGCCTATCATCCTCAGACAGATGGTCAGTCAGAGAGGACTATTCAGACCCTGGAGGATATGTTGAGGGCGTGTACGATGGATTTTAAGGGATCATGGGATGATCACCTGCCCCTAGCAGAGTTTGCGTACAATAACAGCTATCATGCGAGCATTGGAATGGCACCTTTTGAGGCTCTATATGGTAGGAGGTGTAGATCCCCTGTAGCTTGGGAAGAAGTCGGTGACAGAAAGATAAATGCTCCCGAGCTTGTTGAGTAAGCCGTACAGAGTGTGAAACTCATATGTGAGAGGTTACGGGCTGCACAGAGTAGACAGAAAAGCTACGCGGATGTGCGTAGACGGCCACTCGAGTTTGATGTTGGTGATGCAGTATTTCTGAGAGTATCACCGAGTAAGAGTATCATGCGATTTGGAAAGAAAGGGAAATTAAGTCCTCGATACATAGGACCATTTGAGATTCTTGAGAGAGTGGGAGAGGTAGCCTACAGATTGGCATTACCCCCACAGATGTCCGGAATACACAATGTTTTTCATGTGTCTATGTTGAGGAAGTACCACCCGGACCCTTCTCATGTTATAGAGTATGATGAGATGGACATACAGGAGGACATGAGCTATACTGAGGAACCCGTCCGGATTCTCGATAGAAAGGAGAAGGTACTGAGAACCAAGAGCATCCCATTAGTGAAAGTTTTGTGGAAGCATCACTCAAGGGAAGAGGCAACGTGGGAACTAGAGAGTCTCATGAAGGAGAAATACCCCCATCTATTTTGATTAGTTGAGTTGAATTTGGAGGACCAAATTCTTTTAAGGTGGGGAGGATGTGAGATCTGAGAATTTCAGACATACTTAATGATGTAATAATAAATTGAAGTGTAATTTATTGAGCTAAATCAATTGTGGGAATTATAATTGGAGATTTATGTGTTAAGTGTGTAAAATAAGCTTGATCCATGAGGACAGATCGATCTGGGAGAAGGAGAGATCGATCTGGTGAATTAAAAATAACGAGGAAGGGGAAATTTGAGGAGCAGATCGATCTCCAATGGAAGAGATCGATCTCCTTATGAATCTGTTTGAGAAGGGATCGATCTCATGAGGAAGAGATCGATCTCCAAATGAATCTGTTTGAGAGAAGATCGATCTCATGAGGAGGAGATCGATCTCCAAATGCTTCTGTTTGGGAGAAGATCGATCTCCTCAAGGCACAGATCGATCTCATAAAGCCATAAAGAGATCGATCTCACCCCTCGACAGATCGATCTCCTAGGCATAAAATTACCCAGATCGTCCCCAAAATTCAAACGCAGATCGATCTCCCCAGGAGACAGATCGATCTCCTACCTCCAGTCTATATAAGGGACCCGTGTTTTCTCCTGAAATCTTACTTTCTCTCTCTTCCAAACCTCCATTTTTCTGAAAACCTAGTTTCTCACTCCTCCAAATCCCCCATTTCCGGTCGAATCAGCTATTGTGGTAAGAAGGAAAGTTGTTCCTCATCAAAGGGAGAACAACATACTTGGAAATCGAAGGACGAATCGGATCGAGGCGTGAGTTGTGCGTCTCACAAGCTTTGGGTAATTTCTAAACCTCGATCTTGATATTTGAGTTGATTTTGATGTTATTGGTGGTTGAATTTGTGTTGAAATGGCTGAAAGATGACTAGGGATTGATTAAATTTCAATGTGGTAGGAGTGATGTGCATATTGAGAATTTTGGTAAATTTAGGAAATTGTGAGCTATAAATGGAAAATTGGACAATGTGGAGAATTAGCGTAGATAATTGGTATTAGAGATATCGAACATTGGGATATTGTGAATAGAGTTGTAGTTTAGGGTTGAGTTACGAGAAATCAAGAGAATTGAGGTGTTATGAGCAATTATGCTCGATTTTAAGAATTGAGGCTTATGTAATGTGGAGTATTGATGTTTTAACATCGTTTGGACAGCTCGGGAGTTCCAGAGTGGAATGCGAGACTAGTCCGTGATACGGGGGAAACGATTGCACTATACGAGGTGCAAAGAGGTAAGGGAAATCTAAACCATTTGTGTATGTGAATTGCAAACTGTTTTAGCATGATTTACGATTTATAAACAAGCATGTTGAGTGTTTTGTGTGGAGATTAAACTGCACATGATTTTATAGTCGGTTGGAGCCCAATGTTTTATGAGTTTATAACTGGGCTCTACGTTAAGGCAATATTGTGATTTGAGAAATGTGTGCGTGTGCTTTGCCGGTTGGAACTCGATTTTACTACGTTTTGTGTTGAGTACAAAACGATTTCAAATGAGTTTTATGAGAGAAAACCATTACGAGTTCTACGTGAAGGCAAACCTGTCTTATGTGATAAGACTTGGGTGTGTAGTTGTGAGTACACACCGGGCATTGCTCTGGTAGCATGTAAGCCCGAATTCTTCTCCGTTCTGGTAACGTTGAGAAACCCATTGGTGGCTGTGCCACGTATACCCCATTGGTGGCTGTGCCACGTTGAGAAACCCATTGGTGGCTGTGCCACGTATACCCAATCGGTGGCTGTGCCACGTATACCCCATTGGTGGTTGTGCCACGTTGAGAAACCCATTGGTGGCTGTGCCACGTATACCCCATTGGTGGCTGTGCCACGTTGAGAAACCCATTGGTGGCTGTGCCACGTATACCCCATTGGTGGCTGTGCCACGTATACCCAATCGGTGGCTGTGCCACGTATACCCCATTGGTGGCTGTGCCACCTTGAGAAACCCCATTGGTGGCAGTGCCACGTTGAGAAACCCTATTCAGTGGCTATGCCACGCGAGAAAATAATTCAGTGGCTTTGCCACGTGTGATTTGTGGCTATGCCACGTGAGAAAATAATTCAGTGGCTTTGCCACGTGTGTATTGTGGCTATGCCACGTGTGATTTTAAATCAGTGGCTATGCCACGTTATTTGAGAAAGCGTTTAACGCGTATTTTCACATGTTTTGTTAATGCTCTAGAGTGAGCCTTTTTACCTCATGTTTTCACATGACCTGACACATGAGAGTGTCGTTTTGAGTATTTTCATGCTATGGTTTTCAAATGAGTTTCACATACAAATAAATGCTTTGTGATGTGCATTTTGGTTTATGAAATGAGTCCCCTACCCCCCTTACTGAGCGATTTAGAAGCTCACCCTGTTTTTCTTTCCCCCCAGAGTTCTTCAAGTGAATAAGGACATCCCTGCGACGTACGGAGTAGTGGCTAGTGGAGGATCCGAGCTCCAGGCTATATATTTTTGTACTTTGAGGTATATTTACCTTTTCATGTACCTAGACTATTATTGTAATTACAGACACTTGATGTATGACATTATATGGGATGTATTAGGATTAATCAACTTGGAATTGAGTATTTGTATACGGTACAATATACGTTATATGATGTTGAGATCCTGAGGCATGATAATTATGATGATGTATGACACTGCACAGGAATGCACTCTTAATTGTGAATTAATGAGTAAAAAGTTTTAAATTTGCCCTATTTTCCGCATATTCGGGGCGTGACATCCTTGGAGGCTTGCTTAACCAAATCGGGAGCGAGCAACTATCTGTCACCAACTTCTTCCCAACCAATGGGCGATCGGCATCTACGACCGTATAGTGCCTCATAAGGGGCCATACCAATACTTGAGTGATGACTGTTATTGTAGGCGAACTCAATCAATGGCAAGTAATCGTCCCATGAGCCTCTAAAATCCAGCACACACGCTCTCAACATATCCTCCAGGGTCTGTATAGTCCTCTCCGACTGACTATCTGTCTGAGGATGAAAAGCGGTGCTAAAACTCAACTGGGTCCCCATCGCTTCCTGGAAATGTCTCCAAAAGTGGGAAGTGAAGCGGGCATCCCTATCAAAAACAACACTCACTGGGACTCCATGCAATCTCACTATTTCTCGCACATACAGGTTCGCCAGTGCACTCAATGTATCAGTAGATCTCATGGCTAAGAAATGTACCGATTTCGTTAACCGATCTACTATCACCCATATCGCATCATGGTTCTTAAAGGGTTCTCGGTAACCCCATCACAAAATCCATGGTGACATGCTCCCACTTCCATGTTGGTATCGATAGAGGTTGTAATAATCCTCCTGGTTTCTGATGTTCGACGTTTACTTGCTGACAAATGAGACATCTAGCGACATACTCAGTTATGTCTCTCTTCATTCCAGACCACCAATATGCTTTTCGAAGATTTTGATACATCTTACTACTCCCCGGGTGTATCGTGTATCTCGACGAGTGTGCCTCTGATAAGATCAGCTTTCTCAGCTCTAAATCCTTAGGAACACATATTCTATCTCTAAACCTTAGTATTCCATCTGGACTCAATATAAAATCAGCACCCTTCCCTTTCCGGATTTGGCTAATCATGACAATACACCATTGATCAATTTGCTGAGCTTGTCGGATTCTTTCAATCAACTCCGGTTCTAATATCAAGCTAGCAATAATCCCATAGCTGCCAATCTCAGGTAGGGTCATATCCAGACTAAGGTTTGTGAATTGTTCCAATAACTCGTGCTCTCTAACCATCATGTGAGACACCAACCCGAGACTCTTCCGACTCAATGCATCGGCAACCATATTTGCCTTCCCCGGGTGGTACAAGATCTCATAATCATAGTCCTTGAGGAGTTCCAACCACCTTCTCTGTCTCATGTTTAACTCCTTTTGTGAGAATAGATATTTCAGACTCTTATGATCCGTAAAGATCTGAAATCTCTCACCATACAAGTAGTGGCGCCATATCTTCAGCGCAAACACTACGGCCGCTAACTCCAAATCGTGAGTGGGGTAGTTCTTCTCGTGATCTTTCAACTGTCTAGATCCATAAGCTACTACCCTTCCATCTTGCATCAAAACACAGCCTAGTCCTTGATGCGAAGCATCAGTATACACCGAGTAATTCCCTGAACTGTTAGGGATGACAAGAACTGGTGCGGTGGTTAATCTGCGCTTAAGTTCCTGAAAACTCCTTTCACAAGCTTCATCCCATGAAAACTCCACACTCTTCCTCGTAAGACGTGTCAATGGAGTGACTAATCTAGAGAAACCTTCCACAAATCTCCTGTAGTAACCAGCCAAACCTAGAAAACTTCTGATCTCTGTGACTGTCCTAGGTTGTTCCCACTGAACAACTGCCTCAATCTTGGATGGATCTACTGACACCCCATCCTTCGATATAACATAGCCTAGAAAAGAAATTTGTTCTAGCCAAAAATCACATTTGTTAAGCTTGGCATATAACCTTTTCTCTCGGAGGGTTTGCAAAATAATCCTTAAGTGCTGCTCATGCTCTTCTCTGGACCTTGAATACACCAATATATCATCAATGAAGATAATTACGAATTGATCCAGGTATGGCTTGAATACTTCGTTCATTAGAGCCATAAAAGCTGCCGGCACATTGGTCAACCCAAAAGGCATCACTAAGAATTCGTAATGGCCATAGCGGGTACGAAATGCTGTCTTGGGCACATCCTCCTTCCGAATCTTCAATTGATGATACCCAGACCTCAGATCTATCTTGGAGAAGATCTGTGCTCCCCGAAGCTGATCCAATAAATTGTCAATGCGTGGCAAGGGGTACTTATTCTTGATTGTAGCCTTGTTCAACATCCGATAGTCGATGCACAACCTGAGGCTCCCATCTCTCTTCTTCACAAACAATACCGGGACTCCCCATGGTGAGACACTCGGTCTTATGAACCCCTTCTCTAACAACTCTTGCAGCTGTTTCCTTAATTCCTCTAACTCAACTGGAGCCATCCTATATGGTGACTTCGATATCGGTTCGGTTTCAGGCGTCAAGTCTATACCGAATTCTGTTTCTCTATCAGGTGGCAATCCTGGTAGATCGTCTGGAAAGACATCAGGGAATTCTCTGACCACTGAGATGTCCTCCATATCCGGATGTACTTTGTTCAAATCCACCACATAAGCAACAAAACCTTCAAAACAACACTCAAGCCATTTATACCAAAGTACTTTACTTAACACAAAATTTAAGATTTCATTTCTTCTCTTAAAATCTTACAACACATTCTTCAGGTAGGGAAAACTTAATGGTCTTAAACGACAGTCTATGACAGCATGATTGGCGGCTAACCAATCCATTCCCAAAATTACATCAATATCATACATATTCAACAAAATCAAGTTGGCTGTCATGCACTTATCTCCCACCCTCACTTTACAATTTTTATACACTTGTTCAACTAATTGGCTAACTCTCATTGGAGTACTTATTAGTAAGGTCCTACTCAAGTATGTGGGTTCTACAAAACCTTTTAATTTAGATGCACATGCAGGTGATATGAAGGAATGCGTAGCACCAGAATCAAACAAAGCAATAACCTTCAAATTGAAAATCAAGATTGTACCTTTTATCACTTCAGAAGAGGTATCAGCCGATGCCTGGTCTATCGCATACACCCTGCCTTGACCCACAACTTGTTTTCCTTTTTCTTCAGCCGAGGCTTTCTTTCTTGCAGGAGGTGCAACTATAAGAACCCTCTTTGGCTCTTTACCCCTCTGTGGAATTGCCTCAACTATCTCCGGGCACTCTCTGGCATAATGTCCAAATTTACCACATCTGAAATATCGGGTACCCTGAAGATGACATGGCCTACCACCATGGTATCGACCGCATAACCTACACTGATCTGTAGTCGATCGGGGTCCACCAATCACTATACCCCTGGCTGGTGTCTGAGTCGGAGGCATAAAAGGTCTAGCAACCTTTTTTTGGAACTCATCTACCTCTCTCTAACGCATCTCCCAGCTTCCTCGGACCCTTGTCCTTACCCCAACTAAACTCAGAAATCTACAAGTCATGATCTTGCTCACATAACTGGGCCCGTTGCACAGCCTATCTATATGTAGCGACATCAAATGGGGCCAACTTCGCTCGGATCGAAGGCCTCAATCCATCTACAAATCTACGGACTCTGATAGACTCACTCCTGATCGAGTCCGGATCATATCTACCCAGTGAAGTGAATCGTGACTCGTACTCATCAACTGTTCGATTCCCTTGAGTCAGATTCAGAAATTCCATCTGTAGTCTCCGTCGAGCAGTATCTGGGATGTATTGCTCTCTGAAAACGTCCAAGAACATATCCCAAGTGATAACCATTCCTTGAGCTCTTAACATCGGCCTGACGGACTTCCACCAGTGCTCTGCTTCGCCTCTCAATACAAAGGCCACAAATGCTACTCTCTCCGTAGCTGAACATCTACAGAAGTCGAATAACTTCTCCATTTGACTGATCCAGTCCTCAGCCACCGTCGGATCCTTTATCCCGCTAAACGAAGGAGGCTTAAAGTCCATAAAATGCCTCAATCTCTCCATATCGCAGTCATATCCATACCCCAAATCATCATCATGCTGATGTGGGGCTACCGGAGGAGGTACCGATCGAATATGAGGTTCCTGTGGCCTAGTCGGTTCAGCTTGCGCAGGTGCAACATTCTCAGGTTCAAGTGCAGCTGCTGGGGGATTCGGTGCAGCCTGTCCCGCTGTACCAGGTGTACCCTCAAACCTAGCCATGATCTGACCCATCATGGTCATCATCGTGCGCATGTCTTCCTCCAATCGAGTTATCCGAGGATCAGAAGCCTCTATTTGTTCCAGAGGCTCATGACTAGAGGATGATCTACTGTGCCTCTCAGTCCTGTCATTTTGCCCTCGAGCCCTCGAGCTCTCTCCCCTCTTGCGGTGTCTCTCAGGCATAACTCACTAGCCTGATAACTTTCCTGCGTTATAACAAACATTTAATTCACTACCAGCTCCGTATACACATTTGTATCTAAATATCGCACAGTAACTTGGGGATGTATGTTTTCTTAGTCCTAAGCATCAACTCACATCAGACCAACCATGCTCTGATACCAAGCCTGTCATGCCCCGCTTTCGGGAACCCTTCTATCCATACATTCTCTACTACGGTTGGGCTGTGAGAAGATGCAATTACTAAAAATTTATTCATTTACAGCGGAATATTTAAAACTTTAATTCACACTCCCAGGTGTGTGTGTAAATACACAAAATTAATTGTATAAATACCATGTGCTTACATATCATCCCCATAATACTGTTTACAATTCCAAGATATAACTGTGCGATACAATATATTAGATACAAAATACTCGTGTATACAAATCTTATACCTTTGCAGATTGTGGAAGCTGTTTAGCACAAAAGATCTAGAGATCACCGCTCTCTTACTTCTCAGTACCTGGAGGGGGAAAATAGTGGGATGAGCAAACCACGGCTCAGTAAGGAAATGTATGCTAGCAGGTAGATATCGTACTACCTACATAGCCCATGCATGCATAAACCAAAACCATGTTTTTCGTTATAAATGGAAATATCATACGAACAATGCATTTAAACATATATTTCTCAATAGCATTTTCGTGTAAATCAAATGTCAAACTTCCATTTAAAACATGCTCATAAATAGTGCCCTTATGGCACAAATGTAAAATCAGAGATTTATTAAAACACGAAATCTCTTTCACTTCTCAAATCATTCTTTCTCGCAAATCTCTTTCTTTTCTGAGATTGTCTCTGTTTCTCGATTCTCTGAGACAGGCATGGAATTTTAGGCAATCAAATATCCACGACTTATGGCCACAGTCAGTGATCCCAGGCCTCACTGATCGGGTGTGCACAGGGTATCACTTCGCCTGAAGGGGGATGGGTCAGTCCTACCCTCCGGCTCATTTCAATCCACCTCATCTCCTCGTATACTCACGGTGAAGATACGTCGTGTGTCATCTACGCGATACTCGTACTCACGTGCACCCAGCACGGTACATAGTATACCAACGGGTGACTACACTATTCTACGTACAACCGTGGACCCAAGTCCATACTCCAACTCCGATGGACTTTTTATCCTTAAACCATGTCTCATATACCAGGCGAGCAAGCAGCGTGACACACAGTCAACGCAAAGCTCCAGCGCGGTACGATCTATCGTTAAGGCCCAGCCCGTTCAATTGGCCGTCGGCTGGTATCCCCTTGGGTCCCAGACCCCCAGGTTTACCTTAACTCAACAAAACAGGTGCGAGCAAAGTTTTCGCACTTTCTCAAAACCCTCGTGCGAGTTAAAACTCCCGCACGGTACATCAAGGCCTTAAAACGGGTGTGAGCTAACGCTTCAACACCAAATCTCATCTCAAAACTGATAGATGGCTATTTTCTCTTTTTTTAAAACTCAAAACACGTTTATTCATATAGCATGCCTCTTCATGCTAAAACATGTAAAATTAGCTAACCTATCATCAACATTTCTCAATCATAATTAACAATGTAAAATTGAGAAAATCATTGAAAACATGCATATCATGCTATTTCCTTACCCTATCCCATTTCTCAATACATATATACGTCATAGTACTTTGCATACTTCCATATCATTCCATAGAATTATCATATCGTACTAGTCTAGCAATATATCTACGAAATTGCTGTAATTACGTACGAACATCTCTATAGCTAACACACAGTCCCTTACCTCGTTTTACTTGTGTGCAACTATCCGCCTTTATGCTTCTCGCGTTCTCATCTCGATTGCTCCGACGTATCATCCGAAACTGAAATTCATCCATCAACATTTGAGTTAATGTTTCTAACTCTTATTCAACTAAGCATCTATCAAATGCCTTAATTACACATTTTTACCCTTTGTGGTAAATCTCACAATTTTATCCCAATATCAACATGTCCAAATCATTTCCACAACATACTCATCCACTCAAGATATCTCATTCATCATAAACACTCCCACACTCCACTTTCTCACATTTGACCATTTCTAAGTTATATTCATTCCATACCATTTTAGGTAGTTCTATCCACAACATGCACACCCAAATATCTTTATAATCATTACCTAAACTAATGTACTTGGATTTGTGCATTAGAACTTACCTCATTGGATTTTCCTCTTGCTCCAATTAGGATTGTCTTTTATTTCTTCAATCCATCAAATGGGGAAATGCCTCTAGACTATGTTGTTCTTCTCTTTGATGTGAACAACTTTGTCTCTAATAGCCTTTCCTCAAATCTTACTGAAAATGGCTGGATTTAGGAGTGAGAAACTAGATTTCTTTGAGTTGAAGTGAAAAGGAAATGTTTGTCCCGAAATTCTGATGATCCAACTGCTCCCATTTATAGTTTTGAATTGATGAGATCGATCTTCCTTGGGTGGAGATCGATCTGTTCCTCAAAAATTTCTCTTTTCTAAGACGTTTTAAAGGTAGGAGATCGATCTGTCGAGACTGGAGATCGATCTGCTGTCAAACAGAAGCTTAAGGAGATCGATCTGGTCTTAGGGGAGATCGATCTGCTGCCAAACAGAAGCTTAAGGAGATCGATCTGGTCTTATGGGAGATCGATCTGCTTCCAACTCGAGAGTTAAGGAGATCGATCTGCTTCCTTTGGAAATCGATCTGTTCCCTTCCATTTCTCACATAAGGGCATTCTGGCTCTCCCAGATCGATCTCTCATCCTATGAGATCGATCTGGCCTTCACAAATTCCAGATTTTCCTGCAGTTTTTCTGCAATAACCCTTACCAAACACCCTTAATTTGCTACCATGATCATTTCCTCATTCATTCATCTTTGAGACTTGAAAATGGGATTCATCCTCACTACATACACATTAAAACTTGTGTAGAATCTTTGTATGACCACACATATATACGATATTACTCGAATGGAAATATACACTTATGTAAATCTTTCCTTCTATTTTACTATACTACTCATATTCCATTTCGATCACATTCTTCTCGTATTCAAGTTCATTTCTTCCTACTCATTCGTAATGCAACTTGTACGTATAATCACAATTCTTACTAGAAGTGCGTACATAATCTTATGAACTTACATTGCATACACTTCACATTACAATACATCACCTTACTTATGATTTTATTTACATTCCCATGTTCCTATATACATAGCTATACATATACGGGGTCTCACACTATCAACAATTTCAATTATTCTATAGATAGATTATATTTGTAGTCTAGTCAGATTTTTTATGCTCTTCAATTTTTCTTGGCTAAGGCCAAAGAAATAAGCAAAACATTTATTTAGAAAAGAAGTGAAGAAGATAACATCTAGAAGTTGAAGGAAATCTGTAAAACTAAAAACAAACTAACAGAGGAAATAAAAAAATATTATGAAACTTTTATTAATTTAATTTTAGTGACTTCTGTTTAAAAATTAAAAATTTATTATTTTAATCATAACTATCTACTTTAATTTCATAATTATTTATATTATGCTTTTTTTAAGCTCACAAAGTTTTTTTTGTATAAATATATATTTTTAGTGTATTATATCAACTACAAAATATCAATCATATGGTAGTGTATAATTGTATATGATATAATTATATCAAATATTAAAAATATATAATTTTTTTAATTTAATATTCTAAATTTTTAATGAGACATTTGATTAATTAATATAAACGATTATATTTAATGCAATAATATTAATTATGATTTATGTACAAATAAAAAACAAATTAGAAATAAAATAGAGCTAATTAATTGATCATTTATTCATATTAAGCATTTTTTTGGTAAATAATAATATTAATTGGTACTTTTCTTCCTATAATATCTATATGTAATATTTTCTTTTGCATTTAATAAATATAATTATATCTACTATTTTATAATAAATATTGTAAGAAATTAAAAAAGAGTAAATTATTTTTGTCAAATAATAAATATAAAAATATAAAAATTTGTTTTTATATAAATATTTATTAAAATATAAAATCATATAAAAATTAAATTAATTATCGCATTCAATTTTTTTAAAAATTATAACTAATAAAATTTCAAAATATTTCAAGCCGGCCTGCTAAACCCGCCCGACTAGAACCGGGACTGAACCTGAAAAAACCCAAACCTGAAAAAGTCCGAACCTGAAGAAGCTCGAAACCGAAAAAGCCCGAACCCGAAAAAATTCGAACCCGAAAAAATTCGAACCCGAAAATAATCGAACCCGAAAAAGCCCGAACCCGAAAAAATCCGAACCTGAAAAGAACATGAACCGAACCCGCCCGTTTGCCACCTCTATATACGACATAGACCTATGGATGGTCCAATTAGAAAAGTGGAGGCTATGACTGATGTAAAAAGAGTAAAGACTAAGGAAAGATAAAAAATGATTTGGAATGAAGTAATCCAGAAAGATATGATGGAACAAGAGTTGGAAGAACACATTGCTTTAGACAAGAATGATAGAGGAGGAGAATTCATGCTGGCGACTTAGCGTGAGATCATATATTGATTCATATAGTCTACCAAGTATTGAGATAAATGTTCTAATGATGATGATGATGATAATGCTGATGATGATATCCAATGGACCGTCGTTAATGTGCAAAACATAATGTACAAAACTCCATTAACAATTAATAAAATTATCTATAAGCAACATATGTTTAAATAATTGGTTTAATAGTCATCAACATTTTTTTTTAACTGTAAAAGTTAATAAACTTTTATTTTGCTCTAAATAAACCCACTACCTTTCAGAATAATGCAATTAAGTCTAAATATATTAAATGATAATAACTGTCATTTGAACATTTTATGTGGTAACTGATGTAAATAGTTTGGAATGCATGATATAAGTTGTTTAGTGCTTTACCAAGAGAGTGGTTGTAATGTAGTGTGATTGTTAGGAAAGTAATTGCTTGAAATTAAAATATTGAGAATATAACATTGCAATGTTTGATAAACTAGCCCTTTATTGAGAAGGTAATATTGATTTTTGAAAATGCTTGTAGATGTGAAAAAAAAATTGATACATTATTATTAAATTAAAATGTTAATAATGTAATTATTAAAGTTTTTGTTCTTCCATTTTTTATTTAAAATTTTTAATGCATAAAATAATGTATAGTTTGAAAATAAATTATTGATGTTTTCTCATCCTATTCTTAATTATATTTTAATTAACAGTAATTTAAGTGAAAAAAACAAGATTAACTTAAAGTATTTTAAATTTTGAGCAGAATTCAACCTAAAAAACTAGTTGGGTTAAACTTTGTCTTGTCTTATTTATTCAATTCTTTAATATTATCTTATTTTTTTCATATATCTATTAATATATTTATTATAATATTTTTTTTAGTTAATTGAGAGATACAAAAGGAGCAAAGAGATAGATCATTTTTTTTTTTTTGGAAATATTGCAACTTCCATTCATAATTAAGGAGCATTTGCATCAGTAAGTACATAAGCATTAAGACCAACTGGACAATCCTCAATCCAAATTAAATCACTGCTGCACTGTCAACCTAGCTTTGCTAATTTATGTGCTACCATATTTCCTTCCCATGGCGTGTGCATGATGCGATATGATGGGATTGTATCCAACAGACTTCTAGCTTCTTCCAGTATGAGTCCAAAAGTAGAGAAGTCATGTGCAGTTCCGTGTAAACTTGTCAATATAATTGAGGCATCCCCTTCTAGCTCTATATCATAGACTCCCAAATCTTTAACAAGTTCAATTGCTCTAAGCACTGCCATTGCCTCTACTGTTGTTGGGTCAATCATCCATCTCAACTTTCTTGCAAGAGCTCCTATTATCTCTCCTCTATCATTTCTAATAATCACACAAACCCCTCATTCTTTTCTAATCCGTACTTAGTGCCCCATCAAAATTTACCTTATAAGAATTCCCCATCGGTGGCTTCCAGTGAACAGGACTTCGCTTGACAGGTCTTTCCTCTCTTTCGTTTGCCCTGTTAAACTCCTTTACGTACTCTTTGATGAACTGAGCTTGTACACTGGCTGTTTTATTATCTTCTCCATAGAGTTCTCTGTTTCGATTATTTCATATGCCCCGTAATGCAAACACAATCTGTTGAAGTTGTTGCTGTTCACACTTATCCAGAAAACTCACTACTTCAGTCATCTATGCTCCTCTAAATGCTACACTCCAAGAGAAATTTAGTTGGTCCCATATTTCCAGAGTCTTCCCACATTGTAGCAAAGCATGTTCCATACTTTCCTTCTGGTTCCCACAACGAAAACAACCTTTCTCTTGCACTATATGTCTTCTAGCTAAGTTCAGTCTAACTGGTATTATTCCATGTAGCACCATCCACATGAACGTTTTTAGTTTTAATGGAACATATGCAGCCCATATTTTCTTCTGGGTAGTGCTATGGCCTTGAGAATTTCTTTGCAATCCACAAACAACCCTTTTACCGCTTGTAACACTATAAACACTATTATTATTAGTGTGTCAGATTAAGATCTTAACCTTTCTTGCTAAGTGGGATTAAACATATGCTGTCCGCTTCATGTTGAGGGAAACTTTCTTGGACAAGCGACCATTTCCATTATCTGTTGTTCTCATCAATGAAATCATTTACAAGACTGTGCAGACTTACTGAACATTGTAAATTGTGAGCTAAGAAATCAGAATTACATGGCACCCATTTATCCATCCATGTCCTTATATATTGACCATTTTCCCCACGCCATCAAAGAACCTTCTCCAATACATCTCTATCCTGTAAAATGCTCCTCCATGTTAAAGAAGGGTTGCTACCCAAACTTGCTTCAAGGAAGGAAACTCGTGGGAAATACCGGTACTTTAAGACCTTGTACATCAGTGTCACCTGGTTATGATCAGTCTTTGCCCCTGCTTTGTTTAAATGACACATATCCCTGAAGCCCATCCATCCTTCATATTTAGACTTACACATTTCTGACCATTGAAGTCAATGCGCACTGTTTTGCCTTCACCAGAAATTTCCCATCATACTATTTATCTCACTGCATAAAGATGTGGGCAGCATGAATCAAGTCATTGTATAAGTAGGGATGACATGTATTATTGCTTTCAGGAATATATCCTTACCCCTTTTAGAGAGATTTCTATTCCCCCACGCAAGCATTCTCGTTCTGATCTTTTCTTTTAGTTCTACAAAGGCTCGCCTCTTCCCTTTTCCAACCATGGTTGGTAATCCTAAATATTTCTCTTGATTAGAAGCATCTCGGATTCCAAACATATCTTTGACGAAACGTTTATGTCCACCATCTGTATTTTTGCTAAAAAACAAAGCAGACTTCTCAAAGTCAATCTGTTGACCCGAGCCTTCCTCATAACACTTTAGCATGCGCATCACCCTTTCGCCTTCATTTCTATCTGCTTTAGCAAACAGAATACTGTCATCAGCAAAAAATAATTGATTGACTCGCGAACCATTTCGACTATCTCTGACTCCTTGAATCAAGCCTCGACTCTGAGCTTTCTTTAGCATGCCTACTAATCCTTCTGTACAAATCAAAAACTTGTAATATTTATAAATTTATAAACTTAATTAAAATAATTTGATCCCTCATATATATATATATATATATATATATATATATATATATATATATATATAGATGAGATCTATTAACACGTGTAAAATAAAATGTTAGACATGTTCAATTAAATTGAAATTTGGTGTAAATGATCTACGTAAATAAAATATAAAATTCAACGGTTGAATTAAAAAGATATACACAATGTCATATCTTTTAATACAATTTATATCTTTTTAATTTGAAATTTATATTATACTGATTAGATCGTTCATGAAAAATTTTAAGTTAATCGAAGATGTGTAACTATTTGTTCATTAATAATAAAGTTTTAATTGTTAATATATATTGGAAAAAAAATTACGTACATGATAAATACAAGTTGTTAAATCTAATAATTGGTTTGTAAGAATATTAATCCTATATGGAGTTATAAAAATGTGTGAAACAATTTGTTTTACATAAATTTAAGTGGATCTTTTCTCATATATATATATATATATATATATATATATATATATATATATATATATATATATATATATATATATATAATTATCTAATAAAAAAAATTAGAGTGCCTAATGAAAAAAATCAAGAGCTAAAAATTGATTAGAAGGCATAACCGAGGAAAAAGCATTCAAAATAAAAACAAATTAGAGGATTTAACTAAAAAATGGAAAACTTAAAAAATAAAAATATATATAATTGAAAAAAATATAAATAAAAAACATATTAGAGAACCTTTTTTTTAAAAAAAAAACCTAATTGTAAGAAAAATGTAAAAAGGAAGAAGTTAAAAGGGGTTAAATTAAAAAATTTAATAGTCAAATAATTCCTCAACCATTAACCATTAGAGTGAAATGAAATTAAATTCTCTACCTTTTTATTACATTAAAATCAGTCCAAAATGTTTTACTTTCTTGTAAATTAAACCAAAATCTATCAAAATCATGAAATTGAGTATAATTCTATTAACTATCATTAACGGCCGTTATTTTTGCACAGGTGGACTCTGACATTGTGCTGACGTATCAAATTTATGATGATGTGGTGCTGACATGTCAAATTTATGATGACGTGACATTTTTAAAATTTAACACGCATTATAAATTTAATACATCATCGTCATGTTAGAGTCTACTTGTACAAAAATAACGACGGTTAGTGATAGTTAACAGAATTATCTTTAATTCCATGATTTTGACAGATTTTGGTTTAATTTATAGAAAAATAAAACATTTTAGACTAATTTCAATATAATAAAATATTGAGAGTTTTATTCCAATTTACTCTAAAGATTAAAGATTTATTTGACTATTAAGCTAAATTAAAATCAACGACTAGCACTGGAAAAAAATTGAACAATGCATCTACAAATTAAATTTTAATGTCACCATAAACTCAAATGCTGAGATATATATATATAAACCATTTCTTTCAATTGTTCATTGTAGGTAAGACAACGCTTTGCAATTCGATATTACATAATTTCTCTTCTTTAAAATTTCCCGACATTGAACGAGAGGAACCTAATAAATCGAGTTGAACAAGTTGTTAGAACAGTTTAGAAGAAGATAAAGAACAAAAAAAAAAAATGAAGATAAAAAGATAGCAATATGGATTCTTATATGGTAATCATACAAGTATAAATAAATTACTATAACATTGTTAATATCATTCCCATAAATATATATTATACTTTGAAATTATATGCAATTACATGCCACAATCAATCTAAATGTAGATATAAAATAGGGAGGAAATATCATTTCAAAGCATATCAACAAGATATCTTTATGATAGTTTTCTTTTATTATTTATATTAATTTAATTTTTTTAACTTATTATTATTATTAAAGATTTTTTTAGGCTACTTTCCAAGTAAATAAATTTGAAAAGATTCTAATCATTCATTACTCGTCACATATACGAGTGTAAACGAATCAAGTTATTTACGAGTTAATCGAATTTAATTTAATAATTACTCGAATTTCACTTGTTTATATTTGAACTCACATAACATATAGTGAAAAATGACAAATCGAGACTAACGGGTCAAGTTCGAACTTATCAAGCTAAACTCGAGCGACTCGAGTGTTTTATCGAGTCGAGTTCGAATTTCAAAAGTTAAATTCGACCAAACTCAAATTAAACTTCAAATTTAAAATTTTTAAATCGATTGAGTCGAAACAATCACACATACATATCTGTGTTTGTGTGTCAAGTTTGATAAAGGGTTTTAAATTAATGGATTTCTTCAACTAAGAGAATATCTTTTAAGATCTGTTTACATGTAGTATTGATACTTGATATAATAATTTCAACATATATTGAAGAAAGATACCTTAAACTAAATGGTAACCTTACAAAGAAAAAAAAGCTTCTGCATTCCTATTATTCAGAAAAAAAAAGGTATATGGTTAACATAATGGCATTTGCCTGTCCATATCCAAAAGTGGACCAGCATTGTTACCTTCTAAACCCAACTCAACAATTCAATTTGAACAAATCAAGTTTGCAGTGAAAGCAAAAGCCATACTTAAATTACAACTCAGTTTCAACAAATCAAAGTTGCATCTGAAGCAAAAGCAGATTGACTAAAATTTAAGCATACAGTAACAGTTAGAGAGCTCATCTAACTCAGAAAGCGAGGGACACCCCATGAATTAACTCAAAAATAAGTACCGAAAGAAAGAAAAATAAAACGAAAAGCAAAAAAATTAATAAGACATCAACTCAACCTACCAAATACAAACAAAAAAATGAAAAATTACAGGGAAATATAAAAAAAGTGTTGCTATATGGGTAATGTGGGGGAAAATATTGAACAAAAAATTTCGAGTGCAACTTTTTCTTAAAGAGTATGAACCACCCAAGAATAAACAACCATTAAAGACTCTATGTAAGCATGATGAAAATGTAAAAAAGAAATGAAGGATTGCTGATATTTTTAGTCCTTTACTGAAGATGGTGGAGCACCTGCGTTAACTAAGACTGCTGGGAAGACCCATCATCTGCATCATGGATTTGATGAGTCTCTCTTTCGGAGCTAGAGCGACAGAGCTCCTCAATTTGGCTTGTCACCTCAGCCATTGAAGGACGCTTTTCAGGATATTGAGCAGTGCAATTAATGGCAAGCTGTAAGAGCTGGACCATATCCTCCTCAACATTCTGGTATCTCAGGAGTTCGAGGTCAAACACCTCAGCAGTCCACTCCTCTCGAACTACAGATTGGACCCATCTTGGGAGGTCTACTCCTTCCTCATTCAACAAGGCATGTGTGGGTGCCTTCCCAGTAAGCAGTTCTAGAAGCAATATACCAAAGCTGTATACATCGGCTTTCTGGGATACTTTACGAGCATCTGTTACCTCTGGAGCACGATAGCCATCAACACGGTTGGGAGTCGATGTGGGGCCAGCGAGCTGAGCAAGACCAAAATCAGATACTCGAGCTTCATTGGATGTAGCGAGTAGGATATTTGACGATTTGATGTTTCCATGGGAGATTCCTGGACCCTTAGAATGGAGGTATGCAATGCCTCTAGCAGCTCCAATTGCAATGCCAAACCTTGTATCCCAGTTCAATGGAGTCCTGCCCGCTCCTCTATTACCTGAGTAATGAGAATAATAATAAAAGAAATCATCCTAAAAATGAGATAAAGAATGTCTCATATCAAGCATTCTCTAATAAATATCTCTTTCCATCTCATATCTCGCCGGTCCTACTCCAAACAATACCAGTGCCAATTCTCTCCCCCAGAATAGTCTAAAGCAAAGCTACAAAAAGAGATATAGTGGACAGTACTTTCATACAGATTGTTATGGTTCTATCACAAATGATTATACTCATTCCTTAATTGGAATATGTAAGAATTGTAATGCACAAATTCATTCCATGTTTCTGTAATTAAAGAATAAGTTTCAGTATAAGCTCCGTGAAGCAATAAACCAAAAATTTATTGAAATGCATCAGAGCTTTTGTAAAAAATAGTATATCAATTTTGACTTTAGAGTTGAAGTAATCCACACATCTTAATAGGATCATTAGTTCAGCTGGATGTAAATGAAGGACAAAGTCTCAATATAGAAACCCACGGGCAGGGTATCATGGACAGCATCCTCTCTGACATTTGCAAGCTTCAGAAATACAAATATAATTATCCTATTAACTCAATGACATGATTATGTTTTCATGACAGTCAAAATTGATCTATAATGTTGGCCCACAACAGTTGAAATTTACAGATGAACAGGATCGGTAAATAGAGGCATACCAGCACTCAAAATGATCAAAAAAGAAAGAATAGCAATAATAACAGCACGACAAAAAGCAAAAACATAAATCACGCAGACGAAAGCCTAGTAAGAAAGAAATACTTACCATGCAAAAACGCAGACACGCTCCCCATGGGCATGTAATCATAAACAAGAAGTTTCTCATCCACACTGAAGTAGTAGGCCCTCAATGGGACCAAGTTCTGGTGATCCATGGCTCCGATGACCTCCATCTTCTCCTTGAACTCCTTCTCTGACAAAGTCACATCCTTCAGCCTCTTCACAGCAACAACTATTCCCATCTCCAGAGTGGCCTTATACGCCGTACCAAATGTTCCCTTCCCCAATACCTCAGCAGATGCCCTCAATAAATCTTCCAAATCGAATACCCTGGATGCCTTACCAAAAAACACCAAACTCTTACTCCCACTATTCTTAGCATCCTTTTTCACTACTTCAGATAACCCCCTACTTCTATTATCACTCTCCCCAGCTGCCTTATCTCCAGGGATTTCAACCTCAGCCTGTTTCACAGGGGCAATATCCATCGTCTCCGTTTTCTTACCACCCCGACTTCTACATAAACATATTAAGAGAATCAAAATCAATAAAACAGCAACCACGCAGCCAATAACAATACCAGCAATTGCTCCACCTGACAATTTACTGCCACTACTCTCAGTCCCATTACAAGAAACTAAAGGCTTCCCACATAAAGAATTCCCTTGAAAAGCATTCTGTGGCTTCCCTGATAACCCCTTGGGGATTGGCCCATTTAACTGGTTAAAAGAAACATTGAATTGCACAAGTGAAGGCAAATTAATATCTGGTATTGACCCAGATAATCGATTGTTCTCCAAATACAAAGTACCCAACCTAGTCAAATTGTTTATACTGTCAGGGATCGTACCCGTGAAATTATTGTTTGCAAGATTAAGCCTGATCAGGTTTTGTAAGGAGAACAAGGAGCCAGGAATCTCACCAGAAAACCTATTCCCCTGTAAGTAGAGGTTTCGAAGGGAGGTAAGCTTGGCAAAGTCAGATGGAATTGGCCCAGACAGAGCATTGAAACGAAGTGAAAGTGTATGAAGCTGAGTTAAGTTGCCAATGGCAATGGGAAGCTGACCTGAAAGTCCCATTCCAGGCAATCTTAACTGGACCACTCTGTTCTGGACACAATCTACACCAGTCCACTTACAGGGGCTGCTTGACAGATTCCATAAAAGTGAGCGTCCACCAACAGCTGCTCGGAGAGCCACCAGGGCAGCCCTGTCGGAAGCTAGATCTGAGTCCACACTGACCAACAATGTTGTCCATAACAACAAGGAGAAACCGATTATGATATGATTTAGTTTCATTGTTTTTCTTGCTCTAAAAAAAGGGCAGAACAAACAATGGTATTGCCAGTGCAGGAAAGTGGGTTCTTTCAGGGGTTAAGAGATGGAATGATTTGTAGCGGCAAATGCTTTGGAGTTCTGTAAACGTGAATTGTCTGAAACTTGAATCTTTCCTGACAATGGAAACTTACGGAAATTGATGAATTTTAGGTAAGAGAAAGGAAATTAAAGTTGTCGGATCAACATTAACTACAAATCCTGAACAAAAAAACAGTAAGAAGGGAACCACCGGCTTTGAGTTGGCCACTTGCCTTTAAAAAAAAAAAAAAAAAAAAATTATTCATTGCTTTTTATTTATTATTTTTTTAGATTTTATTTAAGGAAAGAATCTAATGATTTGTCGTGCAAATTAAAGAAATGCACTCTCAGATTTTGTTTTAAGGCACAATCTCCAATAATAATTTTTCTTTCAGTAGTTAGAGTTTAATCATGATATAAGCATAAAAAATATTTTAAATATTTCAATTAAATAGATTTGTTTTTTTTTGTTTTTGTAAAAATAAATAAATTTTAAAGATATAATAAGATAAGAGATTAAAATCTGATGTAGAAGAAATTAAGGTTGAGAATGGAAAATTGATTAAAAAATTCATTGGATTTAGGAGTTTTGTCTGTCGAGATTAGGATGGTTCAACTGTTTTATTATTTATTCACATATATAAAAAGATTGTAAAGAAAAAGCAAATAAAAGAAAGGAAATGCTAGCTGGATCTTTATTTTTGGCGGGTGTAAATAATTAATGTGTTTGATCAGAGATCTGCTTTTGGTGGAAACTCGGTGTAAATAGTACACAGCCGAAATCAAATAATATATTCGGATATCATAATTATCATGCATTTCATAATTACAGCGAGCGAGTGAAATAAACAGATATAAATATCATTTTTAAAATGATTTTTTTTTTTGTTTTTCATTTGTTCTACGCGTCGATTAAAGCCCATTTGATTAGGTCAAAATTGGATTGGATTTCCAGATGATGCTGTGGGTTTGACAGTATAAATTGGGAATATTTGGGTTTGGGCCTCAAGTCCTCGAAGCATGATTTCAATTTTTATTTATTTATTTATTTTATTCTTGTTAGTATTATCAGAATTATTGTTGATTATTTTTTCCTTTCTTTCTTGGTCTTTAATTTTGAGAAAATTGAAATTTGAAAAATAAATAATTAAAACTTGAAAGAACTTGCAAATCAAGAAATTGACAGAGAAGCATTACAATCAAATCGGATTTACATTTAATTCGGAATAAAAATTAAATCAAGCTAAGTTTGAAATTGAAAAATAAAATCAGGAAAAATAAATAGCAAATCAGATCTCTACATTAATATTTCCCCAAATAAAAATATTTGTACTTGGGGAGCACGATTCTAGGTCTATAAATTGATAAGCAGACGCAGGCTAAAGACATGGGGAAACAAAAACACACAAGCGAGAATTACAGAGACACACACGGGCAAGGAAACCAAAAGGGAAAATTGTTGCACACTGCAGAATTCTCACTGTGGTCGTTACCTACTCATATGGTTCATGTCTCTTGATATTAAGTAAGTTCATCTATAATCCGTAATCTATAATTCACGATTATCGTCTGTTAACGTCTTAGTGTCAAGCTTGATAAGTCGCCTAAATCAAGTACTTGTCTTACCTGTTTGATGTGCACCCTACCACGCACTATGCAAAACTTTTTTTCGCGTCTCACACTCATCACAGCACCTCCAACTTAACCTTTGCTAGCTGGACGTCAGCTCAAGTATCTTTGGATCTAACACCTTTCATCAAGGCAAATGGATGGAAACGCCGCTAAAGACGCTATTTGTTGTAGTGACAAGCAGGGAAACGTGCTCACCAAAGACAATGTGATTACAACAATTCGACAAAGTTTCATTCAAGCAATTCTACAAGTTAGGATCGAAACTGATGCTCAATTCTAGCTATGGGGATTTAATGTTATAGATGAATTTAATTAGGAAACAGTCATACCAAACTTGGCCCAATAGGCTAGTTCAGACCATGCTCAGTCTCCTTGTCTCTTCAGTCTCACGACTTGAAGACAGAGTGATTTGATTCAGACGAACAGACACATGGCACAATCTAAACATTTTTCATAGCTTACATTTATGCCTTTCATCCAAGGCAAGTGGATCTTTTAGCTTGTATTTACTACCTACACTCTCTTGTATTACTTCACGTTTTTCTCCTACTAACTCATTTGTACTCTGGTATATGCCAAATCACTTGACTAGTTCTAGTAAGAGTTTTGTAACTTGTGAACAATTTAGTTCATACTATTCATATAGTAGCACCTCAGAACCCCTCCATGCATGTAAACATTCTTGTTGAACTCTGTAATATCCATTATACTTGACTCGTATTATTCACACTCTCGTTGATATCTGGTGATTAGGTCCAAGGATCTCTACATTAATACAAAAATAATTAGGAATTTTCATCCAATTGTAATTAAAAATTTTCAAATTATCCCAAATTTAATCCCAAGCAAAATCTACATCCGAACTTCCTTTCTTTTCTTATTTTTATAATTAAAATAAAAGATAAAATAATTATTCAAAATAAAAATAATAAATATAAAATATAAAAATGAAATAGACAAATCTCTGATAAAAATGAATGTCTGCTATATATAGTTTATATGTATTTGTAAATTATTGTTTTTATCTCGAATAAAAAATTAAATAATTAAAACGTAAATTCAGATAATGAAGTCTAGCATTTGTAACAGGAGGAAAATGACAAAAGGTTCCAGTTGCCCAAGTTTTACACCACAAGTGGCAGGGATGGCCGGTTGAGAACAAGACAAGCAGCCATTAATATTAAACGACACCATTGAATGCGACATTTCCCTCCCTTCCATCTCTTTCCTCTTTTCGTTTTAGCTTGCCTTTCCATCACTTCCATGGGGGCAAAATAACATCGCAACGCACAATAATATGTGACACAACTATCAAATGTTTTGTCGGACAGTGGAAGCATAGCTTAAAGCATTAAATTCAAATTGCCCCACGTTACTTCCTTTTGTAGCATTTACTGCGTTCTTTTTTTTCTTACATTGGATGTTAGTATCGTATTTTTTTCTTCTAAATTCAGCTAGTAGTATTGCTCCTATTTTATTTATTTATTTTTAATTTTCTTAGGTAATAGCGTTATTGTATCAAGTAAAATGTAAGAACTTCTTACCGTTTAATCAAAAGATATCATTAGATTAAAAGATCAAATAAATTATGATTAATATCGTTGATGTATTAGTAGATGAAATATTTAGTCATTACATATTTTTAAATAAAAGGATTATTTTTCTTGGTGCCTCCGATAGGAACTCCTTTAGAGTAGAAGATTTTATTAAATATTATATTATTCCTTAATCTTTAATAAATGATATATTCAATAATATCCAAGGCTGCTAGCTTCCCTCTGATTGCAGGTCTCAAACCTGTTAGAAACTTTAGGGTCTTCTTAGACTCATTCCGGGCAATATTTGGGTCATATTCAAATAAAATGGTGAATATCGATTCAAATTGATCCATTGTCATATTATCCTATGCTAAATTCATAAATTCTATCTATCTTTTTTTTGAAAGGACTCAAGGAAGGCTTCCTAAGAATTAATAGGATGACGAGCACTCAAAATAGTGTAGGTGGACTTCCATCGGTGCTCGATCTCATCTTCGAGCATTGGTTTTTTTTTTTTTCAATTCAATTATCATAAAGGTACTTTTAAGTTTTGGGTTAATTTAAGCCAGATTATGAGTTAGTTTACTTTTGAATTATTTGAAGTTTATCTTTTTGGTTTATAAGGAGGTACAAAGGAGAATGAGAAATCGAATCTTGAACCTAATTCTTATTAAAAAAAAGATAATAATCATTAAATTAAATCTTAATTATTTATTTAAAATTTATTTTCGTTTTATATTTTACCATGCTATATTTGCATTCAATAATTTCAGATGAGTAGTTGACTTTCGTTACTCACACCGGATATAAAATTTTCACCTCTAGCAACCCAACATTGAAGGTCAAATTCTAATAGTTTTTTATTGCATAACATGAAAATACCCTAAAATTTAGAGTGGAAAAAGAAATCTTAAGTTAAAAAAAATTAATGATTGAAATTCAACTATTCAATTCAAACTATAAATTAGATAGATTCATGCGCTTGGCTACCCGTGCAAGTTTTGAAGGTCGATCTAATTTTTTAGTGGTGATAAAGAGTAAAAAATGTTAACTTCATATCTTTAATATTGTTCTTCTAATTATATTTTGTGCCAAAAAGAGTTTGTTAATGTTTATTTCATATTTTAGGCAACAAAAATAAGTTTTTGGAGAAATTGGAGCTAAAATAGCAAAATTGTGAATTTCTAACCAACCAAGGGTACTTTGATAATTTTACTATCTCAATGATATTTTATGAAGATGAAATCTTTATGAATGTTGTAGAGAATTTCTTAAACTTTTCAAATGTACCTCTACTCCACTATCTACAAGTTAAGGGAAATGAATAATTATTTTTTGTGTATTCAACATGCATCAAGTGGATTTAGATAAAAAAAATATTAAGTTCGTTAAATATATTTGAGGTAACAAAAGAGAATCAATTAAAAAAATGAGTCAAGCTTTGGTCTTACCCTTAAAAGTCCAAACTCATCTCGATCCATTTTTTTTCTTAGTAACATTTAAAGAAAAAAAATATTTTTTTTGTTTTATTAATTAATAATTAAGTTGATTCATTTTAAATATTGCTAATATATAATTTTATAATTGTAATTCTATAATATATGACACATTGACCTTAATTATGAAGAATAATATTATAAAAATTTTGAGTATTGATTTAAGTAATATATTTGAGCTTTACTATGTAAGAATTCTAAAGAATAAAAATTTTACAACATAAACATTAAATTGAAGAATAAAAACAACACAGATGGGCTTAAGCGTGTTTGAGTTTTCTTGTTACTTATAAAAATTTGTTTGAACAAAATATTCAAGCTTGAAATTCAGGCCAGACCAAGTTTAGACTCACATAAAGTCCCGTAATATACTACTTAGGTTCAACCCCGCCTACCCTATGCATAAGTCTATTATAAATTTATGTGTGTTTGAATATTTTATAATTTATCATTTTTTTTTATACATTAGTCATTACAATTTACAAGTACTAGGTCAACCAACAAGATTGAATTAATGACCAATTTAGGCTCCATTTGGTTAACTGAAATTGATTTTCAAAAAATAATTTTTGCATTTTCTATTTTTTGGTAAAAAATTCATTAGTAGATGGAAAATGACTCTCTGATCAATGAAAAATTAAGTTTTTTTTTTTTGAAAATTGTTTTACGCTTTTCAATTTTGAAAATGAGGAAAATATTTTTTGAAAATAGTTGTTGATGTATAAGGCTATTTACCACGCTCATGAGTATAATTCTACTAAAGTTAGACTTTGAACAAGAAATTTTAAACTTTAATTTAATTAAGCCTTACATAAATATTAATATATTAATAAAATATTTTTTTGTTTAATTAAAAATTTTAAAATTAAAATATTAACATTAAAAATCTTTAAATATTTTATTTTGTATATTATTAATCTTAAATATTTTTAATATATCTATAATAAACAAATATAATATTATTAATTTAATAAATAATATGTTTATTACTTTAATAATTAATATTTTTAATCATTTCTTAATATTTTAATTTAAGACATAATGTTTTTATATTTTATTTACATATATTTTTATACTAATATTTTAATAATAAATATAAAGAAATAATACTTTTGTTATGGTTTTAATAATAGATACTTTCAGTATAAAATATAATTATTTTAATAGTATAAATATCTAATTATATTTCAAAAATAGATATTAATATATTTTTAATATTTCAAAAAATATATTTTAAAATAGTATATTACTTTAAATAATTTAAAAATATTAATTAAGTAATGATAAATAGTTTTCTTTCAAATGTTTAATAATATAATATTTTAAAATTAAAAGTTATTTTCAAAACATAATATTTTTAATATTAATTAATAATATTAGGAAAAAAATAAATTTTTCAAAAAATAACCAAACAACATAACACATTTTTTATTGATTCATTCAAATAACAAAAAATTCTTAATTTTTTAAAAAATGTAAACAATTTTTCAAAAATTATTCTTTAAAAATAATTTTTAATAAACCAAACAAAACCTTAATCTCACGTAAGAGAGCTAATAATATTCTATTCCTTATTTATCTATTCCCCCGGCCTTTCCTTTCTGCTTAAGTAATTTCCTTTATATTTTTCTTCTTTTTCTTTGAAATGCCAGCTCAACGTTGAATTATAAAGCAATTAATTACTTTGATGAGTACAGTTGTTTCCGTGTCTTCACTCGTAAAAGCTTGGTGCATTATGGAAAACCCTTGGGTACCCAACAAACAAGTAAAACTATACAACATGGAAAGTGAACCAAAGCTTTTTGGTATTGGGGCTTTTTACAATGCTTTTTGGTATTAGGGCTTTTTACAAAGTTGAAACAACAAATATGACAAGAACTAGAACAGAATGAACTTTATGGATTTTCTTTGTGAGTGATTAGATTTTTTTTTTTCAAAGCTATCAAAGCCTATCCGATTTTGAAAAAACCTTGCTTCCTCTACTCTTACTTAAATATGAATTCGACTTGATTTGATTTAATAAGAAAATCAATAATCAAAGTTCGATTTATATTTAAATTGACTCAAATTTAATTTAATTTTTTGAAATTTAATCTTTTAAATTAATTTTTAAGAAAAGAACATATTATATGGGGACAACTTTAAATCTTTACTTCATAGATCGGGTGATTTGCTCCGGCTTGAAGTTTCGTTTAATTTTTGAATAGATTGAGAAAAAATATTAAATCAATTTTAAAGTTATTGAGCTTGAAAAATTCAGTAGATTTAACGAATATTCAAACATCATCTGTAATTTTTGAATGGATTTGGATAATTAAATCAATTTAAGCTTGAAAATTGCAATAGATTTAACTAATATTCGGATGTCATGCGAAGATAAAAGTAAATTGTACATTCAAATTGAGTCATCCAAATTTTTGTTATCACATACAATGGAAGTCAATTGAATATTTGTTCACTAATTTGAAATAGTTATTAAGATATTGGACTGATTTAGGTTTTTATTTAATACATATAAAAAAGAATTTTGATTGAAAATTAAGTTGGAATATTTGTAACGGGTCCAATTCAGATATGCTTGTAATCCTTTAATATCTTATGTGGGCACGGCTCGACCCATGGTGAGAATCTCTTGTAACTCTAGAAGTCGCTATCCATTCTTGAAAAAAGAAGTCAGCTATCCATTCTTTATCAATGGGTAATATGGGATCTTTACCCATCAGTAAAAATATTACTTAACTAATACAACACAAGCATTTCTTCTAAGTGGCCGTAAGTGCAGCGCGGTAGTATTGCTAAAAGACAAAATTTGGAGGGTAAATTTACTCTTTTTTTTTCTCTTAAAGTTAATTTTTTATTATTTTATATTAAAAATATATACATCTTTAAACATATTTTTATTGTTTTTAATTTTATAAACATAGAAGAAGGAAAAGGGTATCTAAAGGATCGTGATGAAGAAAAGGGAAAACAAAAGAGCTCACTAACACACTTATTGCATTTAAAGTTGAGCCTAAAGTTGACAAAGTTGTCAAGAAATCAGAAAACTTGGCTGGGTTAATTTGTCTCCTTCCGCCCTCCCTTTCTCTCATTCTTTTTTTTTATTTAAAAATTTCCCTTCGTTTCCTTTGCTCATCTCCCTCCTGCCCTTTCTTTCGTTGCCGTTAATCTCCGTCTTCCATTTTCTTCCTAATGACTCAATTATCTCCAAGAATTTAATTAGAGAACCAATCATCCCGACCCCATTATCCCAATCTTATAGATAAATATATACATACATACGCACAAAGAAGAATACACTTGTATGTATAAGTGTATAAAAAATTTAACTGTATATATCGACATGCACCGGGAAAATTCTATTTATATCAGTATGACAAGTTCTTTAAAAAATATTAAAAAATAAACTAATGTAAGTTTTCAAAACTGCGATGGTGTATAAAAAATTAAACTCTATACATCCTTAATATATATATATATATATAGTACAATATTATTAAATTAAAATGAAAGGTGAGACCATGCACCAGGTCCATTTTTGTGGAGCTGAGATGGCAATGCCTCTCAAAACATGGCTTTTAAGTTTAGATGATGAAAGCATTTCTCCTATCCATCTCCTCTCTTTCCACTAAGCATGGCGGTAAGGGCAACTTCTCTGCTATTACTCTCCCTAATGCTTATCTCTTTCTCCTCTCTCCCCACCCAAACACTTTGTTCATCCACAGATTCATATGTCTACGGCGGCTGTACCCAACAAAAATACACGCCTGGCTCACCTTACGAGTCCAACCTCAACTCTCTACTCACTTCCCTAGTTAACTCAGCCACCTACTCCTCCTACAACAACTACACCATCATGGGCTCAAGTTCACAAGACGTTGTTTACGGACTCTACCAGTGTCGCGGCGATCTGTCGATGCCGGACTGCGCCACCTGCGTTGCTCGTGCAGTGACCCAAGTCGGTTCCTTATGCGCAACCACATGTGGTGGCGCGCTGCAGTTGCAAGGCTGCTATGTGAAGTACGACAACGCTACATTTCTAGGAGTTGAGGATAAGAACGTGGTGCTCAAAAAGTGTGGGCCGTCGGTGGAGTATGAGAAGGAGTCGGAGATTGTGGGGCGTAGAGATGCGATGATGGGTGGACTGATGAACGGTGGTGGGGCATTCAGAGTTGGTGGGTCAGGGGAAGTCCAGGGTTTAGCCCAGTGTGTGGGGGATCTGAGCGTTGGAGAATGTCAGGATTGTTTGTCAGAAGCGATCGGACGGCTGAAAAGCGAATGCGGAGCGGCATCATATGGTGACATGTACTTGGGCAAGTGTTATGCTAGGTTCTCCACTGCCGGGGATAATCACTATTACGCCAAATCCCATGACGGTAAGACCTTCTGAAATTAACAAGTACTAGTATTGCTGCTATATTATTCCTTTTATCCAATCAACTTCATTAGACATGTGTTGTGTGTTCCGTTATAGATAAATCTAGCTTCGACGGCGAGAAAACCTTCGCAATTATCATCGGATTATTGGCAGGGATCGCAGTGCTCATCATTTTTCTTGCTTTCCTCAGAAAAGTGTTGGACCCAAGTGGTAAAATACTTCAAAACCTTGAGTTAAAATTCCAGCCTTTGGATTTCAATTAATTTAATTTAATTATTTCAATGCAGGTAAATAAAATATTCCAACTTTTCCACACATCTTTTCCTTCATACCCACTTTCTTCTGAAAGGAGATCATGCAAAGGAAAAAAAATGGCATATTCTTTTTGCAAAGCTGCTAATGTATGTTTCTTTTGTGATGTTGTTTCATCTTTTCCCTTGATCATTTAGTTATATCCTGATATTCATGTCCAATTGCTAACTTACCAGGTTATCATTGTTAGTTTTTCTTTTTATGTAAAAAATTTATTTTTATTTATAATCCAATAACAGTAATTGCTACTCAAGATAAAAGCCAACTAAGTAATATTTGTTACCTACCCATGTATGAGATTTTCAGGAATCTCTCTTTCATTTCATGTCATGACTGATATTTTACTTGAAAATCCTATTTTTCTTATATTAATTAAAAATACCTTCATTTGCCCACTAGTTGTGTTATAGTGTAATTCTCCATCATCACATTAAAACCAACATCACCATAGAGGAAAAAAAAAAAAATTAAAAATGACCTCATTGTCAGTAAATTTTTTTTTTTTTTTTTTACTTTATAATCGGAGTTAAGATAATTGTCAGTCAAAACATTAAAACCAACATTACCAAAGAGAAAAAAAATGTGACTCCTACTATTAGTAAAGTTTTTTAACTTCATAAATCGAGTTAAAATGATTACACGTATCTCATTTTATTTACTTTTTATTTTTTTTACTATTCTAAGTGATTTACGTGTCATTATCTAAACCCCACTTGTGGAGTCAAAACTTTAATCATTTCTTTAATATCTTTACTAAATATTAGTCATATCACACTATCCAGCATTTATCATGGGCTTTAAGAATAATAATTTCATTCTTGTAGCCAAGCCATCTAATATTAACTCATGATTTTTCTTCTTATTGGAGTATGAAAAATATTTCTTTGAACAATTAAGTAGGCATTATTTTTGGAAAGGCTTGTGCACAAAGAATGTGATTTGATTTGATTTGATTTTTCTATTTTTATTAATTCCTTTGATTTTGATTAATTATTAGAATCAAAATCTAAATATAAGATCTAAGGCTATTGGACCTTCAAGTTCTAGTTTTAATACATTTCAATGCCATGGTTTATCCCAATATTTTTTGCAAGCAAATACTCCCAATATGGCAACATTGTCTCACCTATTATCCAACTTTGAAGGCCACCATAAAAATATTCCAAGTAATTAAGAGGCATATGGCCCTTTATTAGCCTACGGGCCATTTGGCTACACTTAAGCCCAAAAAAAGTCAAATCGCGAGATCACATTTAGAAACACTCATGAGTTAACACATTAAGTCTATAGCCCTTAATTAAGCCTATGGGCCTTAACTAAACCTATAAGCCTTATCTTAGCTTACGACCCCTAACCAGCCTACAGGATACAACTATTTTCAAGACAATAGGTTAAACATAACCTACAAAAATTCATGTCTCGCCAAATAAAACTTGGTGAAAGCAAAGATTAAATAATTCCATAAGTGGAAGATATAAGCTCAGAATAAAAGTTATAACAATTTAGAACTGTCTTTGACTATATCCATTCACAACACTATTAAAACAGTCAGGTAACTAACAAGGTCCAAAATTTTTAATTCAAAGTCTAAAATCAAATAAAGTTCCAAAATTAATTTAAAAATCTAATATATCAAGACACAAATTCAAGGTAAATTTTAAAATTTCATTATCAAATAGTACGAGATTTTCAAATGTAATAAGTCGAGAATTAACTTGATTTTGGATGCGATCTAAAAGTAAACACAATGGATGAAAAGAAACTATCTCAAAGTCAAAAAAAATTGAGATATCTACAATGTAGTCATTGTTGCTCGAATCATTTTGAATTTAAATTATTGATTTTGAAAGTAAAATCAATTTAATTTTGAAAAATATTTGAGATTAAATTATTTTGAATGGAATTAATTCGAATTCAAATACTCCTGCTCGGCTACCTATTAACAAGTTTTTTTATATATTTAATTTTTTAATTTAAAAGAGTAAAATTTTATGACGTCAATATTACAAATTAATTTTAAGAAAAAGAGGATATGGATTGCACGCGCCAAGAGTGCGTTTGAAATTGAGATGAATTTGTGATAAAAATTATTGTGAAGAGGGGTGGCAGCTTTTGCTTTTAAAAGGTAATTGTTTTTGAATAGTGTCTTGACTCACAAGGGAATGACCGTCTGCAGGCTGATTGCAGAATGCTGAAGGCTGCAGGGATTTGTTTGGCGAATCTTCAATAAAGCGAAAAAGCAAAAATATAAAAATAAAAAGCGCAAAGAAAACCCCAACATCTTACAGCCCAAAAGTAAGTAAGTTTTAGCATTAATTATTCACATTTCCTTATCATAACAAAGCAGAGAATATAAATATAGCAATGGTTGGGTGACCAAATCCTCTTTCATCATCAATCTCGAGCCACCTCCCTCTCCTACTCTCTTGAGATTCTCAAATTCTCAGTACATCTTTCAAAAATAAAGTAGAAGAAAAAACAACATTTACTGAATGGCCAAATTCAGGGAATGTTGGATTCTCCATTGCCCCAACTCCCAAGAAAAGCAAAAACATTCATATATTAATTTATGCTGCTTGCTATTGCTTTCTTCAGTGTATATAAATACTCATGTTTAGAAATGTAAAATAAATTTAGTTATCTTAATGTTTATTTGGAGTGCTTTTTGTATGGAACGATTGATATGAGAAGGGAATTTCCTAGTCTGTATTTGGTTTAATTTTCTTCTCTTAAGACTCTGTGCATTATATATTCTTTTCCTTACAACTCTTCTGCCTGACCCTGAGTCAGTGTCACAGGCATGCTACTTCACTTTATGGTTTATACTACCAATGAATCTGTGTTTTTTTCTTGATGTCTGACATAAGATTTAGTGAATGGATTTGTGGCATGGAAAGCAGGGAGTAGTGGGTTCTGATCTCAGGATTTCCTTAAACAAGAAAGTCTTATTTCAAACTTGGTCTTTCAGAAAACTCTCAGTTGACACAACCTTAGCTTTGGCAACTGGTTGCCTCTTGTTCTTGCGAATTGCTCGCGAATAATGGCAATGACGAGAAGAAAAGTTGCATTTTATTTTATGGTTTTCTTTTGGTTTTGGAGTCCTACAAATGGACTGCTTTCTCCTAAAGGTGTAAACTATGAAGGTAAATAGGATAGTTGCATTTCTTCTTTCATATTCATGTGAATAGAGATGTTCTGATATCAGTGTGTTTTTCAGTGCAAGCTTTAATGGCTATAAAGGAAGCTTTGCATGATCCTCATGGCGTTCTTGATAATTGGGATGCCGATGCTGTTGATCCATGTAGCTGGGCCATGGTTACTTGTTCACCTCAAAGCCTGGTCATTGGCCTGTAAGTCTTTTTTATAGCCATAAATTTTTGGAGAATCTGTTGAAATGAAAATGAAAATGAAAATGGTGTTGTAGCAGGGGTACTCCAAGCCAGAATTTATCTGGTACTTTATCTCCAAGCATAGGGAACTTAACAAATCTACAGATTGTGTAAGTATCTTACAAATAACTGTGTGTGGCCAATCGAAGTGTTCATCGAATTGAATGCATCGTTTTCTTCTTGGTATAATATGAATGCTGTTGGCAGGCTCTTGCAGAACAACAACATGACAGGAAATATTCCTTCAGAGCTGGGGAAGCTCTCAAAGATTCAAACACTTGACCTTTCTGACAATTCCTTCACTGGGGAAATTCCTACCTCTTTAGGCAGCCTAAGGAGCCTCCAATACGTGTAAGAACTGAAACCTGAAGCTCAACACAAGAGCTCAAGGACTACCATGTCCATAATCTGCACTCCTTTAAGTTTAAATTTAACATTAGGGCTTTTCAAATTTTTATTTTAGGAGACTAAACAACAACAGTCTCTCTGGATCATGTCCTGTGTCCTTGGCTAACATGACCCAGCTTGCCTTCCTGTAAGCCTCTTAACTTTTGTTTCGTGTAAATATGCTTCTACATATGGTTTTCTGATTTTTTTTTTCTTTCAAAATCCTGAATGTTTCAGTGATTTGTCCTACAACAATCTGAGTGGACTGATACCCAGATTTGCTGCTAAAACATTCAGGTATATTCCCCCATCTTCCCCTTTTAACTCTATTGTCCCAGCAGAACATTATGTTGATAAACTTTGCCCCTTTGCCGTGTTATTGCAGCATAGTGGGGAATCCTTTAATCTGTGCAACAGGTTCTGAATCTGAGTGCCATGGGATGACACTGATGCCAATGTCCATGAACTTGAACAGCACACACAGTATGGAATTTAGAACTTACAGAAAAACCTGAAAAGTTTTGTTAGTCTTAAATTTCTCAAA